>JAHLJS010000003.1:5622704-6222704 GCA_038502445.1 Eremochloa ophiuroides | reverse complement strand
TTTAGCAGGATCTTATCCTGTATTTACAATCTGTTACAATATGAGATTTATGCAAATTAATATATTTATCATAAACTTTAACTTTTAGCTTTCGGATATACTTGAAAAGTGCAACAATCAACTAACACCAACCATTCTGGTAGTAAAAGAGAGCTACTCATATTTTGTTTGTTTTAGACACATTGCTTTTACTATACATCGTCTAGACGTAGTGTATATCTAAATACATTGCAAAAGCTATGAATTTAGAAAAAGCCAAAACGTTTATAATTTGGAAAGGAATACCAAGCGTAATCTTGTTTGATTGCTACAGTAATATTGATTTGACAAGCTTTTTTTTAGATAATTCTTACTATAATATTGACTTATTAAGGTAGATATTATGAAATGTAAGCATCTTCTATAACGTTGCTGCACTTTTAGCGGAGCCACTGTTGCGGCAAAATACTGCAGACCAGAATAGAAATAGGTAGTGCACTAGCAGCGTCGCAGCAGCCACAGCCAAACAGGTAGCTATAACATATGTAGTGGGGAGTTTACGGGGCTGTTTGGTTGCTAACTATATTTTGCAATCATTTGCCAACAAAAATTGTCACACTTGTCTAAGTTGAGGTGCTCAAATTCTTTGCCACAACTTAGCAAGTCTAAGAGAATTTTGCCATACTTTTTTGAGTCATTGACGCGTGGGACCTGGTTTGATGGAAGGGAATCTTGTCACAACTGTGGCTGTAACCAAACAGCTGCCAAAGTTGGTTAAACTTACCTAACTTTAGATGTGGCAACTTGTGGCAAAGTGTGGCTGGCAACCAAACACCCCCTTTTCAAAAGGGATGATGCATGCAAGAATCATTCGGTCACCATCCATCCCATTTAGTATTTAGTGCTTAAGAATGCAGTTGAGTTTGGTCGATCACATGTACTGTCCAACTGATTTGGTCTCCCTCTATCCATCTCTCTTTGTTACAAGGGAAATTCCTGAACTTATTTTAACAAAACCAAAGAAACCTCAGATTAAGCTTCGAAAGATTAGTGCTACATTAGATTCAAATAAAAAATATTGAGTAGTAAACACTGCCGATGTTTGTTAATTGCTTAGCTATATTCTAAGAAATGGACGGGTCATACTTTTCTATTTGCTTATAATAACCGAATTGGTCACACACACACACACACATGCCCTCCTAGACGTGGTACCTGCGCATATCTCATATCATTGCCACGTGGCGCCATGGACGATCGGATTACAATGTCTCTTGTGGGTAAAAGAAGGACACTACCAAAGCTTGTCTGGCTCGATTCGGTGGCAATCAAGCACAAGTTGAACATCGGCGTTCATATGAACTTTGCATGGATACGGACGTTCAAGTACCATGCATGCAGCATTGCGGTGTGGCTACTCCTGAATGGCAGCCTGCCAGAGAACTGGCGACATTTTAATTGCAGGCAGCACTGGCGATTTGAATTGCAGGTTTAACATGAGTGCCACCATTTGAGCTGTGTGGTCCACCATTGGTTCTAAGCAAATGACGCAACTTTTGCAGTTTGGCTAGCTTGAGATTTGAGAATATCAACATAGCGTCGTATTTGGCTTCCTCTCGGCCAAAACATGCTGCCGAGCCCACCTTGGTGCCATGCTCCATGCATGGCCAACAAAATAATCAGTGAATTAAGTAAAATATGTCCGCCTTGACTGCTCATGAAAACATGAGCGTTTTAGCTTCACAAATGAAAAAATAGTATTGATATTCCAGTATAGTATTCGTACACGTCAAAAATCATCCTAACAAATCTTAGAAAGGTGGTCTAATGTGGATACAATTAATTGTATATGTGGTCTAATGTGGATACAATTAATTGTATGTTGTTGTTATTATTGGTCCAATATTCAAAGTTTCAAACTCTTCAAATATTAGTATTGTCACACATGAAAAAAAACGTGAGAGAAAATCTTGGAAACTGTTTGGCTTATCATTTGGCCTCATTTAATAAATCAGGTTGTGTTCGCTTGTTGGTTTCGTTCAATAAATTACATGATATTTATGTACCTCACCAACGAGACCGTAACTAGTTACAAACATATGCAGCTATCCCCTAGAACTACTGTGTCGAGTGCATGTGGCATGCGTCACAGTGACATCTATGAGGAGGAGAAATTGAAAGCTATAATAACTACTAGCCACTGTGGTAATGTATTTGGGATAGGAAGTCTTGCAGATTATGGTAAGGGAAGATAATATGGTTAATTTTTTTATTACATTGCTATGAAAAGTTGGTCTATTTCATATATTAAATGCTGAAAAAATATGGCAACGAAAGGTAAAATGTCTTTTATTTCATTACAGTTTGTGAAGGAACACTGATGTTGGTTGTCATTACATATCACTTGCCATGTTAAAGTAAAGAAATGTTTGGCGGAGTTTGGGTCAAGCAACCACAAAATTAGATTCACTCCTTAAGGAGCGATGTATCCACTTACCATGCTTCCGAACTTGAGAAATTCCTAGGGAGAGTGATATAACACCTTGCATCTCATGCTTTTCACTCTCACTCATTCTATGTATTGTCAACTTTTAGGAGACTATATAAAGAAGACAACTACCGCGGATCTAAAACCACCGAAAGACAGACACAAGAAGAAAATTAATAACTACCCAAGGCAGCTACATTTATTCCCCAAGACAACTATCTGGTGTCTACAATAGTATTGTAGCTCTGTTTGGAGGGTATTTTGGATAATCAAACGTGATTCAACTGCACCGTCCAAACTTTGCAGACGTCTTCAACTATAGTTGATCTACCTGGTGTCGTGCTGCTTTGATTGATGCATGCACTCAGGTTGCAGGTTGCTCAGCTCATGCATGTCCAACCATTGATTGATGCGTGCACTCATGCAGGTTGTTCAGCTCATGCTTGTCCAAGCATGCATGTCGTGTAAAGTTTTCTCAGCTCATGCATGTCCAAACATCCATGTCATTTATTAATTTATAGTGCACTTATTCAGCAACAGTGGTGTCGAGCTGCCTCCACTTCGACATTTACTCTTACACTCAAGCTTATCACTTTTAGACCCCGGCAATTACTCTCCTCAGAATATATCTCAGTCTTAAAAATATATCAAGCTTTTCACTTTTACATTTTCTACATGCTAAGGACACACTCGCAATTTTTACATTGTCATTGAACGTATGCTCATTCAATTTTCTATGAACATTGCATGGAATTTATTTACTTTTCTGGTGCTAAGGGCAATGACAATTTTTACATTGTCATTGCATGCATGCTCATTCAATTTCCCATCCACTCATTTCATTGCATGGAATTTACTTTTCTGCATGCGAAGGACAACTGCAATTTACTTCTCTGCATGTTAAGGGTAGCTGCAATTTTTACATGTGAAAGAGAAGCTAGCTATTTTTCTTGCCTCATCCGTGGATGCCACGGCCGAGCTCATGAAGCTCGTGGGCAGCTTGGGTTAGAAGGATAGGAGCAAAAAGAAGGTCACGGGGAGCACAATGACGGGATGCTCATGAGCTGCTCACCTCGTCCTGCGATGATGGTTGAGCCCGGTTCGTATGCACGACCGTAGATGGGAGGTGCTGGGAGAGCGAGGGAGCGCGTAAGCTGAAGCGATATGAGCTGGCTTTTAGGTGGTGCGAGGAAGAAGAGCTGCTCAGCGTCTTGTTTTATAGGCAAAAGAGCAGAACTGTGGCACCGGGTCTCTGGCTCATCATTAATGGAACTGAGCATGCAATGCATGTATGCAAATGGACGGTGTGGCGTTTTGTGGAGTAGTGGTATGATTTGCAAGATTTTGCATGTATACAGGTACAGGCTTTTTCATGCACGCAGTTTGTCCTCACTTGGGTTGCATCCACTTACTTCGAAGGATGCCCGGTTGTGAATAATTTCATCTGAATCGTAGAATTTCTATCTAATGCACCAACTAAATGGAACATACGTGGACACCCTTGGAGGCTGTCTAGACAGTCCCATTTTATACGCAAAGTAGCAGAATTGTGGCACCGGTTCTTTGGCTCGCCATTAATGATATTGTACATTATGAAGTATGGGATGATCTGCAAAATTTTGGATGCATGCAGGTACAAGCTTTTGCATGCATGCAGCTTGGCCTCACTCGGATTGCATTTGGATAGTAGAATTTCTATCTAACGCAGCAACTAAATGGATATTATGTGGACACGCATGCATGTAAGGACACAAAAGCCCCACTTGACATGCATGCATGAATGGACATCACGGTGATTGCATGCAAAGACACAAAGGCCCCACTTGACATGCATGTATGGAAAGACAGCACATTGATTCAT
This sequence comes from Eremochloa ophiuroides, assembly GCA_038502445.1. Taxonomy (NCBI): domain Eukaryota; kingdom Viridiplantae; phylum Streptophyta; class Magnoliopsida; order Poales; family Poaceae; genus Eremochloa; species Eremochloa ophiuroides. The sequence continues at coordinate 6,218,376 of JAHLJS010000003.1, read as the reverse complement.
CTACCCGTTCATTTATCTATTCACCTGCATCATTCAATGTACGAAATAACATGCATGCATGCAAGGAGACCAATGCCCCACGGCACTTGCATGCATGGAAGGACAGCAGAACGATTTATGGACACGCAATTTCTGTCTCGCTATGCATGCATGCAAGAACACCAATGCCCTACTTGAAATGCATGCATGCATGGACACGGAGGCAATTCATCTAGACCGTGTAAATTGTGTCGAACGTGTCACTAAAATGGATGCTACGTGGACATCCTGGGAGACCGTGAATGCGGTGTGGCTTAATACTTTTAATTGATACTTGTTGATGTAGAAAAAATAGAGAGAATTAGTAGTCCTATGCATATGAAAAAAAACAACCGATGGCGACTGCAATAATTTTGTTGGTTTGCCCTCCTCTCTCACTAGCCACATGGAGTATAGTGTACTGTTAACTGTTCACACCGTCAGGTTGTAGAGCTGCCGTTCACCAAGTGGTCAGGGTTACCATGCTGTAGGCCAGGAGCATGTGATGCCTTCCATTGGACCACACGACATATACTTCGAGTTCGTTTCGAATTTTATTAGGGATAAATGTGGTAAGTCTGCATCAAGTTGGTGCCTGCCCTGCCTGTCCAAATATGGGGTGATAGTAGCTACCATCCAGGGATGTTAGAATACCCCGTTGGTAGCACTATATATATATATATATATATATATATATATATATATATATATATATATATATATATATATATATATATATAACACACGGTAGTGTACCCGTGCGTTGGTAGGGATAGCTAAACTTTATACTAAAAACACAAGGATCGTAAAATAGGATAAGCTAATAATACTATAAAATTAAATAGATATACTGGCTTTGTATTCTTGGGATTTAGGATACTGCACCACAGAGGGCGACAAGGATGAAGTATTTTCTTAATCTATGAACAATCATCTCAACAGCATCGCTCCCAATATCCAAATCTGCTTCGTCCAGCAGAGCCAACACCATCTCCTTTAACTGCAATGTAACTGAGGATAGTGAGAAATATCCTCCTTGTCCAAGAATGGGACACGAACCTCCAGGCCCCATGCCAGCGTCGCCTTGTTGACTCTCAGGTAGTCGATTCCCCATCCGATGTAGAAGGCATGAGACTGATGGCATCACACGCTATTAGCACTCTTTAGTCCATGGTTAGTTAAGGATTTAGCTCTACAAGATCCACCAAGTCATGACGTGTAAATGTCCAGAAGGGAACATCCACCTAGCCATTCAAGCCCCCCAAAAAAAATCATTCCATAAGAATAATGTTCAATGAAAGAAAACCCAAGTATCCATGGTTTGTTTCAACAAATTAACATTCAGGAATTGTAGATTGTATATAAGTTCTTTTAAAAAAAAGATAGCCATATCAGTTCAGTTGATCCAATTTAATAAGGAAAATTTTCTACATACCTTTTTAAATTTTCTAGATCCAAAAATTTCACTGAGAAATGAACGCCCATCTGCCCTCTATCCTCATTCTATCCTATGGTAGCATCTTTTCATCCACGGCCTTGCACAGCTGGTGCATCAAGATCTGCAGATGCACCATGGCCATAAATTGAATCATGCAGACACGGGCAGGAGTAGGGAACCTATGCACAGAAACCATTTTTCCAATGTCTGGTAGAGCTGCATTCCAGTAGAAATTTCCTTGCATCCCACCTCTCCTCTTTTAACCTACATGTCTAGGAAGAACAAATTACCGATTACTGAAACAGCACTGCAAACTCTCTCTATCCAATCAGCCTTGTGTTAATGCCGCACAGTCTCATTGAGATGTAATAGTTAGTGTTAAGACATATCTAGGGGACTCAGTTTGTAATTTCGCATGTAAAAACAGTACAATCGGACCTTTAAGCGGTAGGGCAATCAAAACTCATGATGTCTGGACAAAAACAGGAAGTACCACTCTCTTGCAACATGTCAGTCAACCTTGCCTGGGAGTCACTCATTTTACCTGGATCTCAGAGCAACACCTAAATTACAAGGGTAATTCCTAGCAAACTGAATCACTACCACAACCCCAAACAATATGTGCATGCAGCAAGCAGCATGGACATTATCCAGACTTCTGCGTAAGGATCCATTCAGAGCACACGAATTTCGTAAGAGTTCATTTAAATTAAAGTAGATGTTCAGGACATACCAGACATTCAGAGAATTGTTTTTGAGTGCCGTGAGAATTACACTAACAGGTCGGTATAAGATTGGTGTGGCGCTTGCATTACCTAGTATGAAACAATTATAATTGAGAACAGAAAGGATATGTTATAAGGAAGCGGGTACTCATCGACGCCACTGCCAACGGCTAAGAAATTGCTTACCAGGTTGAGGACAACGCAAGACAGGTCGGCGGTCATGGCAATGGCGAAGTTGGCCTCCCTCCGGATCATGGTGAGCTCCCAGCAGTGTGCGTCCATGAAGCGCCAGAACGCATCAACATCCATGCGCGCTGCGGCGGCATACTCAATGGAGCGACTCTTAACGTGGGTGGGCGGTGGCTGATGGATTCAGTCTCAACCTCAGGCCCTCAGTGACATCTAAAAAAAAGAAGAAATTAAACCAAACAATATATGATCGAATTAAGAAATTAAGAATAAAATGAAAGATTCAGACATTTGTGCAGCAAGTTTGTGCTCATCTTAAAAAAATAGCTATTTGTGTTTCTGGCTTGATTCAATGTTTGGTTACAGACCCAAATTAATTCTCATACGTCCATGCATGCAGCGATGCAAAAATATACCAAACAGCAACCACTCTAGCACGAGTCAATCGTATCCATTAGCATGAACCAACCACATATACAGAGAGACAGGGACGGATCCAGGATTTTAGATTAATGGTGTCTCTACGAACTTGCGAACAATCATAGCTTATCTATACTTAATAATAAAGCGAAAAAATTTCACCCTATTTTTTATGGCCTTCTAACTTACTCTGTGAATGTATTAAGAATCCTAATCTAAAAAAAATTCCTTATTTTTTTATGGCCCTCTTAACTAACTCTGTGAATGTATTAGGAATTCTAATCTAAATAGACCTCACTGATTATGTTTGGTATGGCATCTGGTTTGTAGGGAAAAAACAAAATAATAGACTTCGTTATATACTCCTCTAATTTAGGACTCTTAAAATACCACGTATTTAAATGAAAAATAACAATACAAAATAAATAAATATATAAGCTAAGTGGTAGAGCGGTCAGCTGTTAACTGAATAGTCATAGGTTCGAATCACTACTATCCTATTAACGTTTATTTTTCTCCTATTTCAATGCACTGGCATATTTGCTATTAAAAAAAATAAATGCTAGAAAGTCTATATGGTTTAACAAAGGTAGGCAGAGGGTGCTCTTCTGTTGGATAGCTAGACCTGACTCTGTAACTCATGCATAAGCTTTGTGAATTAATGTGAGACATGGGCGGGTCTGATGAGCGTGGAGTGGACCAAAAAGAAAAAAAAAGCCTACCTCCAGAGGGATATTGATGTCATATGATGAGATGGGCTACTGTCGTAAACACAAACCGAAAGAGGGGGCATAAGACCTAAACGGTAGTCAATGCTGTCCTGTGACAGCAACTGGATCCGTCCATGCCACACCGCCACAGCATGGAAACATGCACACTGCATGTCATGATGTTGCATGACGGCATGGCCACTTTCCACAGTTGCGCCGTGGCTCGCCCCGAGCCACGAGACAGGAGACATTGCGACGCGCAACAGGCTGGTGGGGCTCCCTATGGCGTGCTTGGCATCTCTATAATACTAAGGGCTCCTTTGCATGATGGGTTAGGAATAGGATAGGAATAGAAAAAAATGTAGGATTTGGAGTGACAACTCCTTCAATCCTATAGGAATCAGATCCATAGGAAAATTTTTAGAGACCCTTTGGCCACTTACATGAACCACAGGAATGGACAGGAAAGTAAGTCTTATCTCACCACGGCATTGTCATCGTTTCACCAGTGTTTTATATATTTTTTAAGTCTTGCTACCGACTGCTGGTCATCTTTGGTACGAGTAACAAGGGTCCGACTGGATGCTAAGTTTCCTCCGTTTTTATGGGTTGGCATAGTATTCCTATGGATTTTATTTGCTTCATTCCTACGAACCAAAGGCATCAACAGTGGCCATTCCAAAGGAATTCTCAATCGTGTGAAATTCCTAGGCTTCACCCATGAACCAAAGGAGGCCTAAATCAGAGCCAAGCTCTGGGTTTTTATTGGGCCACGTCACTCGTTTTTCACCAACCGTCCGATTATGTGCCAGCATCGATCGAGCCGTTGATCCCCTTTCGCGAATCCTCTGCTCCTCTCTCGCGACGTTGCGCTGGCTCGCTACCGCCTCCTCCTTTCCCGTTGCCATCGCGAGGGCCAACCATCGGAGCTGCGCCGGCGCGAGCGTGTGTGGAGGTGGCAGTGGCTCTGGCGGGAAAGAAGCAGCGAGCATAATCACTGGTCGCACGGTGCCTACTAGTCCTGGGTCTTGGCATGGAGATGGAGTCACCGCCTGCTATGGAGGTTGAGGCATGGGGGCAGTATGTCTGGTAGAGTGGTAGTGAGCCACAGAGAAAGCTTGTTTTTTTTATCAATCAGCGTTTATTTTTAATCACGAAACAGTATTTTTCTCTCACAACAAATCAGCACGAGTCAAAATCAGCGCTTGTTTTCGGTCAAAAGAACAGGGTGATGGATGCGCCAGGCCGGAGCATGTGCGGCCAGCTGCCACTCGAGCGTACCAACGACGGCGGAGATCTAATTGGGCTAGCTGGCTACGAGCTGCTCCATAGCCCCAGGCATCCTGGTTGCCAAGCTGCTGGCTGGGAGATGATTCACGGTGGGTGGGAGTGCTTTCTCATCGGATCGGCAAAGGGGGCGGACGGAGGCCGTGGCTGCAGCGACGCACCACGATCCTACGCGAAGGCTCTCGGAACGCCAGCTTATGTGCTTGCTTTTTGGTGGCCCGATCATAATCCGACGGCCGTGGAAAAAGAGTGACGTGGCCCAATGAAAGTCCTGAGCTTGGCTCAGATTTAGTATATATTGTAGATAAAGATAACAATTTCTACCCGAAACTCGGTGGGTTTTTACCTCATTAGAGTAAGGGTATGGCTTTTTTTTACCCATGGGCAAGGTATGGGAAAAAAATCCTTACCCAGCGGGTAAGGGTATGGGCTTGCATTAACCTTACCCGTTAACCCATGGGTAAATTGAACCCGATTCAATTTGAATGTATCATGGCCTCATGGGCCAAAATTACCACCACTCCCTGTCAATAATGCAAGATCAATTATCTATTTATGTATGTGTTGGTTGTAATATTAAAGTTGCTAGTGTGTTACTCACTAATATTAATAAAGTCTAGCTGAGTTACAGTCTATATGTGTATGGGTGCAGGAGTGCTGCCACGTAGGGATGATTATTTATTTGGTGTTTATCTAGCCTGTTTAATTGATGAATTTTATTATTGGTCTGTGTACTGTGATGCTTTGCCTAAAATAGGAAGCTTATATATGTAATTTTCAATTGTAATATTCTTGGAGTAATGGGTAAAGATTACCCATGGGTATTTTTTACCCGCATGTTACTCTTATGGGTAAAGGTATAGGAAAAGACTTTTACCTATATATGAGTAAACGCAAATTAATAGATAAAATATTTTTTAGTGGGTAAGGATATGGGCAGCATTTACCCCGTGGGTAATTGCCCATTGCCATCTCTGATTGCAGAGATTAAAGAGTAGGCGTGATTGGATGGGCCTAACTGCAATAGGACCATCTATCAGCCCAAGGGCTTGGTCGTACATCAGGCCCACGTGCCTGTGAGCCCCTCTCCAATTCACTCTGCAGCTCCCTCCACCTCACTCGCGCAATTCATCGAACTCCAACACTGCAATGGCAGCAGCCGCTGCCGACGACGACGCTAAGCTCGAATCCTTCCTCCAATGGCTCCAGGTCGTTCCCTCTCCCTTTCCCATGTCCCGTACAACCCTTGCTCCCCCGTAAAACCTTAAACCACGACCCCTCCTTTCATCCGCAGGCCAATGGCGCCGACCTCCGCGGCTGCACGATCCGCGCATGCGGCCGCAAGGGCTTGGGCGTCTTCTTCACCGCTGCCCCCGAGCCGGGCGCCAACGACGGTATCGCTCCTCTCCTCTCCCCTCCCCCGAATTGACGAGGCTCATCCGGGCGTAGCGCCGTGTGGTGCAGGGGTGGCGATGGTGGTGCCGCTCGACCTCGCCATCACGCCGATGCGGGTGCTGCAGGACCCACTCGTCGGCCCGCGGTGCCGCGCGCTCTTGGAGGAGGGACGCGTCGACGACCGCCTACTCGTCATGCTCTTCCTCATGGCCGAGCGCCGACGCCCCGGCTCACTCTGGAAGCCGTAAGACCGCGATCCGCTACTGAATTTCCCCTGCCAGTGCCACCACACATGGAAATAGTTTGAACCGTAGCTGAAGTGGTGGGTCGCTGCATTCGCAGATATTTGGATATTCTTCCGAGCACCTTCGGGAGCTCCCTTTGGTTTACTGAGGAAGAGCTTGCCGAGCTGGAAGGGACGACTCTGCACCGGGCTACGGTGATCCAGGTTCATCTGTGCACACTGTTGTTGTTAGACTTCTGTGTTGGGGATATTGGGTGGTAAAGACAATTAGCCGTTTTGGGATTTTGTTTCAGAGGAAGTCATTGCGATCCTCTTTTGATGACAAGGTTAAAGAACTTGTTGAGGAGCTTTTACATGTTGATGAATCAGCAAGGTTCGTATTCAGCTTCCCACCATTTTTTTTTTTCTTGTACTTGTTCAGTAAGCAGTGCATGCATAGTGTCGTTTATAAATCATTAGAATCTTAATTTCTGTGGGGGGGCTCAATGCACAGCATTATGCAGCAAGCTATTTTGTAGATATGATTCCCACAAGTATGCTGCATGACAAGTGTTCAAGGGAGGCATTACCCGCTTTTGTGTGATGGCGAGAGTCTCATGTTCATCTAGGATGTTTTCAATTGATTCATGGTAGAGATCTTACTGTTCTGATATTCACAGCATGGTGGCATTTATGTTAACTATGTATACCTTGTTTACGAGGTATGGGTTTAGTTTATAAGGTGCTTGAAATTCACTTCCAGTGTGGTTTATGGTTACCATTATGGTTTATTGACTTTTGGAGTCTATTTTGATCTGAATAGCCTTTTTCAGCTGGCCCTTACTACACTTGCGATCTTATTGACCTAATTGCATCTCTCATGATTTTATATTTGTTTCGAAATGTACTTAAGACCCATCGATTCACAAATTTAACATCACCCAGATACTGACATACCTATGCATGCTCTCATGGCTCATGTTGAAATTTGAATTTCACTCTGATTGTGCTGTAATAATGCTGGTGATTCTTCTATCTCTTTATGCTGCATCACTTCTTATGCGCAAATACTGGCCTGTTTTTTGTGCAACAAAGGAACTGGTGCTAGGATCCACCGAGTACCGACCTAGTAATTGCATCTAGTTCTGCTTAGCATCAAATTGTTAGTTAGGTGTTTCTAAAATATTCTCAGTTATTAAGCTTTTTTGGTGAATGGGTATATATTTGTTAGGTGCCGGGTCATTGTCTGTCTCATTGATTGAGTTGTTAGGAGCCTGAAAATTGACAGAATGCTGCATCATGCTTAAGCACATAAATACTAACTTCATTCCATATCATTTCTCTTATGCCATTCCTCAAGTAAGCCAGGCCATCTGGCTCTGTTTTCCTGAAAGGTTCATTGTTATTGCTTGATACATAAAGTATTATGTTTAAGCAAAAAAAGATTCTTTTATCTCTATTGTACTCCATCTCAAGTAAATTGGTACCTCCTGGCCTTTCTCTCCGAAACTTAGATTCATTACATTGCTTGTAACATGTTTGCTGAGAAATGTACTCGTTTTCATCTGCTTGAAACTTTCCATTCGTTAAATGCTAATACTATCAAAACTGTTTTGCAGCTCAATTGAAGTGTTGTTTGAGGACTTCCTTTGGTACGTAACAACTCTTGTTTGCACTGAAGTTAGAAACGACATATAAACTTAACCTGATACCATTTTACCATATTGATTGATCATGCCATTATGTGAACGACAATGTATTAATGTAATGTTGTAAACAGTACATGGGATTGGAGAATCAAGAGAAGACGATCCTGAAATGTTGTAATCAAGAAGAAACATAAGAATCTTTTGTGGTTATTTTTGTTTCTGACAGTGTAGATTAGTTAGGTATCATCTGTTACAATAGTATAACAGTTAGGAGTTCATTTTTACCATGGTTAGTAGTGTTGCATAGCTATGTTATTTTACCTGCAAATCTACCATGCAATTGGATGTTCAGTATAGCCACGTACATAAATGAGTTAGCCACACTAAAAAGCAATAGCTGAACCAAATAAGGCATGACAAGGTATTACTGTATTAGTCATTCAAAAAAAAGTTAACAACTTAATTCATGTGGTTAGGGTGAAAATTTGATCTGTGTTACGGAATCTGCAATTCTTACTTGATTAAAGTGATTGTGTCGAGGACTAGTTCTTTACACAAGTATACATAATCAAAAGCTTAATGAAACTGCTATAGACATCCTAGTGCTATTATCTCCAGCTAATTTTCTTTCTAATCAGCAGTATGTGTTTTTGACAGGGCAAACTCAATCTTCTGGACTCGAGCACTGAACATACCACTGCCTCATTCTTATGTTTTTCCGGGGTCATGTGGCGATGAACAAATCAGAACCGGCAATAATGCTTGCTATTCTAATCCCCCTGCCCAACAGGTCAGTTTCAAACGATTCTCAAAAAAAAAAAAAAAAGGTCAGTTTCAGACCTTCCAACCTAGCAGTGGTATCATAATTGAAACTGAATTCAACATTTTGTCATGGTCACGAATATTACAATTTGGAACGGAGGGAGTAGGTAAATGTACTATCCCCATCATCAAACGAGCCTCAGGATTGCAGAGTTTTAAAAGTTGAAACAGAATTCAACATTGTGTTATGTGTCATAAATCTTGAGTCTCGAGCCATTTCAGACTTTGGAGGATTGGTGTCATAATTGTACCTGTCCTCTTAAGTGGGTGTCCTTTTCCTAAAATAGCAATAGTTTAAGAAACTTTTAAGGCTCTGGTATACCATTGGCATCGTTTCTACTCATGCTTTCTGGCATCTTCAATATTACTTTTAAATGATTTTTTCCTCCATATGTTATTGTGCCAAAATACTTGCTCTTTTTTTGGGCAGGAAAATGACGTTACAGATAAGGATTGCAGTCCTGATGAGCATTCTAAATCAAGTAACACAGAGTCAATTTGGGTTGAGGGCCTTGTCCCAGGGATTGATTTCTGCAATCATAGTAAGCGTTCTAAATTTAAGTCATATACTACAATCTGACAGAGTATTTTAATAGACAGCATTTATATGTCTGTTCTTCGACAAGAAATGCTTGTAATTATGCAAGGAATTATATGAATGGTAATAAAAGTAAATATACATCGCTCTTTCCCTGTTCTAAGCTGGTTTGATTGTATTCACCAGATGTAAAGGCATTGGCAACATGGGAAGTTGATTCTGTGGGGAATGCTACTGGAATTCCTGCTTCAATGTACCTCATGCTTGGTAACTTTTATTATCCAAACCTTTTTTTTGTATAGTTCTCTATATAATAAATGAACTATGTGGCTTTCCTTTGAGCTAATATTTTTCAATAAGATAATTATTCTCATTATGATTAATTGTATGTATCCGTTTTTTCTGAAGCTGATAAAAGTTATGTTGAGGCTGGAACAGAGATCTGCATAAACTATGGCAACAAAGGAAATGAGGTATTGCTCACAAAAAAATTGTGTAGATCTACTGTTATTAGTTTATCACAAATCTTTTGTTCTTCTTTTTCGTTTTTCGTTTTACTGTACTTGCAATGACTTGGAACTCTCACTGTCTCCCATATTATTCTTGTTTAGGCTCTCTATCACACTTGTTCTAATATACTAGTTCGGCACCGTGATACATGTCTGATTGTCTCTTGTGGAACTATGGAACCCTTACAAGAAATTTCTTTAGTCTCTATTCTTAGGACTTAGTTACAATTTGGGTAAAGGAATCCAGAAAATAATTTGATGTTTAGTTGTTTACTGGTCTTGACGCTGCATCATCTAGAAGGCAAAAAAATCAAATGAGGGTGATGCACTGCTTGAAGATTATGTGGCTCATTTTTTTCTATCCCTGGGGTCTGGTTATTTGATTTGACTGGCACATGGATTCATATATCCTTACTTCCTTATGGATTTACTTCTAGTGCAAATTATTGCTCTAGATTTCACTATGATCATGTTTACAGGTGAAAAGATGGTTTTGTTTCAATGCAGTTCCATGTTTAATAGTATAACTACCAGAGTAGCCTTACTGATGAAGCGTTGTACTTTATGTACTTACAGGAACTACTGTACCTCTATGGATTTGTGGTTGACAACAATCCTGATGACTATCTCATGGTAACCCTCATAGTTATGTATGTGCTAAAAGATAATAATTTGGACATGGTTACCATTTATCTTTTATGTCCAATAAAGAAAGGTCAATTCTTTTGTTAGAGGACATGTCTGTAGTGTTAACTGTTAACGTGAGCATTTGGACTATTAAACTGCAAGTAGATGTTTTGCTTAAAATTCTGTGGTGCTAAATCAGTTTACCATCCTGTGAAATCTGGAAACCTACCTAACTCTATTGTTCTTTTGAGCAACAAAAAGGGGACACTTGCAGTGGAAAGTTGAAACGAAAAGATGATGCCATTATTCATTAATAATTTCTTTCTTGTTTATTCCTGAGCAGATCCTTGTCTCGTCCTTTTTATAAGTTACTCAGAAACTTTATAATTATTTGATAAGCTGCTTGAAAAGCTTCACGTGTTTACAGGATTAAATAGTTAAGATTCAATATTTTTCCCTCTTGTGGAATACCTACAGACGTATCTAATAAAATAAGCTCTGGTTACTTGGTAAGGTTCATTATCCTGTGGAAGCTCTTAGACAGATCCAGTCTGCTGATATAAAAATGAAGCTACTAGAGATACAGGTACTGCCAAGGGAGTAAGACCCCCCCCCCCCCCCCCCCAACCCCCCAATTCATGCATTGCTTCTGTCATGATATTAGTTGCTACTCATACATGCCAGGTTTCTGGGGATTGCCTACTAGTAATAAGTAATTTCTGCTTATTAACCTTACATATCGCTTTTGGTTGTTAATTTGTTCAAAGATTTCAAATTCTGTCCCTAACTCCCTGATCAGATCAGATAAAGATGATGATGACTGCACTAAGCAGATCAAGCCCTCTAAGCATCTGTTACCCTCATGAATCTCGCTTTGTATGTTTCCTGTATTTGCAGAAGGGTGAATTGAGATGCCTCCTACCCAGAAGTTTGCTTCATAATGGATTTTTTGGCACCTGTTCCAGTGAAGATAAGGATAGCAAGAACAATACTAGTCCATTTTCAAGTTTTAGTTGGAGCGGTGAACGCAAAGTGCCATCATATCTTCACAAAATTGTTTTCCCTCAGGAATTTATGAGTACTCTATGTACGATTGCCATGCAAGAACATGAAATTGAACGGGTTGCTTCTTTACTTGGAGAGGTTAGTGCTTTTCACGGTGCATTTTTAACCAAAAGTTAACTGCTAAGGCTACGATCTCATTATTGAGATTTAGATTTTATTCTTATTGTATCATACTGCATTTTCTGGAGATGCAATGATCAGCGTCCATTCAGTACTTCTGAAATTCTCTGGCATTGTAAAACCTTCTGATTGATCTGTTGATAACTGTATACTCCAAAGGAGACTAGTTCCTGTGCATGTAAGTATCTTTTCGTATCTATCTCTTGTGCCAAAATGGCAGAATGCCATGTAGTGTTATTTAGTTGTCTTGTTAGCAGGCATCCTCCTATGATTCAAAACTTGGATTCCTTAGGTTCCAAAATCTTAAAACTGACTAGAACGAGTGCTTCCACACTCTTGTAACGTGTGCTGCTTCATAATTTGCTACATATGCCCACTGTTTTTTTTTTTTTTTGGCAGCGCCAGATGATAGTTATTGCATGTCGTTTTGTCATGAAGGCTGCATTCATGAATAGGAGCTTTACTGGCTGTGAATGACGTAAAAAGTATTCATGAAGCAATTGTGATTTCACAAGTTTCATTTCCTGACCTAACATCAGCATTCAGATGAAGATTAGCTTTTTGTTTTCAGCATCATTCTATATCGCCTATTTAACAATTCATGACTAAGCTTATATTTGAAGTGCTCAAAGAATTTATTTGGAAGCATTGCATCTAAACTTGAAAGAAGACAAATAATGGATTATGCTGCAAATTGATTCTAGGGCCTTTGCTGAATTTGTTCTTGCTAGGTTGGATCTAGTGAAGATAGAGAAACATCTGATGCAGAGATCCAAAGTGCTATTTGGGAGGTCTGCGGTGATCAGGGTGCACTGTGTTTGCTTGTGGATCTTCTTGGGGTGAAGTAATCACTTTTACTTCCCCATTGATGTATTTTGGATCATAGAGCCGTCTTTGGTATAATAACATCAAGAATAACCCATAGATCACTCCATTCATTTTGCAAGAATGGCTGAACTTGAAGAGGGCTCCGGAACAGAAGCATCTGACACAGAACTGCTCGAGCAGTTTGATTCCAATCAGTCAGAAGACTACACAAGGTGGGCAGATCAATTTTTGGCTTTGCTCAAGATGTTTTTTTTTTTAGTTTTACTTTCCATATCTTAATTCACATCCATGCATGGTACTATACTTATTTCCGGCTATTACTATGGGGCATTATTGAAAATTACTATTTTAGATACAGCATGAATAGCCCCGATATTCAAGCTGTGCATGGAGCTAACAGATTTTAGAGCATGTTTGTTTATCAACCTCATGTTTTATCATAATTATATGTAAACCATTTTCTTTATTCTCATAGTGAAAGTGATGAGAAGCACAAAAAGAAGTCAAAAATAAATTACCGTTCATGTATAGTGTACCGAAGAGGGCAAAAGCAGCTGACAAGGTTGTTCCTGAGGGAGGCAGAGTATCTTCTGGAGCTTTCTGCAAAAGAATAGATCTAAGAAACTTACCTGGTATAAATTTTCTTCTCTCTGTTTTATACAGTTGTAGTTGTGGAAGTAATGTCCAAGTAAGTGAGGATAGTACAGAAGCATGGTCGTTTGAGTCAATTTACAGCTTCAATGTTTTTAAAATCATATTCCACGGCATAGTTTGCAGTGTAAGTCAGTTTGTACATATGAGGCTACGATAGCAAAGCATAATTTCTATGCTCCCCCAGCTTGCTTGGGATTATTTGTTCTCTCTGCAAAGTTTGGCCATGCCTGATTTGATTAGAAGTTACTCCTGAATCACATGGGAAAAGAGTGTACAGAAAGGCATCAAATGGCTTTAAAAACACTTGCAGTGATAAATGTTGCAACATATATTTTCTAACTTGTTTACGATCGTGACATTGACAGGCTGCATCAGGTTTAGAATCGCAGACTTGTCAAACTAGTGCTGGTATCCACATCCGATGGAGCATGACCGAAAGTGGCACTTGGCTGTGTTACGAGTTTGTGAAGGGGTTTGGCCTGGCCTGTTCTGTGCCATCTCCTCTGATCCTTCGAGCAGGAGGCCTTCTTTGCCTGAGTAGCGCAGTTTCATTCTCTTGCGAAACATGTTCATTCCTGAGGAGTACTACGTACGTATGCACATTTGATGTCCTACCCAGAGGATTCTGGATGCAAAAGACCGAAGCATGTTCGTGGCTTTACGGGGTCTTTGTTTCCTGCTTGGATAGATAGATTGGTTTTGGTCTGGCAACTGACTGGTCCTTGGGCTTCCTCGGAATTGCTTCTTTATTTGGCTTTGTACTAGTAAGTAGTAACTGTACAATGGTTCACCGTTCATCTATGTATTTTTGTGTTTACAGGTAAACGCCGTGGGATCCTTTGGATTCTTGGGCCCTTGTTATCCCAGTGTTTGTCCTTTTTTTTTTTTTCTTTCCCACTCATGCCAGGCAATCATCCTGTTTTGATGGCTTCTACTACGTAACGTGGTTTGCATCAACTAGTTCACCAGTCAGACTTTTGAGACGTGTCAATGTTTCCAGTGTTCTGATTGAATTTGAGCTACGAATCTGTCTTGCAAAACACCCTGTGACAGTCAAGGTCTGAGCAGCAGCTTTGCCATCATATGTCATCGAGCCTGCTCTTCTTATACTAAAAATAAACGCTTATTTTGGCTTGTATTGCAGTCTTGACTGAAGCAGCACCAGCGTGATATGGGCTTGTCTTGAGCTGACTGTCATGCGCCGTCCGCGCAGACGCGAGTAGGAGAGCGGCGGCCGTCGGTGGAGTATTTCGATATCTAGGCCCTGTTAGCTTTTTCTTAAAAAATTGCACATATGTATAGAGTATTAATATTATAAAAATAATTCTACAGATTATTGTGTAAAAACGAGGTGAATCTTTTAAGATTAATTAGTCTATAATGTGATATTGTTGTGCTACAGTAAATATTTACTAATTATAGATTAATTAGTCTCAATAAATTTGTCTTGTGGTTTGCGAGTTATGTAATTAGATTTTTTATTATTATTCGAAATTTTTTTCGCACATCTCATGAAACATTTGATGTAATATGCAAAACTTTTTACTCCAGATTTAAACACGTCTTGTTCTTTATATGCTAATCACCTGCATGCGTCACGTAGTACAGTAGCAATACTATCTTCTCACCTAGTATCTTTTTTTTTAGCATAAATCTTCTCACCTATCGTGGGACTGTGGGAGGCACGTACCGTAGGCTCGTTTGCGGCACCAATCGCCATGTGCTGGGAACTTGCGCTGCCGCCGGCCGGCCGGCCACCGCCACGATCTTGTCCGACCCGTTGCTGGACTGGTAAGCCACGAGTGCACGTGCATATGGTATTAACGTTTAGTCAAGCTAAGGCTAATGTGAAGAAGAGAAGAGATGAGAGATGATAGCTTGGCTCTTATGCAAGTAACAAGTTAGATACGAAAGTATTTATATTAGTGGATACAAATAATTAGTGTTGTCAGAAGTAAGGAAAAAAAACTTGTTTAAAAGAAATAGTAGACGTCTATTGTATAATTTGATTTTTACTACAAATAATTTGGCTTTGTTATTGATCAAGCTCTGAGTCTGTATCTTCTATCGAGATGTGTGATACACCTCAGCTTTTTTTTTTATTCCTTTCCCCCTTTCTTTCTCCTTATATACTAATATTTTAAGCAAGTACAGATGGGGTAAGATCAAGGTTCGTATAAAAAAACTCTCTCCGTTCAAAAAAAAGGAAAGTTTTTTACATTTAAATTTTCTATGTAACCATTTATCTTATTTAAAATTTTATATAAGTATTATTTATTTTGTAATGACTTATTTTATCAATAGCGATAATTTAATATTAACTTATTTATTATATTATTTTAATAAAAAATAAATAAGACGAGAAGAAAATTTAAAGTAAAAAATGTAGTTATTTTTGAGATGGAGGGAGCAGGGGCGGCAGGCCAGGCAGATTTGCGAGCTGAGCTGCATGCGCCGCCCGCGCAAACGCGTCTCCGCCTGCCTGCAAATCTGCAACCGAGGCCGGTGCTCATTCTTTTTTTTTTTTTTTACCAAAATGATTGTCATCACGTGCATATAGTTTACTAAGCACGTGCGCCATGTCCGACTGCCTGCCAGACTGCCAGTGCCTGGGCTGGGATGGATGAAGGGATCACCGTCACCGCCGCAGAGCACGACAGCACGTGCATCTGCTTTATCACTTCCATTCATCTCCAACCGTTGCCATTTCCCTATGATAAGTGCTCTGCTCCTTGCTGCTCACCTCCCTTCCATCTCACAAAGGATCAATACAGATCAAATTGACAGTCAGGTTATCTCTGATTTTGCTAAGTTCACAGAAAATTTATTGCATTCAATGATACTTATCTGGTGGCATTAATGTTTAGTAATCTTTTCTATGAATTTGATCAACATTTCACTTTTCCAAAAAAAATTAAAAAAAACTTCTTCTTCGGCTATGTTCGCTGGAGGTGAAAAGAAGCGCTGATTTCAGCTGATGCCGACTTGTTATGAGAGGGAAACACTATTTCAGAACTGAAAAATAAACGTGGTTAAGATGAAGGAGGTGTAATTATTATTCTTCTTCTTCTTCCTCCTCTTCTTCTTCTCCTCTTCCAATTTTTTGGGTAATTTTTGGTAATTAAGGAGGTGCAAGACCGTAGGAGCACTTGGCAGAGATGCAGGTCTAGCTGAAGAAACTTGGCTCGACAAAGCGAGAGCACCGGCAGGCTAACTTCTCTGCCTACTGAAGTTAATCTTGTTATTTCGTCCATGAAGATTACTCCTAGCAATTACCAGTGTTATTCTTATTTGAAAAAAAAGTAAAATAAGAAGAATAAAAAAAGTCGTCTTCTCTTTTCTTTTTCAAAACAAAAAAAAGTATAAACTCCTGGCAGAGTCGCAGGTCTTTTATTATTCTCGCCCCAAAAATGGCAGAAAGAACGGCAAATGCATTGTTGCATGCCCTTTTGCCGTTCCCTCGTGTACTACAAGCTTTTGAATTTGAATTCGAATTCGAATTCAAACTCTCTATCGGTCCAGCGTGCCTCCTCTAGAGCAGCAGCTGAATCAGTGCCGGTGCAGGTTCACTAGTAACTCCAGAGCGTCATGTCGCCGGCGCACCCGGCGGCGCCGGCCCCGTCGTCGTCGCCGTCGACGTTGCCATGCCATCCGCTGTTGCTCTGCCAGTCGTTCCCGCCCACCATCTCGTCGTAGTAGTACGACTGACCAAACTCCAGGCCGCCGCCGCCGTACGCGTACTCGGCGCCGTACATTGCCGCCGCCGCGGCGGCGTCCGCCTGCTGGTACGCCGACGAGGGCAACGGCGCGGGAGTGTACGCGACGTCCACGGCAGCAGCGGCGGCGGCAAGGGCGTCCTGCTGCGAGGCAGAGGAGGCCGCGGAGGAGGAGGAGGAGGAGGAGGAGTCCTCGGCGAGCTGGATGGCGGCGCGGCGGATGTCATCGGGGGTGGCGAGCGTGGCGGGGTCGACGCGGAGCAGGCGCGCGGAGTCGGCGAAGTTGAGGCAGGCGGCGCGGCCGCGGAGGGCGAGCGCGGCGACGTCGTGCGCGCGCGCCGCGGCCTCGGCGGTGGCGAAGGTGCCGAGCCAGATGCGGGACTTCTTGTTGGGCTCCCGCACCTCGCACACCCACCGCCCCGCCGGCCCGCGCCGCCGCACGCCGCGGTACACCGGGTGCCGCGTCTCACGAAACTTGGTCCGCCCCGCCGGCCGCTTCGGCGGCGCCGACAGCACCGTCGCGTACGCGTCGTCCCCGTCCGCGGGAGACGACGGCGGTTCCTGCTGCTCGTCGTAGCCGTACCCGTAGTCGTCGGCGACGGCGTACTCCATGTCCATGGATTGGGCGGCGGTGCTGTGTTGGTTTCGATCGAGTGGTGTCTAGAATGTTCCTTGGTTGGTTTCGATGATGGAATGGATGCGGTGGCCCAGGCGAGATGGATCGATGGCTGCAGTGGGAACGTGTGTGCTCTCTGGCTTTATATAGGATTTGGTGGAGGGGGGTGAGGGTGCGATGACGATGGGAGGAGACATGGATATGGAGGAGCCAGCCGGGAGCGGGAGAAATTTGAAGCCTGCGGCGTGGAGGGCGCGTGGCGGGAGACGGAGGTGAGCTGGAGACTGGCTGCCGGGACGGTGGAGAGGGGGGCGGCGGGGGAAGCCGCGTTAAGGAACGGCGGGGTGGAGGGGGTGGGGCCCGCCGTGGCAGCGACAGAGGAAGGAGGCAGGTTGGGGGTGACCAGGGCCAGGCCACGGCCACGTGGAGATGGCGACAGCGCCGGGCTTTTGGGCGGCTACTCCCACCTGTCAGGCTATCAGCCGTCTCCGGGTCTTCCCTCAACTCGCTGACAACCAAAGAATCAACAGGATCTAGCAGGGCATGGGTGAGATTCTCTTATAGTACGTACTAACTGTAGAAAAAAAATAAATAAAAGAAGAAGGTGTGTTGTTACGTGCTCTTTTCTTTTAGTTAACAGATCGATACGATAAAAAAAAATATTTGTCTAAAGTAGGCTTCCGAGAGTAGTAGTACAGTATAGTACGAGTACAGAGTACTACTACAGTACAGGCCTGCGGTTTTTTGCACTCGGATCGGATCCCCTCTCGTCTCTCGAAGCCAATGGGCACGTCACGTGACGCGCGCGGGCGGTGGCCTTGGCACGTGCTGCTGCTGCCCAAACCCGGTGGCGGCGGGCAGTCCACTGGTTTGGTTTTCCGTCGGCCCTCCCATCCCGCTCCCGCTCCCGCTGCACGGCTGGGAGAGATGGATGATGGGTGGTGCCAGCTCGGACACAGCGGTGGCGCCGCCCGCGGAAACGCGTCGCCGAGGTCCGACTCCCGAGGCCGCCGCCGCCCCGCGCCTCGCGTCGCCGTCTGGACCGAATCAGCGGGCCTGCCTGCCTGCCAGCCGTCGGATACTGGATCGCTCCGCCCCGCCGCCGCCGGGGTCCACCAAAGGAAAGGAACTGCTGCGCTGCGCTGCGGCCGTGACGTGAGTACTACCTCCGTCCAAAAAAAACACGTAATTTTTTGACTTCAACGGTCCTCTTTGATCATTCGTTTTATTTAATTTTTTTATATAAATAATAAATTAAATAAATTATTATAAAAATATATCTAACAAAAAATAAGTTATAATAACATAAATAATATTTATTATAATTTTTAAAATAAGACGAACGGTCAGATAGGAAAGGTAGAAGTCAAAAAAATTACGACGGAGAGAGTACTCCTCGGCAGCGGCTCACCCGACCCGACGACAGGCACCTGGAGTCCTGCACGATTTCTTTCTCTTTTTTTGAGAGAAGAAAAAGCGGGTTCGACGTGACGTGGCCTGCCCGGGTCGTCAGGACTTAGGTGGGCCCGGAGCCCCGGACGGAGAGGCACGCGTGGACCGCCGCCCCCCGATCCAAACCCCCTCGTCGTCGTGGTCGGTGGTCCATTCATCATTTTCGTCAACCATCAACCAATCATCATCACGATTCACGAGCACGCCCGGATGGATACTGGATGAGTACACTCTCCTCCTCTTGGACCGGGTCGTTGCGATCCCCAGATCCGTCAGCGTATGCACGTCCACTTCATCCATGATTCTTTCTTCATACTGTATCTTCCTGTACTAGTCACCTTGTACTACTTATTATTTTACTGTATCACTGGTCATTGCTACTAAGGTACTCCCTCCGTTCCATTGAGATTGTCACTTTGGACTTTGTGCCATTTTGTTTGACCATTCGTCTTAATCAAAAAAATTTATATAATTATTATTTATTTTTATTATGGCTTATTTAATCATTAGAGATATTTTAACAATAATTTAATCATTTTATTATTCGTATAAAAATTTTAAATAAAATAAGTGGTCAAATAAGAAGTTAAAGTTATGTTTTATAGACGAACCTTATATGGAGGGAGTATTTTAAGTAAAAGAACGACAGATATTAGCAGACGACAAACAATGGTCTGCAGCGCCGCCAAAACGATCTTCCTCAGCGGATACCCCGCGTCGGCCCAGACCCCGACGCCGCGCCCTCTCCGGTCGAGTAACGCGCGGAAATGGATGGATTACGCAGAACTCCGCTGGCTCGCATGTGGGCTGGGCTGAAGCCCAGCACAAGGCGAATCTGATGAATAAAAAGAGCACTGCCTGTGCCTGGGAATGCTATAACACGCATCGTTTCCACGGGTGACCAGACACCACAGGTCACTGTGCCTTCATCAAGCAACAAATTAACCCACGACCATGCAACTAACCAACAATCCACAATCGGATTATTTATAAATTATTGTGATCATTAGTCTACCAGACTCCACCATTGCCGTAGTTTACAGCGACCTTGCGTGGCAACAAACACAACCAAGCTACTAGAAGTACACGCTACACGCAGAGCTGCGAAGACTTCCCTCCCGGATTTATTTCCTGGTGACAACGATGCCCATCCATCAATCGGCGACGCACCAAACCAATCTCAGCATACTATGCAGCGGCGGGCGCCGTCGTGTACACCAGGCCACCTCACTTGCTCTTCGCTGGTGGGCTTGGAAGCAGCTGCCATTGCGACAACAAGAGATGAAACTCCAGCTTTTTTCCCCAACAAACAGAGGGCAAGTATAAGCAACCGTTGTACAGGCACTAACCTGGTAGCAAGCGATCAGCGAGCTGGCGAAACCAAACGCGCCCGTGACGCGAGGGGTCACCTTCTTCGGGGCCAGCTGCAGCAGCCCCACGGCGACCACCATGTCGAGGCTCGACTTGATGAGGGCCAGCAGCCGCTCGTTGGACTTCTGCAGCTTCATCCGGTACTGCTCGTTCTGCCGAACAGGTAACAGACAGATGCCATCAGAAAGAAGAGACGTGGAGAGCAGTTTTGTTTCCATCCGGTGATTGTCTTTGTTATCGAAGAGAAAGCGTACCTTGTACAACTCTTGGTGCTTCAGCTCCTTCTCTAGCTTCTTCATTGAAGCGGATAACCGTTGGAGCTCAGCTAGCTGCACGGTTTGGCGCATGAATCAGGTGTGGAAACAAGACCATGCCAAAAACTGTATTGGCTCACATAACAGAATTGTTTCTAGATGGAGATGAGATGATTCCAAGCTAATACATGATGTAATACTAGAATAACGACATACCTCAATAATAGTTGTGCAGGTGTTTGAACCGAGGAAACAATAAAATGCTATCCTTCCAAGGAACTCTGCTCGCTCCTTGTTCTGTATGTATAAATAATCAAATTAGTTCCCCGTCTCTCGCTTGTCATCATGTAGTAAATAGTATCATCATGTAGTAAATAGTATCGACTTCCATATATAATTTCTTTAACTGATACTATAGGGGAGAACAGTTCTGCATAATTTTTTTTTTCCTTATGTTTATCTGAACACAAAGGAGAGCAACACCCAGTCGTGTGCTTTTTTGTTGTTGTGGTGGTGACATAGGGCAAGACACAAGTGAATTGAACTTTTTTCTTGCATGACAATGACAAAGGAAATTCAAACCTTGTATATTCCTGTCCTCCCAGCCCACACAATTTGGTCCAGGAAGAGGAAAGTTGACAGCATCGCATTCTTCGACTGGAACACGCATGAATAAAAATCAGTCAGAAAACTTCAGAACAGAACCATCCTCAGCTGAACAAGTTCTCATGTAATGCAAACTTCAGCAATCAGCATACCTTCCCAAGTAAGATCAGTGGAAGTGGAGTTCCTTTGGCAGGAGGACTAATTAAAGCATGCAGATCGTTGACAAACTGTAAACAACGATAGACTGAGTCATAAATCATAGGATGATGATACAAATGTGAAGCCCTTGGGCACGAAATCAGTACCAAGTATAACGATTCTGCAGTATACCTTAAAAAGCCGGAAAACTTTCCGAGCTAAACTAGTTGACTTGTCGACATTCTGTGCAGGCCCTGGTTGTCCATTACTCAGGAACTTGGATCCATACTGTATCGCTCTGCAGATTTTATCCCTTGCCTCAGCCTTGTTTAGGTACAAAATAACCAGGGCAAGATCTCCTCTCACGGTGTCCAAAGAACTCATATTGTGTCTTCAGTAACTGCATAAGTGACAGTGAGTCAAAACTATTGGCCTGAATGGATGGACGGCACAATGACAGGAGCAGGTATGTAATTGAATCGCACATGGAGGAACTGAAAATTGGTGTGGGCACTCAATGAATGAACTATACTGCATAGTTAATTAGATATGCAGAGATAAACGATTCTAAGATTACATGACTGTCGCTTATACCAACAAATTCACGGACACCCTAAGATTAATTAAACGTAGCTAAAACGGTTGCAAGGAACATATACGGTGGCTCAGCTCAATTCCACGAGATGCATCTTCGCCTGCGCCACCAAACTTTAGCTCGCTGCAAGATCTAAGCTGCAGCGAGCGAAATACTGAGATAAATAATTACTTCTTTATCTATTTTTAGGCAAGCATCGGTAAGGTCTTTCAATATAGTGCACTGAACTTGGTAGCCAGACCTATACTGATCCTTAGGCCTTGAGCCTACACATCAAGCAAACACTTGCTACTAGTACACGTCTAGGACAAATATTCAGATACATGCAGCAGCACGCTGATGGCGCTGAGTTAGCAAATCAGAGGGCCCAACTTCAATTCAATTATTGAGAATGTTGTAAGATATCTGATTGAATAGAAATTAACTAGAACAAAAAAAAAAAAGAAGAGCTCATACATAAGTACCACAACTCAAGAAGTCAGAACAGAAGATGGGGAGCAGAGTAGCTGGGTGCCCAGGCGGCGAGCACTGAAGATGGTCGGGCACTAGTGTCAGCCCGAGCGCCGACGGACAGTTCTCCGTTTGTAGGGGCCGCTGGCGGTTGGTCGATTGGGGTCGGGGCCTCGGTAGTGGGGCCGGGGGGCGGTGGCTGCCGTGAGGCCTCGGCGCTTGGCGATGGCAGGTGGCCGTGGCCGTGGCCTGGCTGGCTAGCCGCCTGGGTTTCAGCGGACGGCGGCGAGCAGCGCGCGCTACCTCTTCGTGTTGGAGAGACGAACCGCGCAGCGCTGAGACACGGACGGGGGCTGCCTCGGTCGCTCACACGAGTCACGGAGTCACAAGCCCCCTGGGTGCTGCCTTGGAGATCGCCGGCACAGAACCCAGCGCGCGACCGGCCACTAGGGAACCGTGGAAGCCAAGCAGATCGAGAGCGGCGGCCGGTGGCAAGGTAGAGAGATCACATCCCCTAACGGAACCGAATCGGGGCACAAATACTACCCGCTCTATCAAATCCACCTCCCAAACCCCGCTTACAGAAATCAATCAGTGCACACACACAATTGAGATCTGATCGATGGGAACCAAGGCGGCGGCGTGCAAGATGGCTCTTACCTGCGCCTGCGAATCCGACGAACGATCTCGCCTCGTTGCTTGCCGGCTGCTGCAGCTGTTGCGGGGGACTTTGCGGGCGATCAGGTGATGGATCGATCAGTTTGATTGGGACAGGGATGGGCACAACCAGGCAGAGTTCGAGCTGACGAGGACACCACGCGAAGCACGTCTTCTTTTTCTCTTTAAAAATGAAATTTTAAAAATAAAATACTAGTATACTCCCTCCGTTACATTGAGATTATCTTTTTGAATTTCATGCCATCTGATTTGACCGTTCGTCTTATTCAAAATTTTTATATAAATACTATTTATTTTGTTATGACTTATTTAATCATTAAAGATATTTTAATAATATTTTAATTATTCTGTTATTCACATAAAAATTTCAAATAAAACGAACGGTCAAAGAAGAAGTTTAAAAAGTAGAAAATGAGTAAATACGTATGTACAGATAATGTTCCGGCCGGTTGCACAAACAAGCACTTTTGTGGGGCCAGCTAACATGGGCGTAACTGAAAAAAGGCCGGCGCAAGTAAACGCGTTGCGTAGCGTACTCCGTAGGCGTTAGTCGGACATTACAAAGGTCTAGCTGGAGATGACGGCGAGGTAGTTGACGATCTCTCTTGTTAATCAGCTTGGTTGTCTGTCTTGTAATTCCTTTCCTCCTCTTCCTTCATTGTTGAAATTGTAGGCCTGGCCGGCCCATTCATTTTGGAACGGCGGAACAACGCTCACTGCCTGACGATGCTCCTCCTTTGTTTGGTACGAGGCCTATGTAGAGATCACGGCCCAGTGCCATTTGGGCAGCCGGATGGGGTTCCGTTTCCAGTTCCAGCCTGTAATTTGGGCACTTTTCTGCTGATGCTGATGCTGATGCTCTCTCGCCGTACGTCGTCGGTCTAGACTAGACTAGACGACGACACGGCGTAGTGGCTGTCCCGTTCCCGTCCTAGGACGGTCCCGCTCGTCGCCGTCGGCTCGTTCGTTATCCATCTATAATCCGATCCCCCACGACGCTCCTGCTTAACAAAACACCAAGGACGTAGTACGCGTCGTCGATCAGCTCTAAGGGTCCATCTCTATGACTTCATTCTATTTTTTTTCATCACAAAACCCGCTTCTTCTTCTTCTTCTTCTTCTTCTTCTTCTTCTTCTTCTTCTTCTTCTTCTTCTTTGGTCGTATACATACTCGTGCGAATTGCATGCCAAGGCAACTGTTCCTGCTGTCGTGTCGTCCATGATTCGTCACAAGAGAAAAAGAAGGACGGTCACGACTTCCACGAGCCCGCGAAAGAAAGAAAGAAAGAAACCTCTCTCCTACCTAAGCCTCTCTCTAAACTTCTCTGCACAACGCTCCTTTATCGTCCCTGCTCTGCACCGACAACAGTATGCTACGTGTCAATTTCCCAAGGACGGAGGAGAGCCACCATCACAAGTTTTAAACCAATCGAGCTACGTACCCATGGTCACTAAAGAGATTCATTTATTTTTCCTTTTTAACATTCATGTGTTGATCCTCGTTCCACACTATGTCATTCTGTTATGCGTCTAGATATTGCCTCCGTCTTCTTAATGAAAAACGCGTGGAGCCGCGATCTCGAGGTATTGCCTCCGTCGAGATACATAATAAAAGATATGTGTGTAGACGAGCTATATAACAAACTTATAACTTGGAACTGAGGAAATATGTTTTATCTAAATTACTCACATGCCATTACGAAACAATATATTCTAAAAAGTATGTAAAGAAAGATATACACATGCACAATATAATGCTTCTTCGTAATAAAGACACGTATGAAGTCATCATTAGCATATTGTTTTCTATGCCGAAGAAACAGCCAAACATACGTGCCACATGCACTGATGGAGGTGCTACGTACGCAAAACAGGAAAAATTATAATAAACCAGTCTGTAACTCAACGATCATATAAAGCCTACAAATGTCATGAGTGTTGTGTTACAACAAAAATGAACAGAACAAAAAGATAAAATACTTTTGATTATGTCTGCGTTCAAATTTATCTTTTATATCTATAAACTTGTTGGGGCCCTTTGGATTGCATGATTTTTTACAGTTTTCTACGTTTTTTTTCATGTGGAAATGAACTGATTTATATAAAATTCCAACACAAATCCTGTAAAATCCTACATTCTAAAGGACCCCTAGCATTCTTTATATCAAAATTACTACCCTCAGCGTAGGGTTGATTGACCGGTTCCTGCCTCTAATTCGTGAGAACTTTATTTGGAGACACATCAAAATAAATGATTCATAGGCGCAGGCTCAATACAAGAGAAGCTTAGCTAAATAGTTTTTTTTTACTAAGAAGTGATTATTTGTTGATTATGTAAAATGATTCTCTAAAATGGACTAGGAGCATGCTTAATAAAACACCAAGGACATATGTGTCACCTCCAAGCGTCTCTATGACCTCTTTTGTTTTCCTTCTTATTCGGTCATGTGCGAATTGCTAAAGTGCATGATTCTTTAAAAAAAGGGACGCCCACAACTTCATGAGTCCACAAAAGAAAGAAACATCTCTCCTAAGCTTCTCTTCTCTTCTCTCTATGCCACTCCTGTATCTCTACTCTACACCGACAATGGTACGTGTTGTAACTGTCGTCTACCAAAGGAGTGAAAATACAGAGCCACCACTTCTTTTAACAAATGTTTTTTCTTTATTGAAACCAACACCGAGAGCTACTGATGTATCTTATGATTACTGAAAGAGAGCTATTGAAACCAACCCTTTTATTTCTTTTTTAGCATCCATGTTGATCCTTGTGTTGACACATGTGAAGGTGAGATTCTACAAATGTTTGCAAACAAAACATAAACATCTAGCCTTATGTTTGTGGTAGTGTAGTCATCTTCGACATTTGGCAACAGTGTACTCTCCTTGTAGCCACTGGCAGATACCAGACCCACAACCCTAGGCCTCTGCCCGAGCTCCTTGGCGTTCAACTTCACTAGATCTAGTTTTTGTATTGCCCATGTATAGTAGAGATTAGCTCTAATTTGCTATTTAGCCTAAATTGCCCACACTCCTAAAAGGTTGTGGCATCACTATTGTGTACAATATAAGAAAAACAATTGGTTATCCATATATCTCCATCTCAATTATCCACCTAGGAGATATTGTGACAAATAATATTGAATAACGCCCTAAACTCGAAGACCTATGCCTCTATTAAAAGTAACGTAAACTCTAAACCTTCGATTGAATTACCCACCGTGTTATGTCTTATATGAAGCTACACTAAAGCATAACTTTTAGTGTGGACCTAAATTTTCCACCTCTATCACCATGTAAATAGCCTAGATAACCCACTCTCCCCATACCAAATTAGATTTTTATGTTTATATAATATATGTCTAGATATATAATAATAGCTATATATCCAGAAAAGCTAGAATAATGACACATAATTTGGAATGAAGAGTATGTTGTTTTATCTAAATTACTCGCACATGCCATTTGAATAATTAAAAAAGTACATAAAAAAACTATACATGCACAATGCTTTTCCGTAATAATAACGACACCTATGAGTCATTAGCATATCATTTTCTACGCCGAAGAGACACAACCAAACTTACTATTGAGTTGCATGCACCGAGTAATTGAACCCAAAGCTTAACCTGATAGCGAAAGGTAGAATAGGAGCAAACAATAATTATTTTATTTTAATTGCGCTAACCAAGATTCGAACTCGAGACCTTTAGCTCTAATATCATATTGAGTTGCATGCACTGACTAGTAGAATCCAAAAGCTTAAGCTAATGGGAAAAAATATGCAATTCATTTATATTTTAACACATACATGTCAGGCACTGGAGGTGTGACTCAAAACAGGAAAACTATAATAAAACGGTGTAAAGCAACTGGTATCTCACGAGTATAATGCGTACAAAGTGCCATGAGTATTGCGTTACTACAGGGATGGAAACGAACAAAAGATAAAAAAAATACTTTTGATTATGCGCCCATTGTTTTTTGTCTAAAGACTTCTAACAGTTCCATATATCAAAATCACTACCCTATGCATAGGTGATAGGTCGATGGACCGTGCCTGTCTCAGATTCCTGACAATTTTAGTTGGAGAAGTATGCAAATGATTAATCCAGGAGAAGCTTTGGTGGCTTTACCAAACAGTTTTTTTATTGAGAACTGTTTCTTTTTTTTTTTTGCCGATTCTGTGAAATAATTCTCTAAAATGAATCAGTGAATGAAAGCTGAAAAAAATATATTCTTGATTCACTCTATGCCAGCTTGAGAATCTGAAACAGAGGGTCCGTGACAAAAAAAAATTTGAATAAGTCTGTGCCCCAAATATATCTAAAAACTTTTAAAAGTTTTTTCTTTCAAAATCACTATTTATGCAGGTTGGAGGTTGCCGCCCCTTGCAGGTTGATGGACCACAGTGCCTTTCTCCAATTGGTGACATTTTTATTAGGAGAGATGTATATCTATAAACAAATCGATTCATTGGTGATGATTGGCATTAGGAGGTCGGGAGTAGGGATGAAAACGTATCGGATACGAACGGATATCACTGATATCATATTTATTTTCATATTTTTAGTCGGATTCGGATTCGAATACGGATAGTGTCAGCCATGCCGGATAGGATACGATTGAATATCGACATCATAAATATACGATTTGAGTATTCGGATACGGATACGGTATCGGATATTGAATATCCGGACTCGAACACGAACAGATCTAAACACCTCTAAACAAATTCGGTCGAACGAACGGTCAAATAAATATCGGTACTATTTTCATCCATAGCCGGGAGGCATCTCCATCTCCGGCCAGCAGCGACGCGAGAGCCAAAAGCGCCGGGCATCTCGCATGTCACAATGGGGGCATCGCCACGCATGCATGATCCCCCACTGCTCAACCACCGGAAATAATAATAATACCCTTGCTGCACACACACGGGCACACTACGGCTGACAGCAGCCACACTGCAACGGCAACGGGCTCCATCCTGCTAATCCGCCAATTAATCAACTGATCAATCAAGGACAGACCAAGTTGCTCTGCATCACTGTTGGTTGGGCAAGTCGTCGTCTTCTCCCTTCTTCCCCATCTCTGCTGCTGGGCCGGGTTCTTTGCTTAATCAAGTGAGCAACAAGCAAAGCAAAACCAGCTGGGAATTGGAGTTGGATGGATGCAAATGGGGCACCTACTTCTAAAATGTGGTGTGGCAGCGCCACGGCCGCAACGCAATAAAGAATTGAAACAACGCACCAACCCAGGCACTGTTCATCATCTTCTGACAGATAGGCGCCAACTAACTCCAGCAACAGCAACAGGTAATTTAAAACGTTTTTGTTTTTATTTGCTTGATATAGGAGGAGAAGGGAAGGGAAAAAAGGAAAAGAAATGAAGAAACTCTCTGCATCTGCAATTCTGCATCCACCACACCACAGCACACCAAGGAGTGACAGACAGCCGACCGACCAAGTGCCCTCTCGATCGATCTCTCATCACTCTCAAACAACAGTGTAAGATTAATTGGTAGCTTGTAGTACTGTAGTATGTATGTGTGTGTAGCGTAAGCAGGCATGGCTACATTTCTTTCTTTGTTCCTTTCTTCAGAGTTGAGACAGCAACAACTGCAGTTGGAGATGGACGATGACAATCCTTTTTTTTTTAACTCGACTAGCTTATTTATTCCCAATCTGAATACACTTCACTTGCCCTAACCAACTCTCTCATTCTCTCTTTCTCTTTTCTCTATCTGAATAGTATGCACACAAAAGAATCTCAAACGTTCCATGAACAACAAGAACAAGAAGAAGAAGAACAGAAAAAAAAAACTCAAAAGAAAGAAAAATGAGAAGAAGAAGAAGAAGAAGAAAATAATCTCAGATGATTGATGAACTAGAATTGGCTGGTACGGCACCATGCAGCGCAATGCAGCTGTGTGACCAAGCTAGGTAGCCCTGCCCAATCATGACCTCATCAGGACACACGACGAGCTACCAGATTTCTGCAGGTGGTGCAATTCTTGGCACACAAGCATCGCATTGCATTCCATCGCATCGAATCGCATCAGCACTCGCGC
Source organism: Eremochloa ophiuroides (assembly GCA_038502445.1). NCBI lineage: Eukaryota > Viridiplantae > Streptophyta > Magnoliopsida > Poales > Poaceae > Eremochloa > Eremochloa ophiuroides. The sequence goes on along the minus strand of JAHLJS010000003.1, from coordinate 6,189,213 downwards.
TTTCGCTTTCCCCACATCCTGACTGGCTGGCTGCTTTTGCGCTGGATGCCGGGCTGCGCTCAGAGCATCCAGTCCAGGCGGTTCGTCGGCGGCGGCGGCGCGCCGGAGGACGCCGTGGAGCTCACGGTGGTCGTTGACGAGGCCGAGGACGTGGACGGCAGCGACGACAGCAGGTCGAACATCTCCCACCGCGTCGGCCCCTGCTGCTGCTGGTTATGTTGCTGGTGCCTCGGTTGCGGCTGCGACCGCGCCGGCACCGGTGCCGGCGCCGGCTTGGCGGCGCCGGCTTTCTCGCCGGACTTGCGGATGATGGCGGCGTTCTTGGCCGCCACCGCGTCCAGTGTCTCCACGTACTTCTGGACGCGCTTCACCTGCAACAGCGGCGGCCGGAATCGATTCGAATTCAGTCAGCCGCGGCATTGGAATTTGGGCGAAAATATCGAATTGATGCGCTACTGAACTGAACTGCTACTAGTGAATGCTTGCTTGTCACACACAAACACACCCACCTGCATCCGCCTCTGCGCCTTGACGTCGCCGTCGGCGACGACGGCGTCGAGCTTGAGCAGCTCGTTCATGAGCAGCTCCGTCACCTGCACCACGTCGTTCTCCGCGACCTTCTCCCCCTTGCGCACCGACGCGTCCAGCGCCGCCACCTGCCAAGCCAGCCGGGCCGCCAATCAGATTTCTTTCTTTCTATTCAGAGGTGAGCACGGAGCAGCAGCAGCAGTAGCAGTCCAGACGCTGCTCCTGCGGCAACTGTTGCTTGGTCAACTCCCCCTGCTAGTCAGTCCCCTGTTCTGTTCGTTCTGCTCTCGTCGGGCTCGGAAAAAGATGCAATCTTTGGGATAGATGGATGGATTGATGGATACATACTGATGGATGGGTGAAATGTAGTACCTTGGGGGCGAGCTTGTCGACCTCGGCGGTGACGGCGGCGACGGCCCTGGCGGCCTTCTCGAGGTGGCCGTTGCGGCGCTCCTCGATGAGGCGGCGCGCGCGGGCCTCGGGGTCCTCGACGACGACGACCTTGGAGCGGTCCTTGACGCCGGCCATGTCGAGGAACGCCTTGGAGTCGCGCTCCTTGTCCTTGTACAGCACCTTCTGGTCGTCCGGGTGCAGCCCCGTCTTGGCGGCCACCAGCTTCTTGAGCTCCCCTGCAGAGCAGAGCATTCGTCAGCTGCCGGCGGCGAGAACGAAGGAAGAAAACAAACGAGTGGATGGATAACTGGCTGACCGAAGGATGCCTCGGCGCTGATGTAGATCTCGTGCGTGACGCCGGCGTGCTTGGCCTTGACCCGGATGGTGGGCACGGGCTTCACGTTGGGCGACGGCTCATCGTCGCCCGCCCCCACCGCCGCCGCCCCTCTTCTGCACCAGCATCCCGCCCGGCCGCACCTCCCACACCTCCTCCGCCGGCACCTTCCAGCCGGCCGCCACCGCCGCCGGCGCCGGCGCCGGCGCCTCCTTCATCGACCCTAGCTTCACAGGCGGCGCCGCCTTCCTGCCCTTGGGGCTCGCTCCCAGCATGCTCACCGCGCTCCTGGCTGCTCCCTGGGCGGGCCTCCTCGGCAATGGCGCGAACCAAAGCACGCACGGGTAGCTAGCTAGCTTCTCGGCCGTGCGGCGAATATGAAGGCAGGACAGGAGGGCGGGGATCGGTCGGAGGGAGGGAGAAGGCAAGGAAGAAGGAAGGAGACCGACGACGGATGGACGGATGGATGGATGGATGGACAGCGAAGAGGGAGGAGGAGGAAAAATGATAATGGATGCGGATGCGGGAACCACCGCATGGACAAGGGGAATATATACGCCAAATAGAATACCGGCAGCGGCGGCCACTGCCCACATGCCCGCGACGGACCGCATACATCGTCGGTCCAGACTCCAGAGGAGGAAGACGATTCTTTAATTTTGGTTCATACATAATAATTCTGGTTCATTGTTAATTTTGCAGGGCTTGGCTCGATCGATCGCAACCGTTTTTAATTCGCAAACGAAAGGAAAATGGCTTTTACTGTAACTGCTTTGCTTAGATAGATGATGCTGATGGCACCATCCGTCTGAAAACCATTCCTACCTGCAAAATACACTACTGATCTTCCTGCATCATTTCGGTGCTGCTTCCTGCTTGTCTTCACGCTACCTGCCTGGATTTAGTTATTATAGATAGATTTATTTGTTTAGGGTTCTGTTTTACTTGTGATATAATAAATGAGAAAGTTAAATACTTAAACGAAATACTAGTAGAAGAGAATCCCGATTGATCCGTGGGCTGATGATTCGTTTGGGTTTGGTTGCACGTTGGAATCGCGCAGTGTCGGCTGCCAGCGGAGAGCAGAGAGCGGCGTCTCGTAATCATGCGCCTTTTTTTGACTGACGTGGTGGTAGATAATCGCGATGGGCTGTGCCTGTCAGACACCAACGTCCCAACCGTCGCCCACACACCGTACCAACACCACAATTTTTACAAGGGAATTTCCGTTTCAATTCACGTCTGCGACAAGCAGAAACAACAATTTGAAACGGTTGCATTGCAGGTGCTCGGTCAGTCACTGGGTCACTGCATCAGCATTCAGCAATTCAGCATTCAGAAATGCTGGAGGCTAACAGGAGCTGTTGGTTGGCTTGGGTACCGGTAGTTCGTTCAGCACATGCAGAGATGCATGCAGCTGGTGATGAGGGAATGACTGGTGAATCATTCATCGCGGAGAGAGTGCAGTGATCACAGGGGGAGGGAGGACCCGAGAGCATTATTAGCGCCGGATCGGAGGAGGCATCAGCATGATTTGGGTTTGGTTAGTTAGCTCCGGCTCCGATCCAACTACTGATCTGATGAAGCCTGAACAAACTGAACCTGCGGTGTTAATACGCGCCGCTGTAGTTTTGAGACAAGAGGCAAGAGCATCAGGTTTGAAGCAGTGACATAATAATACTCTAGTTAGTATCCTTCATTCATCAGGCTCAGGGACTAAGAATTACACCCTCATATATAGTATAAAAAGGGAGCTGCTATGTTCCAGGTGGCTAATAAATTTTGCAGACAGGCATCTTTCACAGCCAACGAGTAGTCTAAGGACAAGTAAGAAGACACAATTCACTTTTTTTTTTTCTAAAACTGAAATTGTATATTGGCGGAACAATAACAAAAAAGAAAAGAAAAGAAAATCAGCGACCTCAATTACATAAGTGTAGTACAAATCCTTGCACCCACAAGACAAAAGTATCACCTACCAATTTGCTAGGCTTCGTCGCTGACAGCGAGAAGGCTGATCGAAGCTGCAAAATTATGGTAGCAATTGTGCAATCCGCATCTGGATGACGTGATCGGATCGGCATGTTGAGACTGGTACCATTAGGTACATGAAAAATCGTGGTCGGTATTTTAATGATGGCAGAAACAAAGGCAGAAAAATAATTGAATCGTGATGGCCTAATGGGGGGGGGGGGGGGGGGGGGGGGGTTGAGGAGGATAGAATGTCCATGGGCATTAATACAAGGGGCCAAACCTGCATGCAGTGGGAGCAAGGAGGGAGGAGTGAACAGTGTGATCTAATCAGACGGCGGCATAAGCTAGCCAGCATAGCATCATCATCGCGTCCGGGTCAATCTCCAATCATGAAGGACGCCATTATATTATATGTACATTGGCCGACACACTAACAGTAACAGTGATCTCTGCTCTGATGCATTTCTGCTACTCCTCTTCCTTCTCCTACTACAGAAAGGGTCATCCGTTTCAGTGGGAAAAAATGCCTCTGTTTGGCTGGCTGCATTGTACGGCTGGCTGACTGATTATTATGAGAGAAAAACACTGTTGAATGACTGGTTGATTTGATTTTAGCCGGTAAGTTCAAGCGAACAGTTCCATTAATATGTAATTATAGATTTGGTGTTAGTGTAACTTAAGATTGACAAAGTTTTTTTTAAGAATACAATTGCCCTTTACTTTACTGTGTCTGGAATCTAAAATGATTTTAGACAACAATTTTGTACCACTAAATAGTACAAGTAAATTGTTATTTTCTTGATTTATTATTTGTCTTTGTGTGATGATGACATATCACACTTTTTTCTTTTGCTTGATTATAGAAGTAATTGTAAATTATTAACTGTAAAGTGAGGTTTTGGAGGGGAAAGAACGGTGGTCATCGAGAATCTGAGAGCAGTACAGTAGTAGCAAGTTGGCAGGGGCAGAAGCTGACAAGTGAGTGACAGTCTGCGCTCCACCGACAGTGAGGAGTGTCTCGGGGGTCCCCACGTGGGTGTTCATGCCACGCTGGCCGGTGTTGACCGCCGCCGGAAAAGACGCTGGAACCAACAAACCTACCAGCACCCCGGCGGCCGGCCGGCGCCTGTTCATCATGTTCATTTTGTGTTCCCGGCAAAACAACCAGCAGCTAGCTAGCCACGCTTTGTTTCGGACTCCACGATCGTTCGTCGCCACATGCATATGACACAGTCTATTTCCTTTATTTAGATTCAGCTTATTTTTAAGCATAGAATAATATTTTTTTTTCATAATAAATTTAGCTCTACAATTTAGTCCAGTTGAATTTCAGTCTAGCCGTACAATTTAATCTAGTTGTATAGTACTTGTCGAGAAATTCGATCTAACTAAGTTTCATTCGAAACTATGTCAGCACCTCCCAGTCTGGGCTGGAAGAAGGAGCTTCCACTGAAGATGGCGAGAAGGTGGGTCGCGGAGCCAGGCCCAAGATCAAGTCGGCCCGCTACGCCGGCCCAGAGTGGCTCCGCGGTTGACAACCTGGGAGAGCTGGCCGAGCACGGCAAGAGAGCTATATAGGTGTGTATGTCTTGGAGAGGGGTCAAGTTATCTGTAATCGAATATTCTAAAACCTCAGCCATATTCATCTGTTCTACACCTCATGCTTGCTTCCTGCCCATACTCTGAATTCCTCTATTCCCCACCTATATTGCTAACAATTGGTACTCAGAGCCACCGTTCCTCATCCTATCGCGTTCTCACTTTGATCGGTAACGTAAATCCCGTCGGCAGGTTGATTGCTACTCTGCACTTGCTGCGGGGTGTGCGATCTCGGAAGTCCGATCGCGGTTGTTCTGATTGGTGAAGCGTCGTCATCGGTTCGTTCTAGAGCCTCACCAGATCATTCACGACCATTTCACTCGGTTTCGCAAGGGTCTCGGCTCGATGGATCCAAATTTCAAGATGGTGCTCGACGAAATGAAGACGATGCGCTGCTCTGGAGAGTACCATCGGCGCGGTCCAAACATCGCTGGGGCAGCGGATCGGCGTCATGGAGCGCTCCATCGACCACTCTGTCACGGAGCAGTTCGAACGCCTGGAGGATGCAGTCCAGGTGTTCGACACTTGGAAGCCCCAGATCGACGCGTTGGTGGAGCAACTTCGCGGCGATCTGGACTCCGCCCGCAAGTCGGAGGCCGGCGTGGAGACGCTTCGCGGCGGAGATGACGAATCTGCGCAAGTCAGTGAGTCATGTGGTGCTCGACTCAGCTCCGGCGACATCCACCGGCATCCTGCCTCAACCCGTGGTGACCGCAGCTTCCTCATCTGCTGGGCACCCGGTCATCGGCCCGTTTGTTGGGCACGGCGTTCCACAACATCACTGGGGGCTTGAGTTTTACACTCAGCCTCCGATCAAGGGTATGCCCAGTTTCTCCAACCCGCTTCCCACCCCTCCCGTTGGTTTGCGCAAGTCGTTTTCAGGTTCTCATCTAGATCGTGGGGTTCCATTGTTCCTTCCCGGTTCTGATCCGTCTTCTGGGGATCTTTCACAACCTTGGGGATCGAAACCACCTGATGATAAGATACCTAAACTGAATTTTCCTCGTTTTGATGGGGAGAACCCTCGGTTATGGATCCGTCAATGCACAGATTATTTTTGAGATGTGTGAAACCAACCCTCATAGATGGATCAAGATAGCCACTATGCATCTTTCTGGGGCTGCTGCGCGCTGGTTTCCAGCCGTCGAGTACCAAATCATGGGCATGTCTTGGTCCGAATTTTGTACTCTTGTTATGGAGCGTTTTGGGAAAGACCAGCATGAATTCTTGATCCGGCAGTTGTTTCATATTCGTTAGTTTGGTACTGTTCAGGAGTATGCTGATAAATTCACTTCCCTGGTTGATCAGTTGATCGCGTATGGCAAAAACACTGATCCCATTTATTATGCTATGAAGTTTGTTGATGGCTTAAGGGATGATATCCGTAGTGTCGTTCACATGCAGCGGCCCACTACTCTTGATGCTGCTGTGGTGCTTGCCTTGTTGCAGGAAGAAATGGTGGACTCCACTGGTGGTCGTCGCAAGGAGACCCGTCGCATTGAGCTGCTAGGGTGGTCTCATTCTTCTCCGCGTGGCCCCCTGCCTCTTCAACCACCGCCACCACGTGTTGAGGCAGTCGCGCCGTCAGGCGGCCTGGAGGACACTCGTACCTCCAGCGTTGATGATAAGCTCGCCAAGATGCGCGCCTACTGCCGTTCCAGGGGACTCTGTGTCCGCTGCGGCGAGAAATGGTCACGGGATCATCGCTGTCCCGAACGACCACAGCTTCATGTGTTGCAAGAGGTTTGGGATCTCTATCATGCTGATGATGATGAAGTTACCCTATCTCCTTCTGATGAATCCAAGGATTCCCAACTTTTTTAGCTCTGTCCACTGCTGCTGTATCTTCAATGGTTTCAGGCTCCACTATGCAGTTCTGGGGGAATGTTCAGGGCAAGACAGCTCACATTCTGTTGGATTCAGGCAGCTCGCACACGTTTATCAGTGCAGCATTGGCTTCTCAGCTTTAGGGCAGTTCACCTTGTACTCATCCGGTGCGTGTTACTGTTGCTGATGGTAATCAGTTAATCTACCAACATGAATTTTTGCAGCTGGAATGGCAGCTTCAGCAGTACAAGTTTGTCTCCAACGCCAAGGTCTTACCCCTCACGTAGTATGACTTGATCCTCGGCATGGATTGGTTAGCAGAACACAGCCCAATGCAAATTGACTGGGAACACAAGTGGTTGATTATTCCGTATGGCTCAGCTCGTGTTCAGTTGTATGGCCACTTGGAATCTCTGCCCGTTGGGTCCATGCTGAAGGTGGCAGAGGTTCAGACAGAATCCTTACCGGAGCAACCACCGTATATCCGGCCCGCTCTGTCTGCTCTCCTGGAGGAATTTAAGGATGTCTTCGAACCACCTTCAGGGTATCCTCAGGCACGGCATTGTGACCATGACATTCCTTTAGTTGCGGGTGTAGCCCCTGTGCAGACCAAGCCGTATTGTTACCCTGCGGCCGTCAAAGATGAAATCGAGCGACAGGTTTCAGACATGCTTCAGTCGGTCCTCATTCAGCCGAGCCACGGTCCGTTCTCCTTTGCTGTTTTACTAGTCAAGAAGAAGGATGGCTCTTTCCGTTTTTGTGTTGATTTTCGTCAGCTCAATGCGATCACTGCAAAGAGCAAGTATCCGGTGCCGGTTATTGAGGAATTACTGGATGAATTAACCGGGGCTTCATGGTTCTCGTCATTGGATTTGACCGTCGGGTACCATCAAATTCGGCTGCGTGAAGGCGAAGAACACAAAACGGCGTTCCAGACTCACTATGGTCAATACGAGTTCAGAGTGATGGCTTTCGGCTTATCCGGTGCACCGGCTACTTTCTCAAGGCAATGAACACCACACTACATCCTCTACTCCGCAAGTGTGTTTTGGTGTTTTTTGATGATATCCTAGTCTACAGCAAGACTGAAGCTGAGCATCTTGTCCATCTGCGTCAAGTGTTGGAGTTGCTTCACCATGATCACTGGCAAGTCAAGATGTCTAAGTGCTCCTTTCTCTAACAACAGTTACGCTACCTCAGTCACGTGATATCTGAAGCGGGTGTGGCAACTGACCCCGACAAGATTTCAGCCGTTCAACAATGGCCGGTGCCTCAATCAGTCAAGGACCTTCGCAGTGTCCTTGGACTTGCAGGGTACTACCGGCGTTTCGTTCGTCATTTTGGCATCATTGCCAAGCCCTTAACTAAGTTGCTCAAAAGGGCGTGCCGTTTCACTGGGCTGACAGTCAGGCGAAATCGTTTGAGGCTCTCAAGGCAGCACTCACCACAGCTCCAGTCTTGGCTCTACCTGACTTCTCCAAACCCTTCTGCATTGAAACGGACGCTAATGGTGTCGGCATTGGGGCAGTTCTCATGCAGCAAGGCCATCCGTTAGCTTTCTTTAGAAAAACATTGGGGCCTCGCTCTCAGGGACTATCCACGTATGAGAAAGAGTATATGGCGATTTTCATGGCTCTGGATCATTGGCATGCTTATCTGCAGTATGAAGAATTCCACATTCTCATTGATCAGAAAAGTCTGAGTCAACTCACTGAGCAATGGCTGCACACTCCATGGCAGCAGCGCGTCTTTTCTAAGTTGTTCGGTCTCTCCTACAAGATCATTTATCGACAAGGCGTTGAGAACCGGGCTGCTGATGCTCTCTCTCGGTATCCAGTTGGACAGTGTGCGTCTCTCTCCATCGTTCAGCCTCAATGGCTCTCCGAAGTCACTGCTTCCTATGCCGGCGATGAGCATGTCCAGGGTATCATTGCTAAGCTAACTCAAGATGAGCACTCGGTTCCCCATTTCACTTACCATGATGGTCTCTTACGCTATAAGTCTTGCATCTGGGTGGGTGCAGATTCTTCCCTGCAACTCAAACTCGTTTCGGCTCTGCACAGTTCAGCTGTGAGCGGTCACTCTGAGGCGTTTAAAGCAGCTGTTTGCCTGGTCGGGGATGAATACCACTGTTCAGTCATTCGTTGCAGCATGTACAATCTGTCAACAAGCCAAACCTGATCGTTCCAAGCTACCCAGACTACTGCAACCATTACCAGTACCCGATCGAGCCTAGAAAGTCATTTTGATGGACTTCATCGAGGGTCTTCCTCTATCTGGCTCCTTCAACTGCATCTTGGTTGTCGTGGATGTGTTCTCCAAGTCTAAAAGGTCCTTGTTTGGTTTGGTAATTGAGTAACAATTTAGGTGGACTAATATATGTTTAAGTGTTGATTACACAGGTGATTAGTCCACAGGTACATGTGTGTGAGCATCTATACCATGGAGGTGGAAATGGCTTGGAGAGTGTTGCTTAGCTCATACATGTGGTGATGAAGGAGCTTAATGCACATAAGACATGACATGAAGTCATGTGGCTAGATGGGGAAGATCAAGACAAGACTTGGCTTGATGGACTCGTTGCAAAGGTAAAGGGCAAGTTGGAGGCTTTGAAGCCGTTGGTGCCGAGTGTCAGGAGGCTTAAGCAAGACTTGGCGCTGGAGGCCGAAGCAAGAGTGAAGAGCAAGTGGATTCAAGGATCGATGGACCAAAAGCCACATGATGATATGAAGTGGATCATATCATTCATGAGATGTTGGTGCATGTGTTATATCAGCATCGACTTTGGAGATGGAGATGGAGATGAAGACGGTGATGAAGATGGAAAGCGCAAGGCAAAGGTATAACCTAGGGTGTTTCCATTTCACCGGTCTAAGATTGAGTAGAGAAGTGCTTGACCTGGTTTAGGATAGATGGTCGTACTATCAAGAGGGGCAAACTTGTTTGCATATCGGTCATCTATTGCCACTCGAGTGATCTAACATCGTGACGTTGCTAGGATCGAGTGGCGTGACAAGTGAAAGTGAAAATCCTTTGAAAAATGTTTATGAAATGCTAACACACATGCACATGGTGGTGTACACTTGGTGGTGTTGGCACATTTGCAAAGGAGAAGGAGTTGGAGAAGTTTTGGAGATTTCTCGAGCTGAAAAAGTAGGGTGATGGTTCTTGTTTTGGAAAACTGCTTTGATCCATTGTGCTTTGGATCATATATTCATGTGGGTTGTGTAGCCCTCTGAATAATCTTTCCAAAATGTCCAACATCATCGAAATCGGACTTCGGAACTAAGAGTTTTGGCCATTTTACCGAGCAGTGGTCTGTGCTGCTTTTGAGCTGCGGACTGTCCGGGACCTAGGGGCGGACAGTCCGCCGGCTATTCGTGAAAACACACACAGATTGCACCCGATCTTTAGGGGTCGTCGGATACAACGGCGGATAGTCCAGGACTTTGTGGCGGACTGTCCGCAAGTGTGCAGTTTCAACATAACGGCTAGTTTTTTTACAACGGCGGACTGTCCTAGGCTTCAACGGAGGATTGTCCGGGAGTGACGCAGAAACTCTATAACGGCTAGTTTAAGGCCTCCCTCTATAAATAGAAGGGGTGGCCGGCCATTTGAGTTGTCTAGCACCCTTGGGACTGTGTGTCCATGCTTGGGGAGTGCTTGGAGAGCCTCTAACTCACTTGTGCGCATAGTGGTTGCATTCGATTACGAGTGAGTGTGATTCTAGTGCGTTGCTTCCAGAGATTGCAAAAGTTGGCACTAGGTGTTCGAGTTGCAAGTCGGTGATGCTTGTTACTCTTGGAGGTCGCCACCTCCTAGACGGCTTGGTGGCGAGAAGCTCCGTGGAAGCAAGCAAGGAGATTGTGCTTGGCTCCGGAGCAAGCTTGTGAGGGGTTGGGGCTCACCCCGCGGGAGATCGCGAAGAGCATCGCTAGTTGAGCGAGACGTGAAGAGCGACAAGTGGTCCAGCCGGATCAAGAGCTTGAGCTTGCAGACGCTCCACGTGGGAGTGGTGACTTGTGGTGGGTCACCTCAAGCTAGAGGATCGGCGGCAACCTTGGAGCTTGTCTCAACGGAGGACGTAGCTTGTGGCGACAAGTGAACCTCCGGACAAAAATCACCGCGTCAACATCTTCCCATCCTTCGCGGTGGTTTGCTCCCTTCTATACAAGTTATTCATATTATTCTTATATTGTGCTTGTGTAGTTGCTCTTGTAACTAGTTTACTTGTCTTGTGTTAGCAGACAGTTAAAAACTGTTGAAACTAGTTGCAACCAGTTGAGAGCTGCTGAAAAACTAAGTTGAAACCTTTTGGAACCAGTTGCAACTAGTTGAGTTTAGCTGTAACTAAAATTGAAATAAGTTGTAAATAGTTGTAACCAGTAGTTGCTCTTGTGAGATCGGTTAGCTTGTGTAGCTTTCCACTCACGTTCTTAGCTTGTGTAGCTTAGAACTAGTGCCTTGCTTAGTTTGTGTAACTAAGTTACGCTCCTTGATTAGGATTGTGTATCCTTGTCATTGAGCTCTTAGTGAGCTTAGGTGCTTAGTGCGCTTTTGCTTGCTAGTTGGTAGGAGCTCCTCGGTGCTTAAAAGTACTAGTTCTTAGGTTTGTGTGACCTTGCGCTAAAACGGATTAAGAAAGCTCAAACTAGGCTTGCACCTTTGTTTCTTGTTTGGATCTTTTGCAAGGTGCTTAGAGTCTTAGGTAGAGGGGTGAATTGTCGCTAGAACGGATTAAGTTTTATTCCATCTCGACCCTATACGTGGTATCGGAGCTTGGTCTCTCTTTTAGCGGTCTTAATCGACCCGAGAGGATGGCGACTTATGGGCTAGATGTTGAGTGTCCACACACATTTGATGACACACACTTTGTATGTTGGAGAAATTGGATGAAATGCAATATTAAGTTTATTTCACCTCAAATGTGGTGGATGGTAGATGTAGGCTTTTCTCATTCGATTGATCAAAAGAACACAACCAAAGCGCAAGAGAAATGCTTACATCTAGATCGCCAAGCAATTAACATGTTTTATAGATCTTTGCATGATAACATTTTTGGAGAGATCATGGACTTTGAGACTTCCCATGAGATTTGGGCATTTCTCAATGCAAAGTATGGCAAGCTCTCTGGTGATGATGATCAAGCCAAAGAGAAAAAGTTTGGTGATCAAGAGCACCTTCACAACTCCGTGATTGTAGAGAGTTGCTCCTCCTTTTCGTCAAGTGATGATGATCATGATGCTACCACAAGATCACTTGATAAGAGAGTAGATGAAGCCGCAAGTGATGCACATGATGATTCTACCCCCGAGCTCACTTGATGATGGCTATGAGAGTGATGCATCAACAAGCTCTTCATCTACATCACATTGCTACACGTCACTCGGTGGCGCTAAGGTATCAATTGGTAATGTGATTGTTGATTATGATGATCCAAGTTTTGAACTTGATGAATGAAAACTCATTTCTTAAGAACACATGTGAACAACAAAAGCATCTACTTTATGTCATGAGTTGTTCACATGAGGAGCTAAAATTGACTCATGAGGAGCTTATTGTTGCTCATGAGAATTTGGTAAAAGACCATGATTTTCTCACTAAGGAGCTTTCAAGAGAAAATTCTAAAACTAGTGAGTGCTCATCACTTGGGTCAAATGATCAATCATATATTGCTACTAACCCTTATGATGTAGGAATGAAGAATGTATCCACCTCTTGTGATGATTTACCTTCTATGCCTTGCTCTTCACAATTAGACTCTTGTTCTACTTCTATGTCTTGTGAGACTAACCTTTTGAAGGAGAACAATGAGCTCAAAAGTCAAGTGAAGGACTTGAGCAACAAGATAGAAAGGTGGAATAACTCAAGTGCCGCCCTCAATCATATGTTGAAGAACACAAGAATGGTGGGCGACATGAGTGGTCTTGGTTACAAGGCAAGCAATGTCAACACACAAACAAGCCAAGATACAAGTGGCATACACTTCAACAAAAGCAAGATCAAAGACAAGAGATGGGGCAAGAGAACATATGAAAGAGAGATGAAGAAGCTAAAGCAAGAACGGCTTGCTCATTTCATGTGCTTTGTATGCCATAAGATGGGCCACTTAGCTTCATCATGCCCCAATTAAGAGATGCTCAAGTTGAAGAAGGACGACAAGAGGCTCACCCGCTCACAAAGCTTGTACAAGAGATTTGTGAAGCCTCAAGTCAACACACCCCAAGCTCAAGTCAAAAAGACAAGAAGGGGCGGCGGAAGAGGAAGGCATCCAACTCATATACATGATGTCAAGATGATGATGAGCAAGATTCAAGAGAAGAACAAGTTGACTCACATCAAGTTCTTCAAGTGTGAATACATGGGACACTTTGCCTCGATAAACAAGCTTGAGAAGAAGGCTCAAGCAACCCATGTGAGGCAAGGCAAGGAGGAGCACCAAATGAGCAAAACAGAGAAGGCTCAAGCAAAGCAAAGGTGCTACTCATGCCGGGAAAGGAGACACATGGCTAATTCATGTCCCCCCCGGTAACACTCCTAAGCCTATTTCAATTGATGCTAATACTTTGCTTAGGAAGAAGGAAGACAATGGTACCTCATCGGTTGCTATTTCAAAACATCCCGCTATCCATACTAAGGCAATGCCTAAGTATGTTGCTCCTAACTTGAGAGGACCCAAACTTGTTTGGGTACCATCAAATAGTGGATGATTATGTGTAGGTACCATGGCATTGGAGGCTTAATTCAATTGGCATTCATATTAATCATCATATTTTGAGTCAAATCATGAAGTCTAGTGCAAATCCAAACCAATGCCAAGTCAAAAGAAGAGAAGTCCAAGTGCTTAATTCATACAAGTGTAAAAGTTCAAGTTGTGCGTGATCCAACGGTTAATTATTTGATGACTTGCAAAGAATCAATTTGAAGCTTACAAATGAGTGATCATGAACCTTCAAGGTATATCTTTTGTTGATCAAGTACATATGGATGCATATGAGTTGATTGAATTGGATATATATGCATATGTTGCTTGCAATAAGATGATTGAATGGAACAATTGCTTAGTAATCAAATTTGGGTAAATTTAGTTGGATATGATCATGAGATGACATTTAGTAAGTGGATTGAATGGATATATGTCTTGTGAAAGTGTTCAAGCTAGTTGATCTCAAGTGTGATTCAATTTATTGAAGAATAGCTCAATTGGTAAAATCTGTCCAAAATCTAAAATCTGAGCCACCTGAGAAGAAAGCCATGTTTGAGTGATCAAAACTATTTGAATTTGCTTAAAATTGGCATGCAAGCTATAGACTTATGGAATAAGTTGCTGTGAAATTTTTATGAGAATTAGATAAGAATTGCTTTGGTTTTGGAGTAGTTCTTGTCAATTGTAGTGCAGCAGTTTTCAACATGTAGCAATGTGAAGAAAAATGATGGCTGACAGTTCATACTTGGTCAAATGAAGCTCAAATTTTTGTGGCTGCTAGTAGACTCATAGAAGGTTATATCCACAAAATTTCATCGTATTTGGACAAGTTCATTGGTAGATATAGCAAATTCTTTGAAGTGTACAGAATCTGTCCACAAGAGAGAATTATTGCAAATCTTTGGTATCTATTACATTGAAAGGCTGTCAAGTTGGAAATATAATTACAAGTGGTTGAGAGTCATTTGTTTGGTTTTGGATAATGGAGATTGGTACTCAAGTGAAGATCAAGACCAAAGCAATGAAGAAGAAAGAAAATGACTTAAAGAAGGAATCTAGTTGATCATCATGGTAAATCCTTGGATCAATCAAGCAAAGGTATTTCAAGTGAGTATTGAAAGTGATTGTTTGGAGAGAGGTCACTTCTTCCGAGTGTCGGGGAGTGCCGCCTTTTGTAGGTAAACCAAGTGGATGGTGCTTGGATGGCTAACATGGAAGTGGTGATCTGAAGAATCATTGGAGATGCTTAGTTGAAGCAAATCAAAAGGATTGATCTAGAAAGCAAGCAATAACCAAATGAGAAGAATTCATACATATACACGTGGTATTCATGCCTATTCAAGTGGTATTCTCATATACAAGCTTGATAAAGAAACAAAGCAAGTCAACTACAATATTGAACTTAGCACTTGATCATAAGTGGTATTCAATTCATATGGGTGAAGAATGGAATTCATGATGATGATTGGTCTTCACCAAGCTCTTCAATTGGACTTCATCATTGCTATTATTGGAGATTGATTAAAAATAACTATCCTCTACTCCAAGATAGTAAAGGTATCATTGTATGTTATATGCATCCATATTTTGCTAAGGACGTGTTTAGAGCATATAGTCATACATAGATGAGCATTCATGAAAAATCAAATGTTTTTAAGTTCATATGATGCCACTATTGCTTCCATGTCTTGTTTGATCTAGTGGCTAAATATGATTTGTTCATGAGCATGTGAACCTAGTGTTTGACCTAGTTAAATGAGCAAAAAGGATCTAATTCAACATGGGAAAGATAACCCTTAGTGTGAGGTGTGAAGAAGTTTGTCTTTGGTTCAAATCAAATTAGATTACTTATGCAAGTTTGCTAGATTAAACTATTTGAGAAAGAAGCTCACGACAATAAGATAAGTTTAAGAAGCATAATACAATAATGAAAATGGATATCAAGTTATTCTTTCCAAGTGGTATATATCTAGACTCCAATCTCTAGAAGCATGCACATGTTTATTCCAACAAGTGGTATCACTATTCTTCAAAGTGGTATTACAACACATGGTGTATGCCTACAAGTGATTCAACATCAAGTGGTACTATGGTATTCATGATGGCATCCATGCAAGTGGTATAAGTACAACCCCATTGGTACTCACAAGTGGTGTTTAGATCAAATATTCAAGTGGTATCCAATATTTGTGCAAGTGATCCTTAACTTTAAGTGATCATCAAGATGAAGACTTTTCACACCAACAAGAACTCAATTTCAAGTAGATGGCCGATCATATGACATAGGGAGATACTTATTCATTTGGAATCAAGAAAGTATGCTCACTTTGTCGGTCTGCGACATCCATTCACAGTAGCCTCCGTGGCCAAGAGTTTTATCTCGAATGTCTACAAGCTCCATGGCCTGCCTATGGCCATTGTTTCAGACAGGGACCTCATCTTCACCCGCAGATTTTGGCAGGAGCTGTTTTGGCTGGCCCAAGTTGACCTCCGCATGTCTTCTGCTTACCACCCGCAGAGTGACGGCCAGACTGAAAGAGTCAACCAGTGCTTGGAGACCTTCTTACATTGTTTTTCTCATGCCTGTCCTAAGCAGTGGAGTTCATGGTTAGACTTGGCGGAGTATTGGTACAACACTAGCCATCATTCTGCCCTCGGTCGATCCCCGTTTGAGGTAATGTATGGCTATCCTCCCAGCTCTTTTGGCATCAGTTCTGCTCAGGAGGTCCCTGTCACCGATCTGGCATCCTAGCTGTCGGACCATGAGTTGCACTCTGACTTGATTCGTCAGCCTTGCTTCGAGCTAAGCAACAGATGAAACGAACTGCTGACTTGAATCGTTCTGAGCTCCAGTTTCAGTTACAGGAATGGATTTATCTAAAGCTCCAACCGTACGTACAGTCATCATTGGCTGATCGTTCGCATCACAAGCTGGCCTTTCGCTTCTTTGGACCTTATCAGATTGTGGCCAAAGTGGGTTCAGTTGCGTATAAACTGGCGCTGCGTCCATCATGCTATCTGCACCCGGTCTTCCACGTGTCTCAACTCAAGAAGGCCGTGGGCGTTAATCAGACTGTCACTGCAGTTCCGCCATCGAACGATGCTCATTGGAGTATTCCAGAGCGTGTTCTCCGTCGCCGTATTCTACGACAAGGTAACAACTCGGTTTTGCAGGGGCTGATCAAGCGGTCCGGCCTCCCGGAGTCGCTGGCTACCTGGCAGGGGCTTGAGGATCTCTGTCGCCAGTTTCCTCGCGCAACCGTCTGGGGGCATCCGGGCGCGCAAGGGGGAGGGGATGTCAGCACCTCCCAGCCTGGGCTGGAAGAAGGAGCTTCCACTGAAGATGGCGAGAAGATGGGTCACGGAGCCAGGCCCAAGATCAAGTCGGCCCGCTACCCCGGCCTAGAGTGGCTCCGTGGTTGACAACCTGGGAGCTGGCCGAGCACGGCAAGAGAGCTATATAAGCGTGTGTATGTCTTGGAGAGGGGTCAAGTTATCTGTAATCGAATATCCTAAAACCTCAGTAATGTTCATCTGTTCAACACCTCATGCTTGTTTCCTGCCTATACTCTGAATTCCTCTATTCCCCACCTATATTGCTAACAAACCGTCTCTCAAGTCTCGACACATGCATGCATGAGCAGGCTGGGATTTAATTTTGAGGAACATGGCCAACACATGTCTTACTTTAGCTGTATTATTTTTAGATTTTTAAACATAAAACAGTATTTTTCAATCATAATAAATCAGCATAAATGAACAGTGCGCTAGCCGCTGCTAATATAATAAGCTCGTCTCGTCCCTCAATCGGAAGCGACGAGTCTACATTAGCACACGCACTGCGTGTATTATGTACAAGAGTCTCTCCTAGCTAACTATAGCGTGCAGGCAGGAGTGCACTAGGGATCGGATATGCATGCCTGAAAGATGGATGCTTAGGGCGTCCGCAGCGGTTGTTACAAATGGCTGGCTTACGTGGATGTAAAATAAAATAAACAAAGGAAGGGAAGGTAGGTCTATTGTGCATGTTCAGAAAAAAACGAAAAGAGCAGAGACACAACTTTTATTATAAGTTGAGTGAGACTAGCGACGAGAGAGTCGCTAACTCGAGTTGTCTTGCACAATCTCCTTCCCCTACGTAAGATAAATGCTGACCTGTACACCTAAATAGCTAGCTGACTCGTCCTTGTTGCGAATGCCCTTATACGAGGACGTATGATGATGCTGTGGTTACCAAGTCGTGTCATAAGCTAAGACAAGAGCACGAACGAAGCTCTCCTAAACACTAATTAAGATCCCTTTAGCACGTACGGCTTCGATTTCTTGCAGTGCGATTCTTTATAAGGAGGCAAGCTACCAAATCGCTATTTAAGAAATGATTCCTTGCAAGAGCCCGGAGAAATCAGAGCTACCTATAGCCAAAAAGGAAGTGGTATCTCCCGACAAAACCTATACAGATTATTATGAAACTAACATCAAAGCCATTTTATTCTAAATGGTTTTCTGAACATCGTTACAGAAAGTTTAATAGTGACGGACAAAACAGGTTTATGTAGACGGACATTATAGCCGTCTTCAATGAAACGCCTACATTAATCATAGATTAATCACCAAGTAGCTAGCTAGTCCAAACACGTGACGTGAGTGAGGTAGATCAATAACATTATTGAACGGATCTATAGATCAAGTAATAAAGCATGCAGATATCAAGGTACGGAGCATCACCATTTCGCATCCGCGCTAGTGATCTCCGTCCCCGTTTTTTTAATTTTAGCTATTTTTTTCGAAAGTTTCTCACAAATACGTTTTTTTATATGTTTTCAAGAAATGGATTCTGACCTCGGTGGCGTCATCATTGGTGCCGAGGTACACTTGTCCATGTCAAACTTTTTGGCTTCGAGGTAATGCATCAGGACGAACCCGCGTGCACCACGGATCTCAGCACCACAAATCTTGGCATGGAACTATTCCAGTATAAATCTTGGCGTTGGAATATACAACACCGTAATGTGGATTAGCTCATTATTAGAACGCCATCGGCTGCGTCTTAGCCAGATGGCGTGGGTTCGAACTTGTGGCCTTTTGGATAGAATCGTTGGTCCTAACCAGGCAAACCACAACGTATTAGTGACATAGTCGGAACAGTTATACTTGTTCATTTGAAATACCAATATCTATGGTGGAACAGAGATCTCGGCACCGAGATCTATGGCGGCAAGCTCAGCACCAAGATCCATGGCGCCGAGGCCATCTCCATGTTGGTACCAGGTCAGCACCACGTTCAATGTCTTCCCAAGACCTCGGCGCCATTGGTCATGGCGCCGGGATGTTTCCTCGGCGCCAAAAGCCATGACACTGAGGTTAGGGTATATATATTTTTTTAAAAAGGATAAAAAAGGATGTATTTGTGAAAATCTTTCAAAAAAAAAAGGGGGCTAAAAACAAAAAGAATGGTTTCCGTCCATTCTCCACGGAGGTAATATTGAATTGACAGACTATTAATTCGTTCCTTCTCGGATCACACATGCATGTCACATCATACCAATCCAGCTCTCCTCTTTTTTTCTTTTTTCTTTTTTGCTCAGCATAATTAAGCATCTGATCACAACGACACGTGGATATATAATAAACCTGGAACGGGAGGAGGAACAGGTTTGGCGTAGCTCCGATCCCTCCATCTCTTCTTCCATCAGCAGGCTTTGTAGCCATGCATGATACTCCTAGTGCCATGCAATGCAGTTGCGGCTATGGAATATGCAAGCAATCGTACGAGCACACACGCACACAGTTCAGCTACACTGCTTCGAGAAGCACCATGTTGCAGCCTAGGTCTAGACTGTAGTAGTACTTCAACTAGCAAGGTACAGTTCAGTTTGGAACATGTATTTGGATATTGCTTTCTAGCTACATGGCCAGCTTCGCTACTCATGCATGCCATCTGCAGCTACCTTATTATATACACTCTTCGTCCCAAAATAAGTGTCGTTTTTGACTTTTTGAAATCGACGTTTGACCATTCGTCTTATTCAAAAAATTTGTGGATATATAAAAATAAACAAATGAAGATTAAAGTAATTCTAATAATAAATCATTTCATAATAAAATAATTAATTTTTTCACAAATTTTTTGAATAAGACGAATGATCAAAAGGAGATAATCCAAATCCTAAAACGACACTTATTTTGGAACAGAGGGAGTATGTAGTACTCATGCATAATAGTCTATTGAGGCAAGATGGATCGACGGATTATGTGTATGCACATGCAGGATCGGTTTGTTAGTGTTCAACCTAGCTAGCCATGTGCCGCATTATCTGTCTCGTTCCCATTTTTTAGCTCGCTCGGTCATCAGTCAATCATCATTGTGGCTACTATTGTATGTACATGAAGTAGTGATCATGCATGTGGAGGGACGAAGACTAATCCATCCTATCTCATCACGCCATTGCTTTCATTTTCAAAGTCCTACCGGTGAAAAGTTCGGTTTTTTTTTTCGGGGAGTGTCAGGTGAAAAGTAAAGGTTAGTGAGCAAGTGGTTGCATGGATCAGATATAGAATTGTTTAGGCAGTGTGGCACGAGTTTCAGGCACTGGATCGGAACCGCGCTTGTGGATGTTCAGAACGTTCTAACGGACGGTCAGAGAGAGCCGGGATGCAGTGTGATCCACACAGTGTAATTGGTTTTGACTTTGGGATAGATGTCCACGTTCCGAACCAATCATCCGGGTTCTGACTTTGGGACGCTCTCCATGTTGTGCAAGCTGGTCCTCACTCGCAAACCAAGCATGGCTGGGCTCTCTCCTTTCTTTTTTTCCTCCAGCTACTAGTTAAGTGTGAAATGGAGATAGAGACAGACAGAGGGTGACCACTTCATAGATATCAATTTTTTTTCATTGGAAATGAAACCGGAAAGCAAAACCAAATCGAAAGCTTTTGACTGTCATCATTGGATCTATATGCGTGGTCGGTGTCTGTGTAACTATAGCTTCAGACATCATTAACTGGCAGAGGCATCGCTGTCTTATTTAACAAGAAATATAAACTTATCAAAGGAAGTGAGAAAGAAAGTCTTCATTATTGTTACCTGTGTAACAAAAAACGTATGAAGCAATTCATCCTTTGTTCTTCGAGTGTCATTTTGTTAATTCCATTTTGGCTATAGTTAGAAGTATCAATGGTCATTTTGTTAGCAGGACAAAGGAAGATCACAAGGTCGTCAGCATACACAACTCTGTACTTTAGTACTTAATTGCCGTGCCTGGCAGTGGAGAGAACAACCCCCACTGGTCTGGCTTGGTGATTAGCTTGTTAAGTACAATCCATGGTGATGACGAACAACATTGGCGCCAACGGTCCCCCCTGTCAAAGATCACGCGCGTGACAGATATTCGTGTCTAGTGCCTGGTCGTCTATTAGCAGCAGGGGAAGGAGGAGGCGGATGAATCGGAATTTGGAGCAGGGGAAAGAAGGGAATAGAAGGTGTCTGATTACAATATACTGTACAGTGTATTTCATAAGCCTCAACTCTCAACAGCAAAGGAAGGCAGTACTTATACTGCTTTCTAAACAAACGCACGCGGACGCGGCACGCCACCGCTCGCATGGGCCGTTCTAACCACGCTACCATTCCGGCCCAGAGACTCGGATTTCTTCTCCTGCTTTTTTTTCGTCCAACCCCACCCCACCCCCCGTGATGCGCGGACTCTGTCTCAACTATACACGCAACTTTGATCGTGCAGCAGAGCCTTTTGCGGCGGTCGGACCGACCCCTAATTCTACAACAGTGAGCACAAACGTTGTGTCGCCGCATCATCCGCATGAGCGAGCTGAGCAAGCTTGGCCGTGCGCCCCACGGGCCACGGCCCGTGCTGGACCTGAGGAGCAGCAGCCATGCTCGTCGGTCATAACCATGAGGCCCACCAGTGCTCTTCCCTTGGCCGTTCTAGATCACCCGCGACGAAACATGCGGGCAATAAAAAATCAACTAGCATTAGTAGTTCTTGTGGACTTAAAGTGCGTGAAGACACGTAGTTAGATTGATCCAGTCCACATTAATGGGCCATGTTTAAATCTTATCTGTAATAGGCCAATCTTATCTTAACCAGACGTGTACTTAGTTCGGTTTAGTTTTGTATGTCGGGTTGACATTAGCACCATATGGTAAAGTAAGGGAGGGCAACCAAATGAGATGCAAATAAAACAAGAGATTCTGCTAATGAAAACGCATATGTTTTCATTACTCAAATTCAACTTAAAATTAAAATTTGATTTAATTTTTTTAAATCCCAAAAACTAAACGGAGGAGAACAACTAACAATATCCACCTCGGTTAAAAATTTAACGGAGGCGGACGTTATTAGGAAACCACCCAAACTTTAATGGAGGCATCCAAGTTAAGATAATCACCTATATTAATCGGTATCAACCGAGGCAGACCCCTTTAAGTGCCAACCTCTGTTAATTATTTAACCGAGACGGTTGACGAGCCGCTTTGGTTAAGATAACGATTAACCGTAACCTTTCGTCTGAGGTGGTTGGCTTGCCCGTCTCAGTTAAGCCATTTTGCCCGTCTCAATTAAGGGGCTATTTGGTAGAGCTCACAACAGTTACGAGCTGTTGTGAGCTTCTATTTTTTTTTTTGCCAAACACCCTTTTCTAAAATAGCTTAATGGGTGAAGTTATTTTTTCACTCATCTCACAGAGGGATGAGTTGGTACGAAGCTAAAAAAGTGGCTTCTTCTAGCTCTGTCCCACATTTCTCTCTCACCATGTATATGAAGTTATTAGTAAATCTATTTCGCCAAATGATTTTATAAAAACAACTCAGTTGTTTATTTTTAAAAGTTGAGGTATGCCAAACAGAGTCTAAAGTTCCTGTAGTTGTGTCCTCTGCCTCAGCCGCCCTAGCATCGGTGCCTCTCCCCCTCTCATCGGAAGAGATGCAAGTATATAACGGAGCCGTCGGAATGGCCCCCTGCCAGATCTCAATGTTGGAAAAATGATCTTGGCCAAGTACTCCAGATCTCAATGTTCGCCGCCTTCCTTCCATTGGGGCTCGCTCCCAGCATGCTCACCGCGCTCCTGGCTGCTCCCTCCCCAACGAACTTGGCCGGGCCTCCTCGGCAATGGCGCGAAGCAAAGTACGCACGGGTAGCTAGCTAGCTTCTGGGCCGTGCGGCGAATATGAAGGCAGGACAGGAGGGCGGGCAGCGGGGATCGGTCGGTCGGAGGGAGAAGGCTTATTTAAACTATATGAACATCAACGAAAAAACGCAAAAACATCTTATGTATACTACGCATTATATATCGTTAAAGTAGAATATTACATTAATACTATAGGAACATCGACAAAAAGACATAGAACATTCTAGATATACTACGCGAACATCATATATATGCCATGAAAGTAGAACACAATATTAATACTACACAAGCATTACATTAACAATATACGAACATCAACAAAAGAAGCACTGAACATCCTATATATAATACGTGAACAAAAGCTTGATAACACTTGATTGATACTACGAGAACCAGCAAAAAATAAAAAAAGGAAATAAAAAGACCAAAAAAGTAAAGGTAAGGAAAATAGAAGAAAATAAAAGAAAAATAAAAAAATAAAGAATAAAAGAAATAATATAAAAGATAACCACCGCAATAAAACACAACAAGGGAGCTTGAGATTTGGTACAGTAAAAAACTCTACTCGCCCGCGTCGCTCCCCACGCGGGGCGACTCGGGTGGCCCTCCCACGCGCCACCGCCTCCTACACCTCCGGCCCCTCTCCCACCTCGCCGCCGCCGGAGTCGGCCGCCGGCATGGCTGTCCGGCCGGCCAGGATGGCGGCGGCGAGGCCCTCCTTTCCTCGGTGGGCGGCGAGCGCTGCAGCGCCGGCGGTCCTCCGGCCCGCGAGCTGCGTGGAGCTGTGGCGGCGTTGGTGGACGCGGCTGCGGCGGCGTCGGCCCGTGGCTGCGCGGGTGTCAGGGAGGGCAGCGGAGGCCTTCCCCTCCGTTCTTCGCTCTTCCCCCTCCTTTCCTTGAAGATGGCGGCGGCGCCGGCGGAGGGCCGCTGGTCCGGTGCCCAGGTGGGCAGATCCTGCGCCCGGACGGCCGGATCCACTCGGCCGGTGCCCGTGCCGGCGCACGGGACGGCGGCGGGCCTTCCTCCTCCCCTCTCGGCTTCGGTGGCGGCGCCAGCTGAGCTCGGCGTCGTTGGCGGCGCTGGCTGGGCTCGCCGGTCCGGGGCCTAGGCTGCCGGATCCGGGCCCCAGGGGGCCGGATCTAGCCGGGCAGGCCGGCAGCGGGCGGGTTGGTGGCCGGTGGCGGTGAGGCACCGGCGGCAGTGGCCGGGCTCGTGCTGGTGTTGAGGGGCGGTACTCTCCTCTGCTTGCCCCTCCCCGCACGACCTGGCTTGCTTCGTCGGTGGCCGGGCCGCCCCGGGGCTGGCTGTGGCCGGGCGGCTACCTTCAAGACGGAGGCGATGGCGCCGGCATGGGCGTCGGGTCGCAGCCTGGCGGCTTGATTCGGCGCCCACGGGGCATGGGGCAGCGCCCATAGTGTGGTGGGGGCACGAGCCTCGTGGCTGCTGACTTCTTGGTCGGCATCGGCGTTGGTTGGTGCCCGAGTCGGCGGCGGTGGCCAGCGGCCTCGACGTGCGGCGGTGTTACGCGGGCGGCGGGCCTAGGTCCGGCTCTGCGTGGCCTGGTCGGAGGGGGGTGGCGACCAACGCAGCTACGGTTGCTGCAGGCAACCGGCGCGTTTGTTACCCCTCTGATTGGGCATCGGGGGGCGGCGGGACAGCGACGATGACGATGCTAGTTGGGAGGAGGTCCATCTTCAAAGTCTGGCGTCTATGTCTGAGGGTTTGTGGGCGAAAGCCTTGGCGACGGCGACGCTTGTGGGCGTCGTTACCCTGTTGGGGGCGTCGCACTTCTACCTCAACACTGTCATCCAAGGGTGAAAGCCCAGTCCGTTGGACGTGCGACGGTGACGTCATCGGCGTCACTCCCTTGTTGAAGGCGTCACATTTGGATTATCGTCACGGCTTAGAAGCTTCCTTCGGCGGCTGTTCTTCTTCCCGGCGCTTGGTCGAAGCGTGGAGGCGGGGCTCGCTATGTGAAGTCGGAGCTGCTGCGTCGGGGACGTGGCTCGGCAACGATGACGCGCGGCGCGCCTTTCTTTCGTTCTCAGGTCCAGGTTCTGCCGGGGGTTTCAACCGCTGGGGGCGAGGCACGTGATCGTGGTGGGGAGTCGGAGCTGCTCTTCGCGGGTTTGAGCTTGGCAACGATGACCTTTGCGGTCGTCTGCTTCGGGACAGTCAGTGGTTGGCTTGTGGGTGACCTGCCATGGGAAGTCGGAGCTGCTGGTTGCTTTGCATCCATGCTCGGCAACGATGACCCATGACAGTGCGTCGTGTTTGTGCCTAGCCGCGTCGCGTGGGTTGGTTAGCCCCTCGAGTGCCTGTTGGCATTTCGTTTGGCTAATCGTCTTGTACATAAAATTCTTTCGTCTTAATTGAGCGGCAGAGCTCCTGCCTTTGTTTCAAAAAAAAAAAAATAAAACACAACAAAAATTTTTAAAAAGAGATAAGAAAAATAAATATAACAAAGAAAAATAAAAAAGGAAAAGAAGAAGAAGGAAAATATCATATAGAAAAAAGAAGGAAAAAACAAAAAAGAAAAAAGCAAAAGAGTAAAGAATAAATAAGAAAAGAAATAATAAAAAAGGTAACCATCGCAATAAAACACATCTAAAATTTCTAAAAAGAAATAGGAAAAATAAATATAACAAAGAAAATAAAAAAGGAAAAGAAGAAGAAGAAAAATCTCAGACAGAAAAAAGAAGGAAAAAACAGAAAAGCAGAAAAAGAAAAAAAAACTTACGGATTAAGAAAGAGAAATAGAACGTCCGCTCGTTGCTGGGTGTGTATGGGCCGCTCGCAGCAGCGTTGTGCGCGTCATGGTCGGCAGGGATATAATTTCCAATATCGTAGCCGTCGGAATAGCCCCCTGTTGGACCCTTGATCCGACACAAGACGAAGACCCAGTGACCGAACTCTCGACCTCCCTTGGCTCAATGGCGAGGGCTTACACCAGTCTCAATGGCAGTTTTAATCGAATTTCATTTGCATTATTAAATAGGTTACCATATAGACATATTAGATGACATGTCCTTATATTTAAGAAGAGAGAAAAGAAATGAATTTTATCTAGATAAAACTCTTTTTATACGATTATCAACTCTCCATGAGTCATGAAATTTAATACCGATGAAACTACAGATTGAAACACTCACTCTCAATACAATGTTTTATTTGAGTTTTATTTTATTCTACATGACATGACAGTTTTAAAAACGATAAAATAAAACTCTTCATTGAGACTGGCCTAGTGACAGCGAGGATGAACAACTCTTGGGCAAATAGGCGTCATAAATTATTCCCAACGAACTCCGACACAAGCAATGACCCCCTTTTATAGCTCTCTATTCACCATGAGACCATTTTACTCTACTGTCCTTTCATAGTTACAAGTATATTCCTTGTACATTTCATCTGTTAGTGTAGATTCCATCTGTTAGATCATCTCTGTCAGTTTATCAAAATTTACTTGGCAAATCTTATAATTTAGCAACTCCCTAAAATATATACCAAGTAAAAAAACATCCTCTCTTCAAGAGTTTGATATTTTAGACTTAAGATAAAGTAAAAAAAAAAGGCTCATAAGACTTTTTTTCGGCCAGTTATGACGAGCAGAGCATAGGATCCATCAGCACTAGTGTAGCACATGAGCACTAGTGTAGCACACCTGTCCAATCCATCTGCAAGCACAGCACTAGTGTAGCACACTTGTCCAATCCATTGGCAAGCACACAGGAGCACACTATCCTGTCCAATCCATCAGCGCACTACGCGGGGAGGTCGTGAGTTCGCGATGCCAATCCGGCTACGTGCGCAGATACGCGCTTGCGGAGTACAGATGGCAAGTTTCCATCTTTACCAAGTTCATTTGCCAAATTATTAGAAGAGTATTTTTTTTTGTTTTGCTAAAAATAGAGGAATAGCAAGTTGGTTTAAAAAAACTCTTGGAGATGCTCTTACATGCTTTCCTTGACGGCCTTCTCGTCATTTTCTGCTGGCGCCTAACCACTCCGCAGCTGGGGTCCACCGTTGGCCTTCCCCCTAGGGTGACCTTTGCCAACCTTGACCGGGTACCATGTCCGGAGCCGAGGTTGCTCCTGGGGGCGCCCTACTCGCAGGCCTTCGCTCGGCAGCCGCTCATCACAATCAGCCTTCCCCCCTCCCCCGTAGCGCCTCCATGGATTGCTGCTTGCCTTCGTCGGGAAGAGCCTTCGGGGGAAGGTCGGTGATCCTTCGCCCGGGAGAAACCTATAACAAAATAATGGTTGGCGCCTTCGTGGCCATGGCTGCGTTGTCACTGGCCCTCGACAAGGGAGAGCGTCCGCTAAGGGAGAGCCTTCGGGCGAAGGTTGGCCAACATCTCGCTGCATCACTCGGTGATCCCTCGTCCGAAAGCTACTCCCTCCGTATTAGAAAAAGATGACGTTTTGAAAAAGGTTTTGGTCAAACATTGAGAATATAAATCATAAATAACTTTTAAATTGTCGAGTTTGAAAATATGAAACTATATAAATAGATTTGTCTTCAAATATATTTTCATAAAAGTATACATACATCACTTAATAAATATTTTTATAGAAATATGAAGTCAAAGTCATGCATTGAAGACCGTGTCGCTGTCCTAAACGTCATCTTTAACCAATACGAAGGGAATATTTGCATCAAAGCAATGTTGGGCTCCTTCGCGACTCTGATAACATTGTTACAACAGCCCCCTGCAGATCTTTACTCCCTCTGTCCCTATTCAAGTGTCGCTCGGAAAGTATGTTTGTGAGAGAAATACGGTTTTCTAGAGACAGTTTGAGAGCGACTACTCCAAATCGAGTCTACTCCAGGAGATTCATTAAAAACGAATTTCAATGACGCGAACGCCAGCTTGCATGGAATATTTTATTATTATTAATGATAATAGGGACTACTATGTCAAATCTTGCTGCTCTAGTTGTCGCCAATAATTAATTAATTCAATAAATAAACCTTTTCGTGAGAAGCGTGGGATCTAATTAATGCGCATGTGAGTATGTGACCTGCTGCACCATGTCAGCCAGCAGGCTGGAGACAGTCCATCGATCCATCACCTGCTAGCCAATGCTACCAACCTTCTTTCGTTCAGATCGAGCTTCTTCAAACTCGCCACTACGCCGATGACGAAGGCCAATCGTTGATCTCTGGCCGCAAAGGCAACAGCTGCGACCTGAGTTCAAGCCTCAATATCTTCTCCGGACTATTATTACAGGTTAGTGATCCATCATATCGTTTTTTTGTTTTTTTTCCTTTTTTTTTGAAGATTCAACAGGGGGATTACTGAAGCATGAATCACCAAATTTGTTTGTAAGTACAACGATAGCCAGGGGAATTTACATAAAAAGATTACATACATCTCAGATGATATGAGAGCTTCAAATAGCTGGATTCAGAAATTTTCTTTTGTATCTTTGGCATTCTTGCTCGCCAAAGTCTCGCTTCAGAGTTCAGACTTCAGAGACAAGTCAGTGACCGGATGATCCTCAGCTGATAAGAGACCGAACTGAGTAGGAGCAAAATCCATACAACACTTGAAATGGAGAATGACCAATCGCCGAGTTGAAACTTGTATTTTGCCAAAACTCTGCCAAGTCCAACCACTGACTCATCCCTTTTCTCTATCCTTCATTCCCAATCAAGCTTCCTTTTCCATATCCTTTTCCTTTGTAACGCTATATCATCATCGAACTCGCGTATTTGAATGTCTACTATGTACAGTACAACTCTTTCATGATCTTTTGAGAATATAAATGCATTATTTGAGCTTCTTGTCCCCATCGCCTTCTCAAAAATAAAT
Source organism: Eremochloa ophiuroides (assembly GCA_038502445.1). Taxonomy (NCBI): domain Eukaryota; kingdom Viridiplantae; phylum Streptophyta; class Magnoliopsida; order Poales; family Poaceae; genus Eremochloa; species Eremochloa ophiuroides. Next base: position 6,160,890 of record JAHLJS010000003.1, on the reverse strand, counting down.
ACGGAAGACATGCAAGTATGGGAACCGTCAGAATGCCCACCTGACAGTGCCAGATCTAATCCAGGTCGAGTCTTAGGTCCATTAATTACAAACAAATTTCAATGACGTGAACGGCAGCTTGCATGGAATCTTTTATTATTAAAGATAAGGACTATGCATTTCTTTTTTGAAACATCTAGCACATGGCCGGCATATATTAATAAGAAGAGAGAGTATGTCAAATCTTGCTTCTGTAGTTGTCGACAATAACTAATAATAAACCTCCTTTGTTTTTTTGTAGCGTGCAATCTAATCTAATCTGCGCTTTCATATGTGACCTGCACCAAGGCAAGCAGCGGGCTGGAGTCAGTCCATCACCTAGCCAATCGAGCTTCTTCAAACTCACCACTGCGCCGATGACGAAGGCCAGCCGTTGACCTCTGGCTGCAAAGGCAGCTGCAACCTGAGTTCAAGCCTCAAGATCTTCTCGGCCGGACTATTATATGATCGATTCCACCTACACGCTGCAAAGGTTAGTTCGGGTTTTGCCTCCATTTAACTGTGTTTCCACCAGATAATGCCACCTACACGCATACATGTTTCAGGGCAAATCTTACCAGTTGGTTATTACCTCGTTCTTTATTATTATGCATTTATGAATCACCTGATCCATCTCTAATACTACTACTATCGTCTATGGAGTAGCTCCACCACAAAGGTTCAATGATGACGATTATTGGTATTGTCTGATTGATATACAGTCATGGATCGTCAAACCGGCGGTGCTATCTTGGAATGTATGTTACTTGATGCAAGTGCCGAACCGACAAATCTGCCACTATCGCTTCTGGAATCCATCACGAACGATTTCTCTGATGACCAAAAAATTGGAAGTGGTGGGTTTGCAAGTGTTTACAAGGTACATATTATTAGTGACTCTCCACCGTAACTGTTCTTTTGGTCAACGTTAAAATCTCGTACTTGTTCATGTTGGCAAGCAAGGCAACATTGTTGTGATTCCAGGGAATACTTTCGAATGGGACTATCGCTGTGAAAAGGTTGGATCCAGCAGTTGATATGGATGAGAAGAGCTTCAACCGGGAGGTTACGAGTCTGATAAGGGTGAAGCACAACAATATAGTACGGTTCCTAGGATATTGTGGTGACACACAAATGAAAGCGCAACCCTACAATGGGAAGGTGATCATGGCAGACATGCGACAAAGGCTCCTCTGCTTCGAGTTTATGCCAAATGGCGGGCTTGATAAACATATCGATGGTATGCTAATTTCTTCTCATCGTATTATGTACGCGGGGAGACACGTTCCTTTTACTTCGTGGTTATTCTTCCAACTAGATACATATCGAAAAAATTCTTTTACGTTAAACAACCATTCCATCACTACTAGGAAATAAGGCATCAATCTCTGTTGAAAACCCCTTTAGAGCATCTCTAGCACTTTCGTTGTTAACGTGGAACTAGCTTTTGCATAGGAATATCCCAATATCACTTTTCATTGCTAATGTGGGAGTTGTTACAGTTCCTCAATAACCTCATCGAACCAACTGTCACATTGCAAGAGTTCCAACTCTCCCTCAGTTCGATATGATTTGGGGGTGAACTCTAATAATTAGGCCTCCTTTGGAAGCCCACATCCCCGTGGATATCCATGTCTTTTCCCTGGGCCGAAAGCCCCACGTGCCATTCATCCCCGTCCTAGAATCCCCTGCATTTGGAAGCCCACGCGGAGGGGGAGCTCGACCCGAGCCCTACTTTTTCCCCGTGGCGGCGGCTCCCGCACGTTTGGGTCCGGGCGGCGTTTCCCCGAGCGAGGCGACGCGCGAGAACGAAGAAGAAAGTGTTGCGTCGCTGCTGCCGCCCGCCGTCCTCGCGCCAGCACCGCTCGTCAACGTCGTCCTCAGCCCCTCGCCGTGGTCGTCGATGCCATCCTCGCCCTGTCATCATCGACGCCGTCGTCGACCCCTGCCACTGGGGAGGAATAAAGTAGCCAGAAGCCACCGGGGAGGGAAGAAAACAAACGAAACAAAGGATTAGGGGAGGGAATCGACTGGGTTTGATCCGTCCATAAAAATCTCTGTAGGGGCGGCATTTCCCTGGGGTGGCTCCCCTCCGCTTCCAACGGAGGCCGTGGGAAATGAGAGGGAATAAGGCACTGGAGTATTATTTTTTTACCAACTCAGTATGTTAGTTCAACAGGTGAATAGTGACCTGCCGGAGATGTTCTTTTACTCTTAGGTAGTGAACTGGGAGTACATATTTAGGAGTGATATCTATGACTATCACTAACGGTCCTGAACCACACCAGGACCGATAACCTTTTCCAATCCTGGTTATAAATTCAAATAAGTCACTATGCCATTAATGATTTGTCAGGATACATCATTTTTTTTCTAGAACCGGTTGCACTTTGAAACGAGTATTAAAAATCCCCAATTGCGCTGCCTCCCATGGTCTGGGCCCTATAGAGCAAACAATAACTATTTATCTTCCTTCCTCTCCCATCATCCTATCTCTCTTCTCCCTCCACACAACTATCCCTATGCCCCCCTCCCTAGTTCCATCTATAGCTCCTCGCTCCATCCCAAAGTGACAGGCACTCCGCCCTTGCATGGTAGACGCGCACACTCGACATCGACATTGGCTGAGGTCGAGAGGTATAAACCTAGAATCTTTGGGCAGGCTTGGCCCTAGCATAGTAGGGCTAGCCCCAGTGGCTACGTGATAGGTGCGCAACTCCTGACTCTGGCATGTGGCAAGGAGAGACTCAATGGCAAGCTGGTGGCATGTGTGGCCTTGTCAGCATTAGGGCACAACAATGTAGGTGGCGACTCATGCGGAGCGGCGATGTTTGATACTTTTTAATTTTTAGTTCGTTTGCCACTTTCATTAAAAATTACAATGGTTACACAAGTTTGTAGACCCAATTTTTGTATATTCTATACAGAGGAGGCTAGATTTGCGTTATCTAACTGTTCGTAGATGACCATGCATGAGACATTGACTTTGCTTTTATATCCAGTTTTTCTTGGGCACGATGAAGTATTAGGGATATTGCTATCAAGAGGAGCTAAGGGCATGAATGACAGATAAATTCAATCTCCTGTTTCATGATTCACTTGTTCAAAAATTCTATTCAAGAATTCATCGTCTTCAAAGGAACACTAAGACCAAATTAAAGTTCTTATTTCAAATACATCATTTGCAAAGACGTACAAAAAGATAAAATTTAAGTTCATATTTCGAACAAACATCCATTTGCAATATAGAAAGACTAACTATTTTTCAAGCTACATTTTCCTAACTATTTTTCATGCTACATTTCCCAAACTACTTTTTAAACTGTTTTCAGAACTACATTTCCCTAATTAACTTTTCTAGCTACATTTTCCCAACTGTCTATATTTCCCTGATTTTTTTTGTCAAAAGTAATTTCAACTTATGGATCAGGGATGGTGGAGAGGAGCAGTGGTCGTTGTTCCACTTGTTCATCCCACCAACCAGTTCTGATGGTTGCTACCACTTACAGTACTAGCTGACGATACCAGTGGCCGTTGAACCTGTGTGATGCTCCCATCATAACCAATTGATCAAGAACCAGTTATGATGTGTCAGTTGTAATGTTGGGTTCTCTGTAGTGTGTTCAAATTTTGTTGGGACATAGCATAAGCTCCTTAAGTTGGTTTGGTGGTGGTGTATGACTGCTCCATTATGGTTCACATACTTGTGCCCATGTTTTAAAAGACAAAATGATTATGTGAGTCATCCTTGGTTGGTACAGAGGACAAACATTACCTTCACTATCTAAATGATTATATTATATTTTATCGGGTGAAAGTACCATGTAGATATACAAACTTTAAGTATTCCAGCCTACGTCCATAATGTGTTTTGCAAAAAAAGTACACTCATCCCAAGAAAAAATAAAAATAAAGAAATGTGTACTCCACTTTGCAGATGCATCGAGGGGACTAGATTGGAGGACACGCTACCAGATAATTAAGGGAATTTCCAAGGGGTTACATTATCTTCATCAACATAATATTGTTCATTCGGATCTTAAACCTGCAAATATACTACTGGATCAGCACATGGTGCCTAAAATAGCTGATTTTGGTCTCGCAAAGTGCTTTGATGAAACACAAACACGGGCTATGACTTTGAATATATCTGGATCACTGTAAGCTATCTAAGCATGTTTCTATATGAATTATGATGTGTTATTGTTTCTCTCTCAAGTTATTCTGACCATCAAGTTTTTTAATGCAGGGGATATATGGCACCAGAATTCTATAGTGGAGAAATCACACTCAAGTCAGACATATATAGTCTTGGTGTTATAATTAACGAGATATTGACCGGAAAAAAGGGCTATCTTGAAATTGAGAATGTAAGAACAGATTCCTTCAAGATGAAAGTTACAATATTAAATGTTCATGTAGATCTTGTAGTATAAATCATAAATCGATTACAAAACAAATCATATTTGCTCTAAGCATCAGGTAATGTTGAACTTTGCAAATTGAAAAAAAATGGAGCGTTCTCTTAAGTAACTAAGCAATAGTTACTAAAGGGATGTAAATAAAACACATATAAAAATAATCTCACAGTTGACAGTATTGTTTTTTTGTGCTGGTATGGCATTTTCTTGTTATGTGATCAAATGCAAGTCACATCTAGGTTATATATATATATATATATATATATATATATATATATATATATATATATATATATATATTAGTTTTGCATGTTTTCCTATACATTCGAACATTTCCTAGTGTTAAGTGTAGTATTGGTGTTGTTTACACATCGACATAGCAGTCCATTTCTTTGATAAACCCTACCTCATGATTACCATTTCTCAGGTGGTAGAGAATTGGAGATCTAGGTTCGAAACATCAAAGGAAAGCACATGGTTGGAACATGTAAAGCTATGTGCTGAGATAGGCTTAAAGTGCACCGACTTTAACCCGGTGAAGAGACCAAGGGCAAACGATATAATGAAGTTGCTTGATGAAATAGATTGTAGATATGGTTTTATTGAAACTGGCATATGCACTTCATCGGCAACATATGTAAGTTTAGAGAAAATTCCTTCAATTTCATCCAAACTTATAACCGTTCCTTTTATGCAGCGGCGGAGGGTGAACCAAACTACAGGGGGGATTTAAAAAACATCAAACGAATCTTTCACTTTTTCTTCCCTTTCCCCAAGAGAAGATTCATCTTTCTTTTTCTTTCGTAAAATGAATGGAGATTTTCAGATAAAATATTCACCGCCGTGGGCTGACGGTTGGCGCTGCGACGTATCCCGGGGGGCATGTGCATGGCGAGCCGGTGGTGTGGGCCTGTCCCGCACGCCGCGTCTCGACGGGGAGGAGGAGGATGGGTGCAGCTCCCAGACCCATTTTGGGGCAGCCGCCTTCATCATGCGCGTTGGGAGAGAGACGGAGAGAACGAATAGACGAAAAATCTGGAAGGAGAAGCAGAAGCCAACCTTTTTATTTAGTTGTCTGGATTCAGCCTAGAAGTCGAACGAAAGGACAAGCCTCAGAAGCCACTTTCGGGACAATTTGATCCAAGCAACCTTGACCACAGAATAGGAGAACAGACGGATGCGAATTCATGACGACATGACCGGGGAGCTGACGTCTACTTTAGGGGAGAATTATAAGTGATTAAAACAAGAAACAAAAAGGTAAGTAAACTTTAGTCAAGCAATAACTAACCATTAATCCATTAGTTCTCTAATACCTAATACGGACTTAAAAATAGCTAAAAGGAATCAAGCGTCTGAGAAATTACTAAAGTACCACTTTACCATACCCCTTTTTGCATGCAAAAAAAAAGGAAGAACAAAGATCAAATGGACTATGTGTCTCCCTATCAACTTTAAGTTATGAGACCTATTTTATCAAAAGTTTAGTCTGGACTAAACTCATAGTTTAGATGATCTAAACAGGATCTTATTAATGCCTCTTAGTCAAATACGGTGTGACAGTTTAGACAAGGAAAGAAAAAAAAGGGGCTACTTCCTCATGACCGGAGGCCAGCATGTTCATCTGCACTGAGGTTATGAGATAAAGAATCTTTCTAGCCACTTCCTTAATTAGTTATTTAAAAACGGAAATGGTGAATGGCTTTTTACCTTACTTATAAGCTTCAGACTCCAAGATTTCTCGATAAATCTTGAGACTACAAAATTACAGTATCGATCAGTATGTGATGACTCCTCCCCTCTCGGCATATATATATATATATATATATATATATATATATTATATATATATATATATATATATATATATATAGATATATTAGATATATATTATAGTATATATATATATATATATATATCTATATGTATATATATATATCTATATGGATATATGATATATATATATATATATATATATATATAGTATATATATATATATATAGTATATCTATATATCTCTATCTCTCTCTCTATCTCTCTCTCTCTCTCTCTCTGTCTCTGTCTCTCTCTGTCTCTCTCTGTCTTCTCTCTCTCTCTCTCTCTCTGTCTCTCTCTCTCCCTCCTGTCTCTCTCTCTCCCTCTCTCTCTCTCTCTCTCTCTCTCTCTCTCTCTCTCTCTCTCTCTCTCTCTCTCCTATCTCTCTATCTCTCTGTGCTTCTTCCCCTCTCTCAGGACTCAAGCTGGGTGTGATCATATAGGATCTCATACTTCTTTAAGAAACAGGAGCACTTATTTCCTAATTAACGAAAAGAAAGTGAGATTTTATTACCTTGAACTTGAGAATCCAAATTTGTGGTCTCAAACTCTCAATCAGCCTGCGCAATAATCTTTACACCATCTCAAATAAAATTACAAGCTGTTTTGTGCTTGACATTGCCAGTGGCGCACACATTGATAGTTAGGGAACATAGTCACAGTGGAAACTTAACTGATGGAAGATTAGCCTGTGGTCATGACTAGGGGAGTAGGGATACGGATGTGCACAGGATCGAATTCAGACTTGCCTTTTAATGGCCACTGATGATTTTAAGGGCACATGTGCACATTTATATTTGGTTTGTTTCTTCAACTTTTGTTTTTGCCCACAAGCTCATGAGAGTAACTTTTCAGGGACCCCAAAGTGCACTCCCTGCTATTATGGAATATGGAAATGGTGATCCAAAATCGAGGCAATCTTGTATTGAGAGGCAGCCTGTACGTCACAAAAAAAAATGTTCTGTTTGAATTACTACTGTAAACATGGTTTATCTGACACTTATCTTACTGTAGGAAAATGTGGATGCACTTATTGAATGTGTTGGCAAAAACCTTGGATATTATGCTGCGAAGCCAGTTGCTGCTTTTACCATATACAAATGTCTTGTTCACTGGAAGTCTTTCGAGGCAGAAGAGACCACTGTTTTTAATCGTCTCATTCAGTTAATAGGAAATGCAGTAGAGGTAACCAGGAACTGGGCGGGATTTTAGTCAAGATGCAATTATTGGTCCTTAACCAGCCATCCTTTATTAATGAAGTTAAATTGTTTATCCATGGAAGATTGCATATGTGTGAATGCTGGGCATGTACATGAAAGCTAAGTCTGAATGTAGATATCTAAATCGCCATTGCTATATCACAAATTAATATAACGTATAGAACACAAGGATTAAAATTGTGGGCTATAGCAAATAACGTCAACTTTTTTACAGAAGCTATAAAGCTATAGCGTTGCTATAGCGGAGCTATGACAGATGACGATTTTCAAGGAAATCATAAAAATTCAAGTAATTGATTCATAAAAATATAGGAATAATCATGAAATTTAGTGAATACAAATCTGTTTCCTAGGCTTTAGAAGTCTAGGGGGTGTTATTATAGCATGATTTGTGAAACTTAAGTGTTTAATTTTCTAAAAGATCAAATTAACAACAAAAGGTAAGTATATAATGGTTGCGTTCGGTTACGAACGTTCCTGGTCGTTTCTGGCCACTTCACGCCGGGAACGGTTCCGATGATGTATTAATTATAGTAGCAGTGATCAGCCGGATTAATTCCTACCCTCAATCCATCCCAAACGAACGTGGCCAATAACTAACTTGTCACTCTTAAAACTAAAATTGAAATAGTGGTGCTATTTTAAAGCTACTGCTAAGCTATTTAGCTGCGCCAAAAGCATGATATAGCAGCCATAAATGACATACAGAAAAAATGGAAGTAGATTTGCTTGTGCTCTCTCTAGAAGCTATAGCGCCGCTATAGCTCGCTATTTAAATCCATGGTAGATCATCATATTCTATTACTGCAGAAAAAACTATTACAGCATTTACTGTTCTTTAGCCCTAGCTTCAGAGAAATGCAAAGTGATTGGGGTTGTTTTTGGAATATTTTGATATCTGATTTCTTTTCAAAATGAACTTGCTACTATATGCTTTTTGAGAATAGAAGCCATTTACTGTTATTTTGGTTTCTAGGTCAAGTATTTGATGCAGAACAAGCAGGACTATGACAACCTTGCTTACTGGCTCTCAAATACATCTAGCTTGTTGTTCCTACTACAGAGAACTCTCAAGGTCCCCATTTCACGAAAGAAACCTCCTCAGCCAACATCATTATTTGGCAGAATGGCTCAAGTATGTTCCTGACCTTTGCATGCTTGCAAATTCAATTCAAGCAACGAGTTGGGAAATATGATACCAAACCATTTGCCTAGAGCTTCCTTTCCTCCATATATTCTGGGGACATCCATGCCGAAGCAACAGGTATTATCCAACAAGTTGAGGCCAAATATCCTGCCCTGCTTTTCAAGCAGCAGGTGACTACTTATTTAGAGAAGATATATAAAATCGTGCGGGACAATATCAAAATTGAATTATCATCTTTGTTGTCGCTATGTATCCAGGTAACGTATACACATGCATTTTGCCCCTTCTTGTGCTTGTTGATAGATTATTCATAAGTAGAATTAGGTCCTAAATATTTGGCACAAAGAGATTCATATATGATTTATCGTCTTGACTTCTTTAATCACAAGAATTCAAGCACAATGAAAGCTGGCATGCTGCGAGTTTCTGGACGGTTATCTGGTTTATCTCAGAGTCCGAGCAATCACTGCGAGAAAATTATCGGAAGGTTGGATGAGCTATTAAGGATACTGCAAGATAACTACGTATGCAAGTCTTTCATTGTTTCTGAACAATCCACTTGTGCCGGATGTACGCGCGCATAACTGTTGTTTGTTTATTCTTAGGTACCCCCGGTTTTGTCTCAGAAAATCTTTGCACAGATATTTTCATACATTAATGTACAACTATTCAACAGGTGAGTTTATTTTTAATGTCCTGATGTTTTACATATGTGTGGAAAGTTGTTTCTAGCTCAAAATGTCGTTGTTTTTCTGCAGTCTGATGCTCCATCGTGAGTGTTGCTCCTTCAGCAATGGGCAATATGTCAAAGCTCGTTTAGCGGAGCTAGAGATATGGTGTGCAAAGGCACCGACTGAGGTGATCCTCAGTGCTTGCTATGTTAATGCACGGTTAGTTTATTATTTTAATACATTTCTCAAGTTTCATGGTTACAGTTTGCAGGATCATCATGGGACGAGCTCAACCATATCAGACAAGCTATTAGACTTTTGGTATGTCCTGTTCAGCCAAATTGTGCATTCTTATAAATCCACATTGATATTTGGGCATCAACATCATTTGCATATAATTTTGTGGTCCGTGAAGCTTGTACCTTGTAGCAATTGTTTTAGTGGTACCTCAGAGCTTGTATATTCTTATCTCTCGATTTTATTGTTAATAATGTTTAAACTTACATTGAATAATTGATTTATAATACTTTTTTATCAGGTTGTATTTCCAAAAACCAGACTCTCATACGACGAGATTGTCAATGACTTATGTCCGGTAAAATCTCACTACTTGTAAACCTACTTTCCAGTGTTGAATCTTTGGCTTTCCTTTGTTTCCACTTTCATGAACTCATCTCTAATACATGTTCTGATTCCTGTGTTTGTATGTAGATCTTGAGCGTTCAACAACTGTACAGAATATGTTCACAATACTGGGATTCCCGAAGTTTCTCATCGGATGTAAGTTATCTCGTTCTGTGAAGAGCTTCATACAATCTTAGTTGTTGATAATGTTTCATTTGTTGGGTTGGGGAAGAGAGTATAATTTTCACAAATCTGAGTTGGCACACACTACTCACTATTAGAATGACATTTTCACGAGATATTCAGAAAGAAGAAAACTTGCTTACCCACTAATGTTTCAGGTTCTCACTAAGATGCGTGTGCTAGTGGAAGAGGAAGAGGATTCTAACAATGGCAGAAGTCGTTCATCTCTGTTGTTGGATGATGATTCAAGGTAACATCATAAGTATGGTTTCACTTTAACTGTACGACAATGATGATGATTACTACTGATGCTGCTGCTACAACTATTACTACAACTATTTTAATTACTATTTTATATTATTATTATTATTATTGTTATTGTTATTGTTATTGTTATTATTATTGTTATTATTGCTGCTGCTACTATTATTACTACTACTACTAGTATTATTATTATTACTATTACTATTATACTACTACTACTATAACATTCTCGATCTACCGTTTATGCAAATGAAGTATCCCGTTCTCGGTGGATGATATCACCAACTCAATAAAGGTGGAGGACTTCTTGTATGCCAAACCAGCCAAGGAGCTACTGAAGAACTCTGCATTCCAGTTTTTACAGGACTACTATACACCTTCTCAGATTTATTTCTTATTTTCATTGTAATTTTCTTTGTGTCCTTTCTATACAATATATACGATTTTTTTTTAAAAGTTATATTTTCATTTTGCTAGCATTTGTAAAATCATGATGCAACCAAGTGTGAGTTTTACGCAAGTGGCAACCCTGCCTAGTGCCACCGAGCCCCCTCCCTCCCCGTCTCCAGCAGTTAGAGGAAACAACACGGGGCAAGGCGATGGCGGCAGCTGTGGAATGGATATTCTTGTGCGGCGGGCGGCTACTGTCGAGGCCACCTGTGCCATCTCTAGACATTTGTGGACTCGATTGGCGCGAGCCGCGAGGTACCAATCATGTTGCTAAAATTACAAAATTCCCACCAAAATTATACTTTTCATTTCCAGATGATACAACGATCGACGAGGAATAAGGAAATAAACCTCTTCATGTTTGATAAATGAAACAACCCAACAAAACTAATGATTTAAATCTTAAACAAGCTAAGCACGTTCTAGGAAGGGCAATGCTCTAGTGCGTCATTGCCATCAACAATACTCTAGCTGTTTAATCGGCTACTCGACGGGCCTGCCATAGTGGGGTGTACCTGCTATTCTGTCGGAGCTGATGGCAATGACGCACTAGAGCATTGCCTTCCCCCGTGGCTGCATCGTCGAGGAAGCTCCACAGTCACCTGGAACGTGGGTCACACTAGATCGGGTGCCTGGTAAACGGCGACGCAACGGAATGGCGATGCGTGTTGACTCTGCAGTTGTTCCGGATGACTTCACCGTCACTGCACATCAGGCCGTTCACTTGTGTCAGGTGCGCTTGCCCCACACTGCTTGCTGGGCTTCGTCACAATGTCAGAACGGCGCCGCTTCATCATGTATTAGAGCCTCGGCAAATTTTCTGGGCCAATCCTGGCGCGATTTCTTTGGCGCCGGGACTGCGTTTTTGGCGCGAGAGTGGAACGAAACGGCTTGTGGCGGCGATCAGACTTCTGCTGCTGGTGTTCTCCATAGATAAGCAGGTGCCAGAGATTTCTGTCCTCTCTCCTTGGGTTTTGCTGGAATTGTTCGATCCAAGGAGATCTGATATGGGAGCTTGGAGGGAACATAAGCTTTCTTGAATGAAATTAAAATTTGCGTATTTAATTAGGGAATAGATTCTAGTTGTTCAATTCGCCGCCTAATATCATGTCATTTCCTTTTAGGGAGGGCTTGCTTCAAAATCTTTTACCTCAGGTTGGCATGGAGTTCAGCATTGTGGATGGGGCTTGGATGTTTTGAATTATCTTGGTGGTGGTGGTGGTGGGGGGGGGGGGGGGGGGGGGTTTCAAGGGCTTTGAGGTTAAAAAATGTACACAAACAAAAAAAGTTGGATGGAAGGTTAGGTTCTCCAGATATGTTTACACAAATGTGGGTCATCGAAAGCAAGATAAAAGGCATCCTCTAACAAAGTGTTTGATAATTGAAACTGTTTGCACCCGAGTCTGGACAAGTCGGCAAAACCGGCTTGGCTGGGTTGGTGACCCGGCCTGGCCGGGTTTGGCTCCTGCGCCGACTTTTGGCAGGCTGTCACGTGGCGCCCCGAGAGGCCCCGTGAAAACCGGCTTGGCCGGATTTGGACCCGGGTTGGCCGGGTTTGGTAGAGTCCGAGGCGATTAAGAGATCTAATCGGTTTTTGGTAGTTTTTGGACGTGGGAAACTTGGAGACTTGCCTAGATATGTGTTTCCTACTGGGATAAGACCACCCCCACTATATATATGAGAGGATCATGGCCGATTGAGATCTTAACCATCCAATCGTCAAAACACATCTACAAAGTAGATTCTCGCGGTGGTTCATCTCTATCCTGTTGTTCGGCTTGACTCTCCGCGAGTTTAGTCGGCGTTCTAGGCGATCTCCACGATCCCTAGGGCAACCTCCACGTGCATCTCTCCGACGGATCTTTCCGAGGGGTGTTCGGGAGTTTCCGGTGAAGGACGGGCGCTGCATCGGCCACCAAACGTCCTTTGCTGCTGAAGATGGTCGTCCCGACGACTAGAAGACCGGAACCCTAGCTTCCTCGGCGAACCCGAGGAAACCGGCTCAGCCGACTATCAAAGTCGGCCAGGCCGGGTAGGCGGCTCGGCCGGGTTCTAAATCCGGCCAGACCGGGTTTCGCGGGCGTGCTGCTCCGTGCTGTTTCGTTTCGTGCGCGACTGTGCGATCTAGCACCTTGCAGTGTGTTGTCCCGTTTCGGCGTCAACACATTTTTTGGCGACTCCGCTGGGGAAAAAAGCTCAATCCTAGATCCAATCTACTAGCGGCATGGCGGCCGACGACGGAAAGAAGACCGACAAGAACGTCAATGAAGACAACGTCGTCCGCCCCAAGACTATCGACGAGCTTCCTGAGGAGCTTCGGAAAAAGCTGGAGGCCAAGCTTGCTGCCGATACTCAAGCCTTCCTGGATAGCTGTACTAAGGACCAGCGCAACAAGGTCACCCAAGTCTCCGAGCCTAACTTCGGCGACTCGTCTTCTTCATCCGGCGGAGGAGGCGGGAAGACCGAGGCGGAGAGGGCTACGAAGGAGGAGGAAAAACTCAAGGCTAAGGTAAATAATGATGAGAACCCCTCCACTACTAACCATGATGGTCTTGCATATTTAGTAGAAGATATGGGTAAGCAAATTAAAATTTCTATTGATGCATCCGAAGCTAAAATCGGCAAGCGCATATCTAAAATTGAGGAAAAGTTAGTTGGTTTTTCCGATCTTGATAATCAACCTGAATTTGGTATGCCTTTCGATTTTTATGAAAATCAACCTGATTTTGCTATAGTTAGCCAACTTCAATCGGGTCCTTTGGCGCATGAAACCGATAGAACCGATCGCGGCATGGCTAACTCTTCAGCTAGGCAGGTGAATCCGACTAGGCCATCGGCGGGTCGTACCACTGTTTTACCTAATCCCCCGCCGTCACCTAGTCAGATTCCAGTGGCTAATAATGCGGTCACCGATTCCTTCAAAACCGATGTAGACGCTATCGTAAATCGGTTTAAAGCTGAGATGACTAAATCCATTGAGAGGAATCTGAGGATAACCATTAAGCCTATTCAGAGCTCATACCAAAAACCATATCCTTCCACCTATGATGTTTTGCGGGCACCGCTTGGGTGGAAGATGCCCGATTTCCAGAAATTTAATGGTGATGATAGTAAAACCACTATGGAGCATATTGGCATGTATCTGGCTCAGTTAGGAGAAGCTAGTGCTCATGATTACATGAAAATTAGATGTTTTCCTTTATCTTTATCTGGTACAGCATTTGCATGGTTTTCTTCATTGCCACCATATTCAATTAGTACCTGGAATGATTTGGAGGAAAAATTTCATAACTATTTCTTTACTGGTGTTCAAGAAACTAAACTGTCACATCTCACATCGGTTCGTCAAGGGCGTGATTCCGTACTTGATTATGCTAAACGTTTTAGGGACGTTAAGAACCGATGCTTTAATTTAAATATTTCTGATAGAGATTTGGCAGATTTATTTCTTAACGGTATGAACTCTAATATTAGAGAGAAATTGGAGCACTATGAATTCTATAGCATTAATCAATTATTGTAAAAGGCTATTGCTGTAGAATCTCGTTTAGCAAGTGAATCCAAAAAATCTTATCGGACCCATGTGTTGGAATGCTCTGACAACGGGGACGATGAGAATTTGGAGTGTAACTCTGCTGAATTTGTTTGGTCTTCAAATAAAAAAGGAATTTCTTGCCCATCTCTGAAACCGATTTCTAAAAATCGGTAGGATGAAATTAAATTTACTTTTGATGTTTCTAAATGTGATCGGATCTTTGATGAATTGCTTAGAACCGGTAATATTAGAATTACTCATACCTTGCCGTCTAGTGAAGAATTAAAAAAACGGGCGTATTGTAAATTTCATAATTCTTCTAGTCATGCTACTAATGATTGCAACTATTTTCGTCGACAGATACAATCGGCCCTCAACGAAGGACGATTGAACTTAGCTGAGATGATGGTTGACAAAGTGCCTTTTCCGATGAATGTCATCGAGAAAGGGGAGCCCGCTATTTTGATTCGTCCAGAGCAAGCCGACACCACACAAGGCAAGAACGTGATTATCGGCGAACCACGGGAGGCACCGAAACAAGTTTCGGGGCGTTAAGTGGTGCTTGAGAAGGACGAAGACGGCAAGACGAAGCTGACAATCTCTGCAGGGTCGTCACAGTACTTATCTCGGCAGCGGCGCTAGGAGGCCACGGCGGCACAGCAGAGGCCGGCCAGGCCGGTTCCAGGAACCGGCCCAGCCGGGAACACGGCCCAGTCGGCTACAGAAGCCGGCCAGGCCGGTTCTGGCGCCAACCCGGCCAGGCCGGGTACAGTAGCCGGCTCGACCGGTTTTGTCGGTGGTGGCAGCTCTTCTTCCTCTGCTGCTCCCAGGGCCGCCAGCGCTGGTAGTGCCCAGGTGATCAGGACGTTCGTCCCGAAGCGTCCAGAAATTGGCACTTGGAAGACGAACGTAAGTTCAAACAAGGGGAAAGTCGTTCCAAAGAAGCTTTGCATGTTTGACCGGCTCATGGAAAAGTACCGGCAAGAAAAGGTCAATTCCCAGAATCGGCCCATAAAAAAAAGAGAAGCTACACCGCCAAAGCGAGATAAGCAACCAAAGAAGGTGACGGTGGCTCCGGCAGCGTCTCCGGCGCAGGAGGTTGCTCGCCCTCGCGTCTCTCGTTGGGGTCCCCCGCCTCCACCTCAGCCGCATTGGGGCCCCAACGGGGTGTTCGTGCTATATCTCTTCCTCATGCAGCAGCAGCCGATGAACGGAGCGTCTTCATCATCGGTGTTTAGCCGATTGGGCTACGGTCAATCGGGCTACGGCGGCCAAGGGGCGTCGCTCCCGCCGCCGCCAGCGAGGTTGGTGATTGGTGATGGAAGAGAGAAGGCTCCACCGCGACAAGTCTATGTGCCTAAGAGGGTCGTGGAGTCTCCCATTGTTCCTACTGCACCTCCGCCGAAGGAAGCACCTTCGGCAACAATTCTTATCGGCTCTCAAGAGGTGCCTACCGTTGACAACGACGAGCCGATGAGGATTAAGGAGCCATCATCCACCGCTCCGGAGGTCGCCGCTAAGGTTGTGGAGAAGAAGCCGATTGATCCAAAATATTTGCAACCGAAGTGGTGCCCGCCGTGATTGACCAAGACGCAGCGGCGGAAGTTATAGCGAGCGCGCCAAACGCAGCAAAAGCAGGAGAAGTTGGAAAAAATGAGAGAGGAGATCTTTAATGCTGCACACCCAATTTTTCCGCAAACTCAGAAAGGAAGTGATCCGGCGTGCTTCACAAAATCTGCAGAGAAGGTTGCTGGGCAGAATGATCTACTAGAAACCGGTTAGGCCGGGTCAGAGCCGGCCCAGCCGGGTTTCTCAGGAACCGGCCAGGCCGGGTCAGAGCCGGCCAGGCCGGGTCTGCCTGAAGCCGGCCAGGCCAGGTCAAACCCAGCTAGGCCGGGTTTTGCGGCTTCGTCTCCCGCCGCCGCCGCCGACGCCGGTTCACTGGAATCGGCTGTCGCTGCTGTTTCTTCTGTTGTTGCAGGTTCTGATGACGCAGAAGATGAGGAGATGGTCGATTATGAGCCGACGCCGCCGCGTGCCGAACTTAATGTCGTTTACCTGTCTTCCGATTACTATGTAATCGATGAAGATGAAGGTTCAGCGACGGCTCAGTTTTACTTCGCCGCCGATGATGCCATCTTCAAGAAGCCGGAGGATTCCGTCAACCACCTTCGGCCGCTCCATATCAACGGGCATATCAACGGCACGCCAGTTCATCATATGTTGGTGGATAGCGGCGCGATTGTCAATCTAATGCCGCATTCGCTCTACAAGAAGCTCGGCGGCACGGAGGGGGAGCTAGTGAAGACCAACATGACGATCACCGGAGTTGGAGGCGGCGAGCCAATTCCAGCTTTGGGCGTAGCGACGATGGAGTTGACCGTCGGTAGCAAGACATTGGCAACCGCGTTCTTCGTCGCCGAGGTATAAGGTAGCTATAATCTCATTCTTGGTCGCGATTGGATTCATGCCAATCGTTGCGTTCCATTCAGTTTGCACCAGACTTTAATTCAATGGGTGGGGGATCAAGTTGAGGTTATTCGTGCTGATTCATCGGCCTCCATTGCTACGGCCGATGCTCCTTCGCTCGGGGGGCACGATGGTATTGCTTGCTTATCTGGTCATGACTTGTCTGGCGTTGAGTTTATTAGCGTCATTAAGGAAGGATTTGTGCCTGTGTCATTGAAGCCGATTGATAATCGGCCCAATATCATCGTGTAATTAATTTTTTGCAATGGATGCTAATGTTGAATGGTTGAAACATCATGTGGATCAATATAGGGCATCTATGACCGATGTCTGTGAAACAATTGATGATTTTGATGAGCTCAATAAGTTGGACCAAGGTTTCACGTCGGCCGACCCATTGGAAGAAGTTGACATTGGGGATGGTTCTACACCAAGGCCAACGTTCATTAATAAAAATTTGAAAGCCGATTATAAAGCTGAATTAATCGCGCTTTTAAAAGAATATGCTGATTGCTTTGCATGGAGCTATAATGAGATGCCCGGATTGAGCCGAGAGCTTGTTGAGCATCGGCTTCCCATTAAACCTGGATTCCGGCCTCATAAGCAACGTCCTCGCTTCTTTCATGTTAAAATTTACGACCGCATTAAAGAAGAAATTAATCGGTTGTTGGAAGCGAGATTTATTCGCCCATGCAGGTATGCGGAGTGGATCTCTAATATTGTGCCCGTTGAAAAGAAAGGATCGGGCAAGATTAGAGTTTGCATTGATTTTAGAGATTTGAATAGAGCCACTCCAAAAGATGAATATACTATGCCTATTGCCGATATGCTTATTAATGATGCTTCAGGACATAAAATTCTTAGCTTTCTTGATGGTAACGCTGGATACAATCAAATATTTATGGCCGAAAAGGACACGTCTAAAACGGCCTTTGTTGGTCCTGGGTTTGTTGGATTATTTGAGTGGATTGTCATGATATTTGGATTGAAAAATACCGGTGCTACCTATCAACGTGCTATGAACTTAATCTTTCATGATTTAATTGGCGTGATCATAGAAGTATATATTGATGATATTGTGATCAAATCGGCTGCCAATAATTCTCACTTGGCCGATTTGCGTCTTGCTTTTGAGAGGATGCGCCGGTATGGTTTAAAGATGAATCCACTTAAATGTGCTTTTGGTGTATCGGCGGGCAAGTTCTTGGGATTTATTATTCATGAGAAGGGCATAGAAGTTGATCCCAAGAGAATATAGAGTATCAAGCAAGTTCAGGCGCCTGCATGTAAAAAAGACTTGCAAAAGTTTCTGGGAAAGGTGAACTACTTGAGAAGATTTATTGCTAACTTGTCTGGGAAAGTTATTCCTTTCACCCCCATATTGAGATTGAAAGATGAGAGTGAGTTTGCTTGGGGGGCAAAGTAATAAGAGGCATTTGAGAAGATCAAGGAATACTTGTCGAAGCCACCGGTTCTTCGTGCTCCAAGAAGAGGAGTTCCTTTTAAGTTATATGTTGCCACCGAAGAAAAAATAATTGGTGCGGTTTTGACTCAAGAGGATGATGGCAAGGAGTATGTTATTGCTTATATTGGTCGTCATCTTCTTGATCTCGAGATAAGGTATGCCCATATTGAAAAATTATGCTTATCATTATACTTTGCTTGTACTAAAATGATACATTACTTGTTAGCTAGTACATGCATTGTTGCTTGTCAGGCCGATGTAATTAGACATATGTTATATCGGCCAATCCTTAGTGGAAGGATCGGTAAATGGGCATATGCATTGGTTGAATATGACTTGGCTTTTGAGCCTTTGAGAGCCATGAAAGGTCAAGTTCTTACTGATTTTATTGTTGAGCATGCAATTGATTTAGGAGATGCGATCAATTACATAACTTTTACTCCATGGAAACTTTATTTTGATGGATCGGTTTGCAAACAAGGCCAAGGTGTTGGTATTGTTATTATTTCACCACATGGTGCTGAGATGGATGTGTCAAACCGATTAGAAAATTATTGCACTAATAATCAAGCCGAATATTTAGCTCTTTATTGCGGCTTGGAGATGTTGAATTCCATGGGAGTAAAACATGTTGAGGCTTATGATGATTCTTTATTAGTGGTGCAACAAGTTTCTAGTGAATGTCAATGTTTAGGAGAATCACTTAATGCTCATCTTGATACTTGTCTTGATTTAATTACATCTTTCGCCGAATTTAAAATTCGGCACATACCGAGACAGAAAAATTCAAGAGCCAACATGTTAGCTCAGCGAGCATCAGGCTTTGACGTCAGTGGGCGTAAAGATTTAAAGCCGGTGCAAAGCATCTTTTCTGGTTTCTGTGCAAGCATGTGGAAACCGGCCCAGCCGGGTCTGGGAGTCGGCCAGGCCGGCTCTGGACCAAACCCGGCCAGGCCGGGTGCAGAAGGCGGCCAGGCCGGTTCTGGCCAGGCCGGGTGTTGAAGCCGGCTCGGCCGGATATTGCGGCTTTGATCTAAATCGGTCAGAATTGTGCCAAATTGATGGGCAGGCCGATTTGGAGGATTGGAGGGCTCCCTTGTTAAATTTTCTGCAATAAAAGTATTCGGCGGATTGCGTTTAAGTTTACTTTGCATAATGATGAGGTTTATCGGAGGACCGCCGATGATTTTGTTGCTCAAGTGCTTGGGACCTGATGAAGCTAAAGTGGCTATGGGGGAAGTCCATGAAGGTGTTTGTGGTACGCATCAATCGGCTCCTAAGATGAAATGGCTTTTGAGAAGGGCTGGTTTTTATTGGCCTATTATGATAGCCGATTGTTTTCGCTACTACAAAGGATGTGAGGAGTGTCAACGGTTTGGTAATATTCAGTTAGTGCCTGCTGCAATGCTTCATCCTATAATTAAACTGTGGCCTTTTCGTGGTTGGGGACTAGATTTCATTGGCCAAATTCATCCCCCTTCTTTAAAGGGTCATTGCTTCGTGTTAGTGGCCACAGATTATTTTACTAAGTGGACCGAAGCGGTGCCTTTGAAAAATATGACAATAAGGAGGTGATTGAGTTTGTGACTGAGCATATTATTCATAGATTCGGCATTCCCCAGACTTTGTCTACAGACCAAGGAAAATCTTTCATTTCAAAAGAGGTGCGAGAATTTGCTGAATCATATAAGATTAAGTTGCTTAATTCATCTCCGTACTATGCTCAAGCTAATGGCCAGGCTGAGTCTAGTAACAAGACCTTAATCAAACTTATCAAGAAGAAGATAGAGGACAATCCAAAAAGGTGGCACGAGGTATTATCAGAGGCTCTGTGGGCTCATCGTATATCTCGTCATGGTGCTACAAAGGTTACTCCTTTTGAGCTAGTATATGGACAGGAGGCTGTGTTACCCGTCGAGGTGAATTTAAATGCATATCGGCTCGCTAAGCCAAAATGACTTGTCTGCCGTTATGTATCATGATTTGATGATGGATAATATTGACGAGGTGACTGACAAAAGATTAGCGGCTCTAAAGGAGATGGAAAAGGAAAATGTCCGAGTTGCTAGAGCTTATAACAAGAAAGTGAAGATCAAGTCGTTCCAAGTTGGGGAATTAGTGTGGAAGACCATACTACCAATTGGAACAAAGAGCAATAAGTTCGGCAAGTGGTCGCCTAGTTAGGAAGGTCCTTACAAAGTGATCAAGGTGATATTCGGAAATTCATATATGCTAGAGATGTTGCAAGGTGATCGTCTCTCAAGAGCAATTAACGGGAGGTATTTGAAAAAAATACTTTCCAAGTGTTTGGCAAGAAGCCTAAAAGCTCTCCAAGCAATGGCCGATACATGTATCGCCCTTAGAACAAAATGGCCGATGTATGCATTGCCCTTAGTCACTAAACAGCCGTTGGGTTAAGTATCGTTGCTGCTTAGTTATTTGTTTTCAGGTTCATATGCAGAGAATTCGCCTGAAAACAGGGGGGCATATGTTTGCACCCGAGTCCGGACAAGTCGGCAAAACCGGCTTGGCTGGGTTGGTGACCCGGCCTGGCCGGGTTTGGCTCCTGCGCCGACTTTTGGCAGGCTGTCACGTGGCGCCCCGAGAGGCCCCGTGAAAACCGGGTTGGCCGGGTTTGGTAGAGTCCGAGCCGATTAAGAGATCTAATCGGTTTTTGGTAATTTTTGGACTTGTGAAACTCTGAGACTTGCCTAGATATGTGTTTCCTACTAGGATAAGACCACCCCCCTCTATATATATGAGAGGATCATGGCCGATTGAGATCTTAACCATCCAATCGTCAAAACACATCTACAAAGTAGATTTTCGCGGTGGTTCATCTCTATCCTGCTGTTCGGCTTGACTCTCCGCGACTTTAGTCGGCGTTCTAAGCGATCTCCGCGATCCCTAGGGCAACCTCCACGTGCATCTCTCCGACGGATCTTTCCGAGGGGTGTTCGGGAGTTTCCGGTGAAGGACGGGCGCTGCATCGGCCACCAAACGTCCTCTGCTGCTAAAAACGGTCTCCCGACGACCAAAAGACCGGAACCCTACCTTCCTCGGCGAACCCGAGGAAACCGGCTCAGCCGACTATCAAAGTCGGCCAGGCCGGGTAGGCGGCTCGGCCGGGTTCTGAATCCGGCCAGGCCGGGTTTCGCGGGCGTGCTGCTCCGTGCTGTTTCATTTCGTGCGCGACTGTGCGATCTAACACCTTGCAGTGTGTTGTCCCGTTTCGGCGTCAACAGAAACTAAAACAAATTGTCTAAGTTTGCATGGGGCATATAATGGACAAGAATCAAGGGAAATTATAAAAAGTGACCGATCTAATTTTGAAACTCGACAAAATACGAAACCCATCAGCTGTCACACCTCGTACTTGATGGCATTCCAAAGGAAAAAATTCAAAGTTACAAGGTTTTGAAGTTAAGACGGCTGATGGTGCAAGAATTGAGCCCAAATATGCATGAAGGAAGAGGAGAAGGCGCCGCCACCGACGGAGAAGGAGAGGGCACCGAGCATAAGCCGGATCCACCCCGTGAGGCCATGTCGTGCTTGCGAGGGCGTGCAGCCGCGTCACGCTAGTGAGGCCGTCGGGCCCTCGAATATACCACCGCCGAGAGCACACATAGGCACTCCGCTGCAGAGAAAGCAGATGAGAGAAGAGAGAGAGTTAACTATTTCAGTATTGTATATATTATTATGGCCACAACCTGTCATCTCACGAAAATTATTTTCTAAAACATCTTAACAACCTCAAATATAAACACTCAAAGCTATAAAGTTACAGATTTCATTGTGAGTTACAACTTTAGTATAAAAAGCATCTTTACTTGAAACCATGCAAAAATATTATTTTTCTAATGCAACAAGCTCCTGCATACGATTATTATGGGGTTAAAATTTTATATTATTTTTTAGTATTTTAACATTCTTAAATGAAAAAACTCAAAACTATAAAGTTGTAGATCTCATCGAGATCTATAAATTTTATATAAAAATCATTTTTATCTGACATTGTTTTGAAGAGTTACAAATTTTTAAGTTTAAGTCTTGTCACACCACTCTCGATGACGCGACAAAACCATACTGTCTTTTTTTTTTGCGGCTGACAAAACCATATTGTCACGCTAACAGAAATGGTGCGACAAGGCTTTACACATCGAAAACACCATCCAACGTGACATATCTTGTCACGCCAATGCATGTGGCGTAATAGCGTTATTTGATAGCTTCAACCTCACCGGCGCGACCAAAAGAGATATGCAAATTCTTTGGGGTTATTTTTAAAATTTAAATAAAATAAGATTAAAAATGAGAAAAAAAACCATATCTCTAAGGCGGTCGGAATGGCCCCCTGCCAGATCTCTACTCCAGAATCCAGAGAGTCTACTACAGAAGGTTCATTAAAAACGAATTTCGATGACGCGAACGCCAGCTTGCATGTAATCTTTTATTATAATCATTAATGATAATAAGGTCTACTATGTCAAATCTTGCGGCTGTAGTCGTCGACAATAATTAATTCATTCAATAAATAAACCTCCTTTGTTTTCGTGAGAAGCGTGCGATCTGATCTAATCTGCGCTTTCATATGTGACCTGCTGCACCATGGCAGCCAGCAGGCTGGAGACAGTCCATCCATCACCTGCTAGCCAATCCTACCAACCTTCTTTCGTTCCGATCGAGCTCCTTCAAACTCGCCACCACTACGCCGATGACGAAGGCCAATCGTTGACCTTTGGCTGCAAGGCAGCAGCTGCGACCTGATTTCAAGCCTCAATATCTTCTCCGGACTATTATTACAGGTTAGTGATCCATCATATCTTTTTTTCCCTTTTTTTTTTTTTGAAGATTCAACCGCCGGGGGGGGGGGGGGGGGGGGGGGGGATTACTGAAGCATGAATCAACAAATTTGATTGTAAGTACAACGATAGGTAGGGGAATTTACATAAAAAGATTACATGCTATGAGAACTTCACATAGCCTCCACCAGGATTCAGAAATTTTCTTTTGTATCTTTCCCATTCTGGCTCGCCAAAGTCTCGCTTCAGATGTCAGAGTTCAGAGACAAGTCAGTGACCGGATGATCCTCAGCTGAATTGAGACCGAACTGAGTAGGAGCAAAGTCCATACAACACTTGAAATGGAGAATGACCAATCGCCGAGTTGAAACTTGTACTTTGCCAAAACTCTGCCAAGTCCAACCACTGACCCATCCCTTTTCTCTATCCTTCATTCCCAATCAAACTTCCTTTTCCATATCCTTTCTAACGATATATCATCATCGAACTCGCGTATTTGTATGTCTACTAGGTACAACTCTTTCATGATCTTTTGAGAATATAAATGCATTATTTGAGCTTCTTGTCCCCGTCGCCTTCTCAAAAATAAATACAGAAGACATGCAAGAATGGGAACCGTCAGAATGCCCACTTGCCAGCAGTGCCAGATCTAATCCAGATCGAGTCTTAGGTCCATTAATTACAAACAAATTTCAATGACGTGAACGGCAGTTTGCAGGGAATCTTTTATTATTAAAGATAAGGACTATGCATTTCTTTTTTGAAACATCTAGCACATGCCGGCATATATTAATAAGAAGAGAGAGTTACATGTGCAAGAAGCACAAAACAACTTTCCAAGTTTGGCAGACCGTCAAACTGGGTACAAGGTCATTATAGACTACTCACACACAGATACAACAGGTGGCCAACTCCCACTATCATGGGACCTCTAGCTCGGCCACTGCAACAAGGGCCTCGCAAAGCCCCTTGTTGTCCAACTTCAACGCGGCCTTGATTGCCTCGACCTCCTGCTCTAGGAGGCCTTCGCCAAACATGTCGACATACGACGTGACTGCTGCATCTGGTGCCGCAGATTTCCGGTTGAGAAATTCCATCTCGTGCTTAAGCTTGTGCTGGACGCGCTCTGCCACCGGCACAGTGGACGGGTGAGCTGCCAAACGCAGGCTAGAGCGGGCGGGAGCCATCAACCTTCTACGTCTTCTGGTACTCGGCTTGTCGGCCCGCTTCTGAACATCCCCCCAGGAGGTGAGGCTGGCGTCGGTAGTAGCGGATCAGGGATCGGTTTGAACATCCGCGTGCAGAAGGAAGCGCAAGCATCAAAGTCCTCCGTCCCGTCACTGCAGGCACCATCGTTCCCTGTCCCCTGCAAAACAACATCCTCATCAACGATGCTATCAACGGCCGTCGCACTGGCCGTTGCAGCGAGGTCGATGCTTGAAGCGGCAATCTCGTCCAGCATCGGGTCGACGGAGGCCGAGTGATGCGGCAAGCTCGACCAGAGAGATGTGGCAAGCTCGTCCAGCATTGGGTCGATGGAGACGAAACGCATTGCAGGCACAGCGGACTGGCACATCACCTCCACGAGCGGATCAAGCTCAAAGAAGCGATGTATAGTAATGGAGGCGTTGGCGATGGTATCGTCGACGTGGTCGGCAGGCGATCCCGTGGGCTCGATAACGGGCCCAGCCGGCCTCTTGCGGTGCCTCCGACGCCTGTGTCGGCTCCGCGCGCTGTGCTGTCGACCATCAGTGGCGAGGACGGTGGTGTTTGTTGTGGCTCCGCTAAGCCCGGGCCGACCACCAAGGTCTGCCGGGCCACCGGACTGAGATACCATGGCACGGACACCCGAAGGCCGATTGCCCATGCGCCTGAGCTGCTTGCAGTCACGCGCAATGTGATGAAAGCACCTGCACCGTAGACATCGCTGGGGCATTCTACAGGTAGCCACACGGTGCGCCGACGAGAGGCAGTTGAGACACTTGCTGTGCAGATCAGGCGGGAGGCGTCTCGTCGGCCGACGACTCATAGGCTGGCCCTCGAGAGCCAGGCCAAGCGGGACTGTCGACACGGTCGCTGGATGTGCCTTCTGCCGGTACAGGATCTCCCACTACCCATCGGTGTCAGGGGCGGAGACCCGACGATGGCGGGCAAGGCGCTGGCGTGCCGGGGTGCGGCCCTCCACTGGGCGAGGCGGCAAGCCGTGCACCAACTATGGCCGCGGCCGACGGCGCTTGTCCCCCCGTCGGCCCGCGCACTGACGACCCACCGCCGCATCCTCCAAGGAAGGCCAGGTGCGCGGTGGAAGCGGCGTCAACCGCGTCGGCGACGATAGCGAACCCCGATGAACAACGTCCAGGTAGGGCACCGAGGAGACTGGCGCCGAGGCTGGCGCCGAGTCCGCGTCGGGAGGGTCCTCGTCGGCCCACCGACGGGCCTTGGTCCATCTAGCTGCGCACTTCCCCGGGTGGAAAGGGGAGGCCTCCGGAGACAAGGTGGATGACGAGCACGGAGGCGGGGCAGACGGGTGGACGAGGAATGCGTCGAGGCCGACTTCAGACGACAAGGGAGCGGATGCCAGCACAGCTTCACTGGTATGAACGCCGCCGTGCTCAACATCCTCCTCATCCTAACTCCCAGCAACATCCTCAACGAGGACCATCTCTTCCTCAGCTAGGGTGGTTGGTGAAGGCGGAGCCGAGGGCGCCACCCCAACGCGCGCAAGAGCACGGGGAGGGGAGGGGCCGCCGGATTCAGGCGGGGCCGCGGCGGATCCGGCCGCCGTGGGGGCAGGGGCGCCCGTCGGCGTCGGATCGACGACCGGCGACGCTACCGGTGCTGCTAGAGCGGCAGCAGGCGTAGGCGGCGTCCGTGGTGGGGCCTCCTCTGGCCGGGCACCTGCATAGGGGAGATAAGGAGAGGGAGGAGGCGCCCAGGCGGCGGCGGGAGCCGTGGAGGTGGCGCCCTCCCTCGGCGGCCGTGGGATGCCGGTTGCATCCGACACGGGCCAGGGGGCCGAGGACGAGGAGGGGAAGGAGAGGTGGGCGGGGAGGTGGAGGGCGCTGGCGCCTGGGCGGCGGCGACTGGGAGCCCTCCAGGGGCTAGGGTTGGGGCGCATCCTTCCCATGTGACACAAGCTATACCAGGTACCGGTCGTCGCCATGGAGAGCAGTAAAGTGAAAGAGACTTTGGCAAGTTAGGACTATGCATTTCAAAATTTGCTGATGTAGTTGTCAACAATAACTAATAATAGAGAAGTACACCAGCGGTCCCTAAACTTGCGCTACTGTGTTATTCTGGTCCTTAAACTCTCAAATCGACCTTTTAGGTTCTCAAACTTGTTCGGTTGTGTCATCTCAGTCCCTAAACTTGTAAATCACCTATTCAGATCCTCAAACTTATTCAATTGTGTCATTCTAGTCCCTAAACTTGTTCGGCTGTGTCATTTGGGTCCAAACAGGGCGATCTAGAAACTTCATATCAAAAAATAATTTATAACTTTTTCATATGAACTCCAATGAAGACAAACTTTATATCAAAATTATATCCCTCAACACGATCTACAACTTTATAGTTAAATTTTTTTATTTAAAGTTGTTTAATATTCCAAAATATTATTGTAAGTTTACATATTTTAAAATTTAAAATTTAAAATTAAATTTTGGGACACTAAACGACTTCAAATACAAATATTTTCGACTACAAGGTTGTAGATTATATTGAGAACTATAACTTTTATATAGGCCATATCAATATCCAAGTTTTGTTTCATAAATTTAAATTTCAAATTTCAAAATATATAAACATACAAAAATATTTTGACACCCTAAATAGTTTTAATTCAAAAAAATTTCAACTACAAAGTTGTAGATCGCATCGAGGATTACAATTTTGATAGAAAGACACAGTGAATAAGTTTGGGGACTGGGATGACACAACTGAACAAGTTTGAGGACCTAAACGGATGATTTGCAAGTTTAGGGACCGAAATGACATAGCCGAACAAGTTTAGAGACCGAGATGACACAGAAGGACAAATTTAAGAACCTAAACGGTCGATTTGAGAGTTTAGGGACCGGGATGACACAGCATCGCAAGTTTAGGGACCGCCGGTGCATTTTACCTCCTTTGTTTTCTTGTTGCGCGCAATCTAATCTAATCTACGCTTTCATATGTGACTTGCACCATGGCAAGCAGCAGGCAGGAGTCAGTCCATCACCTAGCCAATACTACCAACCTTTTTTCAACTCAAGCTTCTTCAAACTCACCACTGCGCCGATGATGAAGGCCAGTCGTTGACCTCTGGCTGCAAAGGCAGCTGTAACCTGAGTTCAAGCCTCAAGATCTTCTCCGCCGGACTATTATTAACGATCGATTCCACCTACACGCTGCAAAGGTTAGTAATGATCGATTCGGGTGTTGCCTCCATTTATCTGTGTCTCTGCCTGATAATTCCACCTACACGCATACATGTTTTTTTTAAAGAGCGGCAAAAGTTTTGCCAGATTTTTATTAGACGGATAAAAAAAGAAAAGGAAAACACACACAGTTATATACAAAACCGGCGTGCAATGAGAAATTAAAACTACCACCACTACTGGCTCACTCCTAGAGTTGACTGATATTGTTGGATGTCTTCTTTGCATAATAGCGCAATTTGACTTGGGGTCAACGATTTTTGCAGAAAAGTTCGTCCGTTTCTTTCTTTCCAAACGTTTCACCAAACATATATCAACACGCATACATGTTTCAGCGAAAATTTTACCAGTTGGTTATTACCTCGTTCTTTATTATTATTATTATGCATTTATGAATCACCTTATCCATCTCTAAGATGACAATTATTGTTTGATTGATATACAGTTATGTATCGTCAAACCGGCGGTGGTATCTTGGAATGTATGTTACTTGATCCAAGCGCAGAACCGACAAATCTTCCACTATCGCTTCTGGAATCCATCACGAATGATTTCTCTGATGACCAAAAAATTGGAAGTGGTGGGTTTGCAAGTGTTTACAAGGTACATATTAGTGACTCTCCAGTCTCCACCATAAATCATTCTTTGGATCAACGTTAAAATTTCGTACTTTTTCAATTTGGCAAGCAAGGAAACATTTGTTGTGATTCCAGGGAATACTTTCGAATGGGACTGTCGCTGTGAAAAGGTTGGATCCAGCAGTTGATATGGATGAGAAGAGCTTCAATCGGGAGGTTACAAGTCTAATAAGAGTGAAGCACAACAATGTAGTACGATTCCTGGGATATTGTGGTGACACACAAATGAAAGCTGAACACTACAAGGGGAAGGTGATCATGGCAGACATGCGACAAAGGCTCCTCTGCTTCGAGTTTATGCCAAATGGCGGGCTTGATAAACATATCGATGGTATGTTAATTTCTTTTTATCCTATCATGTACGCGGGGAGTCAAAATCACGCCATAAAAACAGGTTCCTTTTATTTCATGATTATTCTTCCTACTAGATACCTATCGAAGTTATTCTTTTACGTTAAACAACCATTCCATCACTACTAGGAAATCAGGCATCACTCTATGTCAAAAACCCCTTGAGAGCATCTATAGCACTTTTATTATTAATGTGGAACTTGCTTTTGCATAGGAATATCCCAATATCACTTTTCATTGCTTGGGAGTTGCTGTTAAAGTTCCTCAATAACCTCATTGAACCAACTGTCACATTGCGAGAGTTCCAACTCTCCCTCTGTTCGATATGATTTGGGGGTGAACTCTAATAGTTATTGGGGAAATAGGAGGGAATAAGATGGCGGGGTATCATGTTTTTCACCAACTCCTCAGTAGGTTAGTTGTACCAGTGAATAGGGACCTGCCGGAGATGTTCTTACTCTTAGATAGTGAACTAGGAGTACACATCCGGCAGTGATGCCTATTTTTACTCTTGGTTATAAACTCCTTTTCACTAACGGTTCTAAACCACGAGGACCAATAACTATTTTCACTCTTGGTTATAAACTCAAATGTCACTATGCCATAAACGGTTTGTCAGGAGACATCATTTTTCCTAGAACTGGTTGCACTTTGAAACCAGTCTTAAAATTCGTCCCCAATTTCGAGGCCTTCCATGGTGAGCCCCACAGAGCAAACATTTACTCTTTATCTTCCTTCCTCATCCATCCTCCAATCTCTCTTCTCTCTCAACACAGCTATCCCTTTGCCTCTCTCCCTAGTTTCATATATAGTTTCTCGCTCCATCCCTGAGTGACAGGCGTTCCACCCTTGTATGGCAGACGCGCACCCTGGATGTCGGCATTGGCTTAGGTAGACGGGTATATACTCAGTTTCTTTGGGTAGGGTCTGTCCTAGCATAGTAGGACCATCCCCGCTGGCTACCGTGACAGGTGCGCGACTCCAGCCTCGGGTATGTGGCAAGGAGACTCAATGGCCAGCTGGTGGCATGTGTGGCCTTGTTAGGATCAAGATAGCAATGTAGTTGGCGTGTCATGCGGAGCGGCGGTGTTTGATACTTTTTAATTTTTGGAAATGATTCGTAGGGCGGGTCGTGTAAGCTGGCCATCAATAGTAAATCGATTTCTTTCTGTAGCATCGGTCGCGAAAACTGTCCCTACAAATCTATTTTAGCCAGCCCTAAAAATTGTTGTGGCGTAGTGAGCTGTGAACCACCCCAACCTGTTACAACTACAAACTAAGGCCCCATTTAGATTCTTGGAATTGAATTCATTATAATTATAATTATAGTTTAGACACAAATTAATAAGGGTCTGTTTGGTTGGCTTTTGGAAAGGTTGTTGTGGGCCGTGACTTTTGGAAAAGTTGTTGTGAGATATGAGCTGCGGGCAGAGCCAAAAGCCCGTTTAGTGGCGCAATTTTGGCTTTTGAAAAAGCTATAATCATCTCCTCCCATTGATGAATGGACCCCACCTATCGGCCTCACAACCTCTGTCTTCTTCCTCACTACAACATCCTGGAGCAGAGCAGAGCAGTAGGCGCGGAGAGGAAGCTCGCCCTGTCGCCTGCCGGAGAGGAAGCTCGCCCTGTCGCCTGCCGGCGAGGGAGAGAGGACCGTTCCATCGCCCACAAGAGCTCGCCTGTGCTGCACGCCGTCGAGGGATAGAGAGCCACGCTGGAGCTCGCCCGCGCTGCCCACCATCGAGGGAGAGAAGGCCGCACCGGAGCCCGGGCTGGAGCTCGCCCGCCGTTGAGGGAGAGAGGGCCACGCCGGAGCCAGGGTCGGAGCCGCGCCGGAGCTCACCTGCGCTGCCCGTCATCGAGGGAGAGAGGGCCGTGCTGGAACTCGCCCACGGCGACGCGCCGGAGCCAGGGCCGATGAGGGGGGGAGGCCAGAGCTCGCCCAGGGAGCTGCATAGGGGTAACGTCGGCAGCTGGTGGGGAAAAGAAAGTAGGAAAAAAACAAGACGGTAGCCATCTAATAGGGTTCATCGCCTCTATCTCTATCACATGTAACTTAACCTTAGGAACAGTTAATTATATGTCATCGAAACAAAGAAACTATTGGGAGAAGAAAAGAAAATTAGGTACTATGCTAGGCATCAATCCCTAGCTGGCATTACTACACATATTGGCTATAGGTGGGCAACAGGCCGGGCCGGCACGGCACGGCATGGGCCCGTGCCAGGCACGGCCCGACGCCATCGGGCCGGCACTGCACGTCGTGCCCTGTGGGCTGTGCCTCCTAGGCACACGGGCTTGGCCTCCGGCCCAAGCACGGCACTACAGGCCATTTTTCGTGCCAGGCCAGGCCGTCAGGCATGATATATTTTACGGGCCGTGCCAGCCCACAATCCAACCAGAGGAGAGAACAGAGAGGAGGGGAAGGCAAGGCGTGACGGCGGCCGGTGGCCGCCGACAAGTTCACTCCTGGAGAAGTAGCTAGCGGAGGAAGGAGGACGCGGCGATTTCGCTGAAGTTGCAGTTGGAGGAGGATGCCAGCATGTCACGCTCGAACCTCGAAGCTTCACGGGGATGGAGGAGGAGCAGGTGGGTGCGCGACTCTTGGGGAAGACGAACGACAAGGAATACGCACGCAGGCACACGGCTCTCAGGCTCTGCTCCTCTTCGCGTGGGCTTGGCCATGGAGGACGAGGTCTGGTGCAAGGCGGCCTGGTCGCTTGGAGCCTGGAGGAGCTCGTCGAAGCTCAAGGTGGCACTAGGGAAGCGCCGAAGCGAAGGCAGCGTCCGCCTCATGTCGCGGCCTCGCGACTCACTGGTGTGCGGCGCGGCTAGCGTTGGGTAGGGTGGGCGGGTGGGGGAGAGTGGGATAGGGTTTGGGAGGAATAAATTGGGATGGGCCTTTTGTCCTATATTGGGCCATGGCAAGCACCGGGCCAACACCGGGCCTACCATTGTGGAGCGGGCTGTGCCGTGCCGGCCCACGGGCTAGGGGTGCGGCCCAGGCACGGCCTGCTGCCCCAGGCTGGGCCAGCACGAGCCCGATGGCCTTCGGGCCGGGCCATGCTTGGGCCAGCCCAAAAAACCGGGCCTCGTGCCGGGCTCACGGACTCGGGCTGCATGCCTAGGTATAATATTGGCAATGGCTCCCGAGAAGTGGACGTCTGATGACGAGCTAAAGGTGGAGGAGGGTTCTCCAGCAATGGCCATAGCTATACGACCATGCCCAAAACCATCATTAGGACTCATCATAGTCAGACAAAAAAAATTACCAACCTTTCTTAGCAAAAGGCTAATGAAAACATGGATTATTTTAGAACAAGAATCAAAAATCGTGAAAGCTAAAGTTGAAATTCACATAATAATGAAAAGGGAATCAAAGTTAGGGGACCTTGGTAATTACTGGGCCCACATAAATTTAACCAGACAGTAATGACCTATGTGATTCTAAATAGCAATATCACAGCTATTCCATCGGGCCCTAAGAGAACCGGACATAAAAGTAAAATAATGTCACAGGGTCATCCTCAACCTTCGAGATAACCCAATTCTAGTCTCTGTTGCATAGCTAGGGAATAGTCCCTTTGGATCTCAAATACATGATTTAGGACAAGCAAGTTAGTTATTTGATAAACTAATTAGCTTATCATAAATATCATATATTTAAGAACAAAATTAGTACATGTTAATATGTTATTGGCTCTACATGTAGTGTAGGTGTCATCATTTCTAATGGAAGAGGGAAACCAAATGGCGGTGTGTCAATCACTTTGCTAGTCCAGCCTTTTCTCCAAGTAGACATTGAAGTACTTATAAATTAGACAAATCAAAAGGACTAACAACATAAATCACTTTATGGTAGGCTAATTATATCTTCATCAAAGAGGCACCAAGATGCGGATCACGAGAAAAATAATTTAACCCCAACAATTAAGTTCCAATTTTCCTTTCATTACAACCAGAGGTTACAAGCAACACATATGTGGAGATTCATTAATTGCCTGGCTTGTAATCATCATCAAGCTCCTCCTTTATTAAGAACCATCTACCCAACTTTAGAGTTGTTGCATGCTGGTATTCACATTAGTCCATTCGGTATAGAGCTACTTCAATATTTAGAAGAGAAAAATAGGCTTAGCAAATGGAATGACACACCGTCAGTTCATTTGCCACTTCCATAAAAAATTACAATGGTTACACTAGTTTGTAGAGCCAACAAAAATGTATATCCTATGCAGCGGAGGCGATTTGTGTTATCTAACTGGTCCTAGATGACCATGAGACATTGACTTGCTTTCTATCCAGTTTTTCCAGGGCATGATGAAGTATTAGGGATATTACTATCAGGAGGAGCTAAGGCATGAATGACAGATAACTTTAGTATTCTCTTTCATGATTCACTTGTTCAGAGATTCTATTCAAGAATTCATCGGTTGCAAAGGAACACTGGGACCAAACTAAAGTTCTTATTTCAAATACATCATTTGCAAAGACATACATAAAGATAAAATTTAAATCCATATTTCAAACAAAAATCATTTGAAATCTTGGAATATACCTAGAGATCTTTGTTTGGATAGGATTGCTTGGAAATCAGCTATCGACATGCCTGAATCGTGACTTGGGGCTAATGTTGGGCTTCAACTCTATCCTACCATAACTTGCTTGGGACTAAAAAGCTTTGTTGTTGTTGTATTCCAAACAAAAAAAATCATTTGCAAAGGCATATAGAAAAACAAACTATTTTTCAAGCTACAATTTCCTAACTATTTTTCAAGCTACATTTTGCTAACTATTTTTCAAGCTACATTTCCCAAACAACTTTTAAAACTATTTTTATAACGATATTTCCCTAATTAACTTTTCTAGCTACATTTTCCTAACTAACTATTTTTCTGGCTATATTTCCCTATTTTTTTTGTTAAAATTAATTTCAACTTATGGATGAGGGATGGTGTAGATGAGCAGTGCTGTTGTTCCACCTGTTCATCTAACCAACCAGTTCAGATGGTTGCTATCACTTCCAGTTCTAGGTGATGACACCAGTTGCCGTTGAATCTGTGTGATGCTCCCATCATAACCAGTTGATCAAGAACCAGTTATGATGTGGCTGTTTTAATGTTCGGTTCCCTAGTAGTGTGTTCAAATTTTGTTTGGGGCATAGCATAAGCTCAGTTGGTTTGGTGGTGGTCTATGACTGCTCCATTATGGTTCAAAATTCTCATGCCCATGTTGAAAAGATAAAATGATTCTATGAGTCATCCTTGTTTGGTACAGAGGACATAGATTACCTTCACTATCTAAAAAATTATATTATATTTTATCGGGTGAAAGTACCATGTAGATATACAAACTTTAAGTATTCCGGCCTACGTCTGTAATGTGTTTTGCAAAAAAAAAAAAAGAACACTCATCCCAAGAAAAAATAAAAATAAAGAAATGTGTACTCCACTTTGCAGATGCATCAAGTGGACTAGATTGGAGAATACGCTACCAAATAATTAAGGGAATTTGCAAGGGTTTACATTATCTTCATCAACAGAATATTGTACATTCGGATCTTAAACCAGCAAATATACTACTGGATCAGCACATGGTGCCTAAAATAGCTGATTTTGGTCTCGCAAAGTGCTTTGATGAAACACAAACACGGGTTATGACTTTGAACATATCTGGATCACTGTAAGCTATCTAAGCATGTTTCTTTATGAATTATGTTGTGTTATCGTTTCTCTCTCAAGTTATTCTGACCATCAAGCTTTTTGATGCAGGGGATATATGGCACCAGAATTCTATGGTGGAGAAATCACACTCAAGTCAGACATATATAGTCTTGGTGTTATAATTAACGAAATGTTGACAGGGAAAAAAGGCTATCTTGACGTTGAGAATGTAAGAACAGGTTCCTTCAAGATAAAAGTCACAGTATTAAATGCTAATGTAGATCTTGTAGTATAAATCACAAATCGATTGCAAAACAGATCATATTTTCTCAAAGCATCAGGTAATGCTAAACATTGCAAATTGAAAAAAAAATGACAATTATTATATTGTTCTTTGCATGTATGGCGTTTTCTTGTTGTGTGATCAAATGCAAGTCACACCTAGGTTATATAAATTCTAGTATGCATGTTTTCTATATATTTGAACCTTTCCTGGTGTTAACTGTAATATTGTTGTGGTTTCCACATTAACATTAGCAGTCCATTTCTTTGATAAACCCTAGCTCATGGTTGCCATTTCTCAGGTGCTTGAGAATTGGAGATCTAG
The DNA here is from genome assembly GCA_038502445.1 of Eremochloa ophiuroides. Taxonomy (NCBI): domain Eukaryota; kingdom Viridiplantae; phylum Streptophyta; class Magnoliopsida; order Poales; family Poaceae; genus Eremochloa; species Eremochloa ophiuroides. Next base: position 6,126,129 of record JAHLJS010000003.1, on the reverse strand, counting down.
GTTCAAAACATCTAAGGAAGGCACATGGTTGGAACATGTAAAGCTATGTGCTGAGATAAGCATAGAGTGCACCGACTATAAACCAGTGAAGAGACCAAGTGCAAGGCATATAATGGAGATGCTCGATGAAATTGATCGCAGATGTGGTTTTATTGAAACTGACATCTACACTTCATCGGCAACATCTGTAAGTTCAGAGAATATTCCTTCAATAGCATCCAAAACTATAACCATCACTTTTATGCAGTGGCGGAGGGTGAACCAAACTATAGGAGGGATTTAAAAAATATTAAATGGATCTTTCCCTTCTTCTTCGCTTTCCCCAAGAGAAAATTCATCTCTTTTTCTTTTGTAAAATGAATGGAGATTTTCAGACACATCATTGCTAGTAAAATAATGCAAAATTACCTAGTAAGAAGGAAAAGAAAGAGATTGAGAATCGAAACTAACCTTTATAGCAATGTTTAGTTTGCCTTCAAACTTCTTATTTTCTCGTTACATCACGTCATCATATCGAATATTTGGACGTATGCATTGAGCGTAAAATATAGAAAAAAAAGAAACTAATTATTGAGTTGCATGCACCGACCAGTTTAATCCAAAAGTTTAAACTGCTAGAGAAAGGTGAACAATTGACATATTTCAACACTCCCCATAATGTCGAGCCTCTGATAAGAAATCTCAACGATGGACAAGCCTCAGAAGTGGAATAGGAGCGAGCATCAATTATTTATTTTAATTGCGCTAAACATGTTTCGAACTCGAGACCTCTGACTCTGATACCATATTGAGTTGTATGCACCAACCAGTTCAACCCAAAAGCTTAAGTTGATGGAGAAAGGTGGGCAATTTACGTATATTTCAACACTAATTACACAGTTTGCATGTAAATCGCCAGATGAATCTTTTGAGTCTATTTAGACCATAATTGGACACTTGTTATAAAAGTTAGCACATATGCTCTAGTACCCAAAATTCTAACTATTCAGCATCTAAACACAGCCTCCGCCTAGAAGTCAAACAGAAAGACAAGCTTGAGAAGAAGTCGCTTTCAGAAAAATTCGATCCAAGCAACTTACACCACTGAACAGGAGATTGGACGGACAGGAGAATTGAGGGCGACGTCACCAGTGGTTCTGACTTCTATCCGAGCAACTGACCTATTCTTTAGGCCCCGATCCTTGTAATTAAATTAATTTTAAAAGTTATAATTTACACACATATTAATTAACTTAATATGATTGTATATAGATTATATTTGTATATTGTTGTTGACCATACGAGAGAGATACTTAGACGTTGTATTTTTATCGTGTGGGAGCAAGTTAAAAAGCATGCTATAAATTATAAAGTAAAAATATAGCATGGTGATCTATAAAATCAAATTCTATCTCTCACCCTATGAATTTAAGGTAGGCTAATATGTGAATTTTAGAAAATGTTGAAATGTCATATTTCAAGTGAAATAACTTAAGTTGTTAACTAGATTTTAATTTCTACAAATTAAAGGATTCAAATGGATATAAGCGATTCAAACAAGAAATAAAAGGTAAGTAAACTTTAGTCACGCCATATAAAAGGTAAGTAAACTTTAGTCACGCCATATAACTAACCATTCACCCATTAGTTATAATACTACCTAATACGGACTTCAAAATAGCTAAAAAGAACCGAACGTTTGAGAAATTACTAAAGTACCACTTTACCTTACCCCTTTGTGCATGCAAAAAGGAAGAACAAAAGTCAAATGGACTATGTGTGTCTCCCAATCAACTTTTAGTTATGAAGACCTATATATTTTAGGCGGTTACTTTAAGTTTGGTCAATTGGATGTCTCCAAAGAGACACCTAAACTTTGGTCTAGACTAGACTCAGAGTCTAGATGATCTAAACAGGATCTTTTTGCTGCCTCTTAGTCAAATAAGGTTTGACGATTTAGACATGGAAAGATATGATAGGCTACTTCCTCATGACCAGAGGCTGCAGCATGTTCATCCGCACTGAGGTTATGAGATAAAGAATGTTTCTAGCCACTTCCTTAATTAGTTATTTGAAAATGGAAATGGTGAGATCGAATGGCTTTTTACTCCTCTATTTATAAGCTTCGGACTCCAAAATTTCTCGAAAAATCTTGAGACTACAAATTTACAATATCGATGAGTCTATGATGACTCCGGCCTTCTCGGCATATATGTGCTTACCATCTATATATATATCAAGACGCAAGGTGGGTGTAATCATATAGGATCTCATACTTTAAGAAACCAGGAGCCAGCCCTTATTTCCTAATTAACAGAAAGAAAGTGAGATTTTATTACCTTGAACTCTCGAGAATCCAAATTTGTGGTACGAATCAGCCTGTGCAATAATCTTTACACCATCTCAAATAACATTACAAGTTGTTTTGCGCTTGACACATTGCCAGTGTGGCGCACATTGATAGTTAGGGAACATAGTCAAAGTGGAAACTTAACTAATGGAACTATGGAAGATTAGCCTGCGGTCATGACTAGGGGAGTAGGGGGTACGTGTAATATGGCAATGCACCGCACACCCATGAAGGCAGTGGCCTTTGATATATATAGCCGAGAAGGCTTGTAGTACAAGTACAATACGTACAATACAAGGCTATCTATACATATTATATATATATATAGGACGACGAATGAGGGAGACGGGAAATAAGTATACTGTTGTTAGAAGACATATGGGATGTCGCACCTGTGTGGAGGACCCAGGGACTCGCACTCACACCTCCCTGCAGCGCCATCTGATTGAGGGATGCGATGAGAAGCTGGCAGGCATAGACGGTGGGGCGAACACCATGTGCGCCTGGGGCGGGGGACACCATTGCAGCAAAGACTACCATGGGGAGGGACCAGTCCACGGGTTCATGCAGAACCACGGGCCGGTCGATTGGACACCGGTGGCGGAAGACCCGCCAGAGGAGTTCTTTGACGGCTCATGTTGTTGCTGGTTGCGGCCGCCTCCACCATAGCGGCCACCCTAGCCTTTGCCTTTGCCCTTACCCCTGCCCCCCTCCCACTGTGAGGAGGAGGATTCGTGTCAGAGCTGCAGGAGGGCGAGGTGCAGAAAGTAGGCAACATGGTCGTAGAGGAGCCGATAGCAGCAAGAGCAGTGTCAGGAGGAGACCTTGGCATCGTTGGCGAGGTGGATCTCCTTGAGCCGAAGGGTGTTGAGCGCCGAGATGAACACCGCCGAGTTGGCGATAATGTTCGGCATATTGGCGAAGCGCGGATTGATACCGCGAAGAAGATTGAGCACCAGCTGGGGCTCGATGATGGCGTGGCCGACGTCACGGAGTGCATCGGTCGTCTGCTTTATCCGCTGGGCATAGGCGTCGATGGAGAGATCGCCCTAGGTCATGGAGTGAAACTCTTGACCGAGCACAACGGCGCGAGTCTCCTGGTTAGCCTGAAATAGGTTGGTGATGGCGACGTAGAGATCTCGGGCGGTCTGCAAGGGTTCCATGGCGAGGTCGAGGACACTGTCATCGACGCAGCCATACATCCAACTCCGGACGCAAGCATCGGGCTAGGACCAGGTGTGATCTATTGAATGTGGAGGGATGGAGCCATCGATGTGGCTGAGCAGACCAAACTTGCCGCACATGGTGGTGAAGAAGGCAAACCACTTGGTGTAGTTCGGCAGCTTAATGTCCAGGGTGATCGGAACATGGGAGTGCACGTGGATGGTGGAGTAGGACAAGATCATTAGTGCAGGGGCATCTCCCATGGCCTCCATGGTGGGAGATCCGTTGATGCTGGAGGTTGCAGACGAGGTAGACGACTCGGTGGTCATGGCGAGGGTGTCGCGATCGCAAAGAGGACATAGCAACGGTGTGGTGGCGCACAGGTGATGTATGCAGCCTTGGCGGGCAGGGAAGGCATGCTAAACTAGGGCGGCGGTCGCTAGGGAAGGAGTAGGGCAGCTGAAGAGGAGGACCGTGAAAAACCCTAATCGGACCCGTTCTGTGATACCATATAATATGGCAATGCACCGTACACCAATGAAGAAGGGGGGTGGCCTTTGATATGTATATATATAGCCGAGAAGGCTTGGAATACAAGTATAATACGTAACAAGGCAATCTGTATATATATGCTATATATATCTCTAATAGAACGGATGTGCATAGGATGGAATTCAGAGTTGCCTTTTTAATGTCCACCGATGATTTTAAGGGCACACGTGCACATTTATATTTGGTTTGTTTCTTCAACTTTTGTTTTTTGCCCACAATCTCATAAGAGTAACTTTTCAGGGACCCCAAAGTGCACCCCCTGCTATTGTTGAATATGGAAATGGTGATCCAAAGTCGAGGCAGTCTGTACGTCACAAAAAAAATATATTCTGTTTGAATTACTACTGTAAACATGGTTTATCTGACACTTATCTTTCTGTAGGAAAATGTGGAGGATGCACTTATTGAATGTGTTGGCAAAAAGCTTGGATATTATGCTGGGAAGCCAGTTGCTGCTTTTACCATATACAAATGTCTTGTTCACTGGAAGTCTTTCGAGGCAGAAGATACCACTGTTTTTAATCGTCTCATTCAATTAATAGGAGATGCAGTAGAGGTAACCAGGGACTGGGCGAGATTTTGGTAAAGATGCAATTATTGGCCCTTAACCAGCCATCCTAATTTATTAATGAAGTTAAATTGTTTAACCATGGAAGATTGCATATGTGTGAATGCTGGGCATGTACATGAAAGCTAAGTCTGAATGTAGATATCTATAGAACCCAAGGTTTAAAAATGCGGTCTATTGCAAATAGCGTCAACTTTTGTTTTTTCAGAAGCTATATAGCTATAGTGAAGCTATGACAGATAGCGCTTTTCAAGAAAACCACAACAATTCAAGTAATTGATTCATAAAAATACATGAATCATGAAATTTAGTGAACACAAATATATTTCCTAGGCTTCAAAAGTCTAGCTAGGGGTTGTTATTTAATATTGCATTATAGCATGATTTGTGAAACTTAAGCGTTCAATTTTCCAAAAGACCAATTTAACAACAAAAGGTAGGTATATAATAACTAACTTGTCACTCTAAAACCAAAAATTGAAATAGCGGCACTGTTTTCAAGCCAACTAAGCAATTTTGCGGCGCTACATAATATAGTGGCCATAAATGACAAATGGAGAAATAGAATTAGCTTAGTGTGGGCTCTCTCTCTCCAAAAGCTATTTAAATCCATTATAGATCCTCATATTCTATTACTGCAGAAAAATCTATTACAACATATACTGTTCTTTAGTCCTATCTTCAGAGAAATGTAAAGTAATTGGTGTTGTTTTGGCATATTTTGATATCTGTTTTCTTTTCAAAATGAACGTGCTGCTATATGATTTTTTAGAATAGAAGCTATTTACTGTTATTTTGGTTTCTAGAGGCGGGAAGTTTTTTTAGCTTTCCACTTACTTTGTCAAGTATTTGATGCAGAACAAGCAGAACAACGACAACCTTGCTTACTGGCTCTCAAATACATCTAGCTGCTTGTTTCTACTACAGAGAACTCTCGAGGCTGCTGGTGCGCGTGGTAGCATTTCACGAAAGAAACCTCCTCAGCCAACATCATTTTTTGGCAGAATGGCTCAAGTATGTTCCTGACCTGTGCATGCTTGCAAATCAATTCAAGCAACGACTTGGGAAATATGATATCCAACCATTTGCCTAGGTCTTCCTTTCCTCCACAAATTCTGGCGACGACATCCATGCCGAAGCAACAGGTACTATCCAACAAGTTAAGGCCAAATATCCTGCCCTGCTTTTCAAGCAGCAGGTGACTGCTTATTTAGAGAAGATATATGGAATTGTCCGGGACAATATCAAAAATGAATTATCATCTTTGTTGTCGCTATGTATCCAGGTAACATATACACATGCATTTTGTCCCTTCTGCTGCTCGTTGATAGATTATTCATAAGTAGAATTATGTCCTAAACATTTGGCATAAAAAGATTTATATATGATTTATAGTCTTGACTTCTTTAATATAATCACAAGGCTCCAAGAACAATGAAAGCTAGCATGCTGCGAGTTTCTGGACGATCATCTGGTTTATCTGAGAGTCAGAGCAACCACTGGGAGAAAATTATCGGAAGCTTGGATGACCAATTAAGGATACTGCAAGATAACTATGTATGCATGTCTTTCATTGTTTCTGAACAATCCACTTGTGCTGGATGTATGCATAACTGTTGTTTGTTTATTCTTAGGTACCCCCTGTTTTGTGTCAGAAAATCTTTGCACAGATATTTTCATACATTAATGTACAGCTATTCAACAGGTGAGTTTATTTTTAATGTCCTGATGTTTTACATACGTGGGGAAATTTGTTTCTAGCTTAAAATGTCGTTGTTTTTCTTGTCGTTGTTTTTCTGCAGTCTACTTCTTCGTCGTGAGTGTTGCTCCTTCAGCAATGGAGAGTATGTCAGATCTGGTTTAGCGGAGCTAGAGATATGGTGTGCAAAGGCAACAACTGAGGTGACGATTCTCCATGCTTGCTATGTTAATGCATGACTAGTTTATTATTTTAATACATTTCTCAAGTTTCATGGTTACAGTATGCAGCATCATCATGGCACGAGCTCAAGCATATCAGACAGGCCGTTAGTTTTTTGGTATGTCCTGTTCGGCCAAATTGTGCATTTCTAATACATCCACAATCGGATTTTGGCGTCAACATCAGTTGCATATAATTTTGTCGTCCGCGAAGCTTGTACCTTGTAGCAATTGTTTTAGTGGCACCTGAGAGAGCTTGGATATTCTTGGCTCTAGATTTTATTGTTAATAATAGTTAAATTCGCATTGATTAATAGATTTATAATAATTTTTTATTAGGTTATATTTCAAAAATTCAGAATGGCATACGACGAGATTGCCAATGACTTATGTCCGGTACAATCTCACTACTTGTAAACCTACTTTCCAGTGTTGAGTTTAATCTTTGGCTTTCCTTTGTTTCCACTTTCATGACCTTGTCTCTAATACATGTTCTGATTCCTGTGTTTGTAAGTAGATCTTGAGCGTTCAACAACTGTACAGAATATGTACACAATACTGGGATGACAAGTATAATACCCAAAGTGTCTCATCGGATGTAAGTTATCTCGTTCTGTGAAGAGCTTCACCCGTATAGCTGCAGTCTTACTTGTTGATAATGTTTCATTTGTTGGGTTGTGGGAGAGAGTATAAATTTCACAAATATGAGTTGCATGGGATTGATAGATATAGGCCGGCACACACTACTCACTATTAGAATGACATATTCACATGATATTCAAAAACAAGAAAAGGTGCTCACCCACTAATGTTTCAGGTTCTCAGTAACATGCGGGTGCTAATGACAGAGGATTCTAACATCGACAGGTCATTCCTGTTGGATGATTATTCAGGGTAATAACAGAAGTACAGTTTCATTTTAACAACAACAACAACAACATGTTGTTGTTGTTGTTGTTTCGCTTAGATGATCCTGGACAATATAACATTCTCGATGTACCGTTTATGCAAATGAAGCATCCCATTCTCAGTGGATGATATCACCAACTCAATAAAGGTGGAGGACTTCTTGGATGTCAAACCAGCCGAGGAGCTACTGAAGAACTCTGCATTCCAGTTTTTACAAGATAAGGGCTTGTGAGCTTTATGCTGCTATACATCTTGTTAGAATTATTTCTTGTTTTCCTTGTAATTTTCTTTCAATCCTTTATATATATACACACATACACATACCATATGTGCCATATTTTAAAGTTGTACTTTTCATTTTAGCTAGCTTTTGTAAAATCATGAGGTTGCAAGAAAGTCTTAGCTCACCCCTGCAAGTGGCAACCCTGCCTTGTGCCACTGGGCTTCCCCTCCCTTCCATTCTCCAGCAGTTCGAGGAAACAGCACGGGGCAAGACGCGTCATGGCGGCAGCTGGACTGGAATGGATACGCTCGGCGTAGCCACCTGTGCCGTCGGTCGGGTTTGCGCCCATGAGTAAAAATATTTGTTATAAGAGAAAATATTACAAAAAACAAACATTGATAAGGACATACAAACATATTCATATCACCCTCTGGCTATGTCATCCGGTGCGACGTCTTTACGTCTAACCACGACGAATATAAATTGGACTAATTGGATATAGCTGCCATTACAAATACATGTGCTTAGAGATATATTATTATAATTTAACTATATATAATCATATTACTACAATTATTACGTTGTGCGAACCGTGCCATTTTAACTACAATCATATTACTACAACTAGGTAGCATGCCCGTGCGTTGCTGCGGGACGGTTAGAATTTTATACTCGAAACACACGGATCGCATGATAAAATAACAATAGCAATGTTTTTTTAAAGGTGAAACCATGGAGCATGCACCCAACACTTTATTGAAACCAGCAAAAATAAAAGTTAGCTAGGTGCTAACAGAGTTTAGAGAAGCTGGGAGACTTTACCTAACAGCTCAAAATAACAGAAGGGACACCAGCAGAAGGAATTGCAAGCCATTTAACAAGACATAATTGAACTATGGCTATTGCTAGCAATTTATAATTGAACTACGACTTTTGCTTGCAATTCTTAAGTGGTGATGTGTAACCTCACCCTTGAGAGAGTTTTTCTAGGTTGCCAAATTGGTTGCTCTATTGTCGAAGATGAGTGCATTGCCTTTCTTCCAAATGCACTAGGCTGTTATAAAAAACAGATCCATGAAGTAGGGGGCGTTAAAGGCATCCTTGTGCTGAGTTATCATTTGGCGAATATCTTCTTGGTGATCCTATTGCATCCTAGGTTTATGGTCAGCTTCACCCAAATTGCAGAGAAGCGACAAAAAAAAAGAAGACAGAAGCTGGTAGTACTATAGATGCAAGCAACAACACTTAGAGTTTTACTAACAGCAGTAAGATTTATGTGTATCATTGATTGACAAGTATACATTATGGGAAAATTCAATAGTCAATTTAACTAAGTTACAGGCCTCCTTATTGACATGTATTCCATAAAAATGATAAATTTCGAGAACATAAGGATATCTCTATGATAGACTAAACAGCATTATGGTTCTGCTCAAGCATTTTTTAGCTAAAGGCAAATTTGCAGCTGGAGCATGGAACAGTAAGGACAAGTAAAATAACAGATGTTTTTAAAAAATGCACATTCAAAAACATTTCAAGCAAGCACATGCACATCAAGAAACTTAGAAAATAGGATAATCTCAACAACTAATAAAACATATCAATAGGAGAGGTAGCTGACTTACCTAGAACTAAGTAATCCACTGAATCAGTTGCTTGTGCTCACTTTTTCTCAAGATGAATGAAATGAGATAAAGTTCATATTAAATATGAGGTTAAAAGCGTCTTTACAGATCATTGGCATTGAGATCCAATTTATAACATTTGTTAATCAGTAATCCCTCGTCACTTGCTCTATCATTTGCAAATCGAAACCCTCGACCAACGAACAGCAGAGCTCTATTCTACCTATAGCAAATTAAAACACCATAAAGTCACTGAACTGATGAGCTGTGAACCGATTTTTAATTTGATAACGTGAATACGTTTGTGAAAAAAATTGATAACATGAATACTAATAATGCTGATAAATTTGTAGGTCCTCCTGCTATCCATGAGAGCACTTCAATCACAAACAACAAAAGAAATCCCATCGGAAAAATTATTGATTTGTAGGTGCTCTTGTTTTTGGTACTGCAAACGCTCTCTTGGATACTGTAGTTTGTGCTTGAGACATTGTTTATGTAAGCTAATAGGGAAATGGGGTGGGGATATGACCTACATTGCTATCTGTTGCATATTTGAATGACAATTCCCTGGTCTAGCAAACATGAATGCTATGGACGGAGTAGATCAAAGAAACTCACCTTGCACTGGGTGTCTTTGCCATTGGACAAATATAACTTTGGGTATCTGACGGTAGTGATGCCTCCTCTTTTCTGACCCCTTTCATCCAATTCAAAGATAACAGTCAAACTAATTTATATGAGACCAACAAATTAATTAGAAGGAAATAACAATCATATTACAAATGTGATGTGCACCAATCCACACGCGCCTTAGTATAGTATATAAACACATCTAAGAAACCAAATGCATTCAAAGCAGAACTGTGATCATTTCTAATGAATTTCATAAGACCTTCAGTGCACAAGTATTATCTTTCTCAATTTAGCTTAGCCTGCTCTGTGCACCTCTTCAAAGGAGCATTCTAAACTCTAGAAAGGCTTGACTTACCCTTTCAGTTGTGCTCACTGACATACATATTTTTATTAGTGAAGCATAAATTGGAACCCTGACAGAAATTGTTTTTATTAGTGAAGCAAAAATTAGGTTTAAACTATGAACAATGCTTAAAAAAATATCACACCAAAGACACTTACATTGCTCTGTAATAGTGTTTACTGAAAGTGCTAGTGTGCACCATTGACCCATAAACGGACAGAAACTGTGCTATTGCTGCTGTTAAACAAGAGAAAATTCCCATGAACGGACGGTCAGACAGTTTGCACATAAATCAAGAATTGATGAAAGATTGGGAAAGAGTAGCATACATGTATGCTGGTTGCTGGCCAGTCACGTAATGTAGAAGGTCAAACGCACCCCCGTACCTAGAGCACGCTGGAGTAGATGATGTCAGCGTACCTGACGGTTCACGGCGAGGTTGAGCGACATACACCTGGTGTGGTGGCGGCTAAGGTCTCCTGCTTGTCGTTGCAGGGATCGGCAGTGGCAAGACTCTGCGAGCTCCAACAGCTCCTCGATGGCCACCACCATCCATGGTCATAGGTCTCCCTAGTGGCCGATCTCGAGGAAATTGCGGCGGGCAGGTGAACATGAGGCGGAGTAGAGGCGGAGCGGAGGCGGCGCGGGATCTGTCCGTGTGCCGGCTGCTTAACCGGGAGGAAGAATCGCCCGATGCGAAGAAGAAGGAGCTCCCAGAGCTCGGAGGCGGCGGCCACCCCACACACGACACGCCCGTCATAAAGCTCGCACGCGGCGTCCTCCTCGATGGGGCTGGCCGGAACGCGGTCGGTGGCGACGGCGATGGCGATGGCGTCGGGGGCACGAACGAGCGCACAGAGGCGCTCTAGGAGAGGAGATGGTGCCCATGGTCGTCACAACTGCCCTCTTCCGCGCAGGGGGCCCTAGTCGTGTTGGGAAAGCGAGTTGTCGCGCCGTGGGGTCGCAATCACAGGTTTGGCAGAGCGCGAAGAGGAGGAAACGAGGCGGCGGCGGCGCGGGGAGGAGGCCTAGAGGGCGTCACACGAGGAGGTGAGATGGGAAAGCGAGCGGTTTGGGGGGGGAGGGGCGATTTCTTTCCTTTTGTCGCAAATGGGTAAAGGGGCAGGACGACGGGCAGGACGCAGGTGGGAGGTAGGACGGCAGGAGTAAAACAAAAGTCGCACCATATTTTATTCTCCTCTTTAGTCTTATTAGTTGTAGAGACTATATATAATTTAACTACAATTATTGCTCTCCACTGATAAGCCAGAAATCTCTGCATGCACGTCGTCATCTCCATCGAGCGAGGCCTAGCTCCCCGCTTGTAGAAGCGGACTTGGTGGTCAGTGGCCTTGCACCGCAGGTAGCGCGGCCGCGACCGGCATTGGGCCTTGACGTGGTCGTTCGCCAAATAGTTGAAACACTTCCACACGAGCTGCGGTGGAACTGGGCGTAGTGTGGCTGCACTTGGAGTTGGAGACATAGATATAAGCTTCAGTCGGGTTGTTTGCGCCCATGAAGCTGAACCTGAAGCTCTTCTTTTGGGTGCTGCAGCATGGGTGCATGTGCATACGCACGCGGAAGTCAGTAAATCGCCATGGTGCGTTGGACTCGGAGGACTGCCCATTCTGCTCGTCGAGGGATGCCGAGGACATATTGATCGCCTCTTATCCCGGCCGGTGTGCACTCCCCAGCTCACCGCACTCTAGGCGCGTCTCCTCGCCGGCAATCGCCGCTTGCATCTACCCTGGATGCCACGCACACGCAGTCCACCACGGAGGCATCTTTTCTGTGCACGATCTTCCTCACTAGCGTCAACACTAGGGCATCTCAATGCTGATTTTATCTGATGCTGATTTATTATGAGAGAAAATATTGTTTTATGATCGAAAAAAACGTTGATAAGCACATACAAACATGTTCATATATCACCCTCTGGCTATGTCATCCGGTGTGATGTCTTTACACGTCTAACCATGATGAATATAAATTGGACCAATTGGATATAGATCCCATTACAAATACATGAGTTTAGAGATATGTTATTATAATTTAACTATATATAATCATACTACTACAATGATTACGTTATGCGAACCGTGCCATTTTCTGCGCCTTTGATGCTCTTAGACCCACCTGTAGGCCATTATATTTATTTTTGTATTACCCAAAATGCCCCTGCTGCTTCTCTTTCCCATCACTTTTTCCAACCGAGGTCCTCTATCATTTGTTCCAACCGAGGTTCCCTTTCCATATCATTTGTTCCCAATCCAGCCTCTTCATGCACCTATATGCCATGGCAGCAACGGCATTAGGGCTCGTGCTCAGCCACACGGCAACCTCCGCTGCCCTAACGGCCCTAGCATCGGTGCCTGTCCCCCTTTGCACATCCTCCCGCTCGCCAAATTCCGCTATCCTCCCCTCCCCCTCCGAGGCTGACGTTGCTCTTCTCGCCACTGCGTCCGTGTATACGAGCTTCGGTACTGCCTTTGTGCGACTTCTTCAGCCCCTTACTGGATGTGCTCGAGGGGATAACATGCCATCTCCTTCAGCGGCGCCCTTGTTTTTTTATAAAACAGAAGGGGTCTAACATACCTACCGAAGTTTATTAAGAAATCGTAACAAGGATAGTTCCATTTTTTTAGTTTCTCCTTTCTAGTAATTTCAATTTCAATTTTAGTTTCTAGTAATTTTAGTTTCATTTTTTCATTGTGTTTATTTTAGTCTTCATTTTCTATTTTTTTGTTTTAGTTTTTTTGTCATCAATTTTAGTTAAATTTTCTGATAATTTCAATTTTATAGTTGTCAATTTCAGTCAGTTTTTTATTATTTTAGTTTTAGTTTTGTGTTTTAGTTTTTTATTTTGTCTACTTTTGTTTTTAGTTTCTATTTGTCAATGTCTGTACAAGGTAATTTGAGTTTCATTGTTATTTTGCAGTTTTTCTTTCATTGTCTACTTTAGTTTTCATTTTCTATTTGTCTATTTCAGTTAAAATTTTCTCATTATCAATTTCAATATTACCGCTTCATTCATGTGTTTTAGTGCGCAGAGGAGCAGCCAATCTTTTTTTTGCGAATTACACAATACATACACAGACGCTCACAATGCACACGTATGGGGAAGACGAGCATATTTGGATCGATAGAGTAGGGGTGTTTGCCGACAGATTCGAGCGAAAAGGAGGAGCATATTTTAGCAAGTTGTATAATAAGTTCCTCTCGAGTTGGCAGTTTATGCAATGCTTATTTTAATAATTTACCCCCAAGTATACAAATACAATTTTCCCCAACTCTAGTATTACAGGGTAATAACTATTTTGATAAATCTCCTACCTAGGACATATTACACACAACTTGCTAATAAAATAAAATTCTTCGAACCATATGCAAGTGAGATCTAGTTTTGTTTGTGTCGTCACATGGAACACATTGGTATATAGACAAATTAAAAAAAAAGATACAACACTTAAAAGTTACAGCAATTCAAAGAAAAACTTTTTTTTCTTCTTCACGTCAGGCTGATGTCATGGTAGCATGGCTGGTCGGGGCGCATGCACTGGTTGAGTCAGGCTGGGCGGACGGGTCGCCGGTCGCGCCATATCCATATCCATGTCCCACACGGATGGTTTGGTTCACGTTGTTGGACTCGGCCAAAGCATAGGATCCGATCTCTCGGCTCCGATGGAATGCCGGCCTCCGCTGCACCTGCACCCCGTCGACGTCGCCATGCCACTGCATGCCCGCGCGCCCCGATCATCTCGATCTGACCGATGACCCGGCCCTTGCTGCTCCTTATTCCTCACCGCCGTGCCTTTATAACCCGGCCCTTGCAGGCCGGCGGCGCCACACCAGCACGCGTGTCATAGTAGCAGCCACACCACACCATCCCCTACATACGCCGCCAACTCGTGTAGCCGGGCGGCGTCCGTCATGGCGGACGTGCTGCTGGACTCCGGGCGCCGCGTCCTCATCGGCGGCGGGTACGGGTACGGCCTCCCCCCGCAGCCGCAGCCTCCGCCCCCGCCGACGGCGGCAGAGAGCCAGCTGCTCGGCCGCCTCGACCAGATGGACCTCCGGGTACGTACGACGACGTGTAGTTGCTGATGACCGGCCGGCGGCGGCATGAACGTTTGTATTGTATACATCCATGATCCATGCTCGCCTCCATGGTCGATGCGTATGTGTTTTCGTGCAGCTGCGGCAGCTGGAGGAGCAGCTGCAGCAGCGCCAGTCGCACGCCGACGTCCCGGCCCCCGCCCCCGCCCGCCGCGCGCAGGCGGCGGCGCAGCACCAGCACACCAAGTCCCTGCCGGCGGCGCTGCAGCAGGTGCAGGTGCGGGTCGACCTCATGGACCGCCTCAACCTGCTGGAGTCCCGGATCAGGCAGCTCAGCAGCGAGCTGGACCTGGACGTCGTCGGCAACGGCAAGGCCGTCCACCATCTCGGGCTGAGGCTGGGATCCACCTCGTCCGTGCCGCCGGTTGAGGACCCCGCCACGTGGTTCGACTGCACGCCGGTGGCGGTGGTGGACCCGGCCCCTGCGGCGTTCGGCAACGTGCAGGGCAAGAAGAGCAAGCCCGCTGCGGCGGCGGCCGGCGGGAGCTGGAGCGCCGTGGAGTTCCTTCAGCGCGGCGCGCGCCAGCTCCACCGCAGCGCCAGCAGCAAGCCTGCTCCACCCACCAAGGTGAGATCGCTCCAACGATCCGATCCGCCGGCGTAACAAGAATTCATATTTGATTAAAAACACTCTGATCGATTTCTACACAATGATCAGTGTTCCAGCGGCGAGAAAAAGTTGAAAAATCTGATCTTGTTTTTTGTTTGGTTTCAAAAAAAAAAAAAAAAAGGTGAAGAAACAGAAGATGGTGAAGGCGGCGGAGCACAAGACGAGCAGGCGGTGGTTCATTGTTGGATGCTGAAGAAGTGGAAGTTGCCAATAACAAGCTTGGGATGAACTGATCTTGGTCAATCGTCCTTGCAACTTAGAAGCCATACATATATATTGTTTTGTAATTTGTGTTTCTATATACTCTGCTTTGGTATATTTCTGCCCATCATTAGTTGCACACAAGTCTGTATATGCTGGCTTTCAGTATTAGTAGTATACTAGTATATCACTTGGATAGAATTCCAGCTTCATTTTGCTTCATAATAACGGTGTCAGATACTTTATATATTTCCACTTAAGGTAGAACCTATCTTAAGATGATAGAGCAGATCACTTTGTTGCATCCGCTGGTACTGCTGGTGGTATCCATGATCCATCCTCCCTATTTCAAAGTTGCGTTTTCCCACTTCTATATAAAAAAAAAATCTGTCAGCCATAGGAGGAAGCCAAGGCGACGTCGATCAGCGAGATGGAACCCGGTTTTCTCAGAATGGGTGGCGGCCGCATACATAATCCAACGGCGCACAGTGCACAATCCAATCCCATCGTGTGGACCAGTGGAGACCAGGAGAGAGAAAGGAGGGGAAGGTGAGAGATAGCACGAATCATGATGCGAAATGAACGGCAACAGATAGGGGGTGCGGCTGTGTCCATCCGCGTCCACGTTGGTTGGCTACGCCTCGTCATCAGGCATACCAGCAGACAGACGACGACGAGGCCGGGCCAAGGCCGCCCCGGGTGCACCAGCTGACATGGCGCTCAGTGCCACAGATTCAGTTGAGTCTCACGCACTGAGCACAGGAAATAGGGAGGATGGAGTTTGATTTAAATTCACATGCAGTTTGTACGAGGGAATGACACATGGCAGTGCAAACATCACACGGACGCCAGGAAACTTAAAAAGAGGCTAAAAATAAGAGGCGAGAACAAAATGCAAGGCCTAGTTAACCATATTTGGCTATAGGACCAGCACTACAATAGTTCTTACAACACGCCAAATTGAATCCGGTTTCCCTGGTACTCGTCAGCTGATGATGGTGGCAGTGGAAACATCACACGAGAGCAAAATGCAAGGCCTAGTTAACCCTATTTGGCTATAGGACCAGTACTACAATAGTTCTTACAAAATAGAGAGACGCGCGCGAATTGAATCCGTGTCCCCGTTACTCGTCATCTGATGATGATGAGAGGAAGATGGTGTGGCGTGACTGATGCTGATCAATATTGATGCTCGGCAACCGTCATCACCCTCGGCAACCAAGTCATCACCCTCCACGTCATCGTCATCATGTTCCCCATCCTCTGATGATGATGAGAGGAAGATGGTGTGGCGCGACCGATGCTGATCGATATTGATGTGCTCAGCAACCAAGTCATCACCCACCACATCATCGTCATCATGTTCTCCATCCTTACAAGATCCATCCTCCACATCATCATCATCATGTTCCCCATCCTCACCCTCACCAGATCCATTCTCACCACCAGGACCATCCTCACCACCAGAACCCTCCTCACCCTCACCACCAGGGCCAACCTCAACCTCACCAAGAATCTCAAGTGGACCGACAGGGACCGCAGGAAGAGGATTCATAGTCAGTAAACGAAGTTAACCACACTAATACGGAGTAAGTCGAAGAAGAACCCGACTAAAAAGTGGAAGAAGTGCTGGTATGTCACCGAATTGAAATCGACACGCATTCATCGACACGCATTCTTCTGATGGATAAGTCTCTGTGTGGGGCTGCAGCACATCGTCTCTGTGGGGCTGCAGCACATCGCGGGGTGAGCTCTAACCCCTCACAAGATCTTCTCCGGAGCCTAGCACAATCTCCTTGCTTGCTTCCGACGAGCCACAAGCCACCTAAGCCGTCTAGGAGGTGGCAACCTCCAAGAGTAACAAGCACCACCGGCTTACAACTCGATCACCTAGTGCGACTCTATGCACTCTCTCAATACAACGCACTAGAAACCGATCTCTCACTCTTTTAATTCACACTATATGATCACAAGTGCGTAGGAGGGCACCAAACCAACCACAAGCAAGGAAGCACATTCCCAAGGTGCTTAATTGCTTGCCTTGGCCGGCCCTCACCTCTAATGTCCGGTACAACGTCTGGTGTACCGCCCGAGGACACTCGTTTGAATACAGCCGTTACGCGCCAACGCTGCACACTCACAGAACGCTCCGACACCACCACCTGACGCGCGGACACCAGCGTCCAGTGCACCACCAGAGAACTCCCGAGAGCACCACTTCTTTACCGGATGCGTCCGGTGAACACCCACTGGACGCACGCCCGCGTCCGGTGCTCCTCTGCTCTCTCTCGAGCTACCACGTCACCTACACCGGACGCGTGCACAGTGCACGCCCCGCGTTCGGTGCCATCGAACCAGCGTCCGTTGCCACTACTGCATAGCTCACTGCTCTCGGCCTCTTCAACAGACGCTCAAGCCAGCGTCCGATTCCTCCAGCACCAACGTCCGGTGCATGTTTCTCCACAGAGACATCACTGAAAATTGCCGAATCATGCCTCGCAAGCTCGGCAGGAGGGAGAGAGACCCGAAACACTCTCAACCTTCACTTCCTTTGGCAAATGTGCTAACACTAACAACTGTACAACTCATATGCATGTGTGTTAGTATTTTGGCAAACATTTTCACAAAGGATTTTCACCCGCTTCACTGCGCCACTCGATCCTAGTAACGTATGCAAAGTTAGATCGCTCAAGTGGTACTAGATGACCGATATGCAAACAAGTTTGCCTCTCTCACTACCAGAAAACAGAATATCCTTGAGGGGTAGCAATTTCCTTGAGGGGCAAAATTAAACCCCAAGGATATATCATTACCTTGGGGGTCGTATGAGACCTCTAAGAAAATGCATATTCTTACATGCTAAACCCAAACCGCCAAGTTAATTTCATATTTCCTTGAGTGTAATCTGAACCGTCAAGCTAATTCACATTTCCGTGAGTGTTATTAGAAACCGCCAAGGTAATTGACATTTCCTTGGGTGTAAATGAAAACCGCCAAGATAATTCCTAGATTTTTGAATTTCAATTTTTTTTTAATCTTTCAAATGACCTTAAATGGAGATACAACCTAGACCAAAGTTGTAGTACTCAACGATATATAGAACTTTTCAGTTGAAACTTTTTCCATTTGAAATTATCTAGGCTCTCTAATATCCATTATAAGATCTATTAAACTGAGAACAAAAAGAAAGAAACATTCACTTAGACATAAAAGACTTCGTGGTGTAGTGGCAAGTGAGTTTCACGCGAAAGCTTAGGTCTGGAGTTCGATTTCTAGCTACAACAATCGTGAGATTAATTCTATTTTTTCAGATACATTTCCTTGGCAATCTAAACTATTTTCCTTGACGGTTGTCGAACCTCAAGGAAACAATTTTTCTTGGCGGTTATAACATTTCCTTGTCCCCTTGGCAAATTTAGCCTGGTTGTAGTTTCGTTGGCGGTCAGCCTCCAAGGAAATCATTCTTGAGTGCCAAAACCGCCAAGAAAACTAATTTTTCTTGTCTTCTATCCTTGAGTGTATTTGCTTGATGATTTATGGTTAAGGATCATTTCCTTGCTGGTTTAGCCCCTTTTCTTGGCGGTTTTTGGCACTCAAGGTAATTTAGGATTGTGGTAGTGTCTTCATAGTACGACTATCTATCGTAAATCCAGTCAAGCACTTCTCTACTCAACCTTAGACCGGTGAAATGGAAATGCCCTACGTTATACCTTTGCCTCTTGCGCTTTCCATTTCGATCACCATCTTCATCTCCTTCACGACCATCGATGTTGATGGAACACATGCATCACACACCTCATGAATGATATGATCCACTTCATATCATCATGTGGCTTTTGGTCCATCAATCCTCGACTTGCTTGCTCTTCACCGTTGCATTGGTCCATCGGCATCAAGCCCACTAGCTTGCCCTTCACACCTGCAACCGGTTCGTTGACGCCAAGCCTTATCTTGATCTTCTCCACCTAGCCACATGACTTCATGTCATGTCTCATGCGCTAAGCTCCTTCATACCACATGCGTGAGCTAAGCAACACTCTCCGAGCCATATCCACCTCTATGGCATAGTTGCTCACACACATGTACCTGTACACTAATCACCTGTGTAATCATCACTCAAACACATATTAGTCCACCTAAGTTGTCACTCAATTACCAAAACCAAACAAGAATCTTTCAACGCCTCCGCCATGGAGATCAAGGGCGTCAGCTCTGTCGTCTTCGTCACCAAGACTAGCGAGCATCAGCTGCTCTCCGGTGTCTACTATATCCCCGCGCTGAGGAACTCCATCATTAGCTTGGGACAACTGGATGAGAGTGGTTCGCACGTGGAGATCGAGCATTGGGTCATGCGCTTCTAGGATTGCCACCGCCGGCTCCTCGCTAAGGTCGACAGAGGGAGCAACCGCCTCTACATCCTTCACATGCAGGTAGCGCAACCTCTTTGCTTTGCAGCCTGCCGCGACGACGACGCTTGGAGGTGGCATGAGCATTTTGGGCACCTCAAATTTGAGGCCCTGAAGCAGCTCGGCAGTAGGGAGATGGTGCGGGGCATGCCGCATGTCAGAGCAGTTCTACGTCACCTGCATCCTCACCAAGCAGCGGTGACTTCCCTTCCCTTGACAGATGAGCTTCCACGCCAAGGAGAAGCTGGAGCTCGTACATGGCGATATCTGCGGCCCTGTCACATCGGCTATAGCTGGAGGCCAGCGCTACTTCCTCCTCGTCGATGACGTGTCCCGCTACATGTGGGTGGTCCTCCTCGACACGAAGGCAGCTGCGGCGGATGCCATCAAGCGCCTTCAGGCTTCTGCGGAGATGGAGTGCGGCCGCAAGCTTCATGTGCCGCGAATGGACAACGACGGTGAGTTCACGATGGCTGAGCTCGCGGTGTACTGTGCGAACGAGGGGATCCAGTGCCACTTCACCACGCCGTACACCCCATAGCAGAACGACATCATCGAGCACCGCAAACAGACGGTGGTAGCCACTACCCGTGCCCTACTCAAGCAGCGAGGAATGCCGGCGATTCTCAACCACTCACCCACCAAGGCCCTCAATGGCAAGACGCCATACGAGGCTTGGAATGGGTGCAAGCCAGTGGTCAATTACTTTTGTGTCTTTGGCTGTCTTGCGTTCGTCAAGGAGCTCAACCACATCAGCAAGCTCGACGACCGGAGCACGCCGGGAGTCTTCATTGGCTACTCCGAGGGCGTCAAGGGCTACCGTATCCTAGACCCTATGACACAACGTGTGCACATCACACGCGACGTCGTGTTCGGCGAAGCTTGAGGTTGGGCATGGGGCAATATGGTGGACGATGGCTCGACTTCGACGGCCACCGACTTCACCATCGACTATGTCTAGTTCCAGGGAGCGAGAGGAGCTAACAACTCTTCTTCTCCGAGCTCGCCTAGCCCACCTCCACGTCCTCCACCAGCTCCTATGTGTCCTCCACTGGCAATAGCGAGCTCCTCTTCGACTTCGACGGGTCCACCACCGCCAACACCACTGCCCGCGCCTTGTTCTCCAACATCGGTCACGCCCATGTCACTGGGTTTGACACCAGCACCCTCGGTCCACGATGAAGAGCGGATGGTGGAGTTCGCTACTTCGCTACCTGACGATGAGGATCGCCTCGACTCCTGCGATGACGGCGAGCCTCTTCGCTACCGCCGTGTGGATGACATTTTCGGTGAGCAACTCATTCCAAGAGAGGTGGAGCACCACCTTGAGGGGAAGCTGCACATGGTGCATGAGGACGGTGAGCCTCCCTCCTTCACCGAGGCAGAGGGAGATGCGGCGTGGCGCGCCACAATGCAGCAAGAGATGGACGCCATGAGTGGAACCACACTTGGGAGCTGGCTGACCTTCCTATCGGTCACTGTGCCATTTCTCTCAAGTGGGTCTTCAAGCTGAAGAAGGACGAGTCCGGGGCGATGATCAAGCACAAAGCACATTTGATGGCATGCGACTTCGTCCAGTAGGAGGGAGTCGACTTCGACGACGCCTTTGCACCCATCACACGGATGGAGTCCATTCGGCTCCGCCTCGCGCTAGCTGCCCAAGAGGGCTGGCGTGTCACCACATGGACGTCAAGTCTGCCTTCCTCAATGGTGACTTGAAGGACGAGGTCTATGTCTATTAACCGTCGGGTTTCATCATCCCTGGCAAAGAGAGCAAGGTCCTTCGCCTGTACAAGGCCCTCTATGGCTTGTGGCAGGTGCCACGTGCTTGGAACATCGTCTGGACTCCACCCTCAGGCAGATAGGGTTCCAGTAGGACCAGCAGGACAAGGGAGGCAATGCCCTGCTAGTAGGAGTTTACGTTGATGACCTCGTGATCACCGGGACCAAAGAGGAGGAAATCGAGGCATTCAAGTCGGAGATGAAGGCCGTATTTCAGATGAGCGACCTTGGGCTCTCCTTCTACCTCGGGGTCGAGGTCCACCAGGATAGCTCCGGCATCTCTCTTCGCCAGACTGCCTACGCCAAGCGCATCATGGAGCTGGGCGGCCTCACCAACGGCCACCCTGCCCACACTCCTATTGAGGAGAGGCTGAAGCTGAGTCGTGAGAGTACGGCGGAGATGGTGGACGCGACGTAGTACTGGTGCATTGTGGGTAGCCTTTGCTACCTTGTCCACATGCGATCGGACTTGGCGTTCACCATCGGCTACGTTAGTCAGTTCATGCCATGATCGACGATGGAGCACCAGTAGGCCATAAAAAGGATCCTTCACTACATTGCGGGCATCTCCAACTACGGCTTTGTAACGTCCCGCCTCCCCGAGGCCGGGCCCGCTTACATTTGGCAGCTTAACTAGGATATAGACTGCCCTCACAGACCAACACCAGTCTTTTCTGCGCACTTTGTCCTCACTCATGCGCACCCGGGAAGAACTTCCCGGTCGGTCACCCATCGCTCCAGGGCCAAGCTCGCTTAACCTTGGAGTTCTTTGCAGATAGGCTTCCGGAAAAGAAGTTGCAACTTGTTGGTATGAGTATCCTATCAATCCTATTAAGCCCTGGGCCGGGATGTTACATCCTCACCCCCTTAACAGATCGACGTCCTCGTCGATCAATCCCAAGCCAGGAACGTCCCCTCTTGGCCACGTCCGTGTGTCCAGTGCCAGCGCATGTGCCATGCTGTGTGACCACGCCGGATCCACACCAGCCATGCACACCATGCCTGCGCAACTGCGACACACGCGCCCGTGAAACCGTAAGGGTCGGCTTTGATACCATTCTGTAACGTCCCGCCTCCCCGAGGCCGGGCCCGCTTACATTTGGCAGCTTAACTAGGATATAGACTGCCCTCACAGACCAACACCAGTCTTTTCTGCGCACTTTGTCCTCACTCATGCGCACCCGGGAAGAACTTCCCGGTCGGTCACCCATCGCTCCAGGGCCAAGCTCGCTTAACCTTGGAGTTCTTTGCAGATAGGCTTCCGGAAAAGAAGTTGCAACTTGTTGGTATGAGTATCCTATCAATCCTATTAAGCCCTGGGCCGGGATGTTACATCGTAACTGAAACGACCTCGATTTCCACGAAGGGAAATCCACAGGCTCGAATTGTAATTCAACAGATTGCTTGGAACAATCCATGAAATTACCCATATCTCAGTTGCCACCAGGATCCATACAACGGTAATTAAGTCTTACATAAATATTTATTACATCGCCTCACTGGCGGAATCAACAATCAGAGAAGCTTTAGAAGATGCGGAAGCGATTCATCCTTCACGGCCAACTTGAGTGTAGCACGCGACCCTATTCCTCGTCATCATCTCCCTCGAAGTCGTACTCATTCTCGTCACCTGACAGCAAATTTATCAGTACGATTTGTACTGGCCACGGAGCCCACCTATGCAGCATTTGCTTTGTGGAAAGTGGATGCAAGGCTATACAAGCAGACCTATAGGCTGAGGTTTTCCTATGCAGCTGTAATCAATGTTTTAATTAGTCAAGTTTTATCACCAGTTAACACCATCATCCCTTTTCCCATCACCACACCTCACATACCCACACCTCACTCTCATTCGACAGGCCCAACTCCCTCTCAGGCCTATCTCAGCGGCACACTACCACAACGGGTACACTGCCGGAAAAATGTCATCCAGGGGGAGAAGAGAACACTCACTACACTAGTAGAAGCTTCACAGGAAAGGTCCATAGCCAACAGGTTGGCATATGTATCGATCAATCAACCGTACACTCTGCAGAGGTTTCACTACTCACAAGATTAGCCATCATAGGTGTTGCGCAAACACCTAGGCAGAATTCCGGGTGCTTGCTTGCCTAGGTCGATGCCACCCTACCACTCAGCCCTGGGATATTCCGGATCCTACACCGTTATGCTGAGACTGGGAGACACAGTACCGGGCCCATCCAGTGGTACTGTGCATCTAGGACGGAACGGGAACCCATCGACCGTCTCCGCCCACCCTTATCACCTTTCAACCTAGCAGTAGTGGCACCGTCCTACCAAGTAGTCCAGCCGTCTCCCGCCCATCAGAAGCGAGTGAGTAGAAAAGGATTCCCATGAACCTGAAACTAGTCCATCCTAGGTTTGACCAAGCAGGCATCTCCACTTAGGGGATACTCTCCCCGTGCCATCACAGCACCTCCGTCCACGGGCTTCAAACCGCCAAGGCTATCCCACCCGGAACCTCCTCAACAACTTTACCAGCCACAGGTATCTCGCTTGGGGATGCCCAGGTTGCACCCCCGGCACGACTTGCCCCATGGGCTCGTCTCACATCCCACTTGGTCGACATCAACCCTTACCACGCACCCAAGACGCACGCAGCACTCTCTCCCAGTAGTTATAATCAGTTATACACCGTCCCAATTCCACCACATAGCATATAGCAAGTAGTAAGTAGTGGAAAAGTAACAGTAAAATAAGCAGCAGCTAACCTAACAGCGGATAGCAGGGTAAAGTCTTATCAAGGCAGGGAATTCAAATATACTACCATGCAACCAATCCATACATAATCATAAAGCAATAGCAACAATGTCATTTGCAATGCGTAATAGGATCTAAGGATTTGGTGGGACGTGGCACCTTCGTAGTCGTCTCCTAGCTCTTGGAAGTACTCGTGGTCGTCTTCCTTAGTCAGATCCTCCTCCGGCTCTGAAATCGAACACGAAATAGTCGCGTCAGCGACTGCTATAGAGTATTTCAGAAAAATCCAATAAAACAAAGAGCCAAATGCACACAAACATAGTCTTAGATTGTAGATCTCATTTTTCTGAGAATTTTGGTATATGGTGCGCAATTCTTGGTCATCGTACGAATAAGTTATGAATTTCCGAAGATTATCCTATTTTCTGAAAATGGGAAAACTGGTCGGTTAATCAGGGGCAGCTCGGGATGTGGTGCGCGGGTCCAGTAGTGCGGCATGTGGCGCCTCAACAGAACACAGACCCGATGGTCGTCCAGGTGTTCGATGCTGGTTCCCAGAGAGTTGCCGGAGTTGGCGTAGCTCGGCGTGGCTCGGCGGTGGTCGGTGGTAGCTCGGCTGTGGTTGGGGGTATCTCGGCGGAGCTCGGCGGTGGTCGGGGGTAGCTCGGCTGTGGTTGGGGGTATCTCGGCGGAGCTCGGTGTAGCTCGGTTTAGCTCGGCGGGGCTCGGGCGAATCGGAGATTCGGGGCGCCGAGGGTGCCGCTCTCCCGAGCTCTCCCGGGGAGGCTCGGGCGAATCGGAGATTTGGTGCGCCCGAGGGTGCCGTTCTCCCGAGGTCTCCCGCGGAGGCTCGGGCGAATCGGAAATTTGGGTGCCCGAGGGTGCCGTTCTCCCGAGGTCTCCTGCGGAGGCTCGGGCGAATCGGAAATTTGGGTGCCCGAGGGTGCCGTTCTCCCGAGGTCTCCTGCGGAGGCTCGGGCGAATCGGACATTTGGATGCCGAGGGTGCCGTTCTCCCGAGGTCTCCCGCGGAGGCTCGGGCGAATCGGAAATTTGGGCGCCGAAGGGGCTGCTCTCCTGAGCTCTCCTGGGGAGGCTCGGGCGAATCGGAAATTCGGTGCTAGCAGGGTTCCAGGGCGTCTGTTCAAGGCGGCGGTGTCTCTCCGGTGTGGCGGTCGGTGACAGGGCGGCGATGGCCATATTTCGGCAAGACAGGGCTCGGCTATCTAGCGGCGGTGCCGAGGCAGACTTGGCGAACCTCGGCGGCCTTTCTTCGCAGCGCGAGGCGTCCGGGGGTACTCGGAACGGATTTAGGCGAGGCGGAACCTGTCGGCGGCGATGTCGTCGCGACGGTGAGGTTCCGGCGGGGCTAAGGAGGTCTTCTAGGAGATGTATACGCGTCCAGGGTCCAAGGCGATGGTATACCAACTACCAATTTTGGCTACCGAGCTTTCCAAGGTGCTCGGTTGTGGCGGCGGCGTGTCGCCGACGACGGCGGAAAGCGGCATCGCGGCTACGACCAAGTATTGGTTCAATCGAATGCGATCTTGTCAAATTGGTGAGGCCAGAGAGGCATACAACACTCTGGTGGCGAACTTAGCCACGGCATGACCTTCTTTTGGCTACGGCTCGCGGCGGCGCTCCGGTAAGGTCGCGGCGCACGCGGCCAAGGCGATTCAGGCTTCCTCTAGCGCTTAGATCCGCGTAGCTAGCTCAAGGGGGTCGTGGCGGTGCTCCACGACACTCTAACCTGTACGGGTGCTAGTCGGATTGCTCGGAACGGGTGATTCGGCGTCGGAACGCGTCGGTGGTGAGCGCGCTCCGCCGAGAACGCGTCGTGCTGCGTTCTCGGTCTAGCAAGCTTGTAATCCGGGGGTTTTGGCTGGTCGAGTGAGTGCATGGTGCAGGTGATCTTCCCGAGCCGGTATAGGCCCGTGCCTACGCGTCCCGAGGGTGGAACGCCATGGCAAAAACAGGGCAAGGTTCGGACAAGGCGTGCGGTGGCTCACCGTGGTGTCGGTGAAGCTAGGATGGCGGTGCAGTGGCGAGTCGGAGCCGTGCAGAGCGATCGCAGTGCCGTGCCGCTCCTCGTCCGCAGCTCGGCTTCTCCTCCGTGTCCGGCTCCGGCGTGCTCCGCGGCGGCGGCGCTCCGGCAGCTTCTCCTCCCCTGCTCCGCCCTTCTCCTATGCTCTCTCTCTCGGCTTGGTGCGGTGTGCCGGTCTGTGCTGCGGTGGCGGCGAGGGGAAATGAGGGTAGGGCTTCGGGGTGCTCCAATTTATAGGCGAGCTTGGCCAGCTCCAATGGCGAACGGTCTCGATTGCGCTCGGCCGATCGAAGGGCCGTGGCTCGAGTGGATCTAGGGCTCCGGATGGCGCGGGTTCGCTTGGCGGCCAAGAAAGGAGGGGACAGGAGGGGAACAGCGGGGTCCAGGGCTTTGCCATGCTGTCGGCTGTGGGACCGGGGTCACGCCATTCGCGCGACACCCCCGGCAGGCGCGTCGCCTTCGTGAGGAAGAAGAACAGTGGGGGCGAGAGTGGCTGACAGGCGGGACCGGGTTGGCAGCGAGCGCGAGCGCGAGCGCGTGTGTGCCGATCGCGCGCGTGCGCTGCCGAGCTGCGACGTGGGCCGCGCGCGGTGAGATGAGGAGAGGAAGGTCGGGCTGGCTCGGGCTGACTGGCTGGCCGAACTCTCTTTCTCCTTTTCTGTTTTCAGTTTAGTGTATATATACATATATTGCCCATTTTAATTTATTGAGTAAATACAAACATAAATTGCAATAAATCCCAAATGTGATGCATAAGTTATTATTCTATGTGATTGGAATTAAAATGCAAACTACACCCCTTTATTTACCAATTTCATAATGAAACCTATATGCTTGCACAAGAAAAATGGGTTTTCACAATAAATAAATGAAAAATTTTAATTGGTTGGGATTTTTAGGTTGTGTGGATTTTTAGGGTTGTTACAGTCCTCCCCCCTCATTAGGATCTCGACCTCGAGATTCAGAGTTAACGTACCCATCGAAGAGGTAAGGAAACATAATCCGCAAGTCCGATTCTTTCTCCCATGTAGCTTCCCTTTCAGTGTGATTGCTCCACTGTACCTTGCACATCGGAATGGTTTTGTTTCGCGTCTCTTTGGTGTCCCGTGCCAAGATCTTGATCGGATGTTCCTTGTATTCAAGTGTGTCTTGCAGGTCTAATGCATCCGTAGGAACTTGCTCCTCGGGAAGCTTCAAACACTTCCTTAATTGCGAGACATGGAACACGGGGTGTACTCCAGATAATTCCTCCGGTAGTTCCAGCTTGTAAGCAAGCTTTCCAACCCTTTTACAGATCTTGTATGGCCCAACATATCTTGGTGCCAATTTCCCTTTTACGTGGAATCTGACAGTGCCACGAAGTGGAGATACCTTGAGGTAGACATAATCCCCAACCTCGAACTCAAGCTTTCTACGTCTTCTATCTGCATAGCTCTTTTGCCTACTCTGTGCAATCCTCAAATTCTCTCTTACTTGGGCAACACCTTCTTCTGCTTCCACAATCTTAGCAGGACCGAAGAATGTCCTCTCACCTGGTTCTGACCACATTAGTGGGGTCCTACAGGGTCTCCCATACAATGCTTCAAACGGTGACATCTTGAGGCTTGTTTGATAGCTGTTGTTGTACGAGAATTCAGCGTGGGGTAAATAGCTCTCCCATCCTTCCTTGTACCTCAATACGCAAGCACGTAACATGTCCTCGAGAATCTGGTTCACTCTTTCTGTTTGCCCATCCGTTTGCGGGTGGTATGCGGTGCTATAGTCGAGCTTGGTTCCGATGGACTTGTGCAAGGATTTCCAGAACTGTGATACGAACTGTGAGCCTCGGTCAGATATAATACTCAGAGGCGCCCCATGTAACTTCAAAATGTTTGATACGTATAGATCTGCTAGCTTTTCAACTCTATACTTCCTTTTGACCGGTATAAAATGTGCAACTTTGGTTAGACGGTCCACTATTACCCATATAGAATCATATCCATGCTCGGATCGGGGCAGTCCTATTATGAAGTCCATGGATATGCACTCCCACTTCCATTCTGGTATCTCAACTGGTTGTAGCAACCCTGCTGGTCTCTGATGTTCGGCCTTGATTCTATTGCATGTATCACATCGGGCTACATGCCCTGCAATGTCTGTCTTCATATTCTCCCACCAGAAGTGCTTCCTTAGATCATGGTACATCTTGGCTGACCCTGGGTGAATGCAATATTTGGAGTCATGGCCTTCTGACAGAATCTCTTCTCGTATCGCTGAATCCGTCGGTACACAGATTCTATCTTTGTACCATACAGTTCCCTGCTCATCTTCTCGGTATTCAGGGCCTCTTCCCAGCTTCATCAAACCACGGATATAGTCTATCTCAGGACAGTTCTTTTGCGCTTCACGGATTCGTGAGGTGAGATTGTACTCGACGCGAAGCTCATTTAGCATGCCATAGGAGACTACCTCGAGCTGGAATGCGTCGAACTCTCTCCTAAGCTCAGGTGGCATAGAGTTGGGGATGAGGGTATGGCAGTAGCTTTTGCGGCTAAGTGCATCAGCGACAACATTAGCCTTTCCTGGGTGATAATGGATCTCAAGATCATAGTCCTTGATGAGTTCCAGCCATCTGCGTTGCCTCATATTCAGATCTTCCTGTGTGAAGAAGTACTTCAGGCTCTTGTGGTCAGTGTAGATGTCACACTTGTTGCTTATCAGATAGTGTCTCCAAATCTTGAGTGCATGTACCACGGCTGCAAGTTCTAGGTCATGAGTCGGGTATCGCTGCTCATGCTCCTTCAACTGTCTTGAGGCATAAGCTATCACTCTTCCTTCTTGCATTAGTACACAGCCCAAACCTTGCCGAGAGGCATCACAATATACAACAAAATCCTTGTGAATATCGGGCAGGGCTAGTACAGGTGTAGTAGTGAGCTTCTCCTTCAAGGTCTGAAAACTCTTCTCACATTCAGGAGTCCATATAAACTTGTTCTCTTTCTTCAGCAGGTTGGTCATGGGTCTTGCAATCTTGGAGAAATTCTCAATAAATCTGCGATAGTATCCTGCAAGTCCCAAAAAGCTTCTGATTTCTGACACATTACAGGGTTGTTCCCACTCTTTCACAGCTTCAATTTTGGCTGGGTCTACTGCGACTCCTTCTCCTGACAGTACGTGTCCAAGGAAAGCAACTTCCTCAAGCCAGAATTCGCACTTGGAGAATTTGGCGTATAGCTGGTTGCGAGACAACCTCTCCAATACGGTCCTCAGATGATGTTCATGTTCCTCTTTTGTGGCTGAATAAACCAATATATCATCAATGAATACCACCACAAACTTGTCTAGCTCATTCATGAAGACCTTGTTCATCATGTTCATGAAGTATGCCGGAGCATTAGTGAGTCCAAATGAGACTACTGTGCACTCATATTGTCCATATCTAGTGACAAATGCAGTCTTCGGGATATCTTCTTCCCTGATCTTCATCTGATGATACCCTGATCGGAGATCGATCTTTGAGAAGTACTTGGCCTTACTCAATTGATCTAACAGATCATCGATGCGGGGCAATGGGTACTTATTCTTGACTGTAACCGCATTCAGATTCCGGTAGTCAATGCACATCCTCATCGTGCCATCCTTCTTCTTGACAAACAAAACAGGAGATCCCCAGGGCGAAGCACTTGGCCTAATGAAACCCTTCTCCAGTAATTCTCCCAGCTTCTTCTTGAGTTCCTTCAACTCATCAGCCGACATTCTGTAGGGTCTTTTGGCAATCGGTGCAGTCCCTGGCATCAGCTCTATAACAAACTCCACATCTCTATCTGGTGGCATTCCTGGCAACTCCTCTGGAAATACGTCATTGAATTCACAGACTACTGGCACATCTCTGAATATCAGCTCTGTCTTATCTGCTTTAGTCTCCAGGGCACATAGGAGGGCTTGGACTCTCTCGGTTTGGGGTACACATCGGACAGCTGTTCCCCAAGGGTGGGTTACCTGAACATATCTAGGTGAACAAGATATCACTCCCCGGTGTTTGGTTAGCCAGTCCATGCCTAAGATGACATCTAAGCTATTGGAGGGTAATAGGGTTAGGTCAGCTCGAAAGTCAAGTCCCTCGATAGTGATTATCACTCCTCTGCATATGTGAACGCTCCTGAAGGTTCCTAAGGGCGAGCTAGTTAGGATGGGGTTTGCTCTCGGGGTTACAGGTATGTTATGCTTACGTGCATATGCAGATGAAATGTATGAACATGTAGCTCCCGAATCAAACAGAACTGTAGCCATGTTACCCTGAACTAGGAACGTACCGTACACAGCATCAGGTGCAGCTTCAGCTTCCTCAGCGGTCATGTGGTTCAGTCTTCCTCGGGTAGCAGATCCCCGGTTTGGTGTGCCCTGTGCAGCTGCTGGTGCACGGTTGAGGTCGGGGCACACAGCCACACGGTGTCCAGGCTTTCCGCATCCGAAGCAAGTGAAGGGCGCACTGCCTGCTGTAGCTGTCGCAGGAGCCTTCCAATTGCTTGTCCTTGGCGTGTTGGCAGCGGGGGCGGGTGTGTTCTGCACAGCTCGAGTCGGCGCAGGGTAGGTCTGAGCGGGGCGGTGATAGTTGCTGCTGTTGGTACCACCACGGCTCGTTCCTGAAAAGGGTCTCTGGCGAGTTCGGAAAGACGGAGGTGCACCCGTTCGCTGTCTCTGGGGTGGAGCAGTGCGAGCGGGTCCCTCAGAGCGGCGCTTCTTTCCCCTGTTCTGGGCCTCGAATTCCAGTCGTGCTTCCATGCGATCCTTCTCGATCTCAATACAGCGGTCAATCAGCTCACGCAGAGTGTAGCTCTTGTTCCCTGACAGAGCCAACCTGATCTTGGTCTGAAGTCCCTTCCTGTAGTAGTACATCTTTTCCTTATCGGAACTCACGCAAGACGCAGGTGCGTAGCGGAGCAAGCAGTTGAAGCGGGTGGTGTACTCGTGGATCCGGTCAGCTCCCTGGGAGATGTTGCGAAACTCGTTCTCCTTGGCCTCCATGACTCCCTCAGGAATGTGGTGGTCACGGAAAGCCTCGGTGAACTCATCCCAGTCAATGCGGGCTGGGTCCTCGTGAGCGCTGGTGTAGTTGTCCCACCATGCCCGTGCAGCACCGGTCAGCTGGTGGCTAGCAATCCCAACACACTCCTCGTCGGAGCAAGTGGTCAGGTCCAGCTTCTTCTCCATCTCCTTAAGCCAATCATCGGCAGCGAGAGGATCGCTGTCGGTCCCATCGAAGGTAGGTGGCCTCAGCTTCAGGAAACCCTCCAGTTTCCTTTGGAAGTCATTCTGGGGTGGCCCGTGGTGCCTGTTCATCCCAGCAGCTATGGCATTCAGCAGCTGGGTCTGCTGAGCCATCACTTCCGCCAACGTCGGTGGCGGCGGCGGTGGCGGTGGCGGAGGCACGTTCTCGCCTTGTGGTGGCGGATCGATCACCGGCGGTGCATCCTCTGCCCGGCGCAGCTCTTCTTCCAGGTTAACTCCAGCACGTCTGCCAGCTGGGCGTCCACGGTTGCGACCACGCCCACGTCCTGGCGCAGGCGCGGGGGAGGGCTGGCGGTTCTCCAGGCGCGCGGAACGTCTCATCGACATCTGAAGCTATTAGGTACGTGCTCAGTGCAGTAATAATCTTGTAGTGGTTTAAGTAGGAGTTAGATGTTTTCAACGATTTAAATGAATTAAAATATTTTTCACGCTATCCTACACTCAACCAAAGAAGCATAGAGAACCATAAGAAGCATAAGATCCAAATGTCACTCATCACATGGTTATTATTATATAAAGGATGTTCCTAGCTGCTAAGAAGATCGTGCTATGCGCAGATAGCCAATGACAGGACAACTCATGGTATCACTAGTCTAAGGGCCACGTAGGGTCCCATAAGCTACTGGTGCATAAGGTCAATGGCCATTTGATCGGGATCTCAATAGTGCCGTCGTGCAGTGGACGAAGTGGTGGTCCAAGGCTGGTCATCTGCAAATTTTTCAAGAAACGGATTAGCAGGTCCTTGTATTAGATAAGCCATTGCATAAAAAGTGAATGCAAGGTCGGTAATATAACCGAAAGAGAGTCTGGCTTCCTATTCTAACGTCCATTTCCTATGGGTCTCGTCCTACAGTCAAGTATGGCTTTGATACCATTCTGTAACGTCCCGCCTCCCCGAGGCCGGGCCCGCTTACATTTGGCAGCTTAACTAGGATATAGACTGCCCTCACAGACCAACACCAGTCTTTTCTGCGCACTTTGTCCTCACTCATGCGCACCCGGGAAGAACTTCCCGGTCGGTCACCCATCGCTCCAGGGCCAAGCTCGCTTAACCTTGGAGTTCTTTGCAGATAGGCTTCCGGAAAAGAAGTTGCAACTTGTTGGTATGAGTATCCTATCAATCCTATTAAGCCCTGGGCCGGGATGTTACAGGCTTGCACTACCCAAGGTGCACCAGCAAGGTGCACTTTATTGGGTACAGCGACAGCGACCGCGCCGGTGACATTGACCACGTTGGCGACATCAACACAAGCAAGAGCACCAGCGGGACGCTGTTCTTCCTCGGCAAGTGTCTAATCAGCTGGTAGTTGGTCAAGTAGCAGGTGGTGGCATTGTCTAGCTACAAAGCGGAGTATATTGCACCACTACCGCTTCTACTTAGGCTCTATGGCTGGCATGGCTTCTTGGCGATCTTCTTGGCAGAGACGCAGAGGAAGTGGAGCTTAGGGTGGACAGCAAGTCTACCTTGGCTCTGACGAAGAACCCTGTCTTCTATGAGAGCAGCAAGCACATTCGGGTGAGGTATCACTTCATCAGAAGCTGACTAGATGAAGGGAGTGTTTAGGCCAACTACATCAACACCCAAGACCAGCTCGCCGACTTCCTGACCAAGTCTCTCGAGCGAATCAAGTTCCAGGAGCTTCGAGCCACACAAGACTTAGGGGGGAGAGTGATGGATAAGTCTCTGTGTGGGGCTGCAGTAGGGCTGCAGCACATCGTCTCTCTGTGAGGATGTAGTAGGGCTGCAGGGGCTGCATCACATATGTGTGGGGGCTGCAACACATACTGTTTTGATGCCCTTCAAGGACAGCATCCTTGACTGGAGAGGATAGCATCTAGGACAGCATCTTGACTAGCATCTAAGACAACATCTTAAACTAGCATCTTAGCATATGCTTGGCTGGTTAGCAGCCTATAAATATGTATCCCCAACCCCTCAGGTGGGCATGCATTGTGTGAGAAATAAACCCAGAAAAATGCCCCATCTCCAAGTGTCATCCTCTCGATGAGAGTGAGAATCTTCCTAACACCAAGAGCAAGGATCCAACGACTAACATCTTCAACATAGAAATGAAGAGTCTCAGTTGATCACAAAGGCCTACACACAAAAAATGAGAACCAATTATTGTACATAAACCAAAATTTATAAACATTGGTTGTGAAAATCTATGTAATCTGGAATATTAGCACGAAATTCAGTAAGCAAATAGAAGGGAAAGAAGAATTGGTTCTGCAAAAAAATATATGTACTAGCAGGAATTTCAGTAAGCAGATAGATGAAGAAGAAGAAATCACCTTTGTAACGCCAAGTTCTGCGAACTCCACTAGCATCAAGAAAAATCAACCTGTTAACTGTGAAGCTCATATTCTGTAGCCAGAACCTGCGTCTCTCATTGTGTACATAATCCTAACAAAAAAGTCAGAACCAGATTGGTATGTCATTAGGGGAGTTAGGAGGTTAGGAACTTACCAGTTCTTTCTGAAAAAAATACTCTAACCCAATGAGATGAACTTCATGAATAACTTTAGCAAGCACATCCTCAGTATCTGTAGCGATTAAAACAAAAATTATTAAATTTGCTACTAGCCACAATTGAAAAAGAAAAATTTACCTCTAGCTCTATAGCGGTTCAAAGCAGCATTCTCGTCATCATGACCATCATATTCATAAATCTCCCTCTGCTCCACAAGATCATCAATACATCTTACCGCATTTCCATAGACCCGGAGCAAATAGGTATACACTCTCCTAAGCATTTGGTTATCTCAATGATTGAAATCTAGAGGATAATTGAACTAAAAAAATTAAAGCAAAAAAAATCAAACCATTTCTACAGTGGTAAATATAGTTAACCACCGGCAAGAGGGTTATACTTACATCTGCCTCCTCATGTTCAATCTAGGACCTCTTATACACGGAGGCTTTTCAGGCTTCGGCAGTTTGAATTCAGGCTCCAGAGTTTGCTGACGGCGACAGTATTAGTTCTCCTCCAATGATCATCATCCATCCTGACAACGAGGATAAAAAATAGTAGATTATTGATTGCAAAAAATAAAACAAGACAAAATAAAGAAACTTAATTATTGATAGTATAGAAATCAAAAGCTGCTTCACAAAGTTAAACACCAATTCAAATAACTGCTTTAAAAAGTTAAAGCACACAGAGAAATCAAACAACAGCTATAGTCATTCAGTACATTAACCCCTCCACTCCTACAAATCTTCAACAACCTGTACTAACACACTGCCATAGAGTACACCCGTGCAGAAACTTCACTAGTACCTCTGCAGCTATGCCTGACAATACAACTTGCAAGTAACCGTAACGTAAATGGAAACAAACGATTCAAATCCATTCCCACCGGTAACGAATTTTGCTTTATTTCATTTGCTTTTGC
Source organism: Eremochloa ophiuroides (assembly GCA_038502445.1). NCBI lineage: Eukaryota > Viridiplantae > Streptophyta > Magnoliopsida > Poales > Poaceae > Eremochloa > Eremochloa ophiuroides. The sequence goes on along the minus strand of JAHLJS010000003.1, from coordinate 6,091,314 downwards.
GTTACCACATTTACTACCAAACAGCTAGTTGTTCCTAAGCTTGCAGGCAACCCACACAACGTACACTAGCAGAAATAAACCCAAATCATGACACACGAACCGGCTAGCTGCCTTACGAACTAACCATAATCCAAATCATGGAAATCCCCGATCCAAAATGAACCAACCATAATACAAATCATGGAGATCCCAGATCCAAAACTTGGCAATGTAAGAAAGGGGGTGGAGGAAGCGAAGCATCTTACAAAGCAAATCTAACGCTGAGATGGGGCAGAGATGGCTACAAAGCAAATCCAACCCTGCAAGCTAAACGTCAATGGCTACAGAAGATCTAACCCTGCACGAATAGGTCGAGGCTTTACGGCGACTGGCTGTGCCAGGAAGTGGTGAAGGAGCGGGCCCGTAAGTGGTGAAGGAGCGGGTGCGGCGCAGCGGCAGAATCCAGCGGGCAGCAGTGTGGTGGTGCCAGTGCTGGGCAAGTGCAGGTGCATGATCGATCGAAGCACATGCATGCATGTACTACTACTATATCACCGTGACAAAATTTTTTGCGACCGAACAGCATCCTGGCTTTCTCCATCGCGTGACTGGGTAGATAAAGGAGCACTTCATCCACACATAGTACTCCTTTCTCACAAAACGCTAGCATACGATAGTTGTGACTTCTGAGCCTTCATATAAAGATCTAATGGTTCCAATTTATATGGTCTAAATTCACACAAAGACAATTAACAATAAATATTTTTTTATAGTAGTGAAACAATTACAAAACCTAAATCTAAATCAACATAAAAACAATTAGTAAGTAATACATCACTTAATAGACACAAATCTTGAAGCAAGATTGAGGACTACACACGGCACTGATTCCAGACCAATTGGCTAGGCAGCCTTAACTCGTTACCACACCAACGACACGTGATAACATTGCTACACCAACTTGTGATCATCGCCTTCGTCATCGGTGGCCTCCACCTGGTACTCAGCATACCCCTTGATGAAGGAATGGCATTGCAAGTAATCACGGAACACGCTCATAACTGGGATTAATAAAATCTGCCAAGGGCGGACAGTGGATGGGCTTGCGAAGGGGCCGATTCTTCACCAAAAAATTTCAAACTCTCGAGGGCCTTCTCGACGAGCATCCTTGTAATGTCCATCTTAGTCTTCATATCCATCGTCACCTCCTCATCCAATCCATTGCCCTTCATCTTCGCTTCCCTCGATCCACTGCCCTCCATCTGTCAGTTAATAATTTCAATTTCATTAAGAAAACTAACCAAATGAATGGAAAATAAAAAAGATACAATTCCTTTTTCTTTTTCTTCAAATCCAAAAATACACCTTTTTATACATAGGTCACTGATTTGGCATTTTAAGAGAGGATGCTTGCCCTTCTAGTAGATAGTTCATACTATTTTATCAATATAAGTGTTCTATATCAGACATATCTTCGCTAGCTATTTCCCGCTAAAGGCATTTTGTGACGAATACAATCGCTCTGTTCGTTTGAGCTAGATTTAGCTTATTTATTTTCTTCTCACAATAATTTAGTCGTCCAACTCAGTCTAGTCGAATTTCAGCTCAGCCGAGCAAAGTGAATGAGTAGTTATACAAAGAGTACCCTTTTTGCCTGGGCTTCAAGCAGTTTAGCTAAAAAGGGGAAACTCACAGAAATAATATTTCCTTCTAATCGAACTTTTTTTTGACAGAAAAGACCGTGGGGGAGGTCCCCACGGTGCCAAACTTTTATAAAGAGACTATAGGAGAACAAAGGTTAAAAAATACAAGGGGGGAAGGAAGCTAACCTGAGAACAAAGAGCCTATAAAAGAGAAAAGTGGGGAAGGGAAAAGAAACTGGAGACCGAAAACTGAAAATTACAGGGCATCAAGCCAAAGTAGAACTGCTACTCTATCCTCTTCTCTAATTCTAAGTGACTGAAGAGTGGCTTCTGTTTTGAAATTTTGCACCCATCTGGTGAAGGATGCCCTTACTCCATCGAAGACCTGTCTGTTTCTCATCTTCCAAATCTCCTAAGCAGCAATCTAAAAAATCTCCATGAAGAACACCAGATTAGACCTTCTCTTTGATCTCTCAATTCTTCTATGCAAAACCTGATCATTTATCCAGGTAATACTAATCTTATCCCAGCACCTGGGATATGGTTTCTTCAGCATTATCTCCACATAGGACACAGAGAGTGTTGGGCTGGACATTAAAGTTTCTTCTTGCTAGCATGTGTCTTGTGTTCAACCTGTCCATTAGGATAAGCCAAGAGAAAAACATAATTCTTGGAGTCACTTTGGATTTGGACACCATACCAAACACAGCAGGAGGATTGACGTGTGAGAATGCCAGATTATAAAATCTTGTTGTGGCATATTTGCTAGTGCCCCAGCAGAAAATTCTCTGATCCACCCTAACCCCAAGCTCAAAGTCTTGCATAAGGACCTGCAGGTCATCCAGTTCTTCGGCAGCCTGCTGAGAGATGGGGATGTTGAATATTTCCTCTAGAATAGATGATTCAGCAACCTCCTTTACAGAGATATCTGGAAATCTTGCAAAGTTGGCAATTGCAGGGAATAGATTCAATAGACTGTCACTGGCCCAATTGTCATTCCAGAACAGAACTGAGGAGCCATCACCAAGCTGGCAAGTAGTGATCTCCCTATATAAGTCCTTGAGCTTCATGATATCCTTCCACCAGAAAGACCCCACCAATCTGTGAGAGTGGGGCATCTTATTCTCATAGTGTTTGAACTAAACTTGTTGCACACAGGGAATATCTTCTTTAGAATAAAACTTATGCAGTTGTTTCATCAAGAGAGCATCATTTTGGAGGTACAAATTTTTGATGCCAAGACCACCTTTCTTCTTTGGCCTTTGCATCAGTGGCCAAGCTACTAGATTACCTCCTCTCTTCCTATTAGTATTCCCTCTCTAGAGGCACTGCTTTCTCATTCTATCCACTTCTTCAATGACCCCTTTGTGCAGCTTCATTGTGCACATTGCATAAGTTACAGTTGGGGTAAGGACAGTGTTGATGAATTCCACTCTACCAGAATATGATAAGAATGTGGAGCATGCTGAGAGTCTTCTTTCTACTTTGTCTAGGAGGGGAGCAAATTCCTCAATTTTTGGCTTTGAGGTTCCCAGGGGAAGCCCCAAATAAGTGAAGGGGAGGGACCCAATCTGGCATCCAAAAGTAGCAGCTAGGATTTTCATCCTCTCTTGGGATACATTGATGGGCACTATAAAAGATTTGTTATAGTTAACTGCAAGCCCTGTGGAGGTGGCGAAGGTGTTTAGAACTGCCTTCAGACAAAACAGCTGTCTATCATCTACCTCCAGAACCAGCAATGTATCGTCAGCATATTGCACAATTGGGAAGTCACTTGAAGGCTGGGGATGGGTAGCTGCAGGATTCCCTTATCTTTCAGACCATTGACTATATATTGAAGCAATTCAGTAGCAATTACAAATAGGAGAGGGGAAAGGGGGTCTCCCTGTCTGACTCCCCTCTTACAATGAAAAGTTTTTCCTGGGTGTCCATTGAGTAAGACAGCAGAGGTACCAGTAGATAAGATAGCAGCCACCCACTGAACCCATCTACTGGGAAAGCCAAGGGCAGCCAACATGGCATAAATAGTAGAATGTTCAATAGTGTCAAAGGCTTTGGCAAAATCAAGTTTTAAGATGACTATCTCTTTCCTTGATTGATGACACTGGTAGATAAATTCAAAACTCCAAGCTAAGCAATCTTATATGGTTCTTTGTTTAATAAACCCATACTGATTTCTATGGATCAGCTCAAGGATCACCCTTTGCAATCTGTCAGCCAGCAGTTTGGTTATCATTTTCACACAGCAATTTAGAAGGGAGATTGTCCTATAATTAGAAGCAGTGACTGGACTGTTGATCTTTGGAACAAGCACAATGTGAGATCCATTTATTGGACTAAGGTTAACCCTTCCCTCATAAAAGTCAGAGAATAGTCTCAGAATGTCATCTTTGATAATAGGCCAACACTTTTTAATAAAAACCCCATTGAAGCCATCAGGTCCGGGAGCTTTATCTGCAGGCATATGCTTTATGATAGCTATAATCTCTTGGGATAGGAAGGGTTCAATCAAGAACCCTAGGTCCACCTCATGTGTGGGGATAAGAGAAGGCAAATCGAATTCCATGACCACCTGACTGGACATACCCATCCTATTCTTGAAAGAGCACCAGAGATGATTAGCTTTGTCCTCATGCATTATCAAAGCGACCCCATGATCATGTTGTATTTGGGCAATCAGATTTCTTCTATAGGAAATGGTAGCCATGGAGTGGAAATATTTGGTGCATGCATCACCATACTTAATTCTATTCACTGTATTTCTTTGCTTCCAGTAAGCAGTTTGCTGCTCAAGCAGATGGCTTAACTGTTTTTTCACGACGCATCTCACATTCCATTCAGTGTTAAATAAGTGCCTGTACTCCTCCACAGTATTAAGATAAAATATGACTTTGTTGCAATTGTTCACTAAAAGCTTCAGGTTTGAAATGCCCTTGCTCCACTGCTTTAGATCATATCTTAACTTCTTGAATTTGGATGAAAGGACTAATGCTATATTATTGCCACTACCATTTACCTGGTTCCAGGATTGCTGCACTGTTTGAAGAAAACCATTGTGGTGAACCCAGTAATTCTCAAACCTGAAAATTTTAGCTTTTGGGATTTTAGTCTCCACTGTCACCCTGCATGGAATATGATCAGAGGTAGGCCGAGCCATAGGGGTGACCATGGTGTTGGGGAAGTCCAGAGTTCAATTGGTTGAAGAGAAGAACCAATCCAGCTGTTCAAGGAGAGGAGCGGACTGCATGTTACTGCAAGTGAAGGCCCTTCCTTTGAGAGGGAGCTCTACCAGACCCAAGTGATCGATGCATCATTAAAAATCTGTGTGTCCTGAAAATTGCCCCAGCCCTGTTTCTGTTTTCAAGAGATCTATAAAAATTAAAGTCGCCCATCAACAACCAGTTGTCATTGTCCTGAATGCTTAAATTCTTCATCCAAGTAACAAAAGCAGATCGAGCAGGTTCTGTGCAGGGTCCATATACCGCAGTAAGAAACCATAACTGAAGATTCATTCTAGAGGAAAAGCCAATTGTGATAGCAAATGGCTGCACCTCAACCAGAGAACCATCAAATAAGCTGCTATTCCAGCAAACCAGAATACCACCCGAGGCACCATGTGATGGGGAGAATAAGAATTTGTCAAATCTTCTTGGGGCAACATTGTTGATGAAAGATTGATCAAAGTTATCTTTTTTGGTTTCTTGGAAACAAAAGATATCACAGTTGCTTTCTTCTATTTTGTTACGAATAAGAGGCCATTTATCCGCAGCATTGATACCACGCACGTTCCAACATAATATATTCCATGACCTATTCATTGAAAACTAATTGAGGAAGTAAAGTAAAATGTCCTTCATAGAAGGCCATAGCAACCAGCATCCAAACCTTAGTAATATATAAAGAGTTTTTACATCCAACCATCAGCAACATGAGAGCAAGCAAAAGAGGCATAATTATTATGAAGGTGTAACAACCCTAAAAACCTACACAACCTAAAAATCCCAACCAATTAAAATTTTTTATTTATTTATTATGAAAACCCATTTTTCTTGTGCAAGCATATAGGTTTCATTATGAATTTGGTAAATAAAGAAGTATAGCTTGCATTTTAATTCCATTCACATAGAATAATAGCCTATGCATCACATTTGGGATTTATTGCAATTTATGTTTGTATTTACTCAATATTTAAAATGGGTAATATATGTATTTATACACTTAAGTGAAAATAGAAAAGAAAAAAGAAAAGAGAAGAGAGGAAGAACGGAAGCCAGCCTGTCGGCCCACGTTGCGGCCCGGCAACGCGCGCGCGACCGGCACACACGCGCTCGCGCTCGCGCTCGCTGCCAACCCAGGGCCCGCATGTCAGCCGCCTTCCACTTCCACTGTTTCTCTTCCACACGAAGACGGTGGCCGACAGGGTCATGCGAATGGCGTGACCGACAGCGCCACGCATGGCAGAGCCCTGACCCCGCTGTCCCCCTCCTGTCCCCTCCTTTCTTGGCCGCCAAGCGAACCCGCACCCATCCGGAGCCCTAGATCCACTCGAGCCATGGCCCTTCGATCGATCGAGCGCGATCAGGACCGTTCGCCATTGGAGCTGGCCAAGCTCGCCTATAAAAAGGAGCTCACCCCGAAGCCCTACACTCATTTTCCCTCGCCGCCACCGCGGCACAGACCGGCACACTGCACCACACCGAGAGAGAGAGAGAGAGCGTAGGAGAAGGGCAGAGCAGAGGAGGAGAAGCTGCCGGAGCGCCGCCGCCGCGGAGCACGCCGGAGCCGGACACGGAGGAGAAGCCCGAGCTGCGGACGAGGAGCGGCACGGCACTGCGATCACTCTGCACGGCTCCAACTCGCCACTGCACCGCCATCCTAGCTTCACCGACACCACGGTGAGCCACCGCACGCCATGTCCGAACCTCGCCCTACTTTTGCCATGGTGTTCCGCCCACGGGACGCGCAGGCACGAGCCTTTACCGGCTCAGGAAGATCACCAGCACCATGCACTCATGCGACCGGCCGAAACCCCCAGACTACAAGCTTGCTAGACCGAGAACGCAGCACGACGCGTTCTCGGCGGAGCGCGCTCACCACCGACGCGTTCCGACGCCGAATCACCCATTCCGAGCAATCCGACTAGCACCCGTATAGGTTAGAGCGTCGTGGAGCACCGCCACGACCCCTTGAGCTAGCTACGCGGATCTAAGCGCTAGAGGAAGCCTTGTCCGCCCTGCTCGAGCGCGCCGCGACCTCGCCGGAGCGCCGCCGCGAGCCGTCGCCAAAAGAAGGCCATGCCATGGCTAAAGTTCGCCACTAGAGTGTTGTATGCCTCTCTGGCCTCACCAATTTGACAAGACCGCATTCGATTGAACCAAGACATGGTCGTAGCCGCGTTGCCGCCTTCCGCCGTTGTCGGCGACACGCCGCCGCCACAACAGAGCACCTTGGGAATCTCGGTAGCCAAAATTGGTAGTTGGTATACCATCGCCATAGACCCTGGAGGCGTATACATCTCCTAGAAGACCTCCTTAGCCCCGCCGGAACCTCCCAGCCGCGGCGACATCGTCACCGATGACTGGAGCATCTCAATACCGCGACCAGGAACAAAAACCGACCACCTCGGACAAGCTTAGTTGCGGAAGATCGAACCTCCATAGCCCGGAACACCGAGAGGTGCGTTCTCGGGGAAACGTGATCACCGCCGACACGATCCGCCTCGCCTAAATCCGTTTCGAGTACCCCCGATCGCCTCGTGCTGCGGAGAGAGGCCGACGAGGTTCGCCAAGTCTGCCTCAGCACCGCCGCGTAGATAGCCGAGCCCCGAATCATGTCTGTCGCCTTGGCTACGTGCGCCTCCACCTCGTCGGAGAACCGCCGTATGCCGAGGGAGAGAAGGAGGCCATACCACGACTCTAACCCGCCACCATCTGGTCGGACGACTGCCTGAGCACGTCAATTGGGGAAAGCCGAGCCCTGTCTTGCCGAAATATGGTCATCGCCGTCCTGTCATCGTCCGCCGCACCGGAGAGACACCGCCGCCTTGAACAAACGCCCTGGAACCCTGCTAGCACCAAATCTCCGATTCGCCCGAGCCTCTCCGGGAGAGCTCGGGAGAGCAGCACCCTCGGCACACCAAATCTCCGATTCGCCCGAGCCTCCCCGGGAGAGCTCGGGAGAGCGGCACCCTCGGCGCCCAAATGTCCGATTCACCCGAGCCCCGCCGAGGTACGCCGAGGTACGCCGAGCCCCGCCGAGCTACGCCGAGGTACGCCGAGCTACGCCGAGCTCCGCCGAGCTACACCGAGCTCCGCCGAGCTACGCCGAGCTATGCCGAGCTACACCGAGCTCCGCCGAGCTACCCCCGACCTCTGAGAACCACCCCCAACCACTGTCGAGCTCGCCCGACCACCGCCGAGCTACGCCGACGCCCCCCGACCAACGTCGAGCTCGCCCGACCAACCACCGAGCTACGCCGACGCCGGTGACTCTCTGAGAACCAGCATCGAACACCTGGTGGGCGACCATCGGGTCTGTGTTCTGATGAGGCGCCACATGCCGCACTACTGGACCCGCGCGCCACGTGGACCAATCCCGAGCTGCCCCTGATTAACCGACCAATTTTCCCATTTTCAGAAAATAGGATAATCTTCGGAAATTCATAACTTATTCATTCGATGTCCAAAAATTGCGCACCATATATCAAAATTCTCAGAAAAATGAGATATACAATCTAAAACTATGTTTGTGTGCATTTGGCTCTTTATTTTATTGGATTTTTCTAAAATACTCTATAGGAGTCGCTGACGCGACTATTTCGTGTTCGATTTCAGAGCCGGAGGAGGATCTGACTAAGCAGGACGACCACGAGTACTTTCAGGAGCTAGGAGACGACTACGAAGGTGCCACGTCCCACCAAATCCTTAGATCCTAATTACGCATTGCAAATGACATTGTTGCTATTGCTTTATGATTATGTATGGATTGGTTGCATGATAGTATATTTGAATTCCCTGCCTTGATAAGACTATACCCTGCTATCCGCTGCTAGGTTAGCTGCTGCTTAATTTACTGTTACTCTTCCACTACTTACTACTTGCTATATGCTATGTGGTGGAATTGGGATGGTGCATAACTGATTATAACCACTGGGAGAGAGTGCTGCGTGCGTCTTGGGTGCGTGGTAAGGGTTGATGTCGACCAAGTGGGATGTGAGACAAGCCCGTGGGGCAAGTCGTGCTGGGGGTGCAACCTGGGCATCCCCAAGCGAGATACCTGTGGCGGGTAAAGTTGTTGAGGAGGTTCCGGGTGGGATAGCCTTGGTGGTTTGAAGCCCGTGGACGTAGGTGCTGTGATGGCATGGGGAGAGTATCCCCTAAGTGGAGATGCCTGCTTGGTCAAACCTAGGATGGACTAGTTTCAGGTTCATGGGAATCCTTTTCTACTCACTTGCTTCTGATGGGCGGGAGACGGCTGGACTACTTGGTAGGACGATGCCACTACTGCTAGGTTGAGAGGTGATAAGGGTGGGCGGAGACGGTCGATGGATTCCCGTTCCATTCTTGATGCGCAGTACCACTGGATGGGCCCGGTACTGTGTCTCCCAGTCTCAGCATAACGGTGTAGGATCCGGAATATCGTAGGGCTGAGTGGTAGGGTGGCATCGACCTAGGCAAGCAAGCACCCGGAATTCTGCCTAGGTGTTTGCGTAACACCTATGATGGCTAATCTTGTGGGTAGTGAAACCTCTGCAGAGTGTACGGTTGATCGATCGATACATATGCCAACCTGTTGGCTATGGACCTTTCCTGTGAAGTTTCTACTAGTGTAGTGAGTGTTCTCTTCTCCCCCTGGATGACATTTTTCCGGCAGTGTACCCGTTGTGGTAGTGTGCCGCTGAGATAGGCCCGAGAGGGAGTTGGGCCTGTCGAATGAGAGCGAGTTGTGGGTAAGTGAGATGTGGTGATGGGAAAATGGATGATGGTGTTAACTGGAGATAAAACTTGACTAATTAAACATTGATTACAGCTGCATAGGAAACCTCAGCCTATAGGTCTGCTTGTATAGCCTTGCATCCACTTTCCACAAAGCAAATGCTGCATAGGTGGGCTCCGTGGCCAGTACAAATCGTAGTGATAAATTTGCTGTCAGGTGACGAGAATGAGTACGACTTCGAGGAAGACGATGGCGAGGAATAGGGTCACGTGCTACACTCAAGTTGGCCGTGAAGGATGAATCGTTTCCGCATCTTCTAAAGCTTCTCTGATTGTTGATTCCGCCAGTGTGGCGATGTAATAAATGTTTATGTAAGACTTAATTACCGTTGTATGGATCCTGGTGTCAACTGAGATATGGGTAATTTCATGGATTGTCCCAAGCAATCTGTTGAATTATAATTCGAGCCTGTGGATTTCCCTTCGTGGAAATCGAGGTCGTTTCAGAAGGCTTGGGCAACTAAAGGAAGCATGCCCAACCAGCCAGCAGTACTGCAGATGTTTAGATCCATCTATTCATTATCTTCATTGTGGCTCACCATGAGAGCCTCTTCGGAGAGCTCGCTAGGAGCTACTCCACATGCCATCGCCCACTCCTGCAGGACCTCAACAGGGACAGGGTCTCTTGCTTCGTCAACATTATTGGGTGGCTTGCTGAGATCAAAAGCTACAGACAGTTTCTTCCTCCTTTTGCTCGCTGGTTCCTTTGCTTTGATGACCTTGGTCCCATCCACTGCCTCAGGATTCAGTCTTGGGCTCCTGCGCACCAATGTGTCAACAAGGGGTGTTTTGGAGCTAGGCCTGTTGGACACAATACTTGGCAGCGAGAAGGATCCAGCACTGCTATTGTTCAGGACCATGGTAGATGACTCACTGCCTCCACTATCCCCTCGGGCAACCCCTAGCTTTAACAGTTCCACAGCCATGACAGGCCTGACCACCTGGATGGCTCTGCAGGTGTCTTCCTTCCATTCACTGGTAGGCCTGACCTGTGCAATTCCATACATATCAAGTGGAAGCCTCTGCATAGCCTTGATCACAAACTTAGGCACACTGACAGACAAGACTCTAACCGAGGTCACCACTCCAGAGTCAACAGAGGACGATGAGCTTTGTGCATTGTGAATACCAGCCAGAACCTCTTCCACACTCAGGTGAATGTCCGGCCCAGTTGCCCTCAGGTAGTTAGCGGTGCTGCCTGATTGATTGAAAGAGATTGTGTCCTGTGGCTGGTCAGGGTGGTGAGGAACTTCATTCTCTCCCTGTTCAGCTTCCATCTGAACAACGTTGTTCTCCATCTGGTTCTGCAACTCATTGTCTTCCTGAACTGCCAAGTTCTGCATTGGGTTCAGCTCCAAGTTTATGTCCTGCATTTGCTGCACATTGATTCCCATGTCCCCCAAGACCTGAGCACCAGCCCCTGCAGCATCATCCATCCAATTCTGGAACATATTTGGGTTGCCAAGCAGAGGTTCCCCACGGGCAGGATGGGGGTTACCATCCCCTGGGATAGGATCTTCATCTGCAATTAGCAGATCAGCAAACTCTCCTCCAAGGATGAACGTGGGAACAGACCAAGAACGTCCATTGTCCCCCATGCAGATTCCCCTTGAAATGACCACACTACGTGGCACACGATCCGGATGCAGAACCAAGCATTTCACTAGACTTCTGGTTTTATTAGGACCCTTATGCCAGTACAGCTTCCTACCAAAGGGGGCGATAGCTGCATCAAAAAAATTCCTCTTTCTGATAGTCCAACGGAAAGCACAGAAACATAATCCAACATTCTCTATTGTACTGACAGGCCCTAAGGTTACCGGCTTCATCATGTTTAACAACCCGCAGCACAGAGACTCCATCAAAAGGGATAGGACTGATATCTAACAAACTCTGACGCATAACTGACGATCCAAGTTCCAGCAAACCCAATCCCAACGGCAAGAGGAAGGACGAAAAGATCCTGACCGGATATTGCTGCTCCAGAAACTGCACGACATTGTTGAGGGTGGCCTTGGCATGCGCCGGATGCGGAGGCGGCTCCATGGAGATGATCGCGTATTCTTCATGGCATCGTGGAGGCTCCCCACCCATCGCCACCCTCGATCGAGCAGGATGCATCCAGCCATCTTCGACGTGCGCCCCCAATGGGAGGTACGGCGTGGGGTCGCACGTGAAGTTTGCCATCGTCCCCGGGTTTGATGGTGGCCCGGGCGGAGGTGTGGTGTTATGAGATATTAGTTCAGCACTATCGCCATTCGAGAGCATAGAGTATAAATGAGTGGGAGCCGGGAGGGCAAACTTCACGTGCGACCCCTCAGGCACACTGACAGGCAACCCTCCCGGCTCCGTCCCGTCCTCCGTCGAAATCTTCTTCGTCTCCTTCCCGCCCTGCGACATGAACTCGAGGCACTCCTCACTCAAGCTAGTCGGGCACGCCTCTATCAGCGAACCGGAGCAAGTCGGGCACCTCCTGGTCTCCATCATAATCCTCCTCCTCCTCCGCAGAACCTGCCAGTGCTTCTTCGTCGTCCCAGCCGGCTCCATCTCCTGGAGAGGCCCGTGAAGAAGAACCGCCTTCATCAATTCTCACATCTTCTCGGCTTCCATCACATCCACCACCAGGCACCAACACCTCCTGAGGATTTTGGATGGCTGTGTGCTCAAACTTGAAGACGATACCGGAGCAAGTGGAACACATGACCAACTCTGAGGCTAACCTCCGCATCGCCCTCCTCTCACCCCCGTTCTCCATCACCATCCTAACCTCCGGCCGGAGGTCAGCTCTTCTTCCAGACGTGGAAGGCAAGGGTGTGGCGGCGTCGGCTGCCATGGATTTGACCGGAGGATATATATATCTGACTCCCCAGCAAACGGCCTAGGTGCCAAATGGGCCAACAAGCCCAACTCGTTTGGTTTATGACCCAAAAAAGTTTTGCCGAAATAATTGCCAAAGTTTTGTTTAAAAAAAAAGTAAATTGACAAAGTTATTTTGCCTTGTTCGGTGCAGGTCACAAGATAAAGCTGCGTTTTTATATTTAGCATATACTACCTTCATTCCAAAATATATATAAATCTCGCGTCCCGAGAAGACAAAAGATTCTTAATTTTGATCAAATCTATTTGTATTGATGTTTATAATGTTTAATAAGTATCATTAGATTAATCATGTGAAGTATTTTAGTAACAAATTTAATTGAAGATCTGAATGTTGATAATATGTTCTAGAAACTTAATTAAACTTAAGATCCTTTGACTTCTCATAAAACGAGATTTACATTTTTTGGACAGAGGAAGTAGGTCAAGAAAATTGACTTCCCATGAAAATTTGACTAGGGTTTGATTGGAAGCTACTCCCACCGTAAAAAAATTTGTCTAGTTAGCTATGGTCCATTGTCCATTGCTTGTGCTGGCCTCAGGCGTCAAATGTATTGACCTTGTTTTGGCACCAAAACATGATGGCATGTATGTCGTGAATAATAATCTTTAAACCATATTAGACTGTGTTTAGATGGTGGACAGTTAGAATTTTAGATACTGTAGCATACGTGTTAACTTTTGCATTAAGTGTCCGATCATGGTCTAAGTAGACTTAAAAGGTTCTCACGATGTACATGCAAACTTTGTAACTAGTTTCTTTTTATCTACATTTAATGTTCCATGCATACGTCTAAACATTGGATATGACGTGATATGACGATGAAGTTGGAATTTTGAAGGGAAACTAAATAGGACCTTACTCTTTCCATTCCAAAAATGTAACGGCCCGTTTGTTTCCTTGGAATTGAATTTATTTTAAGAATTACAATTTAGGTATAAATTAATTAAGCTAATATAGTTCTATATGAAATATATTTGTATATTTATGATTAGGTATACAAGGAACACACTTATATTGCACTTTTATTGTATAGAAGTGTGTTAAAAAATGTGTTCTAAATTGGAGAATAGAATTGTAGCATAATGATATAGAATCCAATTCCATCTCCCACCTTATGAATTGACGATAGGCTTATTTGTGAGCTTGGAAAAGGTGTGCTTAAATTCTAAGCTAAATAGTTTTACTTATCATGTATATTTCAATCCTCCAATTCTAAGGAAACAAACGGGCCCTAAGTGTATTTTGATAAGCAAAAAGTCATGCATAATAGATTTTGGCTATGGATTCTCTAAAGATTGTTTTGTTTGCCAAAGAATCAATATCATACCAGAGGTACTTGAATACAAATCTACTGTTGTAAGTTTTTTGTCCTAAACTTGTATGTGGTTTGAATAGTTGTTGATCAAAGTTTGTATAATTGACCTTTTCTTGTATGAAATACAATAACCATTTCATAATAATGCAGGCAATATCTCGCAAACTACATTTCCAATTTAGATACTGACGAATACCAAACACAAAGGTTACACAGGTGCTTGATACTAAATACCCTTACAATAGAATTAATCCCTTTACTGATTCTATAGATCGGTCAATGACTCAATGGCTACACCTAACGGGTGTGTTCTCACGCCCTCGCTAAGTACCGACCGAAGCCTCTAGGCCTCTGTCTATAGTCCGAGCAATGCGGTGGTTGACCGGACTCCCATTGCTCGGGAGCCCTGGCGGACAACTCATCACTATGCAGTCGTAACCCGAGAAGCTTCGCTCCAGCCACTCCATGGCGAGCCTGACCGAGCAAAGATCCCCCAATGGAGTCGTACCATGGAGGAAGATAGATACTTCACCAAAGAAGCCTACGTGCTTTGGGGACACATTAAAACAATTAAAATCTTGTTTAAAGTATATAATATATAATAGATATAAATCGACTGTAATTCCAAATATAATATATACTAGCCAGTACCCCGCACGGTGCCGCGGGCGATAACACCAAGCAATTGGTGCATATACAACGCTATTTGTTAGCTTTCACATGCAAAAGAATTATGAGAACTTTAATATAGCCAAATCTTTTGAGACGAAATGGTGCAGCCTAGTATGTAACAAACAGTAGTGGTTGGGGGGATTCATGAAATATTTGTTTATCAAGATATGTTGATTCTCTTAGTGACAAACAACAATGGCTAAGAAACCCACATCAATATTAGTTTGATGCCAAAATATGGTAATTGTGAGGCTAATCTGTGCAAGACATGTGTGCCAATTACTGAAATATTATTGGTCACGAAACTAAGAGAGTGCAACAATTCCTGCACAAATGATGACAGTTCAATGACATAGGTCAACAAAATATAGATAGACAGTTAAGTCAGTCTGAAAATGGCACACCTTGTCATCAAGGTCCGTTGTATAGAATACCTCCCGAAGGTGTTCAACAAGATCACGCGGGCCAGCATCTGCAGGACATGTGCTTTAGCAACAATTTAATGAACCTTCATTACCTCTCATAAGTTACATTCGAAGTACTTAAGAAAACACAAAGGAGACATTGATATGTAATGAAGAACTCATTTGAAACACTGACCAGGAAGCATTCCCTCATGTGGACGTACACTGCTTAGCTACCGTGACATGAACCCATCCCTATGACATTGGAATTATTTGAGTACACAATTGGCACGGGTACAAGTATTGGTTTGGTTGCCGTAACGGTAAAGAAAGTGGTTGTTCTAATAAATTGTAGCTGATTATATATTGATTATAGCAGTTTTTAGTATTCAACTCTTTGATAAATGTGGTAATATTTGTGTTTAGAGGAACCTAGATTTTTTTCTAGGATATTAAAGGTGATAAAAATCATTGTATTGTTTTATTTTATGCATGGTATTGGTTAGTTACAATTAAAATTTCATAGAAATTTCACTAAAGAAACTAACTCTATTAATTATTTTTTAAAAAAATATTTAGAGGAATCTAGATCATCATTTGTTGCTATGAAGTTACACTAATATTTGATGTTGTGCTAGTTGTGTAAAGTTCAACAAACTTGGTTTGCTATTTTTCTATTTTTATTATTATGATTTTTACAAAATTTCAACATATTTAGACAAAAAAATTGTGGAAAATTTAAAAAATACGTTGAGCCTAATTTGGCCCATAAAACAGGCCCATGCGTGACCTGGATTCTGGATTGATTTCGAGAAAGTTCGAGAGCTTTTTTGAAAGAAAAAACTAAGAGGAGGCCTCGACTGTGGGTTGATGTCAGTAAAGTTCGAGAGCTTTTTCGTAAAGAAAAAACAAAATCCACCCAATCTAAGCCGTCTGCAAGCCCGATCCAATGGCCGGAAAAAGGCTATGGTTGTTTCCTTTCTCTAGGTGTTGCATATGCTTAAGCTTAAAATCTTGCAATTCATGGCATTGAAAATCTGTGAGGATATGCTTGGTGATCTATGAGAAATTTGGAAAGACGTCCTACAGAGAAGCTGGGGATTCAATTGTTCTTTTCAACCGATAAAAGATGAGAAAGATGAGAATATCAACCGTTAAAATATTCACTCCCATTTGCTACCGGACATTGGTGCACGTAATTTCTAGAAGAGTCCACCCGGTGAGGTATGACCAAATAGCCACTGGCTCAATGGTTTACTCGAGCTTTGGCTGAGGATTAGAGTTTTAGAGATGGTGCCAATTTATGGTCTAAATTCACACAAAACCACTTAGCAACAAATAATTTTTATAGTAAAACAATTACAAAATTCAGATCTAAGGGCCGTTTGGACGACCGAAATGTTTCGGTTTCTAGTCCTGATCGATAGAATCGGCGCCAAACGATTTCGGAACGTTTCTACCAATTCCAACTTTTTAGCCTGCCCGAGAGAAACGCCCGGAACCCAATTTCGCTGTATTCGTTTCTCCCCACCCCTCTATACTTTAATATTGTATTTTTTTAGTTAATCCTTTTTAGGTGGGACAAATTAAAATAAATTATATCTAAGGTGATCTTAGTCTAAAAAAGTTCTAGATTTTTTTTAAGCATATTTTTATTTATATAATTTTTTATAAGAATATTGTTTATTTGAGAATCCAAATCAAGCCTACCAGCCAAAAGATATTACAAAGTAACTACGATTCATCATCTAAAATATTTCTTGTAAAAATTTGGATCTAAAACATTTATATGAGCATCTGGATCCCTATCAAATACACCCCAAATCAACATAAAAACAATTATTAAGTAATACACTTAATAGACACGAATCTTGAAGCAAGATTGATGACAATACACGTCGCTGATTTGGAACAATCGGCTAGGCGGCCTCTAACTCGTGACCACACCAACGACACGTGACAACTGTGCTACACCAACTTGTGGTCATCGCCTTCGTCATCAGTGACCTCCAGCTGGTACTCAGCATACCCCTTGATGAAGGAATGGCATTGCAAGTACTCAAAGAACACACATTCAACCTCATAATTGGCAGCAATCATATCAGTTATGCACTTGTCCACGAAATCCAGATTGAGGTTTAGAGGGTTGTAAACGGGCATAAAATTATCAATGGACTTCTTGTGCATCCTCTTAGTCACCATCTTAGTCTTCCAATTTCCGACAGCCAATTCCCTGTCCTTCAATTGAGGCTTCGAGGGCTTGAGCATCCTTGTAGTTTTCACCTCCTCCTCCAATCCGCCGTCCTTCAACTTCGCCTCCCTCGATCCACTGTCCTCCATCTTCACATCCCACGATCCAATGCCCTCCATCTGTCAGTTAATAATTTCACTTTCATTAAGAAAACAAACTAAATGAATGGAAAATAAAAATAGATATAATTCCTTTTATTTTTCTTCAAATCCAAAAAAATCACCTTTTTTATACATAGGTCACCGATTTGGCATTTTAAGAGAGGATGCGTGACCTTCTACTAGACAGTTCAAACTATTTTATGGATATCCTACATATTCTCCACTAGTTATTGTCCGCTAAAAGCATTTTTGGACTAATACAATGTTCTCTCCCCGTCCTAAAATAGATGTCATTCTCGCTTCGCGAGAAGTCAGCTTTTTTCAACTTTAACTAATTTTATATTAAAAAGTATTCATATCGAACATACACAACTAGTATCGTTGAAAAGATCTTTAAATCTAGTTTTTAACAAATTTATTTAAAAATAAAATGTTACACATATTTTCTATAAATCTAGTTAAAGTTGAGAAAGTTTGATCCGTACGTTTTCCATAGTGTCATCTAATATGGGACGGGGGGAGTAGTAGTTTTACAATGAGTACCCCTTTTTACTTGGGCCTCAAGCAGTTTAGTTAAAAAAGGGAACTCACTGAAATAAATAGATCCTTCTAATCGAACTTGAAATTGAATTCAAAACAAAGCTATGCTGAAAATAAAACAAATACCTCGTTCGATCTCTTAGCCTTTGATCCGCTACCTTCCTTATCATCGCTCTCCGCCTCGTTCTTCTTGTCGTTCAATCCGTTGCTAGATCTCTTGCCCTCCTCCCTCGATCGCTTCAACATGTGCTCCGATCTGCCGTCTGCCACCACCAACGCCTCGTCCTCCATCGTTGCAATCTTCTTCGTCCCCGTCCCGCCCTGCAACATGAACTCGATGACCTTCTCACTCGAGCTAGTCGGGCACGCCTCTATCAGCCAACCGGAGCAAGTCGGGCGCCTCTTGGTCTCCATCATAACCCTCCTCCTCCTCCGCAGAACCTTCCACTGCTTCTTCGTCGCCCCAGCCGGCTCCATCTCCTGGAGGGGCCCGTGCAACAGGACCGCCCTCATCAAGTCCCTCATCTTCTCGCTTTCCCTCACCACCTCTACCACCTCCTCCTGAGGATTGGGAACGGTTGTGCACTCAAACCTCAAGACAATACCGGAGCACGTGGAACACATGACCAACTCCGTGCCTAACCTCCGCATCGCATCAGCTCTTCTTCCAGACGTGGAAGGCGAGGTTGTGGCGGCGTCGGCTGCCATGGATTAGACCGGAGGAGAAGAGGCTGAGGGCAAGACTCCAATATATATATACGACTCCCCAGCAAACGGCCTAGGTGCCAAATGGGCTTCGGTAGCAGGGCCCTGTTTGGTTTATGACCCACAAAAGTCATGCCAAAATTTGTGCATACCATATTGCCAAAGTTTTGCTTAGAAAAAAAAAAGAAAATTGACAAAGTTATTTTGCCTTGTGCGATAAATGTGCCAAGATAAAGCTGCGTTTGACCAAAGTTTAGTTGTGCCAGCGTATGTTTTGTGGCTTTATATTTAGTACCTTCATTCCAAAAAAAAAAGTATAAATCTTGAGTCCCGAGAAGACAAAAGATTCTTAATTTTGATAAAATCTATTCAAATTGTATTGATATTTATAATGCGTAATAAGTGTAATAAGTATCGTTACATTAATCATGTGATGTATCTTAATAATAAATTGAACTAAAAAATCTAAATATTGATAATATGTTCTAGAAACTTAATCAAACTTAAGATCTATTAATCCTCATAAAACGAGATTTATGGGCCTGTTTGGTTTCCATCCAAAATTTGCCATAGATTTGGCAAGCCAAATGTGAGATATTGGCTAGTTTTGAAAGCAAACCAAATATTAGCTAAAATTTGGCAAGCCAAATATGAGATATTGGCAAGTTTTGGAAGCAAACCAAAAACTAGCTAAAATCATGCCTTGCCAAATTCATGGCATAGTAAATTTTGGATGGCAACCAAACAAAACAGACCATATATTTTTTTGGGACAGATAGGAGGAAGTAGGTCAAGAAAATTTACTTTCCTTGAAAATTTGACTAGAGTTTGATTGGAAGCTACTCCCTCCGTCAAAAAAAAAATGTCTAGTTAGCTATGGTCCATTGTCCATTGCATGTGCTGGTCTTAGGCGTCAAATGTATTGGCCTTGTTTTGGCGCCAAAACATGATGGCATGTATTTTGTGAATAACAATCCTGAAACCATATTACACCCTCCGTTCAAAAAATGTAAGTGTATTTTGATAAGCAAAAAGTCATGCATAATAGATTTTTCCCACCGATTTCTCTAACATATTGTTTTGCCCAAAGAATCAATATAATACCAGAGGTACTTGAATACAAATATACTGTTGTAAGTGTTTTTTGTCTTAAACTTGTATGTGGTTTGAAAAGTTGTTGATCAAAGTTTGTAGAATTGACCTTTATTTTATGAAATACAATAACCATTTCATAATAATGCAGTCAATATCTCGCAAACTACATTTCCAATTTAGATACCGATCGACGAATACCAAACACAAAGGTTACATAAGTGCTTGATACTAAATACGCTTACAACAGAATTAATCCCTTGACTGATTCTATAGATCGGTCAACGACTCAGAGGCTACACCTAATGGGTGTGCTCTCACGCCCTCGCTAAGTACCAACCAACGCCTCTAGGCCTCTATCTATACTCCGAGCAATGCGATGGTTGACCGGCCTCCCATTGCTCGAGAGCCCTGGCCGACAAATCATCACTAGGTAGTCGTAACCCGAGACGCTTAGCGCCAGCCGCTCCATGGCGAGCCTGACCGAGCAAAGATTCCCCATCGGGGTCGTACCATGGAGGAAGACAGATACTTCACCAAAGAAGCCCGCGTGCTCTGGGGACACATTAAAACAATTAAAATCTTGTTTTAAGTATATAATAGATAATAGATATAAGTCGACTATAATTCCAAAATATACTATACTTGCCTCCCTCGTCTCTTAGGGCCCGTTTGTTTTCTTAGAATTCGAGGAATTGAAATATACATGATAAGTAAAACTATTTAGCTTAGAATTTGAGAATCCACACCTTTCCCAAGCTCACAAATAAGCCTATCTCTAATTCATAAAGTGGGGGAATTAGATTCGATAGATCATTAGGCTACAATTCTATTCTCCAATTTAGAACATATTTTTTAACTCATTTCTATACAATAAATAAAAGTGCAATACATAAGTATGTTCCTTGTATACCTAATCATAAATATACAAATATATTTTATATACAACTATATTAGGTTAATTAATCTATACCTAAATTGTAGTTTTTAAAATAAATCCAATTCCAAAGAAACAAACGGGCCTTAGTATAAAACATATCCACATTAAAACAATTCAAAATCTTGTAGTACAACAAACAATGTTTAAGGGACATTACCCAGAACCACGAGTGCCCTTCGTCCCTAAATAACTACTGCTGTTATTGGTGTGTCACAAGTTAAATTCGATTTGTAGAAAATGCATCCAAAATTTGAAACTAGATTTAAATATCATTCCGATGATATTAATTGTGTACCATAAATATTAATATTTTTAACATATATTTAGTCAAAGTTATTTCGAGTAAGTATATCTTTAAGGAGAAGAAATGATTCTGGTCTGACCTGTAAAAACAAGCTGTGTGAAATATGCAAAACCAAATGTGCAACAGTAGCATATAGCATTTGGGCCCAAGGAAAGGAAGGATATGCGGCTCCAAGAATAGGCAGCATGCATGCACCTGGCGAATTGGCGCACAGCAGCAGGTGAGCAGGCAAGGCAAGCAGCGCCAGCGCCGAGACGCCGGAGGATGCGGTGCAGCGCACGTCTCGGCGGTGTCCCCAAACATAGCGGGCTGCTTAAACTTGGCGCGCCGGTGGCCACCAACATAACCCGCCATTTGACCCCCTCCCTCCTCCCTCTCCTCCGATTGGGCCCACCAACCAGAGAGAGAGAGAGGGTGAGAGGGCCCCGCCACCGTCTCGTCACTCAGAGCCTGCGTGCCGGCGTGCCGCCCTCCGGTGCCGGTGGTGGTGACGACGACGCGCACGTACGCTGGACTATCCAGCTAGGCTCGCGCTGCGTAGCACACCACCACACCAGCCATGACGCGCCACGGGACGACGCTCCCGCTGGCGCTGCTGCTGGCGGCGGCGCTGGCGGCCACCACCGTGTCCGGGCAGGGCCGGCCCGTGACGGAGAGCGGCGCGGAGACGCCGCCCACGCCGTCCAGCTTCACGCCCAAGGACAGCTTCCTGATCGACTGCGGCGGGACGGCGCCGGTGACCGCCGACGGCAAGTCGTACAAGACGGACGCGCAGGCGAACCACCTCCTCTCCGCCTCCGACGCCATCCGCGTCGCCGCCGCCGACGACGACAAGTTGCCGTCGCCGCTGTACTCCACGGCGCGGGTGTTCAAGGAGGAGGCCGTGTACAGCTTCCCGCTCGCCGTCCCGGGCTGGCACTTCATCCGCCTCTACCTCTTCCCCGTCAAGGGCGGCGACGTGGACCTGGCGTCGTCCACCTTCAGCGTCGTCACCGACGACAACGTCCTCCTCCACAGCTTCACGCCGGAGAACAAGCCGGTGATGAAGGAGTACCTGGTGAACGCCACCGAGAACCGGCTGGCGCTCAAGTTCCAGCCGCTCAAGGGCTCCGCCGCCTTCGTCAACGCCATCGAGGTGGTGAACGCGCCCGACGAGCTCGTCACCGACTCGGCGCTCGCCGTGTCGCCGCTGGGCGAGATCACCGGCCTCGTCCACGACGCGTACCAGGTGGTGTGCCGGGTCAACGTCGGCGGCCCCGCCATCGGCGCCGCCAACGACACGCTGGGCCGGCGGTGGGAGACCGACGCGGCGTACGTGCAGGGGAAGGAGGCGGTGAAGGACGTGTCGGTGCCGACGAGCACCGTCAGGTTCCCCGACGGGACGTCCCGGCTGGTGGCGCCGGCGGCGGTGTACGCGAGCGCCGCCAAGATGGCGGACGCCGACGTGGGGAGCCCCAACTTCAACCTGACGTGGAAGGTGGAGGTGGACCCGTCCTTCAGCTACCTGGTCCGCCTCTTCTTCGCCGACATCGTGAGCAAGGCCACCAACGACCTCTACTTCGACGTCTACATCGCCGGGCGCAAGGCCGTGTCCGGGCTGGACCTGTCCACGGTGGCCGGCGGCGAGCTGGCGGCGCCGTACTACAAGGACTTCGTGGTGAACTCGTCGGCGCTTGGCGACGGCAACAACAAGCTGAGCGTCCAGGTGGGTCCCATGGGGCAGGACACGGGGCGGATCGACGCGCTGCTGAACGGCATGGAGGTGCTGAAGATAAGCAATGGCGTGGGCAGCCTGGACGGCGAGTTCGGCGTGGACGGGCGCAAGGCCGACGACGGCAGCGGCGGGCGGAAGGCGGTGGCGGCGGTCGGGTTCGCCATGATGTTCGGCGCGTTCGCCGGGCTGGGCGCCATGGTGGTGAAGTGGTACAAGCGGCCGCAGGACTGGGAGCGGCGGGAGAGCTTCTCGTCGTGGCTGCTGCCGATCCACACCGGCCAGTCCTTCACCACCGGCGGCGGCGGCGGCGGCGGCAGCAAGGGCCGGTACGGGTCGAACAAGAGCGGCAACACCTTCTCGTCCACCATGGGGCTGGGCCGGTTCTTCTCGTTCGCCGAGATCCAGGCGGCGACGGGGAACTGGGACGAGAAGAACATCATCGGCGTCGGCGGGTTCGGGAACGTGTACGTCGGCGAGATCGACGACGGCACCAAGGTGGCGGTGAAGCGCGGGAGCGCCGAGTCGGAGCAGGGGATCAACGAGTTCAACACGGAGATCCAGATGCTGTCCAAGCTCCGGCACCGCCACCTGGTGTCCCTCATCGGCTACTGCGACGAGAACCAGGAGATGATCCTGGTGTACGAGTACATGCACAACGGCGTGTTCCGGGACCACATCTACGGCAGCGAGACCACGCCGGCGCTGACGTGGAAGCAGCGGCTGGAGATCTGCATCGGCGCCGCCAGGGGGCTGCACTACCTGCACACGGGGACGGCGCAGGGGATCATCCACCGTGACGTGAAGACCACCAACATCCTGCTCGACGACAACTTCGTGGCCAAGGTGTCGGATTTCGGGCTGTCCAAGGATGGGCCCGGGATGAACCAGCTCCACGTCAGCACGGCCGTGAAGGGCAGCTTCGGGTACCTGGACCCGGAGTACTTCCGGTGCCAGCAGCTGACGGACAAGTCGGACGTGTACTCGTTCGGGGTGGTGCTGCTGGAGGCGCTGTGCGCGCGGCCGCCCATCGACCCGCAGCTGCCGAGGGAGCAGGTGAGCCTGGCGGAGTGGGGCATGCAGTGGAAGAGGAAGGGGCTCATCGACAAGATCATGGACCCAAAGCTCGCCGGCACCGTCAACCCGGAGTCGCTCGCCAAGTTCGCCGAGACGGCGGAGAAGTGCCTCGCCGAGTTCGGCAGCGACCGCATCTCCATGGGCGACGTGCTCTGGAACCTCGAGTACGCGCTGCAGCTGCAGGACGCCAACCCGCCAGAGGGCGCGGAGCAGCAGGACGGGGACATGCAGGACGGCGGCGCCAGTGCGGCGGAAGGAGGCGGAGGCGCCGTCGTCCCCGCCAACGGCGGCGTGCCCGACGCGTCCACCACCGCCGCCGGGGAGCTCTTCCAGCAGCTCGCCGACATGAAGGGGAGGTGATCGGATCGATCTGTCGTCGCCGATCGATCGTATACGTGGCATGACAATCTTGGTGGCTGGCTCAATTAACCTCAACTGATCAACACAGTCGTACGTAGTTGTCGTTCTCTCTCGTCTCGTGATGCACGTCGTCGTCGCATCGATGCATGATGTATTATTGCACAAATTAATTGAAAACAGTGGTGAGTACGTGTATAAATATATGTATGTTTATATGTGTACGTGTAACAACTACTAGCACTGATCGATGCATTCTTTCAACTGGCCTGCTGTTCTAGCTAAGATGTGGGGTCTGGACTGCCGGTGAAGGAGAGGGAGCTCATCATTCTGAACAAAATTTCCAATCTAATATACATGTGCCTTATTAATGTGTTTGTAATTTCGTGATATGTGTACAGCTGGTCTTTGATTTTCGTTGTGGCAGTCAGGCCGGAGACGCGTAGGTCGCTGCAAAATTTGGTCCACATTTGTTTTTGATGGGCGACTCATTATTAGAGATCTTTCACCAAATTTCATCCAAAGTAAAGAAAGAAAAAGTTCGGGCGAGCGGTTCAAGCCAAGGCACACACGTGTTGCATAGCATAGCAAATCCTTCATTTCCGAGGTTTTACGCGATGTGATATACAGAGACACACCAATGAATCGACATATTATTAATCAAATGGTTTGTATAAATGTGTTCTCACCTGACACGTGTGTTGGAAAGGGAAATGTACTAATTTGTCCTTAATCCCCTAGTCTACGCCAGTCCACATGATGGATACATGTGAATACAAACAAATTCTCAAGACCAGTTTGGCACGTAGAAATTTCATAAGAATTATATATAAATCAAACTTCCGCGGTCCAAACAGAGCCTTAGAGTTTCTTCTAAGGAAAACATTTTTTACAAGAAGAAAAATAGTTGATAAAACTGTGGCATTTATACCAACTATTTATAGAAGAAGATGAACACAAAAAGGTAGGTCTTATATATATGTGGTTCAAATGATAAATCCAAATGAAGGGTCCTAAGCGACCTTCCAAAGTTCCTGGTGTTTTTTAGTGGCTAATGACTAACATCCTCGTCACGTGTGCTTCGAGGCGAAGGATGCATCTTTTTGCACAACCAAATGGTTAGACGCACACGTAACTGCCATACTGGTCAGCTTGGTATCTTGGATACCCGATACCAGGGGGGCAAGAAGTGAGTAGTGAGTGAGGCGAGAGCGATGCGAGCCTACATGATCCGAGAGACGCTGAACCACCAATGTCTCGTGCAGTGGGGGAGATTTTGAGCCGTCAGGCCTTCCGTGGAGAGGGTCGACAACAGAAATATGTTTTTTTTTTTGTGTGTGTTGAATGGTTCACAGGGTATCCATTTTGGTTTTATTTTCAATTCTAAAAATTGGTTTTATTTTCTCCTTTTCCAATATACATATATTTATAATTTATATACAATATGTGCAATTTTCTTTGCTAAAATATTTAGGTATTCAGCGGGCCACCTTGGCCATGACACTTTTCACTTCAGAATGTTGTGCCAATACCCGAAACACCTCCCTATTTTTCCAAGATCTTGTGTATGGTTATACATTTATCTTTGTTTCTGAATTCTTTCACAAACCAGGAATGACAAGCTTCTGGGCAAGAAACATTTTCTACGAATTACTAATAAAACAAGACACTGATTAATCATCAGTCACCAACACAACGATCATCATACACTTTATAATTCTTTTGGTCGTTTTTCATGTCAAGATTATCTGTCAATCCCAATTATGCTCGTACGTTGTACCTTGTCTACACAGCCGATGAAGGAAGAAGGAAAAATCGTGCAGTACAGACCACACTAGTCCGGCTCCAGCATAATCTTCCCTAATAAGCAGAAAACAATATGCAAGCTAGTCAAACCCAACAAGCATGCTGGGCCCCACAGGCTTCTTCTCCTTCTACAACAAGGAAAAGCAAAGCTGAATATGATAGAGGGAGGAGTCATCCTAAACCCTCCCTCCCTGTGTGCACGGAGCAGATTGCAAAACCCGCTTCCTCGACGAACAGTGTGGTCGGCCCTGGAAAAAAGAAATGGCGACAGACCTACCAACGTACCCGCTGTCAAGTTTCTTTCACGTACATGTGGGCCATTAATTTTGTGACCCTACGCGTCAGTGGAGTCACGTGAGCCTGTGTAGCGTCGCTGAACATGGAAAGCGCCGTCACTTTCTTCTCATAAAATACTAACCAGCTTGTTCTTTTGATCAATCAGCGCTTATTTTCAGCCACGAAACAGTATTTTTCTCTCACAACAAATCAGTACGAGCCGAAATCAGCGCTTATTTTCAGCCAAAAGAACAGGCTGAACGGCGGCACCCTGGACAAGGAAGCAAAACGGGTCACTTACACTACGGGCCCACGGACAGATCGATGGAGAGGTTTTTGGCACGGACAGAAAAAAAAACATGTGCTCGTACGTAAAACTATACACAAATTTTTATCTAATTGAATTAGTTTACGTAACTCTTAACTACACTAACAACCACTTGGATTTGGTTTTTGCTTAATTTTCAAATAGAAGAATGATCCTATTTCATCCTCTAAAGATAGGAGTCAGATCACTACACTACATGGTCTGTCGAGTCTACAAACAAAAGAACCATTACATAACATAACATGCAAGCTACAAATGACTGATTTTCTTCTAGTTTATCATGAACATAGTTTTTAGTATACACCCATACACACACACACGTGTTTTAAAAAAATGTAGAACGACTTACCGTTTGAATATATGGGGTACTTAAAAACACTTGCAATTATATGATTATGCCAAGAGAAGAAATGGACACAACTATTTTGTTTATGTATCATATTTTTTATTCAATATTTTTTATTAATTAGCTTCCTAAAACCAAGTGAAGAAATAAAACAAGGAGAGAGGAAGATCACAACGACAGATGTAGCTGCTAAACAAATAGCCACCTTAGAAGCACAAATATATTTATGAAGCAGAGAGATATTTATCAAATACTTAATCTATATAAAAATAAAATTTGTATTTTATTTTATGAAAAGTAGAATTATAGATATATTTTTAAAGCTACTACATCCTCTAACTACTTGGAAAATTAATTTTAGACTAGTGCCTAGGGATGGGCTCATCACCCCATAGATATCATGAGGTAGCTTTTATTGTGTATATTATGTTTATATACACAAAAAAGCTAGGTGTTTTAAAAAAAGTAGAATGAATTATAATTTGAATAGATGTAGTACTTAAAAAACACTTCTAAGAGTATGATTACGCCAAGAGAAGAAATAGACACAAAGCTATTTAGTTTTTGCCTGATATTTTTTAATAATTTTTTATTCAATACTTTTTTATTAGTTAGCTTCCTAAAACCAGCTCAAGAAATAAAATGGAGAGGAAGGAAGGAGAATGCAACGACAGATATAGCAGCTAGACAAATAGCCATCACAGAAGCGCGGATATATTTATGAGTAGAGAGATATTTATCAAATAATTAATTTATAGTATAAAACAATAAAATTTGCATTTCATTTTATGAAAAATTGAATTATAGATTTATTTAAAAGTCTACTACATCCTCTGGCTACTCGGAAACAAAAATTTTAAACTAGTGCCTAGGGATGGGCTCATCGCCCCATGGATATCATGAGGAAACAGCACCCACCGACCCAGCGCATCTGGCACGGGCCCACCGCGTGGGCCCACCAACCCTACCGTGTACACCCGCTGGGTGCACGTAGCCACGGGACCTGACCGGCCCCGCGTCCTCTGCCAGTCCGCCCCGTCCCCGCCGCCACCCAATCACACGCCACCGCGTGGAAATATCCGCCTCCCGCGCGCGCTGCCGGCCCGATCCGACGGCTGGGATCGCCCCCGCGACCGGCGACGGGCGGTCAAAGGCACCGGCTGCTCCCGGTCACCCCCCGCCTCGGGCGCCGCGAAGCTATTTAGCCCGGTGGCCGCGCCGGCAACGGTGGCTGCCACACCAACGCGCACACAGGCACACGGGCGCAAGAAGAGGGAGTGAAAATAATTGGAACAGCGGAAGCAGAAGCAGCAGCAGCAGCACGGGGTGAGATTTTTCTTGTTTTCCCCCTCTTGGCTCTGCTTTTCTGCACGCGATTGATGATTGATTGCTGGACTGGTTGCGAGGGGAGGGGGGGAGCTCGTGCGCTCGCCGGCGGGAGACCCTCGGCGGGGGTAAGAGGATTCGTGGTGGGATATACCCACCGGATAACGCCGTCGGGGGTCGATTTTTCCGGGGCGGATGGGCGCCGCTTCCCGCAATGCAGCGCGCCCGAATTCTGGGGGGTTCGAGGCGGGAATTCTGCTCCTGCTTGTGCTGTCGCGTCGCGTCGCTGGTTTCGTTTTGCTAGCCGTTTCGATTCGGTTTGGGTTTGGTTTGGTTTGCAGCGAGTTTGTGTTTAGGGTTCAATTCAATCCGTCCATGGGAAGCGAAGTTTAGTTCTGGCTTATTGGGGTTTCTGCCTGCCCAATCTATCCCCAAGCTCTACCAAGAAAGTCCGCCCAAAATGTTTCCTTTCTCTTCTCTCTCCATCTCTTAGTGGTTAACTTGGTCAGGTAGGCGCGGAAGGCGGTAGCAATCTACGTCTTTGCTTCCTCGAGCAGCGCCATTACCGTTTGCTCTCTGCCGCTGCATATACATGTGTGCTTATTTTCTTGTCCCCTTCGGTCGCTGAACATATGGATGGTTGGTGGAAAGCCAACCCAGCAAAAAAAATACTCCATGGTTTTAATTGTTGGAGTGATTATCCCTTTTCCCTTAACCTTGTTGTTTCAATTGTTTTCCTTATTGTTTCAATTGTTCTCTGTGTGATTACGTTCTTTGCTTTTTGGGTTACTTCACCCCCTTAGGCTCTAGAATATCTCCCCTGTTGATGCATGTAGGGATTGTCTGCGTTTTTCCCCCAAGATAAGATTTGGGGGTACAATTACTTCACTGGCTGATTTATGTTTGAGCAAAGAAGTGAATAAATGCTCAAACTTGTGCATTCTTTGGGCGGTTATGCAGCAGTGCCCACCCTGCTGCTAATTGGGAAGAATAGATGCCTAGCTAGCCAAGACCTTGGCGGTTTGAGCTTAGTCACAAGAGTACGCTGATACTAGTTCTATCAAGTTTTATGGGACACTGATTTTACATTGGAAATTTGTAGTCTTGGCCTCTTGGGGAAGGCTAAGGATCACAGCTTTGTAGTCCAATTTTGCTTCTCAGTAGTATTTGATTGAATAGAGGCACGTTCCGTCTGGGTCTTACAGTAGTTTCTGATGATATTCTAATGGACGACTAAAATACCTGGATTTTAGGTGCTTCAAGTTGGCTCAGGCTCCTTTATTTACCGTTTGCAGCTTGACCCAATTTTGTTATCTTAGCCCTCTGTTACTTACCTTGTTTACCAGTTATAGGAAACCATACCTGGTTAGGTTCATGTTTCCCTGAGATGAACACAATATGCTACTTGTTTCGCTGATGTGAAATTAATTAGCTTACTACGCACACAATTTTTTTGTCATTGCAAAACTAAAGAAAAAAAAATATGATGCACAATTTCTTTGCATGTATTTAACGTCACTGACACCTGCTCTCTTTTTACAGGTTCATGCTAAAGTATGTTAAGGTCTTATTATCAGTGATTCCAGTAATGTGCCTTGCCTTGTTTACGTGATTGTACAAGGCAATGAACGGAACTCATCCCTGGACCTCCATGTCCGGGGGTGCATGTTCTAACCTTGGATATGCCAGGGACATGAATGGTAATGTTCCAATCAGCACTACAAATTCCTCTGGGCCAAGCATTGGAGTTAGCTCGTTGGTGACCGACGCCAACTCATCACTTTCCGGTGGTGCTCAGTTACAGCCAAGTACTAGCATGAATGGTGATTCATTGATGCGTGTTCCTGCATCACCAATGTCATTTTCATCCAATAACATCTCTGGCTCTTCAGTCATTGACGGTTCCATCATGCAGCAAAGTCCACCCCAAGAGCAGGTGCAGAAACGGAGGTCTTCAAGTGTAACATCACAACCTGTGATCGATGCTGGTGGTGCATTGCATGCTCAGAAGAAATCAAGGATTGATGTTAGTCAGGGTGATATCATGCAGCAGCAGCTGATTCAGCAGCTGATCCATGGTCAGAATTCTCTTCATTTCCAGGGGCAACAGAACCCACAGCTTCAGGCTTTGATTCAACAGCATAAACTGGCACAACTGCAGCAACGGCAGCAGCAGCAGCATTTGTTGCAACCATTTTCTCAGATGCAACAACCCCAAGTTGGTATTCCTCGGCAGCCTCAACTTAGGCCACCACTGGCACTGACTGGAATGCAGTTAAGTGCTCCTGTTAGGACTCCTATCGAGAGTGGGATTTGTTCTCGCAGGATACTGCAGTATTTATTTCACAAACGTCATCGTCCAGAGGTGAGTTTCTCTATAGTATTAGTTGTTTGTGGGATTATGAGGTACAAGCTCTTGGCAATACAATTCATTGGAACGATGTTTTCTAGAATAACCCTATAACATATTGGAGGAAGCTTGTTGAAGAGTACTTTGCACCTCGAGCAAGAGAAAGATGGTGTGTCTCTTCTTATGACAACAGAGGGAATTCTTCAGCTGCTGCTCCACAGAAAGCTCTGGTAATTAATACTTCACACCTGCTTGTATTTTTATGTCCCATCATATATTGCTCTTTACTTCATGGCAGAATACCACTTTCTGCTTGATGCTCAGTATTAGATTGATTAGCATCAGTGTAAAAGTTATGCTTGGTTTACTGAAAACCACATTTAATTTATTAAGTGCCTTTAATGGTACAAAAATACATCTTGTATGTACAAATTTTTGCAGTAAAGAGTTCCATTGTAGCCTGCAGCAGTTAAGTTTTCTTTTTCTATATATAAAAATGTGATGGATGCATTCATCAATTCTCTATTTTCTCTGGTACAGGATACATGGCGATGTGACATTTGCAATTCACATGGTGGGAAAGGATATGGTTAGTTGGTCTCTGTCAACTCTACCTGATGAATAATAACGATTTCATTTGTTCAAATTCTTAGTTTGCTCAGTTCATAGTTGTAATCTGTTAGTCTAACTATAATACTAACAGTTTGTTGATAAGTATTAAGAATGATAAAAATATCATGCAAATATCACTGCCAAGTTAAAAATTAATCTCTGGATCAGTTGAATGCCTTTTGAAATGTATTAATGTTGCACACGAAGAATCTTGAAGAATCTGAAGTTTGTGGCTCCTAGCCACAAATTAAGAGTTTGAGCCCTCTGTGTTTAGTTTCAAATTGGAATCAAGATTCTTCACTCAAACACCCCTAGTCTACCTGAGCTCTCCCAAACAGGGCCTTTGAACAAGGTGATGCCCTAGCGATTTATGCTTTCTCACAGTGAATCACTGGTTTAATCAGATATATTTTTATGTTTTCATGTTATCTTTTATGCACTCTGTATGTGCTATTAAGATAACATATAGATGATTGCCTTTGTTTCTCCTTTCTGAGTAGTTTTCTTCTTAACATCTGTATGTTATTGTCATAGATCATGATTTATTTTGTGTTTTTCATATTTTCTGTTTCAATGTCTGCCATTAAGCTCACTAAGTTAACTTTATCTTCTTCTTCTTTTTTTTTTTTTTTTTTTTTTTTTTTTTTTTTTTTTTTTTGTGTCTTTGTTCCATTTGGTAGAAGCTACCTATGAAGTACTTCCTAGGCTCTGCCAAATTAGATTTGACCATGGTGTTATCGATGAATACTTATACTTTGACTCACCCAACGAATTCCGGTTGCCTAATGGACAAATGGTGCTGGAGCATGCAAAAGTTGTTCAAAAAAGTGTGTATGAACATCTACATGTTATACACGAGGGGCATCTGAGAATCATTTTCACACCAGAACTGAAGGTATGTTGCTGAGATGTCCTGGTTGCTTGCGCATGCCATTAGTAATTTTGGTAACATGCCCATGTTGATTAGTATTTGTAGTCACTTAAATGTTTCAAATGGGTGGCAATTGATAATCATTTCTATCTCCTGATTGCCTGTGAAATGTGTAGATAATGTCCTGGGAGTTCTGTTCACGACGCCATGAGGAGTACACCACTCGCAAGACTATAGCACCACAGGTGGAGTTCTTTGTCCAGCATGCTGCTCCTTTAATTTTCGCTACAATTTTTGAAGTCTATAATATGGCAGGACACTATGGTAGTTTAATCCTCTTTGCCTGTTTGTATATATTGCTTGGCTATATGATACAAATTTATATGATGTGGCATGAGTCTTTGAACGCCTTTCATTTTATGCAATCTCACATTTATTTCTTATCTTCTCTATGTTTTTATTTGCCCTGCAATATTTTACAGCTGCATGGACTCAGTACAAGATCAAAATATTAAAATTCGAACACACAACACATCCCATTTCTTATTCTAATGCGTATTTGTGTACCTGAGTTAACTCTTCTTGCTACCCTAAGTGCATATTCCTTGTACCTGAGTTAACTCCTCTTGCATTGTATGCCATTAACTTTGGTGACTGTAATATCCTATCTTCTACTCACCCTTCTGTTTTCCCAGGTTAATAATCTGCTGCAAGTTGCCCAGAAATACCAAGCCGTTGTCAATGGAAGTGGATCAGCGGGGATATCAAACAATGATGCACAAATCATCTGCACCATGTTAGTGATCCTATTTCATTTTCAGTACTTGACATTGACATCCACACATATTGAGCAGTTTTTTCTGGTTATCTAATTGATGTGGTTACATCTTTTTCTTCTGTACTGTTAGGTTTGTCAGTGCATCACGGCAACTGGCAAAAAATCTGGAGCATCACACCTTAAATGAACATGGGCTTTCTAAAAGATATGTACGCTGCCTGCAGGTAGTTATTAGAATTTAGAATCCCTCTTGTATCTTTTTACAGTTCAAGTACATACATATGCATGCAGCATGCTGATGGTTCTCTGTCCTTGTCAGATATCGGAGGTGGTGAATCACATGAAAGACTTGATTGAGTTCAGCCACAAGAACAATCTTGGTCCTAAAGGTATGATGATTGTGCACATTTATATGTAATAGTGCCTTCAATTTGCATTTAGAGGTCAAACATTTAGCTGTGTGATTTTTTTTTTTTGAATTATTAGGTTCTTCCTTTGCTTTTTAACCCACATTTTGTATAGATGGTTGGATTTGGTATTAAAATCGGAATTCTGTCTACAGAGGGAATTGAATTCGTAGATCAAGTTTGTTTTATTATAAAAATCTACAGCACTGGAGATCTACCATTTGACCATAATGGGCTGTACCCAGACAGTTTTTTGGCTTACTTAAGCAGCAAGAGTTTTTTTTTTTTTCCAGAGTTTTGCAGTAGAGTTGAAGAAAATATCAATGGATAAGATGTAGTAATGTCTGTGTACACATGGTTTATGTAGTGGGAAGTTACGATCTCATCTATAATTAGTGGAGCTTCATTTGTTTTTTTCAGCTGATATCAGCGGAGCAATAAACAACAATTAAACATAAACAATATGAACAATGACAATTGAGAAAAACTGATTGCTGTTTGGATAGTATGTGATCTTTACTATGGAGTGCACCCTTCTCTTTGCCCCATTTGTCTGCACTGCACTTCTAACATTTTCTCTGTTCATATGCAGAGAGCCTGAACAGTTATTCGAAAACCATGGCAAAGTTTCAGAATATGCATGATTCAAGACAGCTCATGGCTGCTGCTAACCTTGCCAATAACCAGAGCAACACCAAACTAATGGCGGTTAAACAAGAGGCAAGTACTTCTGTGAACAACCAGACTCCTGGTGTAGGAGCCATTGGCAATAGCAGTTTACAGAATGCCACACCTCTAAACAGCTACCAGAATATGCTCAGAAGCTCCAGTGCAAATCCGATTTTGCTGCAGCAGGAGGCATCAAGTGTCTTCAAAGGTCCTACGGCAATGCACAATGGCATACAGCTGGAAGCGGCCAGATCCTTCCGTGGACCTAACCAAGTGCAGTTCCAACACCCTGCGTCATTTCAGCAGCCTATGCCGCAGCAAAACAATTTCCAGGGCTTTGGTGTTAACCCACAATACCCGCAGCATGTGCTTAATCAGCTTCTGCAGGAAGTTAAGAATAACAGCAACCGCACAAAAGCACAGCAACCGCCTCCAGATGCACCTAATGCGAGCGGTGGTCTCGCATCAGGAGTTGCTATCCCCAACATTGCTGCTACAGGGGAGCAGGGACAGCAGAATATCAACAATAATAACTGTAACCATAACGGCGCGGTGAAGGGTGTTGCTCCAGCTGGTACTGGCCCTAGCAATGTGATCAACAATAGCACAGCCAGCATGGCCCCTGGCAGAAACAACAGCTTCAAGTCGGTGAGCAGCAATCCAGCTGCTGCTGCTACTGGTAGCAATGCCGTGAACTCAAAGGTCGATGACTCCTTCCATGAACTGGAGGACCTCAGTGACATGATCACTAACGAACTGGTTGGAAGCGGCCTGTTCGGTGGAGGACAAGGGTGGTAGTGCCTTACCATGTTAACATGTGAGCATGTGGCAACGTCTCACTACTCTTGAGTTCGTTCGCCCCTAAGCGCCAAGCAACTATATAGCCTAATTGGTGCTGGCAAGTGTTTCACTACCACCCTTCTCTTTCTGGAGCTTCTGTATTGACAGTGTCTGATGATCATATCATACACTTATGTAACTCCAGATGTGTGAGTAACAGAGTACGATAGAGTGAGTTGGATTTGGCTTGGGAATCGGGATCGGTGCAATCCATAGCTGTGTTAGCGTGTGTATGACGTGCTGAATGATATGATGTGATTATCGCATGGTCACAAACATTACCTTTGTCATGTATATCACTTTCATGCTATAGGGAGTGTCAATTATAATCTCATCTCCTGTTATCTGGCACAGGGTGTGTGTTTGCCCCTGGTTCTATCAAATAATCCATCTTTCGTCGTCCTCGCCATCCCGTCCCACGTTCATTCTGCACTACGGCATGGCGTCCCTGTAAGCCTCCGGGGACCGGTTGAGTACACAACTTCCAAGCCATTGGATTTAATCGCCAGTGGGCTGTGGTAAAGATGTTGGATTTAATCGCCTGTGGTACAGATGCGTTTTTGCTAATTTCTTACGGAATTGTTTTAGGTCCAGATTCTCACGAAAAGGAATTTACCTGCTGTTGAGATCGCTTGGCAACTGGATTTTTACCTACTATTCGAAAAAAAGAAACTACCTAGTATTGAAATCGTTTGGCAATTAGATTTTATCTAGTATTTCTTCTGTTTAAAATTAAGCCATTCTAACTTTCTTAAAGAGTCAAAACATTTCAAATTTGACCAAATTTATATAATAAAATAATAATATTTATAATACAAAATTAGTATCATTAGATTTTTTTTATTAATTATATTTTTATAGTATACCTAGTTGTTATCATAAATATTTATTATTTTTTCTATAATTTTAGTTAACCTTGAGATGTTAACTCTCCATAAAAGGAGTGGCTTATATTTTGAAAAAAAAGGAGGGGGAGGAGGGGTACTATTGAAATAGCTAGACAACTGGATTTAGTTTCTTAGAGGAGTAGAAATTGGTGAGCAAAGAATCGGTGTGAAACCACAATTTAGGAATTGATTCTCTACGATTCATTGCCCTTGGTGTTTTGCACGGCTTCTAGTAAATTCTTATCTCAAAAAAGTGGGAAGGTTCTATGCCACCAAACGCCCCCTAAGTATCCAATACATCATAAATGGTTTGAGGTATGCTTTGTGAGAAAACAACAATTTGCAAAATGCATCACACAACAAATACACATATTCATGGCAAGAGAAAGAACAAGCTTCTAATTTCTACACAACTATAAGATTGTGACTCTTAAAAGTACATTTCCACAAGCCAAAGTTAAAATAAAAAACACCTAGATTTTTTTTTCTTTTTTCTTTTCCCTGCTTGATCAAGCATCTATACTTCCTAACTTTTTTTTTTCTCCTTTTGGATTTTTTTTTTCATTTTCATTTTTCTTGGCGCTAAAAAAAGTAGATGATGCAACCAGCCAGGCGTGACGCCTCATTATCTTATCAGCTCCGTTGGCGACGTGGTCGTGGGATGCTAGGAAGGTCCAAACAGTTCATATTTGCATACAGGGCATGTCTGTTTTCACAAAACAACGGAAAATTTAAGGTCAGAAAAAAATCATCACGGTGAATAAATCCCAAGCCACTGTAACGGCAGTAACAATTTGTTAATACTAACAAATAGCACGAGAAGAGGATGCTTCATCATCTGCAGATTTACCTTGTTGACCTTGAGCCATTTGGTGATACACGCTGCGTGGTAGTGATGCCTGCACGGCAACGTTATCATGGTCTCTCGGTTTCTGAAAGTGGACAGGCAGATGGGGCAACTGCATCCAAACAAACCCCAGAAAAACATCATCAGTGATGCCAAGGAAATTTCACTATTTGTCTTCGACATTTGGAAAAACAAAAAACAACTCCCATGTTGTAATTGTGCATATGGATCGATATTTATGGTCCGAGTACATTTTTATATTTCATATACTATTCTTAAATAAGAGCAGACTTGTAATATTGTAAACTGGAAAAGGCAGGCATACACCTACTCTTCATGTTCATGGTTTATTTTCCGGGAGAAAAACCCTGAGGCCTTGACTGCCTTGTACTTCCATGGCTGCAGACAGGAGATGAGCTCATCGGATAAACCTCTGTCCTCAGTCCCCACAGATTCTACAAGTGCCTCTCTTTGCTGCATCACCGAAAAAAGGGCACGAAATCAGTGGCCTTTCCAACACAGGTGTAAAGGTGCACACTACACTACTTGCATAGTTCTATTTTGTTCCCAAGCTTTACATATCACTTAAAGGAGGGGGAAAAAAGAACATTCCCCAGCCACACCTCATAAGTCATGTTGTCTGGATCATCATCATCACCATTACCATCCTCCTGCCTGTCAGCCTGCAGACACAATCATCAGAATCTTCAGTTCTCCACTTTTCATATCTCTGAAGAATAACTAACTAATTCAGAAGGATAGGAAGATGTTGAGCCTGCCAAGTTGAGCAAGGTTCTCTTCGTGTTCGAGAAAAGAAAAAGAAAAAAGACAAGTTGAGCAATCACCTCTTCCTCTTCGTCGTGATGGTCATGCTCATCGTCGGAGTCAGATGGAGACGGCACGCAGCTGATATCTGAACAATCATGGCAGCGCGCCAACGACAACACAATAACCAACAATTATGAGATGCGATGCGACAGGCACAAGAATCCGACGAGTGTCACATCATGTAAAACGGAACGCATCTGAATTTGCTGAATCATCATTTGTATGCAGAGGAGAGCAGAGCAGATCATACCGTCGTCGTCGTCTTGGACGCTGAGGTCCTCCATCTCCTGCTGCAGCTGCTTGGCGTACTCGAAATCCGAGGCGATCTGTTCATCCGTGCCTGAATTCCTGGAAGCAGTTGCTGCTGCAGCACTGCTGCTCTCTCCATGGTATTTCTGTGACTCTGAATAGCCATACGGGCCACTGGGCCCTTCACCTCTCATATGGTTCTCCTGGCTGCTGTATGCTCCTTCCAAAAACGATTGGTGTAAACCCTCCTGCAAATTTGAAAGCTTTCTTTTCAGTAGACTGAAATCCTACTTTCTAAGATAGTAGAAGAATGAAAGCAACGGAAATGATACGAAATTGTCCTGCGTGTTCGCGGAAGAAGCAAAGAAATATACAAGGCTGACAATTCTACTGCTTGTGAATTGTGATGAAGATTTGAAGGCCAAGAAGGGGCACGTACCTGGCCAGGAAGAAGATCGGCAAACACAATCTGGAGCAGCTCGTCGTCGTCGAGATCGAGTTCGTCGAG
This sequence comes from Eremochloa ophiuroides, assembly GCA_038502445.1. NCBI lineage: Eukaryota > Viridiplantae > Streptophyta > Magnoliopsida > Poales > Poaceae > Eremochloa > Eremochloa ophiuroides. The sequence goes on along the minus strand of JAHLJS010000003.1, from coordinate 6,053,420 downwards.
GCTCACATCTGCCACCGTGCTGCGTGTGGGCGAGTTGGCGTAGTGCACGGTGACCCTCCTCAGGGCCCCGGACTGCCCCACGGTGGCCATGATTGGCCGGCCACCGAGACAGGCGTGAGCCGATTACCTGCAGGCCATGGCACAGCATCTATCATAATGAATTGGCATCAACAAAGTCTCTGTGATCAGCAGGAACAGGAGGTAATATGACCACCTCCTTAACAACTTCGTTGATGTGAACTGTTATAAGCCTAAGCCTAAGACTAGGGGGATTAAATTTGAGGGGAAAAAGTTTTTTTTTAAAAGAAAACTCATCCAAATCTCTCATGTTCTTGTGAATCATGCAGTGTACTGTACATATCTGATTTTGCAAGAAAAAAATCGGAGAAGAAAGGCACTCAAGAGGCAAGAACATGGAAGACCGATGAAGCACAAATTAAATTGCAGAATCGAAGTACGAAAACGGAGAATCAAGGAAGAAGAAGGGGACAATGGGAGAAGGATGCTTGGTGTATGTACCTCTGTTTGTGTCTCTTGTTGTCTCCTCTCTTCTCTCTCAACTCAAGGTTTGTTGAAGGGATGGATGCTCTGTTAATGGGAAGGGTGGGTGGCTGCCTCAGTCGTGTTATATATGTAGAGACACGCAGGTCGCTTTCACTGTCTGTTTTTTTTTTTTTTAATATAATTCCATGGACAAAGAAACAACGGTGTTTGAGCTTTTATACGTTCCGGCCTGATGAGCCTCTCGTTGTCTCTGAGTTTGATTTTATCACAGTAAAATCTTGTCAGTGAGTTTGTTCTCATCCTAATTCTAACTTGCCTTGCGTTTTCAGTTGTGGAATACCCCTGTCTGCCCGTTTATTTTTGGAGAAAGGCATCGAATGTTCATATTTAGGAACCTTGGTAATGCCCTTTTTCTCTTTTTTTTTTCTTTTCAAAGAACCAAGGATTTAATCCTGGTTGGGCCGTCAGCGTCACAACTGAAGGCACCACCACTTCATTGCTCATGACAATTCAACACTCGTTTCTGAAAAATAAATCACAATTGCCATCCAATATTGGTTCGTGAAAAATACATCACAATTACCTGAGCTTCAAATCCCATCCAATCAGATGGTGAGAATAGAAGGCTTTTGTTGAGAACATAATAGTTTCTGGTGGAGTTTTTTTGTTTCAAGAGTGAGTCACATGCACTGTTCTTCCTTCCCTCCTTTGCTTGGCAGTTCCAAGTCATTATCATCCATGACTCCATCACGTCTAGACCGTGTGGACTGTTGCATTGCCCTCCATGTGAGCCGTTGCACTTCATTTAATTTAATCCATCATTGTTGAGTCAAGGTCGTCTGCGATGACGACAACTGCAGACAAAGAAATACTAAAAATCAAAATGGACCACTAAAAATTTTGAACCAAGCGCAGGTAGCACCTGTTAACTGACCTCACCTCAGATAATGTGGCTTGTTAGCACAATCGGCGATGACTCAAGAGTCTTCAGAAGATAAAGATCAAGGCATATCTTAAGCGCAGTTTGCGATCATGACCGCGACAGGAAATGGTTAATGACAGCTGGATCTTTAGACACCTGTCAGTTAATTCCTGGAGGAAGGACGTAAATATGGGTGGCCAAGCACAAGATTTTGTTCTTCAAGTATGATGTATGTTCATTTCCTTGCAATCTAATATTATCCAAGTGCTTCATGTTAGAGAGCGCGCTTAATTTGTCGCGCAGCAAATCTTGGTGTTCGGTGCAGGAACCTTCATCTGAGATTCCCAGATCAGCTTTTGGTACACACAAAAGAAGATCCTAGTTAGTGCCAACAAGAAGCAGATATAGAAAACCCTACTTGCTTTAGACCATGCATGTGTCCATGTTCAGCACAACAAATTCTTGGCATCCATTGAAGAATGATGCGCTCAACACAAACACACAGAAACACACTTTCACTAGTATACTAGACCAGTGACCAATCGGACACTAGGAATCCATTGGCATGCATGTTCCGGCTGGACACTGAATTATGTTTACATCAGTAGGTGGCAATCCCTTTCACTGGCAATCCCTTTCACTTCCAACGGTGACATCTCACGCATTCCTCTGCACTGCCTACCATCCAAATACAATCAGTGTAGTCCAGGGCGGTGGTGGATTATCATGTGGTTAAGGCACCGACCACCCTACTGATCTCTCGCCATTACTCACTGACCACGACCTCACACAAACCATTCAGTCAATTTCATCAGACGAAATTTCCGGGCAGGATCGCTGCACCTCAACACGACATGATCGAGAAGATTGGCAGCCAAGACAGCCACGGAGGCCAAAGACTTGGAGCCAGTCATGTCAACCATAAAGTAGTGCCGGCAGTTGTTGTTGCCAAATTGATTAAGCTCCTCTGTTCTTAAAATAATCTGGAGAAGGATACAAGGTGGTGTACTGTACAATAGCACAGTACTGTGTAGTAGCCTAAATTTCAACTACAAGACATGGACAACTAACTATAAAGCAGTCTACTACCACCATACATCTGAATGTCAGATTTTTTTTAAGATATATATCTGAATGTCTGATACATGGCTCAGAAGACGATCCTATCCCATTTGGCCTGGGACAAGCATCTACCATCTGGTATCTCATAATTTCAACGAGTCATCAAGCACCCAGAGCACTAACTTCCTGGATGAGCTACCTTTTCAAATGCATATATCTGATAATTTCAACAAGAGAAAAAACGACAAAAGTAAAAAGAAGATACTGCGTCATGTTCATTTCGTCAGCATTTACAAGTCATCAAGCATCTAGCACTATGATTGTGCTCCTAATTGTGAAACTGACCTGGTGAAATTGTTCTTTTTTCCACAATCACATGGCGATCTGAACATTGACCAGTGTCCTTCTGGAAGTGTCCTACCCGAGCAAATCTTTCTGCTTGCCTGTGCTGGTACGTTCACACCTTAGGCAGCAGCAGTCATTTTCAAGTTTGATAGAATCAATAAAGTTTTCAGCTAAAAGTTGTAAGCTTGTTCAACATATGAGCCGCGACTATAAAAAAGAACTAAGGAACACGATAAATCCAATGAAGCATGGCAAAATATATACTGCAAAGGCATATGACATATTCTTTTAGAGAAACAGAGGACAAATGAGGCCATGAGGGTTCTTATGTCTGCCATTTGACAGTTTCATATTTGCCTTGCTTCCAGTCCAGGTTGCACCCAATATGAGAGTACGCTCCAAACCATGGCTGCAAAGTGCTACAGAAGGCAACCGTGAGAATATGATGGGCAAAAATATAGCGCCGATCATTCCTGCATCATACTTCCAAGCAATCTCATGCATAACCCCAAGTTTGAAAGTTCGTCTAGCATCTTCCATGATGAGCTGTCATGGTAAATGATGAGTTAGCGAGGTAGTTAGATAAATGCAGCAAAGGAGAAAGTATACACTACATCAAAACTATCACCAAAGTATATAAGCTTTCTCTGTAGTAAATAATTCTCCAGTTTCTGTTTAATAATTTGCATGTCAGATCCAAGGTTTCATAATCTAAAAGAGAAGCAGAGGAATTCACCTGCTTGGGGTATGTCATGCGATTATATGCTTCTTTCTGTCTGGTGCTCCTGCACTTTTGGATCATACAAACAACAGAAATAACCATTTGGTAGTAGAGGAAAATCCATTGGTATTCAGGGGTGCATTCACTTGATATGACAAATCTTCTGTTTCCTCCTTTGTGTATCCCTTTGCAGGTCAATTTGACACGAAGGATCAGAGAAAGAAGTCTGCGATCTATCTAACGTGATTTTCTCAGTTTCTTCTCGCATAAAGGAGATAGAAAATGGAGATGGAAAAAAAATTAGCTTTTCACTTCTGATTTGTCCAAGTTGACAAGCTTCATGGTCAGTGTGACGCTATCCAGGGTGTCATATACCATCTCAGATCTTGGATGCGATTTATCCTCAACCAGGAACTTGTGCATGCTACCATCTAACTCAATAAAGCTGTACCCAGCAGATTTCTTGTGATCTTTTTCCTTTAGCAACTTCCATACCTGGGCAACACCATCCCATTTGCCACGTGACGCGTATATATTTGAAAGGATCACTAGGTTTGCTGTATTCTGCGGCTCCAGGTACATTAGTTTTCCCACTGCTACTTCCGCTAGCTCTACGTTGCCATAGAAGCTGCAAGCTCCAAGCAAGGCTCCCCAGATCACGGCGTCAGGCTCCATTGGCATGCTCGCGATCAGACTGTCAGCTTCTTTTAACAGACCAGCACGCCCCAGCAGGTCAACCATGCAACCGTAGTGCTCGATTCTTGGCTTAAGACCGAACTCCTCTCTCATTGACTTGAAGAGCAGCTTGCCTTCATCCACCAAGCCTCCATGAGTACAGGCCAAAATGACTCCAACAAATGTAATGCCATCTGGTTTAGCCCCTGTCATCTAAACAGAGTAGAATCAGCTTCAGGCTTAGCAACTACAATGCAATAATGGGTAGTTTGAATATTTGATTCTCTGGACCATCTCTGCAACTAAGTTGGATGCAATGCAACACAAATGGCTGAAGTAATAACACCATCAAGAGAGCGCAAGCAAGAAATCCTCACCCTCAACTTATGAAACAAGCCCAGCGCCTGTCTCCAGAGGCCATGCACGGCAAACGCCATGATCATCGAGTTCCAAGAGCAAAGATCCCTCCACCGACTAATGCCCCGAAACACGTTCCAAGCCCGACGGATGCTGCCACACTTGGCGTACATCTCGATCAGAGCGTTCGCGACATAGACGTTCCTGAGCATCCCCCTCCCCCTGGCGTACCGCTCCACCTTCCTCCCCAGCGCCAGGGCCCCGACCGCCGCGCACGCGGGCAGCACGCTGCTGACGGTGAGCTCGTTCGGCCGGACCCCGGCCCCCTCCCACATCTCCAAGAACGCGCGCACCGCGTCCTCGTGCCTCCCGTTCTGCGCGTACCCCGACACCATGGCGGTCCAGGAGACGACGTTCCGGTCGCGCATTCCGGCGAACAGCTCCTCCGCGTCGCCCACCCGCCCGAGCCGCGCGTACGCGGACAGCAGCGCGTTGCGCGCGGCCGCGTCGTCACTGTGTGGCGGCAGCTCGTCGAACACCCGCCGGGACTCCGCCAGGCCGCCGCACCTGGCGTAGGAGGCGACGAGCGCGGACGCGAGGTACGGGTCGCCGGACGACGCGGCGTGCCCGGACTTGGTGAGCAGGGCGTGCGCGCACGTGGTGGCGGTGGTGGAGGCGGAGGAGGAGGAGGAGGAGGAGAAGAGGAGGGTGAAGGAGAGCGGGGTGAGGAGGCGGAGGCGGTGCGCGCGCGCGAAGCAGGGGAGCAGCAGCGGGTGGCGCGCGGCGGCGAGCGCGTGGAGCAGGCGGTCGTGGAGCGGCGCGGAGGAAGGGCAGGAGCCGCCGAGCAGGCGCGCAGCGTAGTGCAGGTCCCCCGCCGCCAGCACGCGCTGGAGCAGCGGCTGCAGGCGGCGCTCCCCGCGGCGGAGCAGGCGCGCGTGCAGCCGCTTCGCTTCCTCCATCATCGCCGCTGGCGGTGGCAGGTGGCGCGCGGTGGATGTGCCAATGATGGGCCGCGTGCAGACGTCGTGGATCAATCAACGCTGGTTTTGGGGTGGGCCAGAAAGGGCGAGTCCACTCGAGGAAGTTTGGATCGTGGGCCAACTGATGTGCCTTGGAGTGGGCCGAGCGTGTTGTATGAGATGGATCGTAATGGGCCTTATCGAGCTTCCTCGATAACGGACGACGATCACGACTAAATTCTGCCGGGGCTGGGCCTGGTGTCACTGTTGCTGCCGGCCGACCACCGCGATCATCATCAAGCGAACCGTGTATGGTACTATGGTCTCACCATTCTGCAACTGAGTGAAGCTGATCGAAGACAGCTCTCTTCAATTTGGTTCGTTTAGGGTCACTGAGAATCCGAGCTAGAAAGTCAGCCTGGGCACATTTCCACCGAAAACCGAACACCGAACCGAAACCGACCCGAAATGTCGGTTTTTCGGTTTTTCGGTTCGGTGTCGGTTTTCGTTTCTGTACTGTTCGGTGTTCGGCTTCGGCTTCGGTTTCTGGGGAAAACCGAACCGAACCACCGAACAACCGATATAAGGTATACCATGCCAGTCCACCGCTCGGTCCGCTCGTGGCTCGTCCAGTCGTCCGCTACCCCTCTAGTCCTCCTGCTCCTGTCGTCACTCGTCGACTCCTCCTCCTTCTGACCTAACCCTAAGACAGTGCCGCAGTGGGCAGTGGCGGCGGGCCGGTGGCGGCGCACCTGCACCCAGGCGGCGGCGCGGCGCACCTGCACACCCAGCACCCGCACCCAGGCGGCGGCGGCGCGGCGCCCCTGCACCCGCACCCAGGCGGCGGCGGCGCGGCGCACCTGCACCCGCACCCAGGCGGCCAGCAACGGTGGCTCGGCGCGACGCGGGCCAGGCCGGTGGATTGGAGGCGCACCCCGCGTGGCGTGGCTGCGTGGACTCCGGCGGGCGGGCGGCTGCAGTCGGCGGCCGCATCTGAGGTCCGACAACTCCGACGCGACGCCGGTCGTGAGGTGGTCGGAGGTCCGACGCGGCGACGCCGGCGAATCAAGTTCCTCTGGCTGCAAGAACAGAGCAGTCCTCTAATGTAAGTCTTTGCTCCTCTGTGTCCTTCGATCATTGGTGATTTGGTGAATCAGTTTTGGTGAATCACAATTCAGACTAAACTATAGAAGTACTCAAGTACTTGATATATTGACTTCAGACTTAGATGTGGAGTATGGACTTAGATTGATATATTGACTTCAGGCTTTCTGGAATCACATTCATTTGCATTGATTCTATTTTTTTCTTAACTTGTAGATGGGGGACACTGAAGAAACAGTTGCAGATACATCTCGTGTGAATGAGACCGAAGTGCAGGTGGAAGAACACTTGATGATTTTAGGACTTCACTGACACCAACAATGGTTGAGCGGCTCGTTTGTACAAATGATTGGCTACGTGCAAACGACTACGTCAGCGCCGTTGAAGAAGACACAGAAGCAATGACCAAGCTTGAGGAAGGTAATTTGTATTGTAATGACAAGTTAGAGTTGCTATGATGCTATCATTTCTAATGTTTATCATGATCATGATCACTTATTTCTAATGTTTGTCATTTCATTTTAATTGTTTATCATGATCACTAACTGAAACACAATCACTTATTGCAGAAATGGGTGTCCTGGCCATTTCTAAGGATAGCGCTACAGCCACTACTGCATCTTGATTCTTGAGCCATTCTTGCTGTCATTGTTTATCATGTTCTGTGGTTTTTTTATCAAGTCTAAACTAGTGAACTGCAAGTCTGCAAGTTTGTAATATTTCATATTTAACAATTTGAGCTATGAACTATTGATCTGTACGTTAGTAACATTCTGGAGTGTTCGAATAATTCAACTTTGTATTCTGTATTATCTGTGCTGTGCTTGCTATGAATATTTGTCATATTTTTGTGTTTGTTGTGAAAGATATCAGGTCTGAAACCTGCTGCCTGTGCTGTGCTGATACTGTTATCGGTTTTTTCGGTTTAAACCGAAAAACCGAACTAGTAAACCGAAACCGAAGTTGTCGGTTTCTGTTTTTTTGGAACCCGATCGGTGCTCAATTCTTGGAAACCGAAGTTCTGGTAAACCGAATAAACCGAACCGAACTTTCGGTTTAAACCGAACGCCCAGGCTGACTAGAAAGCAGTGATGATGGCTCTGTTCGCTAAATCTTAAAACCGTTTATTTTTCAGCTTTTCTACAGTATTTTTCTCTCATAAGAAATTAACATCAGCGTTTATTTTCAACCATTTTTTTTTAGTTTCGGCGAACAGAGCCGATAGCGTGAATCAGCCAAAATTCAGCATTTTTTCAGTTATGCAATAATATACAGCAAGTGTGCACACAGTACGCAGCACATGATATCTGGATCTGGCTTTGCAGGTTGCTGCAGAGCGCGATAGCCAAGGTCGTCCCTGTTTTTTCTTGGACGGCAACGGCAGTTTGTAGATTCACGTGTTGCTCGTGGCCTGGAATCTTGGCAAGTGTGCAGAGCCCTTGACGCCTTGACCAATGACCGTTCATTTTCATCATCTACAAGTAGCAGTATAGTAGAGACGTGGAATGACAGGTACCGTGTAGCGGTAGGGCCCCAGCTGCTTGAATGCTGCTCCAACGCGATTGGGTTCAGCCGGTTGAGATTCCGCTGTCTCCGTCCTCCGTGATGGCAACGACGAACCGTCCAAAAGGGCATATTCAGCTCTGCTGCTTTCAGTCTTCCTCCAATCCTCCCTGATGCAACGGAATCTGCCGCACTTGATATTTATTTATTTATTTATTCATTTACAAATGCACTGCACGTCTCTCTCTGCAGAATTGTACTCGCTCTGTCCCGTTTTAGTAGTCGTTCTAGCTACCAATGAGGTGCCGCACTAGTTTTTCTGTCGGTGTTTTGAGAATTTTTCTGTTGACGCTTGACCGACAGGAAAAATGTACTACCGTCATGGAAATTTCTGAACCGACGGAGAAATTGTGTTTTTCTGTCGCTTTATTTCTGGCGGTGTTTTTCTGTCGAGTTACTGACAGAGAAATTATTTTTCTATTTTTTCTATTGGTATTTGCTATTTCCCTGTCGGTTTCATCCCGACAGGAAAATTTTAGTTTCCAGTAGTGAGCTGCTTCTAGATGCTTGAGCCAATCAATGAACCTAGACAAATTAATGCAGTGACAGAACGACAGGTATATTGGGACAGAGGGAGTATGTATAGGAGGAAGGAAACTGATGAGAAGACAGGACTGCACTGCAGCAGCGTGTGAATTGTAACCGAGACCAAGGAGCATGAGCACATTTTCTCTCTGTGGAAAACTCCCATGTTTGCATTTCGTGGAAGCAATATGTTGTTGTGTTTGATGATTTGGAAAGCCTGGCATGTATTTGAGGTTTTGAGAGGAGCCGCGTGTGCAAGAAGAGAGTTCTCGTGGAATACTAGTAGTATCTCCCTAGGGCCTGATTTTATATGGCCTGCCTTCCAACCAAACACCGGATGAAAAAGAGATCGTTGTGCCCTTACCAAAACTAGAACACATGTTACGTTGTGCTACACGCAACCCATGCATGGCCTGGGCAATACATACGGAGTACGCACGTAACTTGTCTCGCATTTTATGCAGGAAAAAAACAATCTGAGGGTTTATCTGTAGTACTACTCGATTTGAGGTTGACTTTGTCAGCTGTGAGATCTGATGAACCTACCTGCGTTTTCAGCTACAGAGGAGTCGCTATGATTCAGGATCGGAGGAGAAACCAAACAAACACTAGAGAGACAGAGAGAGCGCCCCATGAAATGAAATTCGACCAGTCGTCATTCGATCAAGAGCTGCTGGTACGGACGAGGACCAGCAGGTGCACTGAACCTGGACGCAAAATGCAGTTGACGGCGCGGGGCAAATGTGTAATGTCACACAAGTGACAAATAAATGTCGCATATGTCCATTTCCGTTGCATGCAATTGCAAATAAATCACGAATCTCCCAGACAGATCCGATTCCGATCCATCCAATCCAACTACGAAACGCGTGTGATGTGTATTGACGTGCTCAGTTAAACAGGGGAGGCAGCCGAGCGCCTCAACAATTGAGACAGTAGTTAGTTTATTCATGCCATATATTAATAAAACAAGCAAATAAACAGATATTTACAAATAGAGACCTCGTGTTGCTTCTTGCATTGATCTGCACATTCACATATTCAACAGCTCAACAAACGATTACATTATGTACATAAATCCCATTGCATTGTCCTCACACACCAACTGATATGATGGCACATGGGTACTCACGCCTGTCTCCTTTGCCACTACTATTCTCCCAAAACTACGGTAATATTACTACTCAGCTATGGCACTGTTTGCTTCCTTAGCTTCGTGGTTTTACGGTAGTCAAATTCAGGCCAAACTAAAAATAGGCCACTATTTGCTTTTATTTAAAATTTGACAATTTCACACTCCTTTAAGTTTCGGGGTGCAATGCAACTATCAGCGCCATTGGAGGTGGGGGTGGGGATCCCCTCTCCCTTGTTGACCCTAAACAATAGGCCAATTTTAATTGGGCAAATTGGCTTAAAAAACTGACCTATTTTGTGGGCTCCTAGAGACTCACATTTAAGGTCCAGGTTGTGTAGCCCTCGCAAACACAATTCTGACATTTTTTTAAAAAAAAAATGGTATTGTGGGAATGTTGCAACGGGAGGGAAATCTCCTAGTATACCCAAACCTAGTAAACGTACCCTGAAATTTAAATTTATATAAGAATTTGGGTAATAAGATTTATTTTTGGTATTTAAAATAATGCTCTAAATTTTATAATTAAGCCCACAAAATAAAATTTGTTTGAACCAAAACTCTTCCCTCGATCCGATTACTATGCAGCCTAATGACTTAAATTAAAAGAAACAAAAAACTGGTTTGCATTGTTCCCAATCCAACAACAACACACCTACGTCCCATGCAGATCTTAGGTCTGAAAAACTAGGAACACACCGCAACCGTGATACATCAACTAATAAGAGCCTGTTTTGGGGAGCTCTATGCAGCTCCGGCTCCACATAGTGTGTTTTGGCTGGGGCCAAAGCTAAAGCCGTTTCGGCTCATGCAGCGAGTGTTACAGGCAGTAACTAAGCAGAAGGAGATGAAGCACTTAGGATCTGTGCCATGCATGAACGGCGCTCAGTAAGCAATAAACACATTCAAATTTGGTAGCGTGATCCAAATGAGATCCTATTGAAGGATTGAAGTAAAGATAAGTGCACCACCTAGAAGGGATATGGTTAGGGCTCACTGCACTTTCATATTCCCTTTATTCCATATTATAAAAACTTTCTTGTATAGTTAAAGCGTCTTAAGTTTAACCAAATGTATATGATAAAAAATTAACAATTATAATATCAAATGAGTATGGGTATTTATTAATTATATTTTTATAGTGTAGCTATTTGATGTCATAAATCTTTGTTACTCTCTGTAATGCATGTGTGGCGCACACAGGTGGCAGATGTCATCGTATGCCCCCATCTGCTTGCAGTTGGTTGAAAATGAACCACGCATCTCCCAGATCCGATCCAACTTATGAAACGCGTGTGAGGCTGTGAGTATACATGTACGCTATAGTACATGCTTAAACAGGGGATGGAGTCGGGGGAGATAATGCAAGCTGCCTCGCGGGAGGACAAGTCGTCATAACACAAACATGTTCCATAATTATAGCCTTGTCCGCACCTCTGCACGCATATACTGTACTCTACTTAGCAAATAAATAAATCATTACCTCGTGTTGCTTCTTGATCTGCACATTCACAAGTCAACATGTGAGGCCATCAACAGCCCAACAACCGATTACCATGGGCCCATGGCATACATAAATCCCATGCATTGTCCTCTCACACCAACTGATCGATGCCCTCCCGGCCCGTCGTATTTTTTTTCTTTTAAAGAGGCGAGAGAGAAGAAAAGGCCCTGATGATGATTACCATTATTATTTCACATCCTCACGCTCATGGCGGCAAATTCCTTCTCCACTATTCTTCTATCAAATCCGCATTTACACGCAGCTATCGCATTGATTGGCTTCCTTCTTTTTTCTTTATAAGGAATGGTCGATTCGATACCACAACAGGCCAATTTGAGACTCAATTTTCGAGGTGCGTGTGGGGATCCTCTCTCCCATTGACCCTAAAAATAGGCCAATTCTTATACCATCACCTCCCCCTGAGGTTAATTATACTAAGGTGTAAGTTGTAATCCGTGCAATAATATTGTCACAAATAAAAAAAATATTATGCTAGTAAATATTCTTGTGTGTGTCTTGCAGTGGGAGAGAAAAAAAAATCCTAGCATACCCAAACATGGCCTAAAATTTATAATTTATAAGAAATAAGCTATAAGCATCACTGTTGGGTAACAATATTCGTTTTCATATTTAAAATAATCCTCTAGCGTTGTATAATTAGGCCCACAACTTAAAAATAAGTTTTGGCTTCTTGGCACCAAAATTCTTCAGCCAACCCATTCCTATGGAAACACATTCGGACTTTGTTGCCTGATCCAAATGACACCACGTTGGAGAATTGGAGATTTGGAGTAAAGATAAGCGTATCACCTAGAAGGGACGTCGTTGCGGCTCACCGTTAGACTTTGCCATATTTGTTACGAGCTCTTTAATAATTTTAGATCATTAGATGAAAACTTCTAGTTTTAATATTGGATATATATACATGTATTAGATGAGATACTAATACAATAATTTGTTTTTTTATATGAAAGAGTACATAGACACGCTAAGTAACACGCAAACATTGCAGATATTTCCACAAACGTCCCTGTCCCACAAAAATGCAGAAGAGAAAAGAACAGTATTAGCAGACACCTCACACCAGACAGCTTCGGCCGGGAACAGCAGGAGTGTGTGGCCCCAAAAGGCCAAAGGCCCAGGACAGGTCGGCACACACATGCCACATCCCCCACCAGCAACTACCACCATGGCATCCTCTCCCCCTCCTCCTCCTCCTCCTCGCCAGGAGGAGGAACAGGAACAGGAACGGGAAGAGGGGCACCGCCATGGCGCCGCCGCCGGCGACGACGACGACCAGATCACCGCCCCGCTCCGTAAGCACCAACCGTCTCCGTTGTCTCATGCTGTTTGTTAGAGTAGCTGGTTGGTTTCCATGCTTCACCCTGCCGCCTTCTTGATTCGCTGCTGATCTCTCCTAGTAGAGCTTTGCTTGTTCATTATATTGCTAATGATGGTGACGATGATGCAGTGGCGGAAGCGACGTCGACATCGCGCAGCTCGCCGGACGATGAGGACTACTCCGACGAGAACTCGCCGATCGAGCAGGTGGCGCTGACGGTGCCGGTGGGGGACGACCCATCGACGCCGGTGCTGACGTTCCGGATGTGGGTGCTGGGGACGGCGTCGTGCGCGCTGCTGTCGTTCCTGAACCAGTTCTTCTGGTACCGCAAGGAGCCGCTGACGATCACGGCGATCTCGGCGCAGATCGCGGTGGTGCCGCTGGGCCGCCTGATGGCGGCGGCGCTGCCGGAGCGGCGCTTCCTCCGCGGCACGCGCTGGGAGTTCTCCCTCAACCCGGGGCCCTTCAACGTCAAGGAGCACGTGCTCATCACCATCTTCGCCAACTCCGGCGCCGGCACCGTCTACGCCATCCACGTCATCACCGCCGTCCGCGTCTTCTACGGCAAGAACATCACCTTCTTCGTCTCCCTCCTCGTCGTCCTCACCACCCAGGTAGCTACAAAGCGCTTCATTTGGCGTTTGCTAGCTGCTAGCTTCGTGTTGCGTGCCGTGCGAGGCTTCAGCTTCACTGTCTCTCATGTATTGCGTGCAGGTGCTGGGGTTCGGTTGGGCGGGAATATTCCGGCGGTATCTGGTGGAGCCGGCGGCGATGTGGTGGCCGTCCAACCTCGTGCAGGTCTCCCTCTTCAGGTACTCAACTTCATTTTCCAATCCCCATTCTCCAACCAACAGAGATCCACCATGTAGTAGCTCTACAAGCTTCATGTTTTTTTTGTTGAGCACCCTCTCACACCTTCACCCTTTTTTTTCCTCTAAGTAGCGTGTGTGGAGTTAGATCTGTTTGATAAAAATATTTGGAGCGGAGCTAAAAATATAGAGTGGAGCAATCCCCAACACCCTTTGAACGGAGTATCTAGGTGTGGAAACTATGTATCTAAAAAAGAAAAACGAATTACAGTTTGCAAAGGAAAGGAATAAATAACAAGCTATCATTTATTAGTCTGACAAAGATAAAATTAATTAAAGCCCAGTATTAGTAGTTGACTGTGTACTGATTCTACATTGGTGAGAGCATTAGAGATGTAATGTGTGATGTGCGTGGTTGCCACGTCTGTGCATGCGTTTGGCGTTCTTGATTTTTATAATATACGTACATAACGTCATGATAGACAATGGGCGTGGATTACGTGGCATGGGCCATGCCACGTCGTTTTGGAGTTGCTTACATCCAAGCATGAAAGGGACTGCAATGTGACTGGTACATTGAGGAAATTTGAAATGATGAACAGATTGAGGAAAAAAAGACGATCACGAACACTAAGGTTCATATTCCAGGTAGGAAGTAATTTCTGAAAAGTAAGTTTGTGACGATGAATCACGCGATCGATCAAGAATCCGTACAAAGAAAGGTATGCGCTCTAGCTGACCAAGCTGGATTCCCAAGATTCCAACAACTGGCTTTTGCATCTGGTCATTAATTTATCTTTACGGTCAGCTCGTTAGAACTGTACTGGTTCTGAAAACGACCCACATCACATGCAACAGAGAAAAAAAAAAAAATCCTTATCAGTCTTTGACAAGGAGGTAACATGCACCGCGAGACTACAAGTCAGTTTATTTTTCCATGAGCCAAATGAAAATTCGTTTGAGAATGCTGAGAAATTAATCAAAGATTCAGACAAACGCACAAGTTTTGCCACAAACAACTTTACTACAACAACGACTTACACAAACATTGCAATGTGTATCTGCTCACCAGGGCGCTCCATGATAAAGAACGGCGGGTCAAAGGAGGCATGACGCGCAACCAGTTCTTCCTGGTGGCATTCATCTGCAGCTTCGCCTACTACATCTTCCCGGGCTACCTGTTCCAGATGCTCACTTCCCTGTCCTGGATCTGCTGGGTCTTCCCGCACTCTGTGCTCGCCCAGCAGCTCGGGTCGGGCCTCAGCGGGCTTGGCATTGGAGCGATCGGCCTTGATTGGTCCAGCATCTCCTCCTACCTTGGGAGCCCCCTTGCCAGCCCCTGGTTCGCCACCGCTAATGTCGCTGCCGGGTTCTTCATCATCATGTATGTCATCACGCCAATTGCTTACTGGTCCAACTTCTACAAGGCGCAAAACTTCCCCATCTTTTCCGATGGCCTCTTCACCTTGACTGGACAGAATTACAACATCTCGAGCATTGTGGACTCCCACTTCCAATTTGATACCAAGGCGTACGAGAAGAATGGTCCGCTGTACCTCAGCACTTTCTTCGCTGTTACCTATGGTGTGGGTTTTGCATCCCTTACCGCGACAATTGTTCATGTTTTCCTCTTCCATGGAAGGTGAGAAACTTCTTCTGGAGTTCCTCGTGCTGCTAAGGAAAACAAAATAATGAAGTTAAGAATTATGGTGTGCTTGTGTGCAGTGAAATTTGGCAGTTAAGTAAATCAGCTTTTCAAGAAAAAAAGATGGACATACATACAAAACTTATGAGGAGATATAAGCAGGTCCCGGAGTGGTGGTTCATCTGCATCCTCATTACTAACATTGCTGTTACCATATTTGCCTGTGAATACTATATTGAGCAACTCCAGCTGCCTTGGTGGGGTGTTTTGCTTGCATGTGCAATTGCGTTTTCCTTCACCCTCCCAATTGGAATAATCACAGCGACAACGAACCAGGTACCAGTTTTTAACACCCTGTGCATATTTAAAGAGCGCAAGTTCGGACACTTCAGCTTCTTTGCTGTATGCAGACTCCAGGCTTGAACATCATCACAGAGTACGTCATGGGGTACTTATACCCTGGACGGCCAGTTGCAAATATGTGCTTCAAGGTGTATGGTTATATCAGCATGAGTCAAGCTCTGACCTTTCTTCAAGATTTTAAGCTGGGTCACTACATGAAGATTCCCCCAAGGACCATGTTTATGGCTCAGGTAAGCTATACTAGCATCTCTTCGGCACAGATACAAATATGGCTCTTTTTAATTGTGTCACTAAACATCATCTTGTAACATGATAGGTGGTGGGAACTTTGATTGCAGCATTTGTATACCTCGGAACAGCATGGTGGTTGATGGACACAATCCCAAACATCTGCAACACTGAGCTCCTCCCATCAGACAGCCCTTGGACCTGCCCTGGGGATCATGTGTTCTATGATGCATCAGTTATCTGGGGTCTTATTAGCCCGCGCAGAATATTTGGTGACCTAGGCACTTACTCGGCAGTGAACTGGTTCTTCTTGGGTGGAGCTATTGCCCCCCTCCTAGTGTGGCTTGCACACAAGGCATTCCCAAGCCAGAGCTGGATCTTACTCATCAACATGCCCGTGTTGATCGGTGCCACCGGCAATATGCCACCTGCTACTGCTGTCAACTACACCACATGGGTACTTGTTGGGTTTTTGTCAGGTTATGTGGTTTACAGATATCGGCGTGACTGGTGGGAGCGACACAATTATCTGCTTTCTGGTGCGCTAGATGCTGGTTTGGCGTTCATGGCTGTCCTGATTTACTTATGCCTAGGCTTGGAGGGCATCAGTCTGAACTGGTGGGGCAATGATTTAGATGGTTGTCCTCTGGCCTCTTGTCCAACTGCCAAAGGTATTGTCATTGAGGGCTGCCCAGTGTATACATGAAACCCATGGTGTGACCTGGGGAGAAGAGAACATGACAAATGAAGAAGCGTGCGAGGAGCGATGTAAATAAGCAAACTTTATTTTCAAACAATTTAGAGATGAGAAATTGGTGTTATTTTTATTGTATTCTGAAGAGTTATGAAGATTCATAATAATATTCAAGGAAAATGGGTAGTTATGGACAAAGAAACTACTATTCCAGCTTGGAAAGAAGTCATTCCATGGTAGAACGAAACATATAACTTATTCATTGAAATATGCATCTTTCAACTAGTACGCATTATCAATTACAGTTTTTTTTTTTTTTTTTTTTTTTTTTTTTTTTTTTTTTGTTTTTTTTGGTGTGTCTATGTGCTACATAACCAGTCTGATCTCATGGGAACACAACACACTAACCTGATTAATTTTCTGAAGAAGCCCAATGCCATAAGTTTCAAAACAAAAAGTCTCAGAACAAACTAGAAGTTCCAAGCTTCCAGCTATAGTCTGTATTCTTTGTGGCTACATATGTAGAGCCAAATCAAGATGCTTTTTCCAAGTTTCATTTGTATCTACCACTTTTCTGATAAATACTTCCCACAATTGACTATCCACGAAATCCTGACCACTTAAAGCTGCTGCTTCAACGATGGTGAAAACAATATCATTATGACTTGGCTTAGAAAGGCTATCTACCATTGCTTGATAAAGAAACTTGCTTGGAGTGCACCCTTTGGCCATCATCTCCTTAAATAGTGCATAACCTTCATTTGACTTGCCTATTTTGCAGAAACCCCTGATCAAGGCCTCATAAGTCATTGCATTTGGTTCATACCGCCGTTCGACCATGTCATCCCATACCCTACCAGCCTCCTGTAACTCTCCATTCTCACATAACCCTATAATAAGCGAGTTATACGTGAGCAAGCTTGGCACAAACCCCCTCTCGAGCTCATCGAACAGCCTCCTCGCCTCCTGAACCATTTCATTCTTGCATAACCAGTAGATCAATGTGCTCACAACCGTGTTATCTGGTGGGACGTTCTTCTTCACCATCAATCTCCACATCTCATTCGCCTCTCCTGCCTTTCCATCCTGGCATAGCACATCAACCACCTTAGAACACAGTGGTGTGTCCGGTACAAATCCTGCCCCTAGCATCTCCCTCGTCAAATCACGCGCCTCTGTGGATTTTCCCTCCTTGCAGCATGCCTCGATCACCACAGAGTAAGTAACCTCATTCGGCTGCACCCCTGCGGCTTCCATCTCATCCATGATCCTTGCTGCATCTTGCAACTTCCCACGGCGGCAGTACCCATCTATGAGCACCGTGTACATTGTAGCATCCGGCCTTCGCCCACTGGCAACAATATCATCAAAGAGATGCTGTGCACCCTCGAGATCCCCTTTGGCACAGTAAGCAGTGAGAACCGTGGTGTAGGTGACGACATCCGGGACGACCCCCCAGCCAGTCATTTCGTCGAGCACCTTGAGTGCAGCGTCGAGGTCACCGATGCCAACCAGACCCTTGAGCAGGATGTTGCAGGAGACGAGGTTGGGCGTGATGTAGAGCTTGGTTGGCGCGGCGCGGAAGAGCGCGGCGGCGAGGCGGAGCCGGCGCGCGGAGACGAGCGAGTGGAGGAGCGCGTTGAAGGAGCGGGTGGAGGGGCGGGAGTTGAAGGACGGGAGGGAGAGGAAGAGGCGGAGGGACGGGAGCGGGCGGAGCGCGCGGAGGAGCGGCAGGAACGGGCGGTCGGAGAAGGCAGGGAGGCGGGACGCGCGGAGCAGGGAGAGGACGTGGGGCAGGTGGCGGGCGGCGGCGTCGTCGGCGCGGGAGAGGCGGGAGAGCGCCGCGGCGAAGACGGGGAGCGAGGGCGGCAGAGGAGGCGCGGCGTGGAAGAGCGCGTGGCGGAGGGCGAGGACCGCGTCCTCCGGCGTGGCCGCGCGGAGGAGGAGGCGGGACAGCGACCGCGCCGTGAGGCGGCGCGGCCAGGGCTGCACCGGCGGCATGACGGTGTATCCGGACTCCGGCAGCGACGCCGGGAGAGGGGCCAGGTGCGCGAGCGGCACGGTGGTCCGCGTGGCCGGCGCTGTGGAGAAGGCCCGGGCGCCGGGGATCCACCGGCGTGTGCTGCCCGCCCTTAGCATGGCGATGGCGTGCAGCGGAGTGGCGAGGCGAACGCCAAGTTGGGTTTTACTGGACACATCTGCCGGGTCTTGGGCCCAAGAGAGAACTGGGCTCTACTGAGATTGAAGCCCGCCATGGCATATATGAATCCGGATCAGTTTCTTGCAGTAAATCCCGGCCCAATTCGAACTGGTTAAGTGGGTACATAAAGAAATGTACTAGACATTATTTCCATTCTTGGGTTTATTCCTACCAGGCCGTGTTTAGATTCCCTTCAAAATCTAAACAAAAAGGTTACATCAATTTTTATATGGAACATTAAATGTAGATGAATTTTTTTTATATATTTGCACAGTTTGTGCAAAGCCCACGAGACCAATCTTTTGAATCTACTTAGATCATGAATGGACACTTATTAAAAAAAATTCCCCGGTGTCTAAATTCTAAAATTTTTCTTCTAAACGGGGCCTCACCGGTGGTTCCGTAAACCAACAGTCTCCTGCAGAAACGACTATTGCCTGGTCTGACAAAGTATTTGTTGACGCAGATTCTGAACAACATACCAGTAGGTACTAGATCGCAAACGTCGCGCACGAGACGAAACAGGGCGAAACAGCAGAGCCACTAACCTCGACCTAGCCGGTTTAACCTAGGCGAGCCAACCTACCTGGCCTGGCCGACTCCTGGAGCCGGCTGAGCCGCCTTTCTTGATCAGCACCGAGAAGGTTAGGGTTTGAGGTAGTTGGTCGTCGGGACGACCGGTAATTGCAGTAGAGAACGTTGATGGTCATTGTAGCGTCCGTCCTTCGCCGGAGAAATCCCGAACACCTCTCGGAAAGATCCGTCGGATAGATACATGTTGCCCTAGAAACCACGGAGGCTACCTAGAACGCCAACTAAACTCGCGGAGAGTCGAGTCGAACAGCAAGATAGAGGGTGAACCACCGAAAAGCCTACTTTGTAAATGTAGGTCTTATCCCAATAGGAAATACGTATTAGGGTAGATTTCCAAGTTTCCCACGTCAAAAAGTTGCTAAAAACCGATCTAATCTATTAATCGTTCCAAACCCGGCCAAGCCGGGTTTTACGACTGTTGTGGGTGTGACACGTGGCTTGCAGGCGGGCCCGGCACAAGGGCCAAACCCGGCCTAGCCGGGTTACCGACCCGGCTAGCCGGTTTTTTCGGTGTGACCAAATTCGGTTGCCAATAGTATTGAAACCACTACTTTAAACGCGTTGCAGCAAATTTGGTTTTATGCTTATAACGTGTTCATCTGATAAAAGTTGAAGTTAGCAGTGGAACAGTGTTAGCTTGCATTGGGAATAGAACAGCCTTTGCTTTGTTCATGCATATTAGGTGGCTGTAACTTTTAGATGAAGCTAACACCTTTGACAACCTACGTTGGAGAAGCCCTAAATGAACAATGACAGTGCCCCAGAAAGAAGTGAAATTGACATAGTAAGATGATCTTTTTTTCCCATTACAAAGGCTATATATGCATGTATATAGTGCAGACGCCACACTTGCATACATACATATATATACAAGTGAGTCGCCAATCCTTTGCCTACAGATCGATACAACTTATGGGCACTCTTGTGTTCTGATTCGCTTTGCTTAGCATTTTTTCCCCAAGGGATATATACATGTATAATGTTAGAAAATGAATAAAGAGAAAAAATAAAATAAATAATTATTAGTTACAGATATTAGACATGAACATCTAATCTTTATGGAGCAGTACTTGTATTATCTTCAAAAAAAAAAAAAAAAAAAGACACGCCAACGCCTGCGAACTCATGCAAACAAATACATCAAGCCGGGCCAATTAAGGACACACACAGACACAGACACAGACACACAAAAATTAAGATCTAAACCTTTTCCTGTCAAGCATCCGTATGACAATCTGTGTCCATGGATTGCTTAGTTGGAGGCCGCGCGCCTAGTTACGCCAATGTGGGTGGTTAGCGCCCAAAGCACGGTGATGAGCTCGCCTCCTTCTGCCAAAGCTTCGTTGTGCCCCTTCACACGCTCCTCGTCGTTGGATGGCGCCGCGTAGACGATGAGCTCTGTCCACACATCGGCTAGCACCTTCCACACCGTCCCATGATCAGCAATGGCGTCCATTAGCAACTTTGCTAGCTTTGCGCCGTTCAGCACAACTTTGTTCTGATAAGCACTATGGTGGCCTGCAGCTGCCGCCGACGTTTCGTTGTCTTCATCATCACCACTCTGTCCTGCTGCTGATGTCGTTTCCGTCTCCACTCGAATTTCCCTTTCAATGCTGTTGTCATTGCCACCCCCTGTGCTGCTGCTGCTTGCCATGATCTTCTTGACCCGTGTTCTCGGGTTTGTGGTGCATGACAGGAAGTAGGCTGCGCACCCAAGCATGACCTTCAGCTCCGCCTTCATGTCCTCAAATACACGCTCTGCCTTTTCCTTGTTGTCGGGCAGCAGCTCTGGGTGGAAGGCCACCAAGTATGCACAGTATTTGGACAGCTGACTCGCCACCTTGCTGGTGGATGCTGCTTCTTTATCCTCCTTGTTTCTAGGTCTAGGAGGAGGGCGCTCCACCTCCAAGATGCTGGTGGCGACGTGCCATGTGAGGATGACCTCGGCGACGCCATGGCGGCTCATGTCGCAAGCCCATGCGAGCTGCGTCGTCAGATGGTGCTTGTCCAACGCGGACTTGCCGTTTGAAAGAGGGGCACAACGGCGGCGATCGTGCTCCACAAGGCAGTCCACGATGGACTGCTTCAAGCCGCTTGCTGCCGATTCTGTTCTCACTGCCAAGGAGAGTGGGGCGAACAATGGTAGGAGGAGTGGCCAGCGAATGTTCAGCACGGAGAGTTGCTTCAGCCGCCTAAGGCTGCCATGGCGGCTCAGCATCTTGCTCCGTAGCCAAAGGAGACCACGGAAGAATAAGGTGGCGACGCTGCTGCTGCTGTTACTACGGCAATGGCGTTTGGCCGTGTAGCTGCATAGCGCCGAGACCGTGAACCAGTTGGAGAGGAGGAAGACAAGGAACTCCCATATCTCCACGTAGCAGACGATGATGAACAAGAAGATTGTAGCAGAAAGGTCTACGAGGGAAAGGAAGGATGGGGGATCACTGATATTGGCGGCTCTGGCTACAAGGCAAAGGACAATCTCAGAAACTCCTGATCGCAGAGTGTAGTTTTCAGTGCGGATGCTACTGAACACAAAGCCGACATCTCCGTTGCCACATATAACGACGGACATGAAGCACACGGCGGTGACGAACACGGGGACAAGGAAGTAGTTCACTAGGAGGAAGAAGAGGCGCGCGAAGACGACGGGGATGAAGGAGTTGTAGTACTCACTAAGGAAGTGGATCTCATCGTCCATCACTTGGAACAGTGCCTCCGCCGCATTATTGCTTTCTTCGCCGCCATTGTTGTATAGTAAGCCATTCAAGATGAGGTTCCGACAGTCCTGGACTTCTTCATCGGTTAGCTGCGGCAGATGACCAAACAACCTTCGACGCAGGAGCTTGAAGAGAGCAAACGAGAGGCAGAGTCTCTTGAGTCGCCGGATTCCCAAAAGGGTGGGCTCAGTGTCGTCACTGCTTGTCGTCGTCTCAGGAAGCTCCCAGACTTTACCAACAGTGATGACGTCGTCAGTAGATGTGATGACCTCATTGATGAACACGTAGCCATCGGCAGTAGCCTCCTTCACCAACTTGTCTTCTCCCATCACAACATACTTGCACCTCTTCATCAGCTCGTCTCCGCCGTTTTGGGCAGTAGCTGCAGCTGTACATTGTTCAATATCATGGTGCTCACCATCACGGCCAACAGGGTGATGATGCTCTTGACGCTCATGTCGTCGTTGCGCTAGCAGCATCTGGGCCATGTAGGAGGTGAGGATAGAATCGTTCCTGCCACTGGCATAAGAACGCTTCCAAGCCTCGGACAAGGCGACCCGCTGTGCCATTTTGGTGGCACAAAGCACCCAAAGTACACTGTACACCGCCTTCCGGCCAGCGCTCTGGATGTTGAAGAAGACGAGGCTTCCCATCCAGACGACGCGGCCGGCGCGCTGGATGGCGCTGGAGTAGCCGCCCATGCGGATCTCCTCCACCTCGTTGCGGAGGAGCTCCACCAGGAACATCCACGTCAGGATCAGCCCGGCTCTCAGCGAGAGGTCAACCACGGGAGCGGCTGCGTTGGAGCAGCTCGCCGAGCGGTTGGCCGTGGCGAAGATGTAGGACGCCACGGGGAGGAAGAGCGAGAGTGCCGGGGAGATGAAGAGCCGAGCTTTCGGGTCGAGGATGGCGTTGATATTATTGGAGATTGAACTCAGGATCTTGAGGTTGAAGATGACTCCGGCGAGGACAAATATGACCACGGAGGCGGCGGGCACAATGTTGGATGCCTTACTCTGGTCGGTGTAGTAGGATAATGTGAGGTTGCTGATGTACGAGTTCACATTTTGTGAGCACAATCCTGCTGTCTCGTTAAGGTGGAGGTGTCGAACCACCACCATTGTTATTTTGTACTAGACTGATGTATGCGGCTACTCCCCTATTACAAGCTGGAGTAGTGTAGTGATGTAGTCTAGCTGAATATATGTAGCAGGTTTTGGTCGGCCCCTGCTGTGTTTGGTTTGGTATGCCAGCTGCATGCAGGGTTGACTACAAATGGCATCGCGTGCATGCCAAGTTTTTGCTTGGTAGTACCTCCGTCCCCCAAAAATTACAAATCTCGTTCCCGAGAAGTCAAAGAACTAAGTTTATACTCTCTCTATGCCTGTAAAAAAAAAGTTGTTTTGAATAAGATTTTGATCAAACATTGGGAATATAAATCATGAATAACTTTTAAGTGTTTAGAAATGTGAAATTATATAAATAGATTTGTTTTGAAATACACTTTCATAGAAGTATGCTTCTATCACTTTTCAATACATATTTTTATAGAAATATGAAGTCAAAGTCATGTTTTAGAGTCCGCGTCGTTGTTCTAAACGACTTTCTTATAGGTATGGAGGAAGTAGAAGATGTTATCTACATTTTAATACCTAAACAGGTATATTATGCAATATATTCAATGACTAATCTAACTATACTTATTATATACTCCCTTTGTCTCAAAGAAAAGGTCGTTTTAGACATTGGCACGTAAACCAAGGAAGATGCCAAATTACCTGCATACCCCTACATTCTCTTTCACTACTACATAAAATGTTTTGCGAGACGTTTGTCTTTTTTTTTCCGAGACGGGCACAAAGCATAACCGTCTCGGTTAATGCCTAGCATTAACCGAAACGGTCACTTTTTATTAACCGAGGCGGTTATAAAAAACCGCCTTGCAAAATCGATTAACCGAAGCGGTCATCTTTAAAAGCTCGCCACGGTTAATGTCGATTAACCGAGGCGGTTGTTATAAGAAAACCGTCTCGATAAATTATTAACCGAGGCCGACATTATAACTCAACCGTTTTGGTAAATAAGGTCCAGCCCAATAACCCAACACGCCCAGTTTCGAACAAATATATATACAGTACACTAGGGTTTCACCTCACCTCCTCCCTCACTCCCGCCCTCACCCCGATCCCATCCATGCGGCGGCTTCCCTCTCTCCCTTGTGCATGCGGTCCTCCTTCCTTCTCCCTCTCCGCAGGCGCTCCCTCTCCACACGTGCATGCGGCGCCCCCTCACTCCCTTGTGCGGTCCTCCTTCTTCCTCTCCCCTCCCTCTCCTTCTCCACAGTCGCATGAACGCGCTTTCTCTCTCCCTGTGCGGCGCCCCTTCTTCCTCTCACAGTCTGCATGTGGCGCTCCCTCTCCACGAGCGGCAGACAGGGTGCCGCCTCTCCATATCCCTCTCCTGGCGCGGATCCGGCGAGAAGAAGCCATGTGGCGGCGCATCTGGGGCCTGCGCGGTGGCTGATCCGACGCGGAGGAGCCATGCGGCGGCGGATCCGACACGGAGGAGCCACGTGACGGCGGATCCAGGGCGGAGAAGCTAGTCAACGGCGGATCCGATGGGGAGAGACGGCTGCGCTCCTCATGTGATGCGGGCAAGGTGGGCCGACGGCGCTGTTGGCATTTTTAACGTCATCACTAAAAATAGAGTTAGACCATATCTTCAGCAATGGCGCCAAAAATGATGATGATATAAATTAACTTGCCACTTGATTAATCTAACAAGTCACTTGAACTCTTAACCTTTATCTCTCAGGATAACCAGGTTGTCATCCCTAGCATGAATCTAAGAGATCTCATGGAATACTTCTAACAAGCAACTATAATAATAATAATAAACATGTATCCGCAAGCGCACAGATAAAATATACATTATTGCAGTATTTTACCCAAGAGTATCACGGTTTGTCGATTTATATTTTTACCACTGGGAAGGGACTTTGGCATTTGGAAGAATAGATAGATAATTCTCATATGCACAAACAATATGGAGATAGCCATGTTGGATCTATTTACTCAGAACTGGGGTTATGTCACAATAATAATGATATAAAAGATAAGCACAATGATCAATTCATAGATAATAATGTAATTCACTTAGAGCACTTTCTATCTAGGCACTAGCATGGATTAGGTAAAAGCATAAGAATATTCTTAGGTTATTCTAATTATACTACCACTAACATATCTAGATTGGTGCAACTATACTAGCAATCATGGCAAAGATATTTATATCTACACATAAGGAATATTACTAAGTAAGATCAAGAACATAGTAAGTCTTCTAGTAATAATAACTTCCTACTATCCCAATATTCGAGGTGTGGACTACAAAGGACTCAACGGGAGTGTCACATCTGCGATCTATCACAGGACCCAGAATATAGGGTGCAATTGCAGACAAACCACATCTAAGCACAACGTTTACATGCTGTCGGTCACCCATCCATGACGTCAATGAATGAGAGCTATACAATCTTATCTATGAATATAAATGCATCCTAACTATGCAAAGTATACAATCTAAATAAGCAATGAATAATATAATTAAGAACTTGATTAATAAGTAGAACAATGTCAATCAATTATATCTAAAGTACTCAAAAGAGAATTAGATACAAGAGAGAGCTTACAATGGCTTCGGGAAGCCTCGCTCCAGACAAGATCTGGAATTCAAGTAGAACTTGCCTTCTTGTACTTCTAAACCTATGTAGCTATGCTCTAGATGGTGAAGCTCTAATGATCTAGGATTTCTAGCTCTGGATTCTGAATACTATGAGCTAGGTATGAATTGATATGAAACCCTGGGGGGTTTGGGGCTATATATATAGGCCGAAGCTATGAATCTCAGCCCTCGGATCAAACCGACTTAAGGTAGTGGTCCAGATTAATCCTCAAGGGCGGTGGAGAACCAACGTACGAAGATAGAGGCTGACGGGTGGGCCAGGGGATCGGTCGATCAGGGGGGTCTATCGGCCGATGGCCTCTCTCTGCCATCTGGGTCCCACTTTCGCAGATGAGTCTCTGGTGTTCTCTAGAATATTCTTGATCTCCTTTCACGACAGAATTTGATGTTTTAATTCGACATGTGGGTCTCCTTTGGTTCTTTTCTGGATAACACCCTGCAAAACACTGATTCACTAAAACTGTGGAATTCTGTTGGTTTAAACCCTATCCTATGGTAGTGTTTGCATTTATATCCTTATTTCATGTTTAGTTGATGGGTAAAATCATACAATAATTACCGTCAACAAGCTCCCCAAGCTGCTAGTCCCTTAGCAAGGCCAAACTTTAGCAGATATCATAAGTTATAGCTACCCCTCATAAATATTTAGTTTCAAACCAAGAGTACCTCAAGGATTAGAGTAAAGTAGGCTAGCTTTCATACTTACCTTTATTACCTTCAACCATGGAGCTTAGGCTTTCTCTGGGGTCTTGGGTAATTGAAGGATAGAATGTGTAAGTTAAGCACTATGTTTCAAGCTCTGTCGTTCAACTGTTATCCTGAAGCTTTTGCAAGTTTTCAAAATAAAACTCAGAGATTCCTTTGTATGTCCCTCTCAAGTCTCTCAATATGTGGTCTTTGTGGATCCTTACTAAGGCAATAGTGATGCATGCCTTCTCTCTTACCCTGTAACTAATGGCTTATGTGGAGCTCATGGGTATGGAGTCAGCTCATACATACTTGCAATGCATATGTTGTAAAGTCAAACAATGGATCCAGAAAAACAAGTCATACAATCAAATTAAGATGTCCATGTGTATGGATATAAGGTGGTAGGTGTATATATGGTGGTTAATCCTAATTCTACTCTTGCTCCTTGAAAACATTTATCTCTCTTTTCAAACACTAGGGTATTGTGTTGCAGGAAACATGGCTATCTTTCTTTCTCTCTTTTTTTGAGGCAGGCATCAGAGTACCCATTGCTTTGATAATCCGGACACTTGTCCATTTTTATCTCTCAGGCGGGCATCTTTGTATCCATTGTTTTCTCTCATCTCACTCTTTTGCATAACCACATGCCTCTTCTCTGCAACAATTCTTCCCTTCCTTTTTCTTTTTGAGAGATAGTAAATAAGAACTTTCGAGCATTGATCTGGGGTAACCTATGGCCTATGGGGTATATTTTTGGGTGTTTCCTCCTAGTGTAGGAGTAAAATATTTTGGATGGACTAGATGGAATGTGGATGCACCTACTCAGATATGAGTAGTGCATTATGGGTGGTGTGCATGTGATCTTGATTGTAAAAGCATGACAAGTTCCTAAAGTATCAACAAAGCTCGACAAAACTCAATGTAAAGCAAGCAACATATAAATATGTGTGTTTTTCTAATCTACCATGTATGGCTGTAGTAGGAATGTAAAGCTCTCGTCATACAGGAACTCATTATGTGGTTTTAAGGTTTTTCAAAGTAAATCTTCAGAACTCAAGTATCACTAGGAACAAGATAAATAGCAGCTCAAACCTTGCATATCATATCCCTCAATCACTTAGACTTTAGATCAAGCATTGCTACCCACAAGTTTCAGGTTCGAAGTAAACCTTCAAGTTAAAATGGTTGTGTCTAGAACTTGGGATGATTCAAGGTTGAAAACTAAGTATTATGAGGAATCATGGTGAAGTGCTACTTATCAATCCTATGCATGGTTTCCATCTATCTGAGCAAAATTATTGTAAGCACTCTCTTTTTATTTTATTTTAACCCTAGAAATATAGTAAGCAAATCTTTATTTGGTTTTCAAATTTTATTTTACTAACACACTTAAAAAGCAATATAGTACAATAATAAGATGGGAAGCTTATACTTAGCTAGATTAAGTGGAGGATGCTCTCCCCCAAGCTGGATGTTGACACGGTCTTGATGTTGAAGTTGAGCGATCCTTCTGAGAGCAGGTGTGCTGGCAGTATAAGGGTGCCAGGTTGAACTATCTCTTTGATCATGTATTATCCTGTGAAACTCAATTACCAATAAGAACTCCAATTCTCATATCGAGGGGTTAGGTTAATACCTCTCCATGGTTAGTGGTAAATGTCGGTTTCATAATTCCAGCAGAAAGCTCCCTATTAAAGGTGGACCTTCATGTGCCCACATATTTTTGGCTTTTTCATAAAAGTGTGGACCTTCATGTGCCCACATATTTTTGGTATTTTAAGTTTATAAATGCAGAAAGTAAATATGATGCAGTAACCTATTCTAGATGTATGCAAATTATTTTTGTGCCACCACAGTGAATAATCTTGTGCTACAAGATCAATCGAATGGGGCTTAGATTTTTTTTCTTCAATGCAATGCAATAAATATTTTTATTTTCTTTTCTATGCAAGTGCAGCAAAGTAAATATGCAACTTCTAAAATGCTAAATGAAAATGTATGCAATGCTGGAAAGGAAATATGAATAGGTACCAAGTTTACCTTTTTGGCGAAGGCTCGGTGGTATATAGTCTTCCGAATAGGACTTCTTGTCTTGTTCATTCCTTGCTCAATGCATCGTCGGGTTAAGATAGTGACCCTGGCTGCACTTGTGATGATGAGATGGAAGGTGACTTCTTCTTCCTCCTTTCCTTTCTAGTTGGTGATGTTGATGTTGATGCTGAGTTAGGGGCTCATCCTTCACAGTCTCTTCATTCTTCTCCTCTTCTGGTAGGGTGCAAGGGTATTCTACACTCCTTACAACTTCTCCCTGATAATCTGCCCAACCATCCTTAAGTGGTTGGTTCTTTTGGTGTTGAGATGAACGACGTCTTCTCCTTGATCTGTTCTTCTTTGGCTGCTCATAAGTTGTGTAACTGTTGAAGTAGCAGCGTACCTTCTCTTTGTGGAATTGAAAGTGGACCTCTCCTGATCTCATATAGATAATTGCTCTTGTAGTGTTGAGGAACGGTCTTCCAAGTATGAGCGGTGGGTCATACTCTTCTTCTCCCATGTCCAGGACCAAGAAGTCAGTTGGGACATAGTGATCTCGAATCCTTACCATAACATCTTTAGCAATCCCCTCTGGAAATCTGAACGTCTGGTCCGCCATCTGCAGCTGCGTGTAGGTAGGATACAAGGGTGTCTTGCCGAATAGAAAGTCATAAGTTACTTTGGCCATTATGTTGACGCTTGATCCAGTATCGCAGAAGGTCTTGTAGAAGATTTTCTGATTGATTGTGCAGTCGATCGTTGGTACTCCTGGATCGTCTAGCTTGGACAGGTGTGGTGATGGAAGAAGGTGATCATACTCAGCTCGAACTGAGTTGATCGTCCTCACAGCTCAATGTGCGTCTGCCTAGGTTTGTTCTTTTTTCTAGCTATCTTCCTCTATGCTGACTTGTCTTCGTAGATGTATGGCTTCTGTGGATGGGCAGGACTTTGTAGTGTCTTGTCCTTGAAAGTGAATCTCTCCTTCCTTCCCTTGATAGTGAAATAGATCTTGGCACTATCGGCGTAGATGATAGCCTTGGCGGTGCTCAGGAAGAGTCGTCCTAAAATGATAGGCGACTTCTCATCTCCTCCTGTCTCAACTACCACAAAATCAGCAGGTACATACGAGTGTCCAACTTGTACACAGATGGTTGTACGTACGTAGAAGTGTGTCACCATGGATTTTCTCATAGATCACCTTGAGCATGATGTTAACACCTGCACCAAAGTCACATATCGCTTCTTCAAAGACGTCTTGACTAATGGCTATGGGTATGACAGGTTTCCCTGGGTCTCCCTTCTTCTCTGACATAGAGTCATCTTTCCATCCCTTTGACTGATGGTCTATATGGTACCATCCTGCATTGAATATATCCACTGGATTTGCAGTTTCTAATTCTTCCGGTTGGCCTGGGATCTTTCCTTCATTGGCCGGAGGGATAGAAGATACCAACTGAGCTATTTGAGATTCAAGCATTTTGCTTAAGCTAAGCTAGTTCTTGATAGCTGAGGCAAAACCATCCATCCTGTTATTGATGATTTCTAACAACTTGTCATTAGAGATTAGCTTCTTGGATATCTGATCTAGCAGTTTGGTCTGACCAGAGACCAAATCTCTCAATGGTGTGTTGAAGTTGTTACCTTGGTAATTACCTTGGTAGTTGGGCCTCTGTTGCTGATTCCAACCTTGATTCTGATTCCAATTCTGATTTAGATTCTGAGGACGATAGTTGTTGTTATTGCTGACATAGTTCACATCCTCCTGAATCTCGGGACAGTTGTGGCCTGTGTGGCCAGTACCTCCACATTCTTCGCATGTCACGTATGCATCATGAATGTGCTTGACATCTCTCTTATCACTTGTTCGGTTATCAAGCTTCTTCATCAGCAAGTCCATCTTGACAGAAATCATATCGGTTTTCTCGAGCTGGTGCATTCCTCCTCTTTTGCGGGGTGGAGCTCGTTCTTCATTCTAACTCTGGTTGGATGCCATCTTCTCAACAAGAGTAGTAGCTTGCTCAATGGTGAGTGAAAGTGCAATCACTCCCTAATGTGGGTTTTGGTATTGATGACCACCGAATTAGAGAACTAATGATTTCTATCGAGATGTTGAGCAGGGAATAAATGTGAGATGATGACATATGTTTCAAAGAACTCAATGCTAACTTGCAGCTGCGGTGACCAACTCAAACGGAGGTTTAATTTTATTTTACTTTTGAATTTGAATTTAGGGATGTCGTACTATTAAGGGGTTCCTAAGGGATGCCAGTCAATATGTTGAATCAAGTGCTCATATCCCAGAAACAACATCCTCACAACTAGACAATTTCAGCAATAGCTAACTTGCATCTTTCTGCTGAGATTTGCCAGTGCGGCAGTGCCGCACTTTAACCGACCGTTGGACCACAGCATATAAATACTACTTTTCCTCCTCTCAACGGTCTCTTCTTCCAGCTCCCGACTTTCTGCCCGTTACAGACAGAAAAAGCAGCTCCCCTCTCTCCTCCATTGTTGACCTTGAGCTCAAAGTTGGATCTCCACTTTCCACCATAAAAACTTGAGAAAAAGGGCAGCAACTTGTGAGTTGAGAGCAGATCTACTGATTCCCAAAGTTTGAGAGCACTTGGTTCACGTTTGGCTGGCGCTCTTGAGGTCTACTCCTTGGAGCTTTGCTCCTAGCCGGCTAGGCGTTGCCCTAGAGCTTGCCAACCTCATTGTGGCAGCCTAGGGAGGTTCGTAATCTCGTGTGCAGCTAAGAAATCACCCCTCTCTTCAAGAGTTCACTCTCTTGATTTAAGAACGAGGAATAGGGCAACCTTTGTGGTAACCCTAGCCTTTTGTGGCAAGCCTCAATAACGTGGACGTAAGCAAGCCTAAGTGGCGAGCTGAACCACGGGATAAATCATCGTGTGCTGTTGTCTCCATATTACTCTTGTGTTGTTGATTTGTTCTAGGGTTTGCTTCGATTTGGTGATTTGAAGGATTTCTGTGGTATCCAGTCTTCGAGCTGTGAACTTTAGTGAAATTCTGGAGACAAGCTGTAGGGCGTATACTCTTTCTATCCATATATCACTTGCGCAGTTTAGTTCAGTTTTCATAGTGCGGCAGTGCCGCCCTGGGTTTTGATATCTGTTCGAGTTGAGTTTTTGCAGGCCTATTCACCCCCCTCTAGGCTTCCAGTGATCCTACAGTGAGTGATAGAAAAGTGCCTCCAGCAGCAGCATCCATCGTCTCACGGGTGCTGGTAGTCAACCCATGGTAGAAGGTTTGCATAAGCAACCAATTCTCCATCCCATGGTGAGGATATTCCGAAATATAGTCTTGAAAGCGTTCCTATGCTTCTGGGACAGATTCATCATGCTATTGGTGAATCCTCGTAGAGCATTCGTCTTGCCTACCGGAAAGAACTTTGCACTACTACAAGACAAGGATATTGTATCACTTTGTTGTAACACATTCCCCAATGTGTTCCAGCGAAATTTTGTAGTAACACAAAATACTGTGTTACAGACTTCACTTGTAACATAAAACACCTTTTTTTATAAAATGTGTTACTGACAATAATTATAGTAACAAAAAATTAATGTTACAAGCAAAATGTTACAGAAGTGTACTATGTTGTAACACATAAATGTAACATATAAAATGTGCTACAAATATATGCCCTATAGTAACACAAAATAATGTTACAATCCAATTGTTACAAAGATTCATAGCACAATCGTCCCCGAGGCTATTTGCTTCCTTTTCTTACCCACGCTCGCACGCAAGGGTCTATGTGTGGCAGACCCAGATGTCTTCAAATCATGCTTCTGGTTGCTCGCTTTACCTTGGCGCGAGAAAATTGCATATTTAGGACTCCAATCAGTGGGCTTTGCAGTTTTGAAACCCCAATCGTCAACTTTATAATAAATACGCCTGAAAATATTGCCATTATATGTGTTTTATCCCTCTCGTAGTATTTCTCCTTGTATTTGGCGCATTAACTAATGTTTTTACTGTTCTGTTCATTTGCACGTTCGTTCTGTTCTTTTGCACGTTACATACAGATGCTGGGTAGCACCATGGGCAAGCAGGTAGGCTGGCCACCTTCGAGCATAAAAATTTATAGAATAATGACCAAATAAAATTTTTGGAATATTGGACATAAAAAAATCTAGGCATAAAAATTCTAGGCATATGACACAATAATAAGCATAATAATCATGAGTTCCTCTCAAAAATCCACAAATTTAGCCTAATCAAGTTCATCTCACAAAACCATAATTTTGTTCTAAACGAATTACATCATTATCAAATAAAATTTCTAGATATATCTCATCACAGATTAAAATCATTCATCCAATATGTTGCCTTCTCCTTGGTGTCATCTTTTTTGGTGCAGCTGAAGTAGGCATCCTCACAGAAGTTGTCTCTCCTAATAGGAATGCAACCTGACTGCACAAAAGTATGGTATGACAATTAGATGTATAATAAATTTTATTGCATGGTAAATATATTAATTTTCCTTACCTTCTAGTGACCCTTCCTGGACCATTGAAGAAATGAGCTTGCATAATAAAGAGTACAGGTACTGCTCCACATGAACTAGGATTAGTCATTTGCTCCAATGACACTAGCATCCGCAATATCACTAGCATCAACAGTAGTTCCCTCAATATCTCTTCTAGCCCATTGATGTCCTACAGTTCCATTATTGAACATATAATCAAGGTGTGTGACATGGAATGGCTCATTTTCGACATCATCTTCCCATTCATCACAACCTGTATCATATATATCTCTTGGTTTCATCTTCATGACTACAGACCATCCAGGATTTTGTTTGTCTTTGTCTTCAGCATAAAACACCTGTTCAGCTTGGTTAGGGAAAATATATGGTTCATGACCAATCTTTTCTCTTGTATGTATCAGGTGTGAGAAATTAACTAATGTGTAGCCATACTTGTCCTTCTTTATTCCTCTTTTAGAAAGAACATCAACCCATTCACATTTGAAAAGTACTATAGAAAATTTCCCAGAGTAGTTTAGCTCAATGATATCAATTATCCTCCCATAGTAAGTCACGTCACCTAAAACTAGCTTGCCATCACTTGCACTAGCATAACTTGATGTTTTTGCAGTTAACACTACACCACTGTTTTGTGTCACCCCATCCAACCGTTTGGGCCTAAAACAGAAACCTCGACTATTGAAAGCACGGTACCTTTTTGCAGCCTCAATTGGACCACGAGCTAGCCATCTAATGCCATCTTCAACAACATGAATGCCATTTTCTCTCTCTAACTGCATTATCTGTACAATTATAAAGTTTAGTTCTGTACGTCAGTGCTACGTGTAAAAGCTTTTTGAGTTAAGGTGCTTACATGACTTCTAAACCATTGATGGAACTTCTCATTTTGGATTTTCTCAACATCTCTATGACGAGCTCTTCGTCCACTACCTTTTCCCATGATCTCTTCAGCATGAGCTCTACAATTAAAATGTAAAAAATTATGGTTGGAAAAAAATATGTTTACAAGATTAAGATGTTACCTGAGGTATGGATCGACATCAGAACAATTGAATAGCACATATCTATGCGCTTGTAATTTTTCCAAAACTCTCAGGACATAACTACTTGGCTTCCCAAGTGGTTTCCCAGGATGAGGAAAAAGAGTCGATGCATGTCTAGTAGAACATCCAGGTGACTCATCATTATCGTCATTTTGCAAAAGCCTATTAGACAATGTCTGAAAACCACCAAGAAATGTTGAACAAAAGTGCATAGCCTCTTTTGCCAAAAATGATTCTGCAATTGAGCCCTTTGGACGAGCTTTATTTCTCACGTTTGACTTCAAATCACCAAGGTACCTACACAAAATAGTAAATATTAATAAAAAATTATAATTAAGATGCAAAGAAAAGGTACCAAAATGGCTCTTAATTTCATATAAAAAACATTCCTTTCCACAAAATACATTGATCGATAACATACAGGACCACCTATTTTGCCTCTGTTGCTAAATGAAGAACTAGATGAACCATAATAGTGAAAAACCCTGGTGGGAATATCATCTCCATCCGACATAGCGTCATTATGATTCTGTCCTCTAACTTCTCAAGCTCATCAATGTAGAGAACTTTTGCATTCAGTTCTCTAAAATACCCACACAGATCAAATAAGACAGATGTAACTTCATCTGGGACAAGACCTCTCAAAGCAAGTGGCATAAGTTGTTGCATTAGTATGTGACAGTCATGGCTTTTTAGGCCTGAAATTTTTGCTTGACCAACATTGACACATCTAGAGATGTTACTAGAATAACCGTCTGGAACTTTTATGTCATGAAGGACTTCACAGAATTGTTGCCTCTGCTCTTTAGACGTGTTATACAAAGCAGGAGGCAAGTAATACTTACCATTAGCCTTTTTTTGTGGATGTAGATCTGGCCTTATGTTCATTTCTTGCAAGTCTTTCCTTGCTTGTAGATTGTCCTTTGATTTGGCATCCATTTCTAAAAGTGTCCCAAATATATTTTCACACACATTCTTCTCTATGTGCATAAAGTCAAGATTGTGCCGTAACAAATTATACTTCCAGTACGACAAAGAAAATAGGCCACTTACACCCTTCCAGGTTTTGGACTTCTGAAAGTCACTCACTGATTTTATCTTTTCCAAAAGAGATACTCCAGAATAAGAAATAGGTCTCGATCGATGCTCTTCGGTTCCATCAAACGAACTAGCATTGTAACGAAACTCATGGCTAGCGGGTAGAAATCGTCGGTGCCCCATGAAACATTGCTTGTAGCCATGCTTCAAGCGTCTTGAACTTGTTTCATCAGCATAGGACACACAACCCAGTTGTTCCATAACACTGTACTGTGCTAGTATCCCTGTCCCAGGGTAGTCACTCACAGTATGCAATATTATAGCATAAAGTTGAAATCTCTCATCTCGAGATGCATCATATGTAGACATACCATCGTCAAATAACTCATGTAGCTCATCATAAACCGGCTGCATAAATGTATGGAAGTCCTTTCCAGGGTAACCAGGTATTATTAGAGTGAGCATAAGAGATGAAGCTTTCATGCATAACCATGGTGGAAGGTTGTATGGTACTAATACAACTGGCCAACAACTATGGGTAGAATTGCACTTCCCATATGGGTTAAAACCATCTGTTGCTAATCCAAACCTCATGTTTCGAGAATCTGATGCAATGTGAGGGTGCAGGGAATCAGTGATTTTCCAAACCTCTGAATCAGCAGGATGGCGCAAAGCACCATCCTTTGTATGCTCCTCATCATGCCATCTAGTTAACTTGGCTGTTTCCTTGTTCATAAAAAGCCTTTTAAGTCTAGGTTTGATTGGAAAGTAACGCAATACCTTATTTGGGGTTGCCTTTCTTCTTTCCTTTTTAGTTAGTGATGTTTCATTCGGCTTATTTTTCCATCTTGAAGCTTTGCATTTTTCTTTAACCCAATCTATCTGTCGAATCGTGCCTCCATTCACTGTTCACTGTTCGGCAAAGCATATACACAAACAAATTTGCACTTTATTCTAATTGTTACTATTCAGTTATCCTTATTCTTTTTTTTTCTATTGGTGCTATATTTTATTTAGATTATGCTACTATGGCGGTGGATAATTGGACCATAAATCTTGAATGTGATGGGGCAGCCGAAGGACAGAAACATGTGCAAATGGAAATGGATAGAGATGAGATATGCTACTACAACTTGATTGATTTGATCGAGCATTATGGGTACACTTCAGTTGACTATCTATACTACAAGAGAAAAGATAGCTTGGTTGTAATAGAACAAGATCCTGAGGTGATGGAAATGCTTAACGAGTGTCAGAGCAAAAACATGGTTAGCTTGTTTGTGACAAAGCAGAGACTGGCGACTTTAGTGCCTACCAAGTCCAACAAAGAACCATCCAAATCTAAACCAAATAAAACTAAAGGTATTAGAATGAACATATAATTTACTCTTCTATATGTATATCTGATTATTCAAGTACAAGTTAACTATTCCAAGTCATGGTAGTAATCAATGATTTATTTTCATCCAAGATTAGCCTATTCGCTCCCACCTAGTAAGTGACCTTTATATTCAACATTTGTTTAGCAGGAAGAGGAGGTACAAAGAAAAAGAAAGTATTAAATCTAATGCATACTGAAGCACTATATGTTGACGAGGTTGAGCAGCGCGATGATGAGACCCAGAAGACATCAGGTACAAATGCAGTTAAATCAATCTCGTTCATATGTACTGCATCTTAATTAGTCACTATAACTATCCTTCTATTTTTAATAGGTGGTGGCGATGAATTACCTAATAGGCGAAAGGGGACTGTTCTAACAAATGTTTGGGATCTACCTGACGGAGACAAGATAGTAGTAACATGCAATAGGCTTGGACAACCCATTGAAAAAGAAGGTGGCCTTTTAGGCCAATTTTTGGGCACCATAGCAAGAAATGGTGGTTACTGTCCAGTTGGTGCCAAAGATTGGAGAGAAGTTAAGAAAAACAATGGGGAAACCATCATTCAATTTGTACAGGTTAGTTCAATCTTACAAGACATAATGTTGTGAATTTAGTGTGTATATATATTTATGCTTGTTATCATGCCATGAAGTGAAATTTATTCATTAGTGACTTTCTTATTTTAGACAAAGTTCTTATATCCTCGTTCATGTGAAAAATGGATATTCAATTCAATTGGAAGAGATTGGAGAAAATACAAGGCAACATTAAAAATGAAATTATTTAATCCAAAGAAGAAAATGTCTGCTTTGAAGAAGCGTTGTCCTAATGATATCGTTGAAGATGAATGGATGGCCCTAGTAAATTATTGGAAGTCTCAAGAAGGAAAAGTAAGGCACCACTATATACGCTATTTTGTATCTTTGACCATCATTATCTATAATCTTGTTGATAATGGTTCATTATTTATTAATTTACTTTTCTTGTAGACCCTTAGTGAAAAGAATAAAATAAGTCGTGAAATGAGGAAGACAACACATACAGCTGGTACAAAGAGTTATGCTCGTTGGTCTGAGGATATGGTGAGTCATCTTCTCTTAAAAAATGTATATATGATTCTTCTTACTTTTCCATTACTCCTATTTTTGTAGAGGCAAGCTGATCCTGAAAAAAAACATCCACATAGAGCAAAGGTTTACCTAGCCACTCACAGGAAAAGGGGAGAAGGGATAAATGAGTAAGTGGTATGCTACATGCACATGACAACTTTGTGACAATATACATTTATTTATGTTTTCTAACGTGTGGATTTCTTGGTTGTAGGTTCAATTGGAAAATCTCCTACACACACAACCAGAGTTAGCACAAAATAGTGAGAGAGGAGTTGCATGGGAAGGTGATGCATTACATCAGGTGTTGGGAGAAGAAAAAACTGGACAAGTGCATGGCATGGGATTGCTTCCGGTTCCTAAACAAGTTTATGGTCGAAAAACACACCATTTTAAGGGCATTAATATAGTTTCACTAGATGATACATCATCTGATGTAGAGACTCACATGTTGGAGGAAATAAGACAACTCAAAGAACATTCTAGAATGCAAGACAAAGTTATTGAAGAACTAAAAAACAATCAGGGGCACAATGAGAACCAAAAAGCAACAATGGTAAGAACATACATTTTAATTTATAACTCCATACTGAAATGTATTACTTAACTTTATATCTTTTCTAGGATTGTACTAGGAGTGATCATAATAATTCTCAGAATCAAATGGTGCATTCTAAAAGAAAGGTATTTGCTCTATTTTCCATGTTTTCACCTAATATAGTCTTTTGGCCTTAATATTGTTTTAAAATTTCAGAGAGTTCAATGTGGTGGACCCAACCAGGATGAGGGATTCCTCAAACACAGGGATGAATTGGTAAAGTCACTTGCTTGTGAATTTACTACTTATTCATCCTTAAACGATTTTTATCACAATTAATGGTACTATTTTTTGTTTACTAGAATAAAGAAACATGTGAGTCTGAATTTAGTGATGATGACAATCTACTTTTATCTGGACAAAAGGTTATCAACTTTGTTTATTGTATTTAAGAACAACAATATACCATTAGTTTATTACATGTTAATATTTTTAGCTACTAGTTATCATTTGACTGAATTTGAATTGGAATCAGTGCCAAGGTGATAATAATGACAAGGAAGTAGAAGAATTAGAAGCACCCGCAATATTTGAACAACGCCTCGACAATGATTCTAGACCAACAGAGGTACACTTTTTCAATGTACCATTGAATAAAATATAGTAGACTTGTTCAAGATGTCTAATATTGTAGCAATGTATAAATACAATTTCCTTTCTCTTTTGTTCAGTATGATTCTTGTCAAAGGAGTTCTGCCACAAGTAGAATAATATCAAAGAAACATAAGGTATCTATGAAACACACTTTGCTCTAATTATAGTAGATTTTTTGTCTAATGATGTCATACTTCATTTGACATGTGTAAGGGTCGTCATGGAGGGCTTGGAGAGACTACAACCATTGCACACCAGGAGGTGGCTCGCGAGAAGGCTACATGCTACAAGCGTAACACACATAAGCAATCTCCTCTAATGAAGGTAGACGAACATAATATTCACTTGTTCAAATTGCATGATCTCGAAGTATAACTAAGGGTTGTTTGTTACTAAGACATTATGTCAAATTAATGTAGGTTGGGTCCGTAGTGCTACTAATGACTTTAAAATATCCTAATAAGGCTAATGTGGCCTATGCAACTCTCTTGAGCACTGATCCAGAAGCCACTGTTGGTGGAGTTAAGATAGGAAGACAATTCTACAAAGTGCGTATCGACGATCCTATAGCAAAAGATGAGCCATTCGTAAGGCCAATGCCTGGGTGCAACAATATTGGTGATGCCCATGCCAAAGGAGTCTCAATTGCTTAGCCATTGATGTTTGTATGTTCAAAGTACCCTTATAAACTTGACATTACTATACATACGTGACCTAATTTCTAATGTTTCAATTTACATTTTCTTTGCAGGTTGAAATGATTAATGGTTGAATTCCCACATCGATGTGTACAAAGAATGGAAGAAGCAATGGACTTTATGAATCCTAACTAGTTCTTTGAATTTTTCTTTCTAATATGAACTATTTGTGTTTGCTCTCTAGAGCCATATCGTTATGTACATATAATATTATTTTATCCGAACAAGCACAATGTTTGAAATCATCTTATGATATGTGGATCTTGCTATTAAATATGTGGTTTATGTGATTTTGTAAAGTGTCATGTTTGTGTGATTCAATAATAATCCATGTGCCACATGTAGAGGCAAAATGAATATTTGGTTCATATAATATGAATATGTTACAATAGATATAAACAAGTGTTACAAACAATGTGTTCCTGTGTCCCATACTGTGCTCTACCCTAATGTAGAAGTGTTACTATAACTAAAAAAGTGTTACAGAAGACAATCATTGTAACACTTGTTAAGTGATCCGATAGATAAATAAATGTGTTGCAAACTATGTATTCTGCCATAATGTGAAGTGTTACTAAAACAAAAAAAAGTGTTACAACAAAATTCATTGTAACACTAAATAAATGTTCCTATAGACAAATAAATGTGTTACAATAAACCAGTCTATTGTAACTAGGCCAATTGGAACACACACAAAAATGTGTTACTAAGAGAGCTAGTAACACTTTTTCTAACCTATAGTAACAAAAGTTGGTGTTACTATATCCCTACGTTGTAGTAGTGTTGTTAGGAAGGAAGTGGAGTAGATATCCCATGTAGTGTTCTTCTTTTTGTTTGCATACAACCACTGTTTTGCTCTTCCCAACAGTGAGAATGGAAATAGATGGAGCAGAATAGCATCTCTGGTTACTCCCTTGATGGTGAATATGTCCAAAAAGTGTTGGAGGTGTGCACTCGCATCCTCATGTGCCTTTCCACAAAACTGACTAGCTTGCACCATGTTCATAAGTGCAGGCTTAAGCTTGAATCCATTGTCTCGAACATTAGTAGGTGGTCCAGTACGGATGTTAGCAGTGGTTGGAGCAGAGAACTCGCGAAGGCTTTTGTTGGCCATGACCTCAAACTCTGGTGTCAAACTTCTTCTTGTTCGGATGTCTTCCGGTGGTGGATCTGGAGTCTTTTTGAGCTTGGCTAGAGTTTTCCTGCTCAAAGCTTCTGGATCTTCAACAAAATTCTGCGGAAGGTCAAATCCATTCATACATCAACCTGCATAGGCTACATAAATAAATAACGACAGGGTGAGCCTGTTTGAGTAAGATTTATATGGTTTCTCGACATATTGGTGGGGGTGCATATGAGCTATCTATTTCCATGTAAAGCCAATCAACCTTCCCTAACAACGGCGCCAAAAATGCTTGTTGGCATTTTTAACGTCATCACTAAAAATAGAGTTAGACCTTATCTTCAGCAATGGCGCCAAAAATGATGATGATATAAATTAACTTGCCACTTGATTAATCTAACAAGTCACTTGAACTCTTAACCTTTATCTCTCAGGATAACCAGATTGTCATCCCTAGCATGAATCTAAGAGATCTCATGGAATACTTCTAACAAGCAACTATAATAATAAACATGTATCCGCAAGCGCACAGATAAAATATACATCATTGCAGTATTTTACCCAAGAGTATCACGGTTTGTCGATTTATATTTTTACCACTGGGAAGGGACTTTGGCATTTGGAAGAATAGATAGATAATTCTCATATGCACAAACAATATGGAGATAGCCATGTTGGATCTATTTACTCAGAACTGGGGGTTATGTCACAATAATAATGATATAAAAGATAAGCACAATGATCAATTCATAGATAATAATGTAATTCACTTAGAGCACTTTCTATCTAGGCACTAGCATGGATTAGGTAAAAGCATAAGAATATTCTTAGGTTATTCTAATTATACTACCACTAACATATCTAGATTGGTGCAACTATACTAGCAATCATGGCAAAGATATTTATATCTACACATAAGGAATATTACTAAGTAAGATCAAGAACATAGTAAGTCTTCTAGTAATAATAACTTCCTACTATCCCAATATTCGAGGTGTGGACTACAAAGGACTCAACGGGAGTGTCACATCCGCGATCTATCACAGGACCCAGAATATAGGGTGCAATTGCAGACAAACCACATCTAAGCACAACGTTTACATGCTGTCGGTCACCCATCCATGACGTCAATGAATGAGAGCTATACAATCTTATCTATGAATATAAATGCATCCTAACTATGCAAAGTATACAATCTAAATAAGTAATGAATAATATAATTAAGAACTTGATTAATAAGTAGAACAATGTCAATCAATTATATCTAAAGTACTC
Source organism: Eremochloa ophiuroides (assembly GCA_038502445.1). Taxonomy (NCBI): domain Eukaryota; kingdom Viridiplantae; phylum Streptophyta; class Magnoliopsida; order Poales; family Poaceae; genus Eremochloa; species Eremochloa ophiuroides. Next base: position 6,011,614 of record JAHLJS010000003.1, on the reverse strand, counting down.
AAAAGAGAATTAGATACAAGAGAGAGCTTACAATGGCTTCGGAAAGCCTCGCTCCAGACAAGATCTGGAATTCAAGTAGAACTTGCCTTCTTGTACTTCTAAACCTATGTAGCTATGCTCTAGATGGTGAAGCTCTAATGATCTAGGATTTCTAGCTCTGGATTCTGAATACTATGAGCTAGGTATGAATTGATATGAAACCCTGGGGGGTTTGGGGCTATATATATAGGCCGAAGCTATGAATCTCAGCCCTCGGATCAAACCGACTTAAGGTAGTGGTCCAGATTAATCCTCAAGGGCGGTGGAGAACCAACGTACGAAGATAGAGGCTGACGGGTGGGCCAGGGGATCGGCCGATCAGGGGGGTCTATCGGCCGATGGCCTCTCTCTGCCATCTGGGTCCCACTTTCGCAGATGAGTCTCTGGTGTTCTCTAGAATATTCTTGATCTCCTTTCACGACAGAATTTGATGTTTTAATTCGACATGTGGGTCTCCTTTGGTTCTTTTCTGGATAACACCCTGCAAAACACTGATTCACCAAAACTGTGGAATTCTGTTGGTTTAAACCCTATCCTATGGTAGTGTTTGCATTTATATCCTTATTTCATGTTTAGTTGATGGGTAAAATCATACAATAATTACCGTCAACAAGCTCCCCAAGCTGCTAGTCCCTTAGCAAGGCCAAACTTTAGCAGATATCATAAGTTATAGCTACCCCTCATAAATATTTAGTTTCAAACCAAGAGTACCTCAAGGATTAGAGTAAAGTAGGCTAGCTTTCATACTTACCTTTATTACCTTCAACCATGGAGCTTAGGCTTTCTCTGGGGTCTTGGGTAATTGAAGGATAGAATGTGTAAGTTAAGCACTATGTTTCAAGCTCTGTCGTTCAACTGTTATCCTGAAGCTTTTGCAAGTTTTCAAAATAAAACTCAGAGATTCCTTTGTATGTCCCTCTCAAGTCTCTCAATATGTGGTCTTTGTGGATCCTTACTAAGGCAATAGTGATGCATGCCTTCTCTCTTACCCTGTAACTAATGGCTTATGTGGAGCTCATGGGTATGGAGTCAGCTCATACATACTTGCAATGCATATGTTGTAAAGTCAAACAATGGATCCAGAAAAACAAGTCATACAATCAAATTAAGATGTCCATGTGTATGGATATAAGGTGGTAGGTGTATATATGGTGGTTAATCCTAATTCTACTCTTGCTCCTTGAAAACATTTATCTCTCTTTTCAAACACTAGGGTATTGTGTTGCAGGAAACATGGCTATCTTTCTTTCTCTCTTTTTTTGAGGCAGGCATCAGAGTACCCATTGCTTTGATAATCCGGACACTTGTCCATTTTTATCTCTCAGGCGGGCATCTTTGTATCCATTGTTTTCTCTCATCTCACTCTTTTGCATAACCACATGCCTCTTCTCTGCAACAATTCTTCCCTTCCTTTTTCTTTTTGAGAGATAGTAAATAAGAACTTTCGAGCATTGATCTGGGGTAACCTATGGCCTATGGGGTATATTTTTGGGTGTTTCCTCCTAGTGTAGGAGTAAAATATTTTGGATGGACTAGATGGAATGTGGATGCACCTACTCAGATATGAGTAGTGCATTATGGGTGGTGTGCATGTGATCTTGATTGTAAAAGCATGACAAGTTCCTAAAGTATCAACAAAGCTCGACAAAACTCAATGTAAAGCAAGCAACATATAAATATGTGTGTTTTTCTAATCTACCATGTATGGCTGTAGTAGGAATGTAAAGCTCTCGTCATACAGGAACTCATTATGTGGTTTTAAGGTTTTTCAAAGTAAATCTTCAGAACTCAAGTATCACTAGGAACAAGATAAATAGCAGCTCAAACCTTGCATATCATATCCCTCAATCACTTAGACTTTAGATCAAGCATTGCTACCCACAAGTTTCAGGTTCGAAGTAAACCTTCAAGTTAAAATGGTTGTGTCTAGAACTTGGGATGATTCAAGGTTGAAAACTAAGTATTATGAGGAATCATGGTGAAGTGCTACTTATCAATCCTATGCATGGTTTCCATCTATCTGAGCAAAATTATTGTAAGCACTCTCTTTTTATTTTATTTTAACCCTAGAAATATAGTAAGCAAATCTTTATTTGGTTTTCAAATTTTATTTTACTAACACACTTAAAAAGCAATATAGTACAATAATAAGATGGGAAGCTTATACTTAGCTAGATTAAGTGGAGGATGCTCTCCCCCAAGCTGGATGTTGACACGGTCTTGATGTTGAAGTTGAGCGATCCTTCTGAGAGCAGGTGTGCTGGCAGTATAAGGGTGCCAGGTTGAACTATCTCTTTGATCATGTATTATCCTGTGAAACTCAATTACCAATAAGAACTCCAATTCTCATATCGAGGGGTTAGGTTAATACCTCTCCATGGTTAGTGGTAAATGTCGGTTTCATAATTCCAGCAGAAAGCTCCCTATTAAAGGTGGACCTTCATGTGCCCACATATTTTTGGCTTTTTCATAAAAGTGTGGACCTTCATGTGCCCACATATTTTTGGTATTTTAAGTTTATAAATGCAGAAAGTAAATATGATGCAGTAACCTATTCTAGATGTATGCAAATTATTTTTGTGCCACCACAGTGAATAATCTTGTGCTACAAGATCAATCGAATGGGGCTTAGATTTTTTTTCTTCAATGCAATGCAATAAATATTTTTATTTTCTTTTCTATGCAAGTGCAGCAAAGTAAATATGCAACTTCTAAAATGCTAAATGAAAATGTATGCAATGCTGGAAAGGAAATATGAATAGGTACCAAGTTTACCTTTTTGGCGAAGGCTCGGTGGTATATAGTCTTCCGAATAGGACTTCTTGTCTTGTTCATTCCTTGCTCAATGCATCGTCGGGTTAAGATAGTGACCCTGGCTGCACTTGTGATGATGAGATGGAAGGTGACTTCTTCTTCCTCCTTTCCTTTCTAGTTGGTGATGTTGATGTTGATGCTGAGGTTAGGGGCTCATCCTTCACAGTCTCTTCATTCTTCTCCTCTTCTGGTAGGGTGCAAGGGTATTCTACACTCCTTACAACTTCTCCCTGATAATCTGCCCAACCATCCTTAAGTGGTTGGTTCTTTTGGTGTTGAGATGAACGATGTCTTCTCCTTGATCTGTTCTTCTTTGGCTGCTCATAAGTTGTGTAACTGTTGAAGTAGCAGCGTACCTTCTCTTTGTGGAATTGAAAGTGGACCTCTCCTGATCTCATATAGATAATTGCTCTTGTAGTGTTGAGGAACGGTCTTCCAAGTATGAGCGGTGGGTCATACTCTTCTTCTCCCATGTCCAGGACCAAGAAGTCAGTGGGGACATAGTGATCTCGAATCCTTACCATAACATCTTTAGCAATCCCCTCTGGAAATCTGAACGTCTGGTCCGCCATCTGCAGCTGCGTGTAGGTAGGATACAAGGGTGTCTTGCCGAATAGAAAGTCATAAGTTACTTTGGCCATTATGTTGACGCTTGATCCAGTATCGCAGAAGGTCTTGTAGAAGATTTTCTGATTGATTGTGCAGTCGATCGTTGGTACTCCTGGATCGTCTAGCTTGGACAGGTGTGGTGATGGAAGAAGGTGATCATACTCAGCTCGAACTGAGTTGATCGTCCTCACAGCTCAATGTGCGTCTGCCTAGGTTTGTTTTTTTTTCTAGCTATCCTCCTCTATGCTGACTTGTCTTCGTAGATGTATGGCTTCTGTGGATGGGCAGGACTTTGTAGTGTCTTGTCCTTGAAAGTGAATCTCTCCTTCCTTCCCTTGATAGTGAAATAGATCTTGGCACTATCGGCGTAGATGATAGCCTTGGCGGTGCTCAGGAAGAGTCGTCCTAAAATGATAGGCGACTTCTCATCTCCTCCTGTCTCAACTACCACAAAATCAGCAGGTACATACGAGTGTCCAACTTGTATACAGATGGTTGTACGTACGCAGAAGTGTGTCACCATGAATTTTCTCATAGATCACCTTGGGCATGATGTTAACACCTGCACCAAAGTCACATATCGCTTCTTCAAAGACGTCTTGACCAATGGCTATGGGTATGACAGGTTTCCCTGGGTCTCCCTTCTTCTCTGACATAGAGTCATCTTTCCATCCCTTTGACTGATGGTCTATATGGTACCATCCTGCATTGAATATATCCACTGGATTTGCAGTTTCTAATTCTTCCGGCTGGCCTGGGATCTTTCCTTCATTGGCCGGAGGGATAGAAGATGCCAACTGAGCTATTTGAGATTCAAGCATTTTGCTTAAGCTAAGCTAGTTCTTGATAGCTGAGGCAAAACCATCCATCCTGTTATTGATGGTTTCTAACAACTTGTCATTAGAGATTAGCTTCTTGGATATCTGATCTAGCAGTTTGGTCTGACCAGAGACCAAATCTCTCAATGGTGTGTTGAAGTTGTTACCTTGGTAGTTGGGCCTCTGTTGCTGATTCCAACCTTGATTCTGATTCCAATTCTGATTTAGATTCTGAGGACGATAGTTGTTGTTATTGCTGACATAGTTCACATCCTCCTGAATCTCAGGACAGTTGTGGCCTGTGTGGCCAGTACCTCCACATTCTTCGCATGTCACGTATGCATCATGAATGTGCTTGACATCTCTCTTATCACTTGTTCGGTTATCAAGCTTCTTCATCAGCAAGTCCATCTTGACAGAAATCATATCGGTTTTCTTGAGCTGGTGCATTCCTCCTCTTTTGCGGGGTGGAGCTCGTTCTTCATTCTAACTTTGGTTGGATGCCATCTTCTCAACAAGAGTAGTAGCTTGCTCAATGGTGAGTGAAAGTGCAATCACTCCCTAATGTAGGTTTTGGTATTGATGACCACCGAATTAGAGAACTAATGATTTCTATCGAGATGTTGAGCAGGGAATAAATGTGAGATGATGACATATGTTTCAAAGAACTCAATGCTAACTTGCAGCTGTGGTGACCAACTCAAACGGAGGTTTAATTTTATTTTACTTTTGAATTTGAATTTAGGGATGTCGTACTATTAAGGAGTTCCTAAGGGATGCCAGTCAATATGTTGAATCAAGTGCTCATATCCCAGAAACAACATCCTCACACCTAGACAATTTCAGCAATACCTAACTTGCATCTTTCTGCTGAGATTTGCCAGTGCGGCAGTGCCGCACTTTAACCGACCGTTGGACCACAGCATATAAATACTACTTTTCCTCCTCTCAACGGTCTCTTCTTTCAGCTCCCGACTTTCTGCCCGTTACAGACAGAAAAGGCAGCTCCCCTCTCTCCTCCATTGTTGACCTTGAGCTCAAAGTTGGATCTCCACTTTCCACCATAAAAACTTGAGAAAAATGGCAGCAACTTGTGAGTTGAGAGCAGATCTACTGATTCCCAAAGTTTGAGAGCACTTGGTTCACGTTTGGCCGGCGCTCTTGAGGTCTACTCCTTGGAGCTTTGCTCCTAGCCGGCTAGGCGTCGCCCTAGAGCTTGCCAACCTCATTGTGGCAGCCTAGGGAGGTTCGTAATCTCGTGTGCAGCTAAGAAATCACCCCTCTCTTCAAGAGTTCACTCTCTTGATTTAAGAACGAGGAATAGGGCAACCTTTGTGGTAACCCTAGCCTTTTGTGGCAAGCCTCAATAACGTGGACGTAAGCAAGCCTAAGTGGCGAGCTGAACCACGGGATAAATCATCGTGTGCTGTTGTCTCCATATTACTCTTGTGTTGTTGATTTGTTCTAGGGTTTGCTTCGATTTGGTGATTTGAAGGATTTCTGTGGTATCCAGTCTTCGAGCTGTGAACTTTAGTGAAATTCTGGAGACAAGCTGTAGGGCGTATACTCTTTCTATCCATATATCACTTGCGCAGTTTAGTTCAGTTTTCATAGTGCGGCAGTGCCGCCCTGGGTTTTGATATCTGTTCGAGTTGAGTTTTTGCAGGCCTATTCACCCCCCTCTAGGCTTCCAGTGATCCTACAGTGAGTGATAGAAAAGTGCCTCCAGCAGCAGCATCCATCGTCTCACGGGTGCTGGTAGTCAACCCATGGTAGAAGGTTTGCATAAGCAACCAATTCTCCATCCCATGGTGAGGATATTCCGAAATATAGTCTTGAAAGCGTTCCTATGCTTCTGGGACAGATTCATCATGCTATTGGTGAATCCTCGTAGAGCATTCGTCTTGCCTACCGGAAAGAACTTTGCACTACTACAAGACAAGGATATTGTATCACTTTGTTGTAACACATTCCCCAATGTGTTCCAGCGAAATTTTGTAGTAACACAAAATACTGTGTTACAGACTTCACTTGTAACATAAAACACCTTTTTTTATAAAATGTGTTACTGACAATAATTATAGTAACAAAAAATTAATGTTACAAGCAAAATGTTACAGAAGTGTACTATGTTGTAACACATAAATGTAACATATAAAATGTGCTACAAATATATGCCCTATAGTAACACAAAATAATGTTACAATCCAATTGTTACAAAGATTCATAGCACAATCGTCCCCGAGGCTATTTGCTTCCTTTTCTTACCCACGCTCGCACGCAAGGGTCTATGTGTGGCAGACCCAGATGTCTTCAAATCATGCTTCTGGTTGCTCGCTTTACCTTGGCGCGAGAAAATTGCATATTTAGGACTCCAATCAGTGGGCTTTGCAGTTTTGAAACCCCAATCGTCAACTTTATAATAAATACGCCTGAAAATATTGCCATTATATGTGTTTTATCCCTCTCGTAGTATTTCTCCTTGTATTTGGCGCATTAACTAATGTTTTTACTGTTCTGTTCATTTGCACGTTCGTTCTGTTCTTTTGCACGTTACATACAGATGCTGGGTAGCACCATGGGCAAGCAGGTAGGCTGGCCACCTTCGAGCATAAAAATTTATAGAATAATGACCAAATAAAATTTTTGGAATATTGGACATAAAAAAATCTAGGCATAAAAATTCTAGGCATATGACACAATAATAAGCATAATAATCATGAGTTCCTCTCAAAAATCCACAAATTTAGCCTAATCAAGTTCATCTCACAAAACCATAATTTTGTTCTAAACGAATTACATCATTATCAAATAAAATTTCTAGATATATCTCATCACAGATTAAAATCATTCATCCAATATGTTGCCTTCTCCTTGGTGTCATCTTTTTTGGTGCAGCTGAAGTAGGCATCCTCACAGAAGTTGTCTCTCCTAATAGGAATGCAACCTGACTGCACAAAAGTATGGTATGACAATTAGATGTATAATAAATTTTATTGCATGGTAAATATATTAATTTTCCTTACCTTCTAGTGACCCTTCCTGGACCATTGAAGAAATGAGCTTGCATAATAAAGAGTACAGGTACTGCTCCACATGAACTAGGATTAGTCATTTGCTCCAATGACACTAGCATCCGCAATATCACTAGCATCAACAGTAGTTCCCTCAATATCTCTTCTAGCCCATTGATGTCCTACAGTTCCATTATTGAACATATAATCAAGGTGTGTGACATGGAATGGCTCATTTTCGACATCATCTTCCTATTCATCACAACCTGTATCATATATATCTCTTGGTTTCATCTTCATGACTACAGACCATCCAGGATTTTGTTTGTCTTTGTCTTCAGCATAAAACACCTGGTCAGCTTGGTTAGGGAAAATATATGGTTCATGACCAATCTTTTCTCTTGTATGTATCAGGTGTGAGAAATTAACTAGTGTGTAGCCATACTTGTCCTTCTTTATTCCTCTTTTAGAAAGAACATCAACCCATTCACATTTGAAAAGTACTATAGAAAATTTCCCAGAGTAGTTTAGCTCAATGATATCAATTATCCTCCCATAGTAAGTCACGTCACCTAAAACTAGCTTGCCATCACTTGCACTAGCATAACTTGATGTTTTTGCAGTTAACACTACACCACTGTTTTGTGTCACCCCATCCAACCGTTTGGGCCTAAAACGGAAACCTCGACTATTGAAAGCACGGTACCTTTTTGCAGCCTCAATTGGACCACGAGCTAGCCATCTAATGTCATCTTCAACAACATGAATGCCATTTTCTCTCTCTAACTGCATTATCTGTACAATTATAAAGTTTAGTTCTGTACGTCAGTGCTACGTGTAAAAGCTTTTTGAGTTAAGGTGCTTACATGACTTCTAAACCATTGATGGAACTTCTCATTTTGGATTTTCTCAACATCTCTATGACGAGCTCTTCGTCCACTACCTTTTCCCATGATCTCTTCAGCATGAGCTCTACAATTAAAATGTAAAAAATTATGGTTGGAAAAAAATATGTTTACAAGATTAAGATGTTACCTGAGGTATGGATCGACATCAGAACAATTGAATAGCACATATCTATGCGCTTGTTAATTTTTCCAAAACTCTCAGGACATAACTACTTGGCTTCCCAAGTGGTTTCCCAGGATGAGGAAAAAGAGTCGATGCATGTCTAGTAGAACATCCAGGTGACTCATCATTATCGTCATTTTGCAAAAGCCTATTAGACAATGTCTGAAAACCACCAAGAAATGTTGAACAAAAGTGCATAGCCTCTTTTGCCAAAAATGATTCTGCAATTGAGCCCTTTGGACGAGCTTTATTTCTCACGTTTGACTTCAAATCACCAAGGTACCTACACAAAATAGTAAATATTAATAAAAAATTATAATTAAGATGCAAAGAAAAGGTACCAAAATGGCTCTTAATTTCATATAAAAAACATTCCTTTCCACAAAATACATTGATCGATAACATACAGGACCACCTATTTTGCCTCTGTTGCTAAATGAAGAACTAGATGAACCATAATAGTGAAAAACCCTGGTGGGAATATCATCTCCATCCGACATAGCGTCATTATGATTCTGTCCTCTAACTTCTCAAGCTCATCAATGTAGAGAACTTTTGCATTCAGTTCTCTAAAATACCCACACAGATCAAATAAGACAGATGTAACTTCATCTGGGACAAGACCTCTCAAAGCAAGTGGCATAAGTTGTTGCATTAGTATGTGACAGTCATGGCTTTTTAGGCCTGAAATTTTTGCTTGACCAACATTGACACATCTAGAGATGTTACTAGAATAACCGTCTGGAACTTTTATGTCATGAAGGACTTCACAGAATTGTTGCCTCTGCTCTTTAGACGTGTTATACAAAGCAGGAGGCAAGTAATACTTACCATTAGCCTTTTTTTGTGGATGTAGATCTGGCCTTATGTTCATTTCTTGCAAGTCTTTCCTTGCTTGTAGATTGTCCTTTGATTTGGCATCCATTTCTAAAAGTGTCCCAAATATATTTTCACACACATTCTTCTCTATGTGCATAAAGTCAAGATTGTGCCGTAACAAATTATACTTCCAGTACGACAAAGAAAATAGGCCACTTACACCCTTCCAGGTTTTGGACTTCTGAAAGTCACTCACTGATTTTATCTTTTCCAAAAGAGATACTCCAGAATAAGAAATAGGTCTCGATCGATGCTCTTCGGTTCCATCAAACGAACTAGCATTGTAACGAAACTCATGGCTAGCGGGTAGAAATCGTCGGTGCCCCATGAAACATTGCTTGTAGCCATGCTTCAAGCGTCTTGAACTTGTTTCATCAGCATAGGACACACAACCCAGTTGTTCCATAACACTGTACTGTGCTAGTATCCCTGTCCCAGGGTAGTCACTCACAGTATGCAATATTATAGCATAAAGTTGAAATCTCTCATCTCGAGATGCATCATATGTAGACATACCATCGTCAAATAACTCATGTAGCTCATCATAAACCGGCTGCATAAATGTATGGAAGTCCTTTCCAGGGTAACCAGGTATTATTAGAGTGAGCATAAGAGATGAAGCTTTCATGCATAACCATGGTGGAAGGTTGTATGGTACTAATACAACTGGCCAACAACTATGGGTAGAATTGCACTTCCCATATGGGTTAAAACCATCTGTTGCTAATCCAAACCTCATGTTTCGAGAATCTGATGCAATGTGAGGGTGCAGGGAATCAGTGATTTTCCAAACCTCTGAATCAGCAGGATGGCGCAAAGCACCATCCTTTGTATGCTCCTCATCATGCCATCTAGTTAACTTGGCTGTTTCCTTGTTCATAAAAAGCCTTTTAAGTCTAGGTTTGATTGGAAAGTAACGCAATACCTTATTTGGGGTTGCCTTTCTTCTTTCCTTTTTAGTTAGTGATGTTTCATTCGGCTTATTTTTCCATCTTGAAGCTTTGCATTTTTCTTTAACCCAATCTATCTGTCGAATCGTGCCTCCATTCACTGTTCACTGTTCGGCAAAGCATATACACAAACAAATTTGCACTTTATTCTAATTGTTACTATTCAGTTATCCTTATTCTTTTTTTTTCTATTGGTGCTATATTTTATTTAGATTATGCTACTATGGCGGTGGATAATTGGACCATAAATCTTGAATGTGATGGGGCAGCCGAAGGACAGAAACATGTGCAAATGGAAATGGATAGAGATGAGATATGCTACTACAACTTGATTGATTTGATCGAGCATTATGGGTACACTTCAGTTGACTATCTATACTACAAGAGAAAAGATAGCTTGGTTGTAATAGAACAAGATCCTGAGGTGATGGAAATGCTTAACGAGTGTCAGAGCAAAAACATGGTTAGCTTGTTTGTGACAAAGCAGAGACTGGCGACTTTAGTGCCTACCAAGTCCAACAAAGAACCATCCAAATCTAAACCAAATAAAACTAAAGGTATTAGAATGAACATATAATTTACTCTTCTATATGTATATCTGATTATTCAAGTACAAGTTAACTATTCCAAGTCATGGTAGTAATCAATGATTTATTTTCATCCAAGATTAGCCTATTCGCTCCCACCTAGTAAGTGACCTTTATATTCAACATTTGTTTAGCAGGAAGAGGAGGTACAAAGAAAAAGAAAGTATTAAATCTAATGCATACTGAAGCACTATATGTTGACGAGGTTGAGCAGCGCGATGATGAGACCCAGAAGACATCAGGTACAAATGCAGTTAAATCAATCTCGTTCATATGTACTGCATCTTAATTAGTCACTATAACTATCCTTCTATTTTTAATAGGTGGTGGCGATGAATTACCTAATAGGCGAAAGGGGACTGTTCTAACAAATGTTTGGGATCTACCTGACGGAGACAAGATAGTAGTAACATGCAATAGGCTTGGACAACCCATTGAAAAAGAAGGTGGCCTTTTAGGCCAATTTTTGGGCACCATAGCAAGAAATGGTGGTTACTGTCCAGTTGGTGCCAAAGATTGGAGAGAAGTTAAGAAAAACAATGGGGAAACCATCATTCAATTTGTACAGGTTAGTTCAATCTTACAAGACATAATGTTGTGAATTTAGTGTGTATATATATTTATGCTTGTTATCATGCCATGAAGTGAAATTTATTCATTAGTGACTTTCTTATTTTAGACAAAGTTCTTATATCCTCGTTCATGTGAAAAATGGATATTCAATTCAATTGGAAGAGATTGGAGAAAATACAAGGCAACATTAAAAATGAAATTATTTAATCCAAAGAAGAAAATGTCTGCTTTGAAGAAGCGTTGTCCTAATGATATCGTTGAAGATGAATGGATGGCCCTAGTAAATTATTGGAAGTCTCAAGAAGGAAAAGTAAGGCACCACTATATACGCTATTTTGTATCTTTGACCATCATTATCTATAATCTTGTTGATAATGGTTCATTATTTATTAATTTACTTTTCTTGTAGACCCTTAGTGAAAAGAATAAAATAAGTCGTGAAATGAGGAAGACAACACATACAGCTGGTACAAAGAGTTATGCTCGTTGGTCTGAGGATATGGTGAGTCATCTTCTCTTAAAAAATGTATATATGATTCTTCTTACTTTTCCATTACTCCTATTTTTGTAGAGGCAAGCTGATCCTGAAAAAAAACATCCACATAGAGCAAAGGTTTACCTAGCCACTCACAGGAAAAGGGGAGAAGGGATAAATGAGTAAGTGGTATGCTACATGCACATGACAACTTTGTGACAATATACATTTATTTATGTTTTCTAACGTGTGGATTTCTTGGTTGTAGGTTCAATTGGAAAATCTCCTACACACACAACCAGAGTTAGCACAAAATAGTGAGAGAGGAGTTGCATGGGAAGGTGATGCATTACATCAGGTGTTGGGAGAAGAAAAAACTGGACAAGTGCATGGCATGGGATTGCTTCCGGTTCCTAAACAAGTTTATGGTCGAAAAACACACCATTTTAAGGGCATTAATATAGTTTCACTAGATGATACATCATCTGATGTAGAGACTCACATGTTGGAGGAAATAAGACAACTCAAAGAACATTCTAGAATGCAAGACAAAGTTATTGAAGAACTAAAAAACAATCAGGGGCACAATGAGAACCAAAAAGCAACAATGGTAAGAACATACATTTTAATTTATAACTCCATACTGAAATGTATTACTTAACTTTATATCTTTTCTAGGATTGTACTAGGAGTGATCATAATAATTCTCAGAATCAAATGGTGCATTCTAAAAGAAAGGTATTTGCTCTATTTTCCATGTTTTCACCTAATATAGTCTTTTGGCCTTAATATTGTTTTAAAATTTCAGAGAGTTCAATGTGGTGGACCCAACCAGGATGAGGGATTCCTCAAACACAGGGATGAATTGGTAAAGTCACTTGCTTGTGAATTTACTACTTATTCATCCTTAAACGATTTTTATCACAATTAATGGTACTATTTTTTGTTTACTAGAATAAAGAAACATGTGAGTCTGAATTTAGTGATGATGACAATCTACTTTTATCTGGACAAAAGGTTATCAACTTTGTTTATTGTATTTAAGAACAACAATATACCATTAGTTTATTACATGTTAATATTTTTAGCTACTAGTTATCATTTGACTGAATTTGAATTGGAATCAGTGCCAAGGTGATAATAATGACAAGGAAGTAGAAGAATTAGAAGCACCCGCAATATTTGAACAACGCCTCGACAATGATTCTAGACCAACAGAGGTACACTTTTTCAATGTACCATTGAATAAAATATAGTAGACTTGTTCAAGACGTCTAATATTGTAGCAATGTATAAATACAATTTCCTTTCTCTTTTGTTCAGTATGATTCTTGTCAAAGGAGTTCTGCCACAAGTAGAATAATATCAAAGAAACATAAGGTATCTATGAAACACACTTTGCTCTAATTATAGTAGATTTTTTGTCTAATGATGTCATACTTCATTTGACATGTGTAAGGGTCGTCATGGAGGGCTTGGAGAGACTACAACCATTGCACACCAGGAGGTGGCTCGCGAGAAGGCTACATGCTACAAGCGTAACACACATAAGCAATCTCCTCTAATGAAGGTAGACGAACATAATATTCACTTGTTCAAATTGCATGATCTCGAAGTATAACTAAGGGTTGTTTGTTACTAAGACATTATGTCAAATTAATGTAGGTTGGGTCCGTAGTGCTACTAATGACTTTAAAATATCCTAATAAGGCTAATGTGGCCTATGCAACTCTCTTGAGCACTGATCCAGAAGCCACTGTTGGTGGAGTTAAGATAGGAAGACAATTCTACAAAGTGCGTATCGACGATCCTATAGCAAAAGATGAGCCATTCGTAAGGCCAATGCCTGGGTGCAACAATATTGGTGATGCCCATGCCAAAGGAGTCTCAATTGCTTAGCCATTGATGTTTGTATGTTCAAAGTACCCTTATAAACTTGACATTACTATACATACGTGACCTAATTTCTAATGTTTCAATTTACATTTTTTTTGCAGGTTGAAATGATTAATGGTTGAATTCCCACATCGATGTGTACAAAGAATGGAAGAAGCAATGGACTTTATGAATCCTAACTAGTTCTTTGAATTTTTCTTTCTAATATGAACTATTTGTGTTTGCTCTCTAGAGCCATATCGTTATGTACATATAATATTATTTTATCCGAACAAGCACAATGTTTGAAATCATCTTATGATATGTGGATCTTGCTATTAAATATGTGGTTTATGTGATTTTGTAAAGTGTCATGTTTGTGTGATTCAATAATAATCCATGTGCCACATGTAGAGGCAAAATGAATATTTGGTTCATATAATATGAATATGTTACAATAGATATAAACAAGTGTTACAAACAATGTGTTCCTGTGTCCCATACTGTGCTCTACCCTAATGTAGAAGTGTTACTATAACTAAAAAAGTGTTACAGAAGACAATCATTGTAACACTTGTTAAGTGATCCGATAGATAAATAAATGTGTTGCAAACTATGTATTCTGCCATAATGTGAAGTGTTACTAAAACAAAAAAAAGTGTTACAACAAAATTCATTGTAACACTAAATAAATGTTCCTATAGACAAATAAATGTGTTACAATAAACCAGTCTATTGTAACTAGGCCAATTGGAACACACACAAAAATGTGTTACTAAGAGAGCTAGTAACACTTTTTCTAACCTATAGTAACAAAAGTTGGTGTTACTATATCCCTACGTTGTAGTAGTGTTGTTAGGAAGGAAGTGGAGTAGATATCCCATGTAGTGTTCTTCTTTTTGTTTGCATACAACCACTGTTTTGCTCTTCCCAACAGTGAGAATGGAAATAGATGGAGCAGAATAGCATCTCTGGTTACTCCCTTGATGGTGAATATGTCCAAAAAGTGTTGGAGGTGTGCACTCGCATCCTCATGTGCCTTTCCACAAAACTGACTAGCTTGCACCATGTTCATAAGCGCAGGCTTAAGCTTGAATCCATTGTCTCGAACATTAGTAGGTGGTCCAGTACGGATGTTAGCAGTGGTTGGAGCAGAGAACTCGCGAAGGCTTTTGTTGGCCATGACCTCAAACTCTGGTGTCAAACTTCTTCTTGTTCGGATGTCTTCCGGTGGTGGATCTGGAGTCTTTTTGAGCTTGGCTAGAGTTTTCCTGCTCAAAGCTTCTGAATCTTCAACAAAATTCTGCGGAAGGTCAAATCCATTCATACATCAACCTGCATAGGCTACATAAATAAATAACGACAGGGTGAGCCTGTTTGAGTAAGATTTATATGGTTTCTCGACATATTGGTGGGGGTGCATATGAGCTATCTATTTCCATGTAAAGCCAATCAACCTTCCCTAACAACGGCGCCAAAAATGCTTGTTGGCATTTTTAACGTCATCACTAAAAATAGAGTTAGACCTTATCTTCAGCAATGGCGCCAAAAATGATGATGATATAAATTAACTTGCCACTTGATTAATCTAACAAGTCACTTGAACTCTTAACATTTATCTCTCAGGATAACCAGGTTGTCATCCCTAGCATGAATCTAAGAGATCTCATGGAATACTTCTAACAAGCAACTATAATAATAAACATGTATCCGCAAGCGCACAGATAAAATATACATCATTGCAGTATTTTACCCAAGAGTATCACGGTTTGTCGATTTATATTTTTACCACTGGGAAGGGACTTTGGCATTTGGAAGAATAGATAGATAATTCTCATATGCACAAACAATATGGAGATAGCCATGTTGGATCTATTTACTCAGAACTGGGGGTTATGCCACAATAATAATGATATAAAAGATAAGCACAATGATCAATTCATAGATAATAATGTAATTCACTTAGAGCACTTTCTATCTAGGCACTAGCATGGATTAGGTAAAAGCATAAGAATATTCTTAAGTTATTCTAATTATACTACCACTAACATATCTAGATTGGTGCAACTATACTAGCAATCATGGCAAAGACATTTTATATCTACACATAAGGAAATATTACTAAGAAAGATCAAGAATATAGCAAGCCTTCTATAGTAATAATAACTTCCTACTCTCCTAATATTCGAGGTGTGAACTACAAAAGACTCAACGGGAGTGTGACATCCGCGATCTACCACAAGAACCAGAATATAAGGTGCAATTGCAGACAAACCGCATCTAAGCACCATGCTTACATGCTGTCGGTCACCCATCCAAGACGTCAATGAATGAGAGCTATACAATCTTATGTATGAATATAAATGCATCCTAACTATGCAAAGTATACAATCTAAACAAGCAATGAATAACATAATTAAGAACATGATTAATAAGTAGAACAATGTCAGTCAATTATATCTAAAGTACTCAAAGGAGAATTTGATACAAGAGAGAGAGCTTACAATGGGTTCGGAAAGCCTCGCCCTAGACAAGATCTGGAATTCAAGTAGAACTTGCCTCCTTCTACTTGTAAACCTATGTAGCTATGCTCTAGATGGTGAAGCTCTAATGATCTAGGGTTTCTGGCTCTGGATTCTGAATACTATGAGCTAGGTATGAATTGATATGAAACCCTGGGGGGTCTGGGGCCGCATATATAGGCCGGAGCGATGAATCTCAGCCCTCGGATCAAACCGACTTAAGGTAGTGGTCCAGATTAATCTTCAAAGGCGGTAGAGAACCGACGTACGAAGACAGAGGCTGACAGGTGGGCCAGGGGATCGGCCGATCAGGGGGGTCCATCGTCCGATGGCCTCTCTCTGCCATCTGCCATCTGGGTCCCACTTTCGCAGGTGAGTCTCTGGTGTTCTCTGGAATATTCTTGACACGCTTTCGCCGCGGAATTTGATGTATTTGTCTGACGTGTGGGTCTCCTTTGGTTCTTTTCTGGATAACACCCTGCAAAATACTGATTCACGAAAACTGTGGAATTCTGTCAGTTTAAACCCTATCCTATGGTTGTGTTTGCATTTATACCCTTATTTTATGTTTAGTTGACGAGTAAAATCATATAATAATTACCGTCAACAGACGCAACATGGCCGAATCGAGTGGCGGGGATGCTGGATCCGGTGATGGGATGCCGGATCTGGCGAGCGACGGTAGGGGCGCGTGTACGGGCTGGGCGGGCTCATGGATGGGCTCGCTGGGCCTGTCCACGGGCTTTTTTATTTTTTTTGTTTTTTTATTAGATTAACCGAGGCGGGCGGCCAACCGCCTCCGTTAAAGGCCTGATCAACCATGACCTTCCGGTTGGACCGCCTCGGTTAATGCTTTTTACCCGCCTCGGTTAAGATTATTGTAATAGTGTTTCCGTCTCTGTTCTCCTATCTCCCATCATTTGCTTGATCCAGTCCACCGAGACCGCCTTGCCTCGCTTACCGCGCCATCAGAGAAGAGGGGACCGAGACTGGATCTTGGCCGCCCCGGTGACCTAGCGGCCCCGCAGTGCTAGCCGAGGGGAAGAAGAGGAGTCTCCAGTGACATCTCCGTCTCACCTCCAGCGTACGCTCGGGTAACCTGACGGACCTCGCTGGGGGCCGCGCAACCTCGCCCGGCCAACCTTTGCCTACACGTCGGTTGTTGACACTTCGTAACGCAATCACCAGAGACAGGGTGTTAGGCTATCTCTGATAACGGCATCAGAAGTGCCTGGGGGTATTTCTCATGTCTATTGGATAATTCCGCAAGCGCACAGAATATATCGTTATTTATTTTATCCCAAGGGAATGCGGTAGCTAGGAATGTTAATAAAAGAGAGATCCTCAAGTCTATTGCAAATTAGCACCAACTAGTGATAGGGGGGTAAGTTGATATAAAGAAAAGATAATAACACAGAGACAAGACAATATTTAGGATAGCTAAGGATAATTAGTAGAGTATAGCTAGGTGGGAGGACAACGAGCGAATATAGGACTCCTATGTTTCTTACTTTACTCCTGTGAAATTAATCTTAACAAATAGATAAAGTACCTAGACTGCTACCTTACTTTTTGTGTAGCCAGGGATAGACGAGACAGTAGAGGATAAAACCTCTACTCGAGGCGACTATACTCTTATGGGAGCCTACCTTTTAAGAACTTTCTTAAAACATGTGGTGGGATGCAATGACTAGACAGGGCTGTCACCACCTGGTAGTACCCACAAACAATCTGTGCAGCAAGCGGTAATCAAAGGCAAGATTTAGTCTAAGCATCACGCTTACACTAATTCTCACTACTCTAGTTGTGTACAAGGCAACTAAAGCACCCTATGACAGGCAATGAACAACACACAATAGTTGGTTACAGGATCACAATCTAGTATAAGACAACTATATTGCTAAGACAAGACACAACAATACTATAGTAAATATAGAATTGCACAAAGTAAAGACTTAGTAAAGTAAAGCAAAAATATTATATTGATATAAGAAAAGTCTTACCGAAGGGAAGGTACAAGAGCTATACTAGACTCTCCAGAAGACGACTCCGGAGA
Source organism: Eremochloa ophiuroides (assembly GCA_038502445.1). Taxonomy (NCBI): domain Eukaryota; kingdom Viridiplantae; phylum Streptophyta; class Magnoliopsida; order Poales; family Poaceae; genus Eremochloa; species Eremochloa ophiuroides. Next base: position 5,993,332 of record JAHLJS010000003.1, on the reverse strand, counting down.
CCCCGAATTTAGCTCGACTCGACTCTAACTCCCACACTGAACTAATACTACTACTAAGGAGTGGAACTTGACTCTTACCTTCTTGTTGTCTTGTGTGTCTCGAAGAGGGTGGTGGCTGCCTCTATTTATAGGGGGGAGTGCAGAGGTGCCACGTCAGCGATCCGTGTGCCCCTTGCCTCTCCACCCTTGGATGAACCGCCTCAAAACCGCCTCAAGATGAACGATTGAGATGAAGCCCGAAGCATGCAGAAGGTCAGTGGACCATGGCGGTGGCCTGGACTCACCAAGGGGGGTCGGCCGACCTCCTATGACAGGGTAGGCCCACTACCATGGTCCCCACCTGTCATAGAGCATGGCCATGTATTGGTTTTGTCTTGATCGTGTCGATTCACGTCTTGATCCTTGTGTTTTGCTTCTCCACTGTTGAATGGAAACACAACTTTGATCCAAAGGTGGAAATGAGCTGGGTGGAGTGTCACATGGATTGTGCCACGTCACTAGAGCCCTGTGGGCCCCATACATGGGTCGGCCGACCCATGCATGGGCCTACCTTGAGCTCCACTCTCTTCTATGTGATGTTATACACCATATCTTGAATTTTCATGGCCTGATGTCACCATGTGTGGGTCGGCCGACCCACACTGGTGGCCTCCAACTGCTCATTTTTGACCTATTTGATCTTCTCTGCATTCAAAAGCTAAGAGTACAAGTGGAACTAGTTATTGGATAAGATATGTTTATGTTATGTTATTCTTTCATAAAAAACCGAGGCTATTGACGGTGTTAGAGTGTGGAATTTTATAGCTTATCCACCGTCAACACCGGTGAAGAAAGAAAGGGGTCGCTGGGAGGAGAAGAGGAGGGGCGCCGGCAACCTCAGTAGTGGGCACTCGAGCACTAGATCCGCACCGGGATCTTGGTGAACCTACATCCACCTGCACGCCGGTGGAGCCATGGAAGAGACAAGAGGGTCTCGGGGGAGGAGATGAAGAACATCGGTGAAGGAATAGAAGGGGAGGAGCGCCATCGAGGGCTGGACATCGGCCTGCTCAAGAGGCTTTTCAACATCCTTTGAGCGATGCGGGACGAAGTGTGAAGGACGAGCGGATCGACATGGGAGGTGGGATGGGGTGATGGGATAAGGATGCAGGCCTAAGATGGTAGGTGTTGGACCACGCATAGTGCTAAAATGACATTTCTCTGGGACATAATCCGAACGCCAGAACGATCTTTTTTTGGGAAGGGAGGAGTCTACATTGTAAATGTCAATATATCTTTATTTATTAGTCAAAATTAAAAATCTTTGACTCCTTGGAATCGAGGGTTGCATTCTTTTGGAGAGGGAGAGAGTATATTACATTATTCAGTTCCAAAAACCTATATATATACTAATGTTCAACCTCATTGTTAGCTTGTCAACTTCGTCTCCGTCATCATCACGGCACCCCTTGTGCGCCTGCAGCTCCATCGACACGTCAACCCGACCACAACTATGTCGACCTCAGCCATCTTCAGCATGGCTTCTCCGACCACGGCTATTGCATCCACACGCTCGGCTACCTTGACGTCGGCACAAAGGGCTACCACCTTGCATAAGGACTCATCGGCTTCTTCTCCATCCAAAGCATACGCCACGCATCAACTGTTATGGCTGCGGGGGATGTTAGCTTGTCAGCTTCTTCTCCAGCCTCACCATCTGCGACGCTCCCGCTGTGACTACGGAAGGATGTTAGAGTAAATAGGAATAGTACCATATTATCTATAGATAATATGGTACTATTCCTATTTACTCTAACATCCCTCCGCAGTCACATTTACTCTAAATAGGAATAGTACCGCATTGTCTACCCACGTGGGAGCGCATTGGGCCTCATGGGCTGATTATATAGGGTACCACATAGTCATATGTACCCAATATAATGAGCCCATGAGTCCCAATACGCTCCCGTTGTGACTGCGGGGGAGGAGGTGTTAGAGTAAATAGGAATAGTACCATCTACCCACGTGAGGTGTTAATCCTATGTACCTTATATAATCAGCACATGAGACCCAATGCAATACAACCAATATTTCACCAATTTTATTCTGCTTCACTCAAGTTAGTATCCTAAGTCGTCCACTGCGAGTAGAATGTCTTGCCTGCCAAGTTTTTGTTTGATATCAACCACTATGTACTCATTCCGATCTAGTTTAGAAGGCAGGGTATAACATAACACGATCTTAAGTTACACTTTGACCATTCATTCATTTTACATTATACTGTTTGTGATTAAAAATTATGATTATTCGGTAGTACATTTACGCTACAAATTAAATCTAACAGTATCAAGTTTGAGTTAAAATAGGTGAAAATTGTTAACTAAATTGTTCATAAAATTTTATAGAGTTCGAATCTTAATATACGTGCACATCTTATAAACTGCACCGGAGAGAGTACATCAAAAGTGCTCCGCTTGTGATTGATGGGGTTTTTTTATTTTTTTTTGAGATTGCTTGTGATTGATGGTTAGCTGTTCCCATATTCACGTGATGGGCCAGTTTACTTTTCTTGTATTCTACCTTTAGTCTTTGTTATTACTACTTTTATAAAATCTTTTCTTTTCCAAAGGGTGCAGAACAACATGAAAATACGTGAGCTATCTACTTTATTAATTTCTCCTGTCTTTGTCTTTTGCATTTATTATTTCCACTATCTGTTCTTTACTAAAGGACGATGAGCAGCACTCAATCAATCTCCTTTGGAATCTGCTTTAATTTGGTCTTTTTTTGCAATAGAACTTCACTCCTTTTGGAATCTGCTTTAGCTACGTTGAACTTCATTTAGAAGGATGTCCTGCGTATTGCTACAGGGATCGCAGATGGTTAGGAGTGAAAATCGGACTGTCTATCGTTATTGACTTATCCGTGTGACTTTCATTGGCATGGATAGCTTGAAAAGATATATTAATGAATTGTTATTGTGTGATGTGGCTCACTGATATGGGGAACTAAACGCATGTTAGTGAGCGGTGTAACTCACTGATGTGTAATTGGCATGAAGATATAGCTATCGTTATTTCTTACTAAGGCCCTGTTTAGTTCCTCCTTCAAATTTCAAATTTTCCGTCACATCAATGTTTGGACACATGTATAGAGCATTAAATGTAGATGAATCTTTTACATGTTTATACAGTTTGAGTGTAAATCACGAGACGAATCTTTTGAGCCTACTTAGGCCATGATTGGACACTTATTGTAAAATTTAGCACGTGTGCTACAGTGTTTTTGCTGATATGGATAGCTATATATATTGATTTTGAAGCAGTTGGATAAAATCATTGTTGAAGGCATTTTTTTCTATTGCATCTGCCAAAAGGTCCATGTAAATTAGCTCTTTATAGGAGCAGCGAAGGAACCACCTCTAGAAACAATTTCCATAGGCTAGACTCTTAAGACGATCGCCTTTATAAGACAATTTTCAGAGGTGAATAGTATAAGAGCTTGTCTCTTAAAATCATTTTTAGAAGAAATTGCAAAATGGAATAAAAACAGCAAAAGTTATTTTGAAACTAGAGCAAACCTACTAGCTAGCTAAAATAGCACGATTTTTTTGTGTGAAATATGCCCGCGTGTGTCCTATGGTCATGTTGTAATAGGCGATGGCGTCATGGACAAGCCAGCCGTTCTAGCACTATCAAATTATATTAGTGGCCATGAAGCCAACCAGTCCTAATCAATATCACTGTGCTCTCAAAGAAAATGAGCAGCTGAAAGAGACTAATGAGATACTCATCGAGGAAACTAGCATTATTAATCATCATGGTCGTGGTAATAGTTGTTCATGGCTTCTAGCAATCATAACAGTCTATATAAATGCATATTCCTTTATTGAGTGCTCTTGAATTGCAGATGATGTATAAAGATTTTGATAGAGCTCACCTGATCTACTTAGGCGTCTAGAAAATATTGAATCCTATTGTCATCAGGTTACAATATTTCATTTACAGTTAACAATTCATGTTGTGTTTAGGATCTTAACTTACCTAAACATGATCACTAACTAAAACTTATGTGGAATTGGTCTTAGTGACTGACCAGAGTCGGTAGATGCCATCTGTGCTCGTGTCTTGATGTGGAAGAACTTATCTTCACCAATATAAGAGTTAGTCCTCTCTCTTGATGAAGATCAATATAGATCTAATCTGTAGCCTCTTTGGACTCCCGGAACAATAAGTCATGCTTCCGAACACCATCCAGCATCTAATTGATCGGTTAGATGGGTTTAGGTGTCAAGAGATTAGCCTTAATCCTGAAATTACATTTGGTCTTATAATATATACGCCATAGGGCCAGGGCTGTTTCCGGATAACCCTTAGGGTTGCCGCCCATCGTTTAACTACCACACTGACAGGTGGACCTAAAAAATATTGGCGAAACAAATATATTGGCCTGAAATCATATTCCAACACATTATTATTTCAACTTTGTTGAATTTCTTTTTTGTGGCTACTATATCGCATGAAGGCTCACATTGAGTTGATTACAATCACAACGACTAGATCATTGATGACGATGATGACTACAACTACCACGAAGGGTGATGAGGAGGTTGACGCTGACTCCAAATCCCAAATCTTTTATTCACGGTCATTCACTCTTTTCCAACTTAGCGAACGGAGACCAGGCTCGCTTGAGAGTGAACAGCCCCGCCGGACTTGTAACTTTCTGTACCATGCCTTTTCTGTCCTTTTCCGCACCATACGGATATATTGTGTGCATGGTTATTTTTAGTACATGTAGATCAGATTTGTTGCATGGCATGACTATTGTGTACATGCTGGTCTTATTCTTTTTTTTGCGTTATTTTTTATATTTATTTATTTTTATATTTATATGATTTAAATATTCTTTCGTTTTTTATATTTCTATCTTTATTTATTTATTTATTTTCTTTTTTGACATTTTTGGCAAATTGTACAAAATAACTTATGTACATAAGTTGGGTTTAAAACTTTAGTATGTCATAACTTTTGTGCTTTTAAAGTTTTGGTACAAAGTATAAGTTTAATTTGTTCATCTTGTGTTTAATAATTTTTTTGTTTTCAACTTTTGACATATGCTTTAAGCTAATTCGTCCCTCCATGTTTAATAACGTTTGTACATAAGTTGTGTTTCGTAGCTTTTATGTTGCCAAGTTATATATTATAAGTTATATGTTATGAGTTATCTATATTTCCTATATAAACAAACCCCACTAAGGTAATTCTCTGATCTCTCCTTGCGCCACGTCAGCAGTTTCCGTTATATTTTTCCGTTACTTTCATTTGCCCGGACCGATCCAGTCCATCGTAAGCCATCCATCATTGCCGAACGGATCGATTCTCCAACCCCAGCGTTCCCGTGCGTCGTTCCCCGACCCGCTCCGTCCCGCTCCACCTCCACCCTGCTCTCACACGCCGGCCCGCTGCCTCCCGCTGTGGCGTGCCCGCTCTCACGCGCCGGCCCGACGCCTCCCGCTCTCGCGCGCCGACCCGCCGCCTCGCTCGCCCTTCTGCTCGCCGCATCTGCGCCGTTCCCCGACCCGCTCCACCTCTACCCGCTCTCACACGCCGGCCCGCCGCCTCCTGCTGTGGCGTGCCCGCTCTCACGCGCCGGCCCGACGCCTCCCGCTCTCGCGCACCGACCCGCCGCCGGCGAGAACAGAGCACAAGTACCTTATCCATATATATGCTCGCTCAGGGAGGGTATAACTGGACATACTAAAGTTTACAGACCTACAGATGGGCCCAAGGCTGGATCAAACGTATAAAATGGCAAGACTCAAAGAAAATATGAATTGTAATGGCATGTTTCCAAATAGATGAATAGCAGTGGTGTATTTCAGAAGTGTGAAAATTGTAATGGTATAGATCAAAATAACCCATTTCAAAATGGGGACGGGGATGGGGACGGGGACGTTTTCTTTTTTCTTTTTAGTTAAATGACACATACTCTGGCGCGGCCCGGTTGGACCGCCGACATAGCGCGCGCCCCCGTCCGGCGGGGCGACTCGTGTCCGGACGCCCTGACTGGAGTATTTCCATTTTTTTTGTGTGGATACATTATACATAAATAAATTTCATAAATAAAAGGTGAAAGGGAAAGAGTTTCTGCTTGGTTTGTTCTCGAGTTGGCCCTTTTTCCATAGTGTACTACGTCCAAATTTCCTATCGACGGATTATTATACATATAATAAAGGACCTGATTTGTTTTTTTTTTTTTGACAGAGGAGAACCCTGCTTTTGTAGAAAGCTTGAAAGGACCTGATTTGTTTTTTCCTTCGAAAGAAGAGAAAGGACACAGCACTATCAGCACAGCATGCAACAGTGCCGACAGAGATATCCCAGACAGGCCAAGTGGTCGCGCGGTTCAAGATGCAGCCTACCCGCGCTTGCTTTATGTGTTGACCGATCAATATGTCGTCACAAGTAATAGATGAGATTCACGACCCAAGGGATCGAGTTGAAGGCTAGATGATTTTGTTTTCTGATAATTCCTAAGATTCATTGTATCTAGCAAGTTTCATGACGATTAATGTGAAGTCTCGATTGGGGACCTATAGTAAGCACACAAAAATGGCATGGAGGTGTACACCACGACAATGGCATGCCAGCCACTCCGGCACTAGTGGAAGTGACGGGGCAAAGACCACGGCCGACAACCAACAACAGCCGTTCGAGCAATGGGATTTTCTTTTTATTTTTAGAAATATATAGTATCATTGCCAGGTGGGCCGGGTGACCAGCGGGACGCTTCGACATCACCATCGCTTCCAAATTCGACACTGAAGGTGGTTTTGAATTGTGGCCAAGTTTGCGTTAATGATGTATATCTACTTTTAGTTGAGATTTGTGACTTAGCACAAGTGGTGCCCAAATTTTTTAGGATTTATTTTAGAAAGAATACCAGTGTAATGCTTTTAGTGTTTAAGTAGGCGCCGCACACATGAATGCAAGGGTCTTGTGATGACTTAGTTAATGGCAAGATATCTATTGGCTCAATCTATTAGAGATATTTATAAGGTAGATCATGTGTATTAATAAGGGCTCGTTCGGTTTCCTTGGGAATGATTCCCGGCCAATGTTTCCTTTGACGATTTCTATAGCGTGGGAACGCTTCCCAACCATTCCAGGACGGGAACGACACAACCGAACGAGCCCTAAGGGTGAGTGCTCAAGTATGCATATAAACATCTTGCATCAATTACGTCTATGTGTGTCATGTGTGTATGAAAAACCATGTTTTAAGAAAAAAAAAATTAAAGCAATTCGTGTTGGCTTAATAGGGGATAGAGTCACGACCGGCCGGGAGGCCTAGCTAGGTTTGTACAGAGAGACGGAGAGAAAAGAAGCTAGCTAGTGTAAAATCTATGTGTACGTAGAGAATGCCATGGAGGGGAATCCTAGCGTGTCGTCCGGCTGCACAGAAGAAACTTTCACACAAGTGAAATATAAGGGTGCATAACCAAAAATGAAAAAGTAGAAAATTACTCTAGTCCTAACCTGCAAATAAAAGGCAAAAACTTTTATTACATCTCCATCGGTTCAACAGACATGCATATGTATCGATCTATCACGTACTGGCCTCTCCGACACACTAGCAGCATTATACTTGCAAGGCTGCTGTATGCTAGCCTGTACGTAACATATAGACGGGTTTACATTGCATGCCAATACAACGACGACGGTGTGTGTATTAAGCGTCATGGCAGTCGGTGGTGCTGCTCTTGTTGGCGAAGAAGTCGACGTTCCCGCAGATTATTGTGATGTCGTAGAGCCTCGTCCACGCGACGCCCACCTTGAACTGCGCCAGAGCGGTGACCAACACGCTGAAGCTGTGGCTCGTCTTGTTGCCCGTGAAGGCCTCCGTTGAGGGACCGCCGACCAGGCGCGTCGTCGCGTGGATCTTCGTCACGTCGCGGGGCGGCTGCCGCACCGGCATGCCCGTCGCCACGTCGGCCCTGTCCCAGGACACCAACTGCGGCCCGCTGAAGCTGCCGTTGCTTACGCCGACGAACATGCTCCGGTACAGCACCGCCGCGCGCCGGCTGGTGTTGTTTGCAGCGATGGTGAGGTCGAGCTGCACACCGCCGTGGCCGGAGTCGTGGCTGCTCGCGCTGACGACGGAGAAATGGATGCGCGCCGGGCTCAGCACGACGAAGGCGGTGGTGACGACGGCCACCGCGATGAAGCCTGCCGTGAAAGCCGCCAGAATGTAGTGCTTGGCCTCCAAGCCACCACCGGCCGCCGGAGTCGCCATGGCTCCTGAACGGGGCGTAGCCTACTTAGCTTGAACCAGTAATAAACGATTCAGCGTGGAGTGCGACGGTGGCCGTGAACTAAATTGAGAAGCCACTGCATACTTGTACAGCTATGAAGGAATTAAAGCTTCGTTCTCCACGTGCATACATAAATGGATACGTTAGTGTACGTAATAAGATTAAGGGGATGCTTACACCACAGGAAAGCTGCTATATGCCGAGTGTCTGGAGTTTTGCCGAGTGCCCCCATAGGGACACTCGGCAAAAATCAAACACTCGGCAAAAAAGCTCTTTACTGAGTGCTGTGATTTAGACACTCAGCAAAAACAACTCTTTCCGAGTGCTAAAAAAACAACACTGCAAAAAGAAAATACTCACCAACTATCGCCCGTTAGTTGTCAGCCGCCGTCGTTGGAACTTTGCCGAGTGTCTGGAGCTGACACTCGGCAAAGAGCTCTTTATCGAGTGTTTTTTTTTCAGCACTCGGTAAAGAAATAAAACATTTTTCCTTTCCCACCCATCAAACTTTTTATACCCTCCACACATAACATATGCTACTCCATGTTAAAATTTGGTATATTTTTGTATTTGTTTGCTATATTTAATTAATTAATTGCGTTTCAAGCAATTTTTGAATCAACTCAAATTTGAACTGCAAGTGATTCAAATAATATAAAAAATAAGTAGAAAAATGATATTCATATTATTCAGTCCAGTTTGAGGCCTTACCTGTGAAATAAGTAGAAATAATGGTCTAATATTCGTAGAAGCATCATATGTTGTTGAGTGAATTTGATAAGGCATTTTCAAAGTACATTCGAACATATTTGTAAAACAGGTTATGGAAAACAAAGAGAGGAAAGGAAATTTTATTAACTTTATCGATTGCCTTGTGGGCCACACTCAGCAATGGAGGGCTTTGCCAAGCGCCAGATCGGGGGCACTCGGCAAACAACACAAACAAAACGGCCCCCGTGGCTACGCTCACGCAAAACACACACAGCCCCATCCCCCGCACGCCCGCCACAGCGCCCGCCCCGCACGCCGAGGCCGCCCTGCCCGTTCGTCCCTCGCCACTGTGGCCCTCCGCCATGCCGCCCAACGCCTCCCCCTCCCGACGGCTCCTGCAGGTTGGTTTGTATATGTGTTTTGCCCGTATATGTGGTTGTTGTCCATGGTGCCGTATATGTGGTTGTCGGCCATCGTGGCGTTGGTGTGGTTTCCGGCCATTGTGATGTTGGATTGTTGCAGGTTTTGGAGTGAAGATCAACAAAACTCAAGCAAGAAACATGAGGCTGACCTAGGAAGAATATATGCAGGTAAATATAGAACATTAATACTGATTTTTTCTGAAATTAAGTACGCTTCATTTGATCTTCTTATATGTCATATACTTGATGACGTGTAGGTGCCTCCTATGGTGCACCCATAATCTCCAGTGTTGGGCACGGATGGTGGACAAGTGGTGCGCCGCCGAGTCAGAGGAGACGCACAACGCTTGCCGGGAGCGGCTTTTGATGATGTCAGGTGCATCACACCATCAAGGCAACGTAGCCTCGAGGAATTCGTCGCTACATGGGTACACGAGTTCATTTCTTTATTATAACACTCAATTCTTCATAATTTCTAATTATCTTGCTATTTTTTTCGCAGTCGTTGTCACATGGTGGCCCGTCTTGCTCCCAGTTCAAGGCATAGGCTTTGGCCCACAAGGATAAGGCGATGTCCAACGTCGACTACAACCTCGAGGACCCACCCTCGGCGTACAGCAACGCAATCGTTTACAGCCGTCTCAGTGAGTACACACGATGGCAAGGTCGACGGTCCATGGGCCAGAGTACACCTAGGACCATGATGGAGAAGTCGTCATGAGGGTAAGAGGAGGTAAGAAGCATATGCGGTACTGGATTGACGACAACACACTCGACACGACCACTATTCCCACTTCCTCTCGAGCAAGGAGCACGAGCTCAAGCCCGGCCATACGCCCACGACTGGACACTGCACGGTCCCGGATGGAGGCACTCCAGGTTATTTCTGTTTTATTTGTCGTTTATTGATTTTTACGTACCTTTGCTTTGCATTATAACATTGGAGTGAAGTATTATAGGTGTAGCTGGAAGAAGAAGAAGAAGAAGAGGCTACGGGAGGAGATGGCGGAAAGGATGGAAGCCAATAGGAAGAGGAATGAGGCCGAGCGGCAGAGGATCACTATAGGATGCGAGTTCTTTGTCGAGTGCTCGGGGCACTTAGCAAAGACATTATTGCACATGGCAAAAGCTTTGCCGAGTGCCGCACTCGGCAAAAACCACTCGACAAAGAACCTGTTGGCAAAGGTTTCTTTGTCGAGTGCTAAATATCGTGCACTCAGTAAAGGTTTTGCTGAGTGCCACGTCAGCACTCGGAAAAAAAGGTCAACCGTCAACTTTCACGGCTTCTTTGCCGAGTGCCGACTGAGGGAACATTCGGCAAAGATTTTTTAATTTTTTTTTTGAAAAAATTCTTTGCCGAGTGTCAGGCCGTTGCACTCGGCAAAGAAACTATTTCATTTGTTTTTTAAAAAACTCTTTGTCAAGTGCCGCGGCCCTGGCACTTGGCAAAGAGATTTTTTATTTTTTTAATTTTTTTTTGCCGAGTGCCATGGCCCAGACACCCGGCAAATCTGAAAAACCATGTCACTGCCACCCATATTTGCCGAGTGCCAGGACCGTGGCATTCGGCAAAGCCCTCTTTGCCGAGTGTGGCACTCGGTAAAGAGGTCAAAAATGCTGTTTTTTTTTATTTTTGCTTTCCATCAAAACAAAGAAACACATCACATATATATCATATATATCATCACACACAACACATAATATATCACATTCATCATTCATAATCCACCAAATGCACATATATCGTCCGTCCATCATGCATCACATACATGTATCGTCTATAATCCAGCATATAGAATCCATAATCCATCACATACATATAAATATGTCTCTAGTGTCTCTAATGCAAATCGAACACAAGTCTAAGTCATGAACAAGTTCGAAGAACATGAAGAGACGTACCTACTGCCATCCTGGCCACCCGCTATTGAGCTGAGTGCCCGGACTGTGAAGGAGGGCCAGTTGGTCACCCAGACGCTGAGAAGGGCCACCTTCCGGAGTCGGGTTCGAACCCTGTGGCTGTACAAAGGAGAAGGGAATTCATGAGTATGTGCAGGAGGGCCGCAGTAGCTAAAGAAATAAACAGGTTCGATCACATACTAACCGGAGTCCCTACAGGAGGAGGAGCGGGAGGAACAACTGGAGCAAACAACGACGGAGGCACGACCATACCTGGCAAGGCCTACAGTCTCGCCATGAAGCTGAACATGTCCTGCATCCTCTGCTGCTCGGTCGTCCTCTGTGCTTGTACAGCCGCCATCTCTAGCCGATGGGCCTCTGCCTGGGCCGCCTGTACCGTCTGCTGGGCCTCCAAGCTCCGCACGTTGGCCTGCAACATTCCACCCACAATGTTTAAACAATGTAAAGGCAAAGTACATGTGTAAAAGCAATGAACGACGAGTTTGTGAGTAGTAACCTGGAGTTCTGCCATCTGCAGCTGTGAGCTCGGCTGCCGAGGGCGTATGGGGAGGAAGGAGTCCGTGCTCCTTGCTCGAATATCGACGAGGTTGGCAACATAGGCGGAGTTGACTATGCTGTCCGCCATCCAGTACCGACCGTGCTGCTTCCCTCCTTCCAGCCTCATCATTAGGTCCGTGTCCAGGGGCTCGGTGGCTGGATCGAAGTCCTCCCTATGGCGCTGGCGAGCTGCCGAGGTGTACTCGCTGAGCTTGCTGTGGACGCTCGCGTTGGTGTACGCCTCGGGCCCGTCCGCCGGGTTGTAGGTGACGTCCGGGGCCATCGCCTTGCCCTTGTGTGCCAGGACGTACGCCTTGAACTCATTGCATTCCTGGTCCTGGTACGCCTGGGATTGCGAAAAAAACACAAAGATGATTACAAGTAGTGAGAATTGAGTGTTAGAATAGATAAATAAAGATAAAAGCACAAAAAAGGTTACCCATGTCTTGGCGTACGCGCTGAGGCTCTGGTTGCCTTGGTGGTGTGGCGCCCCACCCATTTGCAGGCGGCAGTGCGCACCAATCAGAACATTGCTGCATGCCATCAAGTTATTAATATGTCAGAAGATGAAATGAAACCAACCTATTGTTCATGAAAGGACTACTTACCGAGAGGTACTGCTCCCTCGTGAGCGTCATGCTCCTGGCATCGCACTTTCTCACTACCTGTCCAAGGACGTCGGCATTGTAGTTGATGATGCACTGGAGCCGCGTCGCGTAGTACAGGTCCGGGAGTCGGGACCTGCAGCCTTGTCCTGCACGCGCGCTGCCTGGGCCTCAAACCCAGCATCGCACCTGTAGAAGTCTTGCATACAGACATCGTGTATTGTTTAATTATTTTTATAATGACCAATGAATACATAGTATTGACCAATTTAGTGCGACGTAGACTCACCCAGAACTCGGCCTTGATCCGCGCCGCAACGGTGCCGTGCTCGCTATCCTCAGCGGCGTGGAAGTGGTCCCATGTCCAGGGCAGCAAAATCACCCCAGCATAGGTGACCATCCCAGGGAAGTGCTGCCGAATCAGAAGGGCCAGGGTGCCATTGATGTGCCGGCCCTTTTCGGACACAACTTCCTAGTCGCTGCAAGAGTCATTAAGAAGAATTGTTAGTCATTAAGAGTCAACATGTCATATGAATTAGTAGTGAAATGATATGTACTCGTCGCCCTGGGGTCGAATCAACGGGCGCCGGTGAAGTGGGATCGGCCGCGCCGGGAGCTTCGAGGGCCCGCGCAAGTAGACTCCCGACGAGGTAGAGCCAGAAGCAGTAGTAGAAGTGGAACCCCCTACTGTCGCGGTCGCCCCCTCATCGTGGTCCGACGAGTCAGAGAAAGTGCCACCCCTCCTGTCTGGATGTCCACCGCCTGGTCGTCCTTGTCCACCGACGGGGTGGGAGTCGGCTCCACGCGCCTTCCGGCGGCCGGTCCTCGGCCTCCTCGGCGCCGGCTCCGGCAAAGGGTCCTCCTCAGCGTGGGGTGGTGAGTGGCCCCTCATGTAGAGGGAGTTGACCACACGACGGCCCTGCCTTCCGCCCGGCATTTTGTCGAGTGCCTGCAATTTCAAAGAGTAAACCAATTAGCATAGTTAAATTACAAAGTACTTATAAAGAGATGCAAAATGAATGGAACATAGTAGTAATAATAATTATAATAATAATAATATAGTATTACATGAATTAGAAATATTCTTCACGATCGGCAGCGGCTGGATCATAGGTGTCATCATCACTATCAATATTGTCAACTTCCACCTCTTCTCCCTCGTCCTCATCTACATGGTTGTCATCATTGTCATCGTCTAACTGTAATCGCTCAAGCATTTGTAAGTCCTTCTCATCTTGCACCTCTTATCCCTCGTCCTCATCTCCATCATCTCGATCAATGTCATTGTCTACTTCCATGCCTATCAGCGAAAACATGTCTACGTGAAACCTTCCTTCTAACCCATCTGGTTGATAGAACTCCTGTGTGTGGAGGTCAGAATTGTAATCCTCATCGTTTGGGACAGGTAGTCTATCGCGGGGCGATACCATCTGCACAAGGTACCAACCCATAAGATTGGGGTCTTTTTGGCACGCCCATGGGAGATAATAAACTTACGTGGCCTGTTGAGCCACAATATATACATCCACTCCTTGATATACAGAATCCTGTCGAATTTCGACTTATCCAATCTCAGGGGTTGTTCCCGTGACGTTAGGATCGATCCAATGGCATTTGAATACGACTGGATTACGAGTTTTGCGGCACTCAAAATTGAGCTCGTATATTTCTTCTACTATGCCATAGTAGTCGTGACCATCGTTGCCGGGCGTACGAACTCCGGTATTTGTGGTTTTCCGATTCGGCCGACTCTGCTCGTAGTCGCTTGTGTGAAAGCAATAGCCATTCACAATATAGTTGGTGAATGTCTTGGCCTTGTAGGTGAAGCCTTTGGCTAGCCCATTCAACTCAGCATACATTGCCCTATCTTTGCGGGCCTGCAATGTGAGGCTAGATAGATCGTTACATTATTCGCTCTTATGATCAAAGTGGGAAGGCAAAGAATTAACCAGGTACCTTCGTGTCGAACCAGGAAATGAAATCGGACACACCATCTTTGAGAAGACTATCTTCTGCTTGAGGGGAAGGAGCCATATTCTCTGTCCAGTATGCATTCAGAAATTCCCTGAAAAAACAAGAGACAAGGGGTGGACACATGGAGGATAAAGCATAAGGTCTTGGTGCAGTATGTAACAAGCTCATTGAGAACTTACTGCACATAAGGCTTCACTTCGTCAAGATGCAACAACACATAAAGCATGATAATGCGCCACTCATCATGCCTTAAGGTCTTGGTGCACGGTGCGCTTGCCTTTCCGAGTTGCCCTTTGAAAGGGCTGAGGTTCGATGAACTCTCTTCGGCGTTGTAACGAGGGGAGGATTGTGCACGCTAGCGAGGCTGTCATTATAGTATGATGTTGTAAAGTTTGACACCTCCTCCAGAATGAATGCCTCTGCCATGCTAGCCTCAATTTTGGCTTTGTTTCTACACTTTTTTCGAAGAATCTTTAGACATCTCTCGATTGTATAGCACCAACGGAACTGCATGGGACCCCATTCATGCCTTATTCGGTAGGTGCAAAATTAGATGCTGCATCGCCAGGAAGAAGCCGTGTGGGAAGATCTTCTCCAACTTGCAGATCAACACAGGTGCTACTTTCTCCAAGTCATCAATGATGTCCCGAGATAACTCCTTGGCACAAAGCTGGCGAAAGAAAAAGCTCAACTCTGCCAGCACGCGCCACACATGCTCGGGAACGTATCCCCGGGTCATCGCAGGAAGGAGCCGCTCAATCCATATGTGGAGGTCATGACTATTCATCCCTAACACTCTAATGGTGGACAAGTTCACTCCCCTACTCAAATTCGCCGCATGCCCATCAGGGAACATTAGCATCTGGATCCACTGCAGTGCCTCCTTCCTTTTGTCCTTTTTCAATACAAAATCGACCGGAGTCCTTCTCCATTTCTAGCCAGGCGCGGGAGTCTTCATTACTTGCTTTGGTCTATCGCACATCGTTGCCAGGTCCAGTCTAGCCTTAACGTTGTCCTTTGATTTATCAGGAATGTCCATGAGTGTTGCCCAAAGCGCCTCGGCGATATTCTTTTTTGTGTGCATTACATCAATGTTGTGTGGAAGAAGGAGGTCATCAAAATAGGAGAGCCTAGTCAAGCCTGATTTATGAGTCCACTGGTGTTCCTACCGATATCCAATAAAACCACCTTTCTCTTTATCATCTTTAAGAGCCTCTATCTGAGCACGGACCTCGGCATCAGTCATCATTTGAGGTGCAGGGTCGGCAACTTGAACCCCTTTCCTGAAGTTCTTGACGTCTCGTCGGAATGCATGCTCAAGAGGGAGGAATTGACGATGTTGGTCGAACGAAGAGAACTTGCCACCCCTCTTCAGCCAAGTAAACCTCACAGTTGTCTTGCATATTGGGCATGGGAACTTCTTGTGAACACACCACGCGTAGAATAAGCCATACGCCAGGAAGTCATGCAAGGAGTAGTGGTACCACACATACATTGTGAAGTTCTTATTTGTAGCTCGGTCGTATGTCAGTACCCCTTTTCCCAAGCAAGGAGCAATTCATCAATGAGAGGCTCCATAAACACTCCAATCTTGTTCCCCGGGTGTCCAGGAATTATCAGCGACAAGAATACATTCTTGGGTTGAAACATGACGCCGGGGGGGGGGAGATTGAGGGGATCACGAACACGGGCCAACAAGTGTACGGGGCCGCAAACAATCCATAGGGGTTGGACCCATCTGTTGCCAGCGCTACACGTACGTTCCGAGCCTCCTCAGCTTTACGACGATGTTTGCCATCGAAGTGGGTCCATGCATCGCCATCCGATGGGTGTACCATCTTGCCAGGACTGTATCTTTTGCCGTGTTTGTGCCATGTCATCTGTTTCGTGGACTCCTCTGTCATGTACAACCATTGGATCCTCGGTATGACAGGAAGGTACCATAGGACCTTCGCGGGGATACCAAGCTGTTCCTTCTTGCCATCACTAGTGTCGACCTCGAGATACCTAGAGGATTTGCACTTTAGACAGTGTGTTGCTTTCTTGTGATCTTTCCTAAATAGGACGCACCCATTCGGGCAAGCATGAATGTGCTCATATGGCATCTTAAGTGCACGAAAAAGTTTCTGTGACTCGTACAAGTTCTTCGGCAGCATGTGACCCTCCGGAAGCAGGGATCCAAAAACTGCCAATATACCATCAAAGTGGTCTCGACTCATCCTACACTGTGACTTGAACGCCATTAGGCGTCCAATGGCATCCAGTTGCGAAACCATTGTCTTTTCATGAAGGGGCTTCTGTGCCGAATCCAGCATAATATAGTACGCCTTTGCGGATTCCTCTGGGTCATCCTCCAATCCTTCACCGAACTGTGCCTCGTGAAAGTCATCCATCCAGTCTGCTACCCCGGCATCTCCATCAAAAGCCTCGAGGCGTGGTCTCACGCCCTCCTCTCTAATACGATGGGCTTCCCCATGGTGGATCCAGCAAGTATAGTTTGGCGTGAATCCATACTTGCAAAGATCTTCCCCACGGCCTTCCTAGTCTTTCTTACATGGTTGTCACATTTGCGGCAGGGACACGGCATCCGACTCGACCCTTTAGCAGCCTCACCAAATGAATGTTCTAAGAAACCATTAGTCTTAGTAATCTATTCTAGGGTCATACTTGGGTGGCCCGTGTACATCCAATCATGGTTCTCCATACTCTAACATATACATATGTAAGCGAGTAATATAACCATGGTGCATCTGCTCGGTGTGCCTACCATCTAATAGGTGAGGATAGGTCCTAATCCCACCCGCGAATGCGTAGATAAGGTCAGTTTTCATGCTTCGCTCCTATCCGAGACAGAATTTTGGCAGCACCTCCCCGCTGTTCTACCGATACACGTCCTGCAAGGGGGAGTGTGTATTCGGAGAACAACAGGGAAGTGATGCCGAAAGTCTGTCTCGAACCGGAATGAACCATGGAAACTAACCTCATCTACGCATCCGCGGGCTGTCCAAAATACGTGGACAATCCGAAAGAGATACGGTCGCAGATATGCAAAGATCTGCATACCTCCTACCGTATCTCTTTCGAACGGGAGACGCCTAACTGGGCTACGTGACCATATAAAACATGCATGCAAAGAAGGAGGGGGTTATACCTAGGGTGGCGGTAGAGTCAGGCTAGCGGGGCAGTGGCGTGTCGGTGCAGTGGCGAGGCGATTTGGTGCAAGCAGACCCGCAGCGCCGACAAAGACGATTGGGGTCGCCTAGGTGCTTCGATTCCCCTCCGACAGGTCCTGTTATGCAAAATAAGAAACACATCACATTAAGTTCAAAAATTAGGCAGAACCTCCCCTGTACGGGGAGGTCCAAAACCTGCAAGAAAAAGACGGCACGATGGCCGACGTTCACATTTCGGGCACAATGGCCAACACATCGACAATTCCACCACGAAGCCCGTCAACACATAAACGGCACCATGGCCCACATCCAGAGTCTTTACCTTCTTCTCCAGAGAGGGGCGCGGACGACGGCGTGGACAAATAGCGTCGACGGTCCTTCTCCTCCCCTTTCTTATTCTTCTCCCTCCATCCCCCTTCTTCTTCTTCCTCCCCTCCTTCCCTTCTTCTTCTCCCATCTTCTTCTCCCATCTTCCCCTTCTTCTTCTTCCTCCTTCCCTTCTTCTTCTTCCTCCTTGCTCCCTCCTTTCTTCTTCCTGCTCCTCCTTCTTCCTCCTCACCTTCTTCCTCTCTCCTCTTCCTCCTTCTACCTCCTCCTACCTACTGCCCGGGGGGGTGGCCGGCCAGGGGAGGCCGGGGGCGGCACGGCCAAGCCGGGCTGCTCGGGCCGCCAGCGAGGCACGGGGAGGCGCGGGGAGCGGCGGCGGCGCGCGTGCGGTGGAGCGCCGCAGGCACGTGGCCGGGGGAGCACCGGCGAGGGGCGGGCGCGGAGCGGGGGCGGGCTCGGAGCGACGGCAACGGGCGAGGAGAGCGGCATGGCCGGGCGAGAGAGTGAGAGTGAGGGAGACCGAGAGGGCCATTTTTTATTTTTTTTAAGTGGTCGAGCTCTTTGCCGAGTGCCAGATCTGGTGGCACTCGGCAAAACCACCTTCTTTGCCGAGTGCCAACCCTAGGCACTTGGCAAATATGTCACTTTGCTGAGTGCCAACCCTAGGCACTCGGCAAACTGTTTTTTTTTTGCACCAAACTTTTTTTAATGCTTTACTACACTAACACAAACAACATGTTCAAGTTTGGGATATTTTCATTGTATTTTGATATATTTTTTTAGTTTATTTTGTTTTGTTGAATTTTTTCGAAAAATGTAATTTTGAACTGCAGGTGTGTGAAATAATAGATTTCATTCGTTCAAAAAATATTATTCTTGTTTGTTATTGTAAGTTTAGACTAAATCTATGAACTCTCTCGAAATTGCGGTGAACGTGCTCACGGGGCAACGTCGCCGACTAGCGTGCGGGTGGATTTTTAATTATATAAAATGCAAACGAATTCTAAAAATCATGAAACTTGTCGAGATGTCATGATATCATATGCGTATGCCGTGGTAAAAATTTGAAAAAGTTTTGAGCACGTTGTCACGTACGTTGCTCACAAACTAGGACATCTCCACATGGCAATATTGTTCCATGCCTACATGTCAGAGCCACATGCATATGACAAACATTAAACACTATACATTAGCAAAAAGGTTAGCCCAACAACACATTATAGTTTCTACCAAAATAGACCAAAAGTAACTAAGTCCATACTCCATATATAACGCATCCTGTTAGATTAGCTCGACTTCATGATCATCTTCACAGGTCCTTAAGTGTTCATCATGGCCATGGGCCGGGGAAGTGGTTGTCATCATCACTGCCTTCTTGCGGGCCACTTCCATCAACATTGCATTCAGAGTTAATTAGTGTTGGCGGTCCTTAACGACATATTTTTACCGTCAATTAGAGACCAAAAAGGAGGGAAATAAATATTTATATACACATATACCTTTGCTATTGACCGAATTCCACTTGTAGTGGTAGAATCAACACTTTTCAGGAATCAGCCAATTACAAGGGAATTGTGTCAAAAAGGCACCATTCCGAAAAGCGTAAACTAGCACATCAAGCAAAGGAATGGGAATAGGCCCAACCAGAGCAAAACCTGGGCCAAACCATGGCGCCACAACAACCTGGGCCCATGCAGCAGCCCACCAGAGCAAGTCGGTGCTGAGCTGGGCCAGCACAGGCGCGGCCACGCCAAGGGCGCGCCCGCGCCCCCCCTGCCGCCTCTTTGGCCCAACTTGCTGGGTCAGTTCACCATTCAATGCCCTAAGGTGGTGGCAGAGTGTATCCGGGGACTACTCGCCCCAAAACCGACTTGGACACATGTACAAGTACAGGGGAGGGCTCACACACCTCACACACACACCACACTTAGAGCTCTACCTCACTACCTCCCTCCAATTCCTTAGTCTTTAGCTAGTAGAGTAGAGAGGGAAGGCTAGAAGCTACTTGGAGAGCTTGTCTCCAAGTAAGAGGGGATATTTGGTGAGAATCCATTATGCCTTCTTCCTTATTCAAATTCTCATATCCTTTGTATAGCTTTGCATATGATATAGAGTATAGTCATGTTATTGTTATTTTCATCTTATATTAACTAGCACCTAGTTTATATGAAATGTTCATAACATGTTCATGCTTGATCTTCATCGTTCATATGATTTACTTGAGTATGATTTGGATTAGGGTGATGGTTCGTTGTTCCTTCGGGTTTGCCCATATTCTAGCTCGTCAATCTGTAGGGTTGGAGTCCTGAGGGAATATGGGTAGTTTTCTTGTACGCGAGCATGGGGCTCGGGTGCACGGGAGCCTGCGAATATGACGGTGATCCACGCTTGAGGGATAGGCGGCAGGTGGTGACAGCCCTGTCCGTCCCTTGTAATCCCCCACGTTCGGGTATTCGTGTAGGAGTTCGTAAAATTCCCATGGCCTGGCAGACCAAGCTCCGGGACCTCCCCATTCATCCTAGTCATTCTTAGTCTTAACCATGTAACTTGTATGACTATTAACTTATTCATTGTATGGCTATATTAGAACAACAGCCTGCTCCCGTAGGATTATTCTTTTATTCTTTATTTCCCTTTTATCCCTTAAGGTAGCCCATGAGTGTGTGTCCACTATCTGCAAATTACCGTTTATCCCTGCAATAGACATTGCTTATCTTGTATACATAAAGGTATTGATGTATATTCAGGCTAGCTTCTTATACCATTGCCTTTCCTTGGAAAAAATATAAATAACGATACCCTGATAATACTTCCGGGTGAAATGCTACAATGATAGATCCGTGGGCTTGCGGATAACATCTGTAAACGTTAAGACCTATCGGTTGGTATTCCTTAGTACAAAGAGTGTATTTGTTATTAGATACAGTATGTGATGTAAAATGCCTAACTACGACGACACATCAACGTGGCCTGCACGTTGAACATATAATCTTCTCTTTGTCTTTTATATCAACTCTACAAATTAGCTAATCTCCTGTTCAGATCTTCAGCTGGTAAGTCATACACTGTCTTACCTACCATTAAACAAATAATTAAGAGTTAAACACGCCACATATCCATTAACTTGTGCAGGGTTTCAGTTAGGTTCATTAACTCTAAAAATTGATTTTCTGGGTCCATATATAAACTTTTTAAGTGGATCACTACAAGCGCATACCCTTCTTTTAGTTTGGGCCATAGATTCAACTTTCGGGACTGAATGGTTTTAAGTGGTTCACCACATGTGCTTACCCATTTATTTGTTTCTGAACTAAGTTGGACCGAAAGATCGATGAAGTCACCATATGACTGAGAATAAATAGAGTATACACGTCAAATACATAGAAATTATGATATCAATGAGCAAAAGGAAAAACGAATATCACTGTTGGATTTTATGATAATCTAACACTCAAGAATAAATAGATTATCCATGTGAAATACAATAAAGAAATGACTCAGTTCAATTCATATCTATCATGGTAAGAAAAATGGTATCATCTAATCTAGATATAAATGAACACAATAGGCGTGGGCGCAAATCAAAGCTTTTGTGTGTACTTCCTCTGTCCCATAATTTGTGTCGTTCTAGGATGAACAGTAGCTGTCCAGGTTCACACATCTTTCAATGTACCTGCACACACCTACTCTCCAGATGCAGTCAATTATTGCTGTACCCGGTGTAGAGCTAAAACGACCAGTTTATCGGGACGGAGGGAGTAGATGGCAACTCGATTGTGTACAGTTATATGATGCCAATGAACAAATTCCAAAAAATACCGGCTCTTGTGCAAAATCAAATTCAAGAAAAAAAAAGTGCTAACAATAGTGAAGAACTTTTAGCTTTCATCAAGTGGCACCACTCAATGCCAGCGAGCATCACTATCTCATCACTATTGGATGATGCCATTGGATAAATATATGCATCGGACAGTGAGAACTGATCCATTTTAAACTTCTCTATGCTCATCACTATTGGATGATTCCATCAAGTATATCACACATTCACACTTGCAGTGGCCAAACCACATCGACGAGAGCTAGAGTTTGACCAGCAACGGTTCAATCCCCAGAATCAGTTTTGAACATCTCCATCAGTTGCTCATTACAATTTTGCTATATTGCTACATATTAGCGGTGACATAAGTAGTCTAATGCAAAGCCATATAAAATTTTGATGTGGAAAGGTAGCGAGGGGAGAGAAAGAGGTCGCAGTTTTGTACCATTTATGAGTTATGATTATCATACAACTCAAATTAAGAAATACGAGCTACTACAAGAATACTAAAAGAACAGCTCACTGTAATAAGACCAACTGCACTCGTCATCCTCTAAAAGGTATATTCCATCCTGGTCATCAAGATTCTCTCTTCTATACTACTTTCTCCCGCACCCATCCATTCTCTATATCTCTCACCCACCCACCCTCCCTCCCTACTCTCTCACCTCCCTCCCCTCTCTTCTCTCGCCTCTGGCGGGCCGATGAGCTCGGCGCGGCGCGCGAGCGGCCGGCGAGCTCGACCTCCGCGGAGACCATCCCTCCCTCTCCCTTTCTTTTCTCCCACCGGGCCTCTCTCTCTCTCTCTCTCTCTCCTCCCTTCTCCCTGCTCCCTCCCCACCGGCCTCCACCTCCGCCTCCCCGGCGAGCTCCTCCGGCCTCCCCGGTGGCGGATCCGGCCTCGTGCTCCATGGCGGCGCCCCTCTCCCTCCATGGCTCCGGCGAGCAGGGGTCCCGGCGAGGTCCTCCGGCCTCCCCGGTGGCGGCTCCCTCGACGACGGTGAGTGGCGAGCGGCGGGAACTCCTTGGATCCGGCCCTCTCCGTGCTCCCCGTGCCCGCCGTCCTCGTCGTCGAGGCCCTGCGGGCGTCCTCGGCGCTGCGGTGGCGTGGTGGAGGTGGCGCGCCGTCCTCCACTCTCTCTCTCCCCCCTCTCGACAGCGTCGGTGGGTGGGTCCCACGCCTGATACCGGAGGTCCTGGATCCCGGTATCCTTCCCGGATGGATGCCCCTTCCGGAAGCCATCCAGGACGCCGCTGCAGCTGGTTTTTCCGGTAAACGATCCTGGACTCCAGTGCAGTTGGTCTAAGTTGTTTATTAAACTGACTCATGATTACGTGGAACTTTATGATGCATAATATTATACTACAAGAAAAAAAAGCAATACATCCATAATAGAAGAAACAAAGACCATCTCCGATTTAAATCTACAAGACAACCAAGGAAGAACTAGATAGACTTCAAAAGTGTTTTTATCGCCATTAGACCTCATCTTGATGAGATCAAGGATTGGTCTCAGCTAAAAAAATTACGTAGTCACGAGATAATAGTTAAAAAAAAGGAAAAGACGAGAAAGATGACAATAGGTCTTTGTCAGAGTTGAAGCTCATGGTGAAGATAGAGTGAAAATGCATCCAGAGAAAACAATTATAATAATCAAATAAATAAACGAATGTAAAAGGTATTAAAATTTAAAATCCAAATACAACAATAAGTAAGCATTTTGAGTTGAGAGTTGAAGGCACATACCCTGGGAGAGAGACAAATAATATTCCCACTATATATGAATCATAATGTGACTTTATAGTTGCTGCACCGTACGTAGTATAAATATGCAGGCCAACACTCCACATCCTATCCGAGACATTGCTTTCATACACTTCGACAGAGAAGCTAGGTTAGCCCTTCGACCGCACTACGCAGCCAATACAATACATCTGATTAACTACTTATTATTAGCTAATAATAATTCACTGGTTGATGCTGTAGGTCGATCGTATGGCAGCAGGTGGCGAGGACGAAGAAGCAGCATCGTTCAAGTGGATAGATGCTGCACGGTACGCGGTGGCCTCCGTGGTGATCGTCCTCATGGTGGTGGTGGTCGTCAAGGCCAAGATGGTTCTCCGCCCTAAGTCGCTGTATCTCTCGGTGCCCGGAGGCTCCGTGTTCGTCAGCCGGGAGGCGCGGCGCCGGCCACAACGCGAGGCGGCGCTGTTATATTTGGATCTCGGCATCCGGGAGCAGAATCCCAGCCGCCGCGTCTCGCTGTGCTTCGTCAATGTCACCGGCTACATCTTCGACAACAGCGTTATCTCGGCAGAGTCGTCGTCGAATCCGGAGCGCGACAGCATGGTCCACTTCGCTCTAGGAGACAACTTCCTCCCACCGAACTGGGAAGAGCTCAACGACGTGAGGATAGTTTCTAAGAGAGGACAGCCACTGGACGCGCCCTACTTCGACATGCTACTCGAGAGAAGCAACATCATCATCGGACGACGTGACGCTGCGCCTGGATGGCTGGCTCTCCACCACCACACGGCTGACGTCGGATTGCAACACGACCACTCGTGGTCCCGGTCGGAGAACAACCTTCTACTGCAGGCCGCTGCTCATCCTCTTCGCCGACGAGCTGGACGTCGAGACCTCTATAAACAAGCAGGAGGCGTTCTGCGTCAGCGGCGGCCAAACCAGGGGAGCAAATTAAGGCATAGATACTGTAGCCAGCAGGTGGCGGGTGGCCTATCTCTCTCCCGGTCCCGGGTCCCGCCCTTGCTTTGCTTGCCCGGCCGGATCAAGCGATCGAGCCTCCTCGTCGTGGCTTCATTTTCCTTCTTCTAGCTCTCGCTCGCTGCTTTTATTTGCTGGCTTGACGAGCCCGATGATATTTCTTCTTGTTCCAAATATGTTGTTGTGCATGAGATGCATATGTGTGTTGGCAATTATCTTAGGATCGAATTATTGTATGATTATAAATTTTCCTTGTCCGCTATAACAACAGTGACTGCTGCTGCTGCTGCTTCTTCCTTCTCCACCTCCTTGGCTCCTTCAATCACCTCCGATACCGATAACACCTGCAGCGGCGACTCTCTTTAATTTGCAGGTCTTGCACGATGCAAGCCGTCGCAACCTCGATCTGTTGCATCGTCCAAACCGTACCGTGAACTGCAACAGACAACAAATGCATGTTCGAATCACATGAAGGAAAATAATGATTTGTCAGCACACAAGTACAGCATTGCTGAGACTGAGGAGAGTGTATTTTTAACAGCTAACTGCTTCGATTAATCCTTACGCTATGTCAACTCAAAATTATATTATTATCCGTATTCCTAGGACACATGTTGAATTAATAATCACTAAAATTATGATGATTAATTGATTGACAAGGATCGCCAAATGGAAGGTCTCATCGGCTAGCTCTGTAAGGTATCATTAGGCTGCCCCAATGTGCACGCTACTCCAAACAAGTTAATTAGTACAATAGTCACACACTGTCAAAGGTTGTGGGTCCAGCGGACCGAGAAAACAAAAGGCACACAAAGCTACTGGTCAGGTTTTCTGCTTTTCTTTTGTCAGGAAGGGTAACGTCGATTACAAGTAATAACAACCTATGGATTTGTGTATAACCATTGCCTAAGGTGCTGTTTGGATTGCAGTTTAGCTACTAAATTTTTAGACCACTTTGTCTGTTGTGGCTCCTAACAGGAGCTCTAAAGTGCTGTCTAAAATTTAGCAAACCTCATAATATAAACTTTAGACCCCCAAATTAAAGTGAAGTAAAGTGGTCTAAATTTTTTTAGTCTTTTACTTTAACCAACTAAACTTTAGACCAGAGAATCCAAATAGACCCTATACTAACGAGACAAACATTTCTGAGTTCTTTCGTTCTCGCCCGAGCCTGTACGATTTAGTTATTGGAGCAATGTCTAAACATGCTAGAGAGATTAATCTCAAGATGAATCGGGTCTGTTTGGTTCTATGTTTTAAATAGCGGGTTATAGCAAATAGCAGCGACTCTCCACAGTAAGGTATAGCGGAGCTATAGCGGGCTAAAACGAGGCTATAGCGAAAATTTATACATAAATTCATTTAGCGGCAACATGTTCGAAAGGCTATATTAAAGCTATAGCGGGGCTATAGCCGGCTATTTAAAACTATGGTTTCGTTACAGCCTGGGCTCAAATTGCCTGGCTACACACTTGTCTGGAGCTTGCGCCTGCATAGCGTTTGGTTGCAACAACCCTGAAAACATGACCAGGCAATAGCGATCCATCCAGGCACATGAAAACGAACGCCTGGCTCTAGGACGCTTTTTGCCTGGGCTGATGGCCATGATTACAAGCTAAAGCAATATGATGCTATTGCATAATCTTTTTATACTTTGTTTATTCACGTCAAATCAAGGGAATGACCAAAACGTTTCTTTTTTTCTCTTGTCATTTTAATTTGAATCACTTACACAATTATTATTGAAAAAAAATCTAAATGTATAAATATCTTTAATATCATAAATGTGAGAAAAGGTAAATATACAAAATGTTAGTGTTCAGCTAATCATATATCATGATAGTAAACAGATTAGCATTTTGTTTTTATATCTACATCATTGCTTTAGGCACAGGCTTCCAATCAAATGAACTATCCTCTATTTGTCTCACCAGGAAGATTCTATCAAATTTCCAGACAACTTCTGACAACGCTTTTTGCTAGGCAAATCGTCCAGGCCTCCAACCAAACGGGCCCAAAATGCATGATGTATTTATTGGATAAATCTCCGCCTGATGGCCCCATACACCCTTAGAGCAATGTGCATCCAACTACAGTGCAGAGTCCGATGCTAAAATGAATTGGAACTCATGATGAAATTGTTGAATATATTATTAAGCCGCAACAACTGAATTAATTTAAACCGAATATCATTATAATTGAGAAACATGGTATTGTTTCTAAACATATATTGCCTTCACACGAGCACATTATGTGCAGCAACTACAAACAATGTATTCGTGAGTTCCATTAGTAAGGTTGCACGAAAAATTCGAAGCTCGTTAGCTCGCTCGACTCGTGGCCGGCTCGCACTAGTACACAGAAGCTCTATAGTGACGATTCAAGAGACATCTTTACTGACGTTTTACACGGCCATCAGTGGGAGAGGCCAGTGAAAATCATTCTTTCCACTGGCGGTTGCCTATCAACCGTCGGTGGAAATCAGTTTGCACTGGCGTTTGCTTAAGTGAACCGCCAGTGTAAATCATTTTTTCACTGGTGGTTCACTTAAAGCAACCGTCAGTAGAGATTGCCGCCTTGATTCGGTAATTTCAGCCCCCCACCCCACCATATTTATTTATATATTGTATATATTAAGCTGTATTAGATCATGATCAAATATAGCAAAATAAAATTTAATTATTATATAGTATGTTTATATGCATCAAAGGACTGTGCTCATAATATATACACATATATGTTCATCAAACTTATACATGTGATAACATCTCGAATTTACACATCTAATTAATAACCCTCTCGGGTAAGCCCTAGTATGCTGATTTTCGTTAACTCTCTGAACTCTTCACTTTCTAGAACGTCTTGCTTGTCGTAATAATTCCCGTTGCTTGGAATACCATGTTTCATGATGAATGAGCACATGTCCTCAACTATGTTGTATAAAGTCTCCGTGCTCATGTTCTGCGCCTTGAGTTTTTTATATTTCCGCAACTGTAGTTATAACTATATTAATTAATATGTATAAACATCATATACAGAGACGAGCCGAGCCAAGGTTTTAGCTCGTTAGCTATAACGAGTCGAGCCAAGCTAGCTCGCAAGCCGCTCGCGAGCCTAACGAGTCTAACAAAGTCTTATATATATCATGTTTATTATAAAATAATGGATATGAATATGAATATATGATGCATGAGTATGTGTTGTGTAGGCCGAAATATGTATATTATGCCTGTATATATTCATAATATGCTTGTTGTTGAATAATAGACCTAATACTTGATATATGAAATATAAGAAATTGTATTTTTTTATATCATTTTGTCCCTGGTTCATGAGCCTAACGAGTTAGCTCGAGCTTTTTTTCGAGCCGAGCCGAGCCGACTTTTTAGCTCGTTAGTTATAACGAGCAGAGCCAGCTCGTTAGTTATAACGAGCAGAGCCAGCTCGTTATCATACCGAGCCTAAACGAGCCGAGCCGAGTCAAGCCAGCTCGATATCTAGGCCTATCTGTTAGGGGTGTTCAAATCCTGTAAAGTAAAGTTTTTGGGTACTATAGCACATGTGCTAAATTTAGCAATAAGTGTCCAATTATGGCCTAAGGCCCTATTTAGTTCCTCCTCAAAATTCTAAATTTTCCATCACCTCAATTTTGCGGCACATGCATAGAGCATTAGATGTAGATAAATTTTTTGCATGTTTACACAGTTTGCGTGTAAATCACGAGACGAATCTTTTAAGCCTACTTGAGTCATGATTGGACACTTATTGCAAAATATTCCACGCGTGCTATAGTGAAAACTTTGCAAAATTTTTAGAACTAAACAGGCCCCAAATAGACTAAAAAAATTCATCTCGTGATTTACATGTAAACTCTATAATTAGTTTCCTTTTTACCTACATTTAATACTCTATGTATGTGTCTAAACATAGTGTAAAGTTTTTGAAGGAGAACTAAACAGGCCCAGTTGGATCGCCCAAAAAACCATGTTAGCTAGTCTTGGCAGAATATGTCATCTGTTGCCATCAAATGCTCACCCACCAGTGACCCCATCATGGCAAGCGCTAGCTAGTGTACCAATATGTGCAACAAAGCCACGGGGCTGATTGGTTGCCTGCATCTGGCCTGGCTAGGCCCATCGGATTCAAGATACCGGTAATTGGTTGCCTGGATTACTACTACAGCCTGGCTCAGCTGATGCAAAAGCCAAAAGGGATAGGCGAGCCTGGCTCCCAGGATACGCTGAAATCGACAATTTCCCGCGGGCCTGGCTGCCGCCATGCACCACGCGCGTTCACAGGAACCAGAATCAGTGTTGTGACTTGCAATTTGGTGGTTCATCCACGAAAGGATGAACTGGGTGCAGCGGGTAACCAAACATATATAGAGTGGTTACACGCGCGTAGCCTGCAGGCTGGCTGGAGCCTGGCTCCCGCGTACGAGCCTGGCTGTCCACATACCGCAACCAATAACGCCCCCTTCTCTTTGACATGTGCATGTACCAAGATGGACGTATAACAAAGTTATCGTATAAAAATGAAAAATAACCCGTCGAACTAGGCCCCCCTCTCCCCTAGCGCCCCCCAACGGGCGACTCAGGAGCACTCACAGCTGCCGCCCAAGAGCCCCGCTCCGACCTCCTCTCCGGCCGCCGCCGCCACCGCCCTCCGTGTGTGGCGGCGGCCCGCACAACCGGCAACTGCCGCTTCCCTCTCCCTCCCTCCCCTCCTTTCCGTCTACCCCTCCTCGCTCCACCCATCTCCGGCGAGCCGGCCGGCCATGGCGGGGCGGATCCGCCTCCCCCGGCCACGGATCTTTGCGGTCGTCGCCTTCCACGGTCTCCGCGCGGTCGCGCCGTAGGATGGCACCACGTCCGGACCGTCGTCACCGTGGCAAGCTCGGGCGTCTCCATCGCCAACAGGACCACTGTTCCGGATGGCCTCGTGCAGTGCCGCGGCACCCAGCCCGTTCCTCGCCGTCAGCGCGTCGGTGTTTGCTCCCCCGCGTGCATCGCCGGCAGGAGGCTGGCCATGTAGGGGGTCGGCAGAGCCGGATCCACCCCCTCGGCTGGTGGCACCCTCCTCTTGGCGCGGCTGGCTCGCCGGCCTAGACTGCCTTCCCTGGTTCCGGCCGGGCCGGGGGGGTGTCCGTGGCTGTTGTGGCGACCCGGTGCTCGGACGCGTCTTCGTCGCCTCGGCCATGACCGTTGGGCCTGCTGTCTGCTCCGGTGGATGTTCGGCGTGTTGGGGGTCAGGGTTCGGCGGAGCTCTGGGTGAAGAGTAGGTGGTTGTTTGGGTTTGAGCGAAAGCCTAGCTCAGTCTTGGCCAGGCAGACGACGGTGACGTTTTTGGCGTCACTAACCTACGTGGAAGCGTCGTTTGAACCCCATGCTCCCACTCCAACTTTGTCGGATTCTAGGTGCAAGCCCCGCCTTAGAAACCTCTAAGGCCAGCGACGACGACGTCCAGGGTGCTACCTTTGGGCGCCAACTCCTTCTTGAAGGCGTCGCTGAAGAATCTCCAACAGCTCGTCATTTTGTTCCCCGCACGGCCGTCATCTCCTGACGCGTCGTCGGCTCGTGCCGGAGTTCCTCGCTGTGCCTGGATGTACCTCTTCGCTACTCGCTTTAGTTTGTTCTGCAGCTTTTGACTTTGCCGGCGTCGTCCTTGTCGTTGGTCTCCTCTCGGGCGGTTGCTCTGCTGCTGAGAGTGTGGTGGTCGTTCCCATCTACGGATACTTTGTCTTAGGGTGTCTTCGCTTCTCCCCTTGGCCGATACTTGGCTGTCATTAAGGCTAGATGAAAAGCTCGCAGGTCGGTAGCTTGCTTGACTCGGCTCGTTGGTGGCTTGGCTCGTTTATATTTTTTAACGAGCTGAACTAGCAGTTTTGCTCGTTTAGTTAATGAGCCAGCTCGCGAGCTAGCTCGAGTTGACTCATGAGCCTAATGAGCCAAAACTGTTGGTATTAAAGTTATACTAATTTTGTATGATGATATCTTACACTCCACCATTGGTTGATGGTTAGACCTATACTCTTTAAACTTAGAATTACTATGACTTTTCTCTTTATTTTAAATGAATGTATGGCTAATCAATAATAGATTATAGATGTATTATGTATTATATAAATGTGTATAGTATTACAGTATATTATTATACTTTATATATAGCATATATCATTTTTTCCTTGATTTATGGCTTGCTTTTAAATTATTGCTATTATTAAAATTTAGATAAATATAGATAATTATTTTTTGTATTTTTTATGTCTGGCTCGCGAGCTAAACGAGCCAGCTCAAGCTCACTAACGAGCCGAGCCGAGCAGGCCTTCTGGCTCTTTAGTATAACGAGCCGAGCTAGCTCATTAGCTAACGAGCTAAAACGAGCCGAGTCAAAATGAGCTGAGCTGACTCATTAATCCAGCCCTAGCCATCATTGGTTCCTTAGGCAGATACTTTGCTGCCGGTGCTGGTTCGTTGGTTCGTGGATTGTTGGCGGATGCTTTGCCGCCGTTGCTGCTGGACACTCATTTTTCTACGCTGGTTAGATACTTTACCACGAGGGCTTTGTCTAGCTTGTAGGCAAGCTTAGCATTTTGTATCTTTTCTTGTAGGCACAGCTGGTACGTCTTGGATGTTGAGGATAGTCGTTGCTTCTTTCTTTCTTTTTTTATCCTGAGTTGTATTACGGGTTACTCATCACTAATTTGATGGTTTGTAATCTGTGCTATGAGAGTTTTCTCGTAGCTGCATCGTATAATTCTCTCTTCTTAATAAAAACTGGATATATCCCCGATAGCGAAAAAAACAAAGTTATCGTATATTTTTTAAAAGAAGGAAGAAAAAAAAAAGAGTGGAGCAACCCACCTCAATCCTCCACGTGCAACGGCAAGTGTCGCATCCAAACTGCATCCATGGCCTCGCATGCGGGCCAGGCCACATGGGCGCACGTCGAAGCAGGCCAGGCCGCGTGGGCGCAGGCCCATCTGGCCTTCTATATGTCGTCGGAGGGTTTATATAGACTGCTAGACACAAGGATCTAAGCCCACCAAATCGATTTGTCCATCTACTGCACTCGAAAACAAGGGGAAGAATGGATGGGAGAGGAAGGAATGCACGGAGGGCGGTAGGAACATGAGCTCCACCCGAGGGCTTCAGTTGCATAGTTAATACTTAATACGTATTGATTATCACAATATATTTATCGATTGGTTTAACAAAAACTAATTTAATGCTATAGATTTGTGTATTTTTTCTGTATATAAATTTTATAAAACTAAGACAGTTGATTTTAACGACATGGATCGATCGAGCACGCGTGGCTGGCTATTATTGGACTGCCTAGCGACCAGTAAAACAGTAAGGATGGCTCCATCCGTCCTAAATATCTATCGTTTTCTCTTTCTAAGAAATAATTTTAACTAAATATATATTAAAAATATATCAATATTTATAGTACATAATTAGTATCATTGAAATGGTATTTAAAATAATCTTTTTAAATCAAGTTAAATACCTCAAATCTAATAAAGACTTGGAGTCTTAATTTTTTTCCCTCTTTCTTCAATAAATCTATAAATAGAAGGGTAATAAGTAGACTCAGACTCTAAGTTAGAATCAACTTTTTTTAAATAATATTTTTTTAAAGATTAATTGCAAATCTAGTATTTGGATTTGAAAAATTACAAAAATAGCATCCTGTCGGCCGCTGGAGAGCCGATTAGAGGCCTGTCGGCCATTGACGAGCCGACAAGACCCTATCGGCCGCTCCACAGCTAACTAGTGTCCCAGGCAGGCAGACCGAGGCAGAAATGTTGGGCCTGTCGGGCCGATAGGCTTGTCGGCCCGCTGGCGACCCGATAGGAGCATGTTGGCCGCCGACGAGTCGACAGGTCCCTATAATAACCGCGGCCTTCTCCTTTTTCCTGACGCCGCACTCTCTCTCTCTCCCTCTCTCTCACCGCGCGCTCGCCGCCGCCGTCCACCATCCCGCCGCTCTGGCCGCCGTCCGCCGGCCCCAGGCGCCGGATCCGGCGGAGGGCCCCCCGCCGCCGCCCTCCACCCTCCCCGCGCGGGCGCGGAGGCCCCGGACGGCGCCCCCCACCGCGGCTCTGTGCTGCCTTCGCTCAGTAAGTTTTTTTTCTGTTTTTTTTATTTTATAAATTTTATTAGTTTAGTTACTTAGTTTAGATTAAATTAGTTAGTTATGTAGATTTGTTTTAGGGTTAGTTAGATTTAGTTACTATATTTAGTTTTAGAGTTAGGGTTAGATTTAGTTTAAGTTGTAAATTAGTTTAGGATTAGTTTTAGTTGTAGATTACTTTAGGGTTAGTTTTAGTCGTAGATTAGTTGGGTTAGTTTCAGATGTAGATTCGTTTAGGGTATTTTTAGTCGTAGATTAGTTTAGGATTCGTTTTAGTTGTAGATTAGTTTAGGGTTAGTTTTAGTTGTAGATTAGTTTAGCGTTATTTATAGTTGTAGATTTTCTTAGAGTAACTTTTAGTTGTAGATTATTGTACCGTATATGGTTTTAGGGTTATTTAGTTTTTTTTATTACGGTTAGTTAGGGTTAGGTTAGTTTATTTAGTTTTTTATTAGGGTTAGGTTAGTTTATTTAGTTAGTTAGGGTTAGTTTTTGTTTATTTAGTTAGTTAGGGTTAGGTTAGTTGATTTAGTTAGTTAGGGTTAGTTTATTTAGTTATTTCGGATTAGTTTATTTATTAGGATTATTTATTAGTATTTTAGGAATACTTACTGTTAGTTTATTTATGTAGTTAGTGTTAGTTTATTTATGTAGTTAGTATTAGTTTATTTTTAGGGTTATTTTTTTATTTTGTTTAGTAGTACTTGTTTATTTGATTTAGGGTTATTTGAGTTAGGAATTTTTCCTAGTTGTATTAGTTTTTGTAATTAGTTTCTTGTTAGGGTTTAGGGGTTATAGCGATATTCAACTGACAGTATAATTTTAACGATGGGAGCAGGAATGTCGTCCGATTTAGTTCCTTTCAGAGTTTACTATGGCAAGGGTGAAATCAAAACTGAGGATAACGGTGTAGACCTTAGTCAGTTCCAATTCTTTGACACACAACTGAACTCACCGCTGGATCATAGCCGGAGACAAGTATTAGCCTGGTTGCATGAATGGTTTGGTTTTCCGCTGTCGCAGCAACGTTTGAAGATTAGTATGTTGGTACCTAGGTCAAGGGACAATGGATGGAGATAGGAGCTGTACGAGGCAAGCAACACAAATAAATGGAAGTTTCTTCGACGACAGGGACAACGGTGCTTGGTGGGCGTACGTCGAGCATCGTGCCGGTACACCACGGACGTCGTTGAGCACGACGACCAGGGCCTGCCTGCAGCTTCTCCCGTGCCTCCCGGTCCGGGATCCGTACGACGTTCTCGTCCCATACGCCTAGGTACCTCTTCAATGGCCATTTCATAGATTTGTATATTACGTGCACCGCATGCGTTACATGACCACACTTTGGTTTGTGCAGGGACACTTGCTTCTACCAGCGAGTACATAGAGGGGACGAGCAGCTTTGGGAGCTTTGACATAGGTGGTACTCCGCCTATTCGTCCGGATGAGGCCGGTCCCTCAAAGCTGTTTGGTGCACCGCTGCCGACCCAACTAACGCAACCGTCTCAGCCTGTAGACCCGACCCCGCCACCACACCAGCGTCGCCCTCCACAGCAGTTCACTTTTCCTACGGGTCAGGTTCATCGCCAGGGCCCTAAGCATGGGCGTCGTGCAGATTGAAGGCGCATGCATGTATGATCACAAGTTTCCATGGATGTTACGTACTAATGCATTACTATTCCGTCCAATCGTATTTGTCGTTTTCATTGAATTGAATGGAGGCAACGCTCCAGTACACTCAAAATGCGGACAATTCTTATCTTCTCAAACATATTACGAAATGATACAAACAAGCAGAACACATGAAAATACATGTGTGGACTCAAACATGCCTTTGCAAAATAAAACATACAACGAATACACGAAATGGCATGTGAGAATCTGAACCAAAAAAGGGTTGAGACTCTCTGCACTAGACCTAACATGCCTTAGGTAATTGAAACATGCATCACATACATAGACGGACAATCGGAGAGCCTACTAGTAGTGCTGCCACATATTGAGCTGAGTGGCACCTTTCCCATAGTAACCGCCCATTGGCGGAGGTGGTGGCGGTGGCGATTCCGGCGGAGTCCCACTGTTCTTGTGATGAGGGCAGCAGCAGTACGGATTTGTGCATATTGGCTCCTGCGATGTGGCCCACCGTTGCCTCCTTCCTCATCTTCCTCCTTGTTGTGGCTCGAGCTGTAGCTTGGGCCGAGCGAGCCGATGCGGTCCTACAGGAACCAGATGTACTCCAAATACGGGGTAATAGGTAGAGGGTCCACCCACTTAGTGAACCCGCAACTGCACGAGGTCTGCGATGAATAGATTTGTTAACATGCTTTTATGTTGCGAAATACATTACTGAAAAAAATAACAAGAAAACACTACATCTGCATAGGAACACTTGAAGAATCGCCGGCCCCCGTGTATCACCCCTCGGTGTACATCTGCACAAGGCAGTCCTCACCATGCCTGCATTTCGGCCACACTTCTTTATCCTTCTTCACGTAGTCTCTCAGAGGTCTATCTAGACCATAATCACTCTTTCTCTCTTCTGGAAACCTGTCAATGGGTTCCTCGAACTCATCTG
Source organism: Eremochloa ophiuroides (assembly GCA_038502445.1). Lineage (NCBI taxonomy): Eukaryota > Viridiplantae > Streptophyta > Magnoliopsida > Poales > Poaceae > Eremochloa > Eremochloa ophiuroides. The sequence continues at coordinate 5,958,111 of JAHLJS010000003.1, read as the reverse complement.
GACCAAGACTACCCCCGTCATCCCATATTATTGACGGGTCCTTACTTTCCACCGTGTCCTTGGCCTTCCCAACCCCAAACCCCCATTTTTTGTCCAGACATCTTGTATTGCTGGTGATGTTCGCCCAGCACCGTCCCATATTTATAGAGAGAGCCGAGGGGTGACATTGCGTTTAAATAGAACTGAATTAATGCAGGGTTAATTGAGCACAACACTTTGAAGTACTCTGAAAAGGCTAGATTCTCGGTCTGCCAAAGTCACTGAAAAGGCTATTCACTGTGCAATCGCAATCACTGAAGAGGCCATGAATTGAATTGACAACTCGCTAAAGAGGCTATGCACTGAAAAGCCTATTCGCAAGCCCTCTGAATTACTGAAAAGGGTAGTCGCTGTTAATTCTGACTGATTGAACAGGCTACTCTTGATTTGCCAAGACACTGAAAAGGCTAATCGCTGTGTAATCTAAAGTGAGGAACAGACTACTCGCACTTATTTGTGTTCTACCTAGCACTTAAAAGGCTAGGGTATATGCACTTATTGCAAAAAAACAAACTCTGTAAAGCCTATAAAGGACTAAGTCTGAAAAGGCCGGGGTCCATGAATTTACTGCTTTACTCCATGTCTGACCTATTTAAAGATATCCGATGAGTTAGTATACCACACATCTTCTTCTTCAAACCCTTCTCATTCAACTACAATGTCGTCATGGACAACTGAACTAACTCAGCTACCGTTGTGGCGTGAGCGGCCAAAGTGTCGTTGTGGGTTTGTGACTAGGTTGTGCGTGTGGATAGAGTTGGACCGGCACTATGGGTGTAGCTACTTCGGGTGCCCAGATCTGGATGACGACTTCATGGTACTATCAACAACTTCTTCTTTTATTTCTTGTAAACTGTACACACTTTGATCCTTTACATCCACACATGTAACCTTGCAAGTGGATCCAATGGGTGGATCGAGAGATGCCCGCATAGCCACAGAGGCACCCGAAGGAGCTTGAAGACAAAACTCAATATCTTCTGAGGATGAATGAGGCTCGTGAGGTTGACCGCAAAATCAGGGAGGACAAAGAGCGACAGATCAGGGCCGATCAGATCCGTCTCAAAGCTAAGGAGGAAGATCTTGCCAGAAGGAGGGAGGAGTTAAGCTTGCGTGAAGCAATCATCAAGCGTAAAGAGGAAGAGCTTAAAGCTTGAGAGACAGCACTCAAGAACCAGAGGGATGTAGCGGAACCGTCTTTACGGCGCGACAATAAGGGCAAACAACCACGCTGCACCCAGTAGAACAATGTAGACCCAGCAAGTTAAATTCCCTAAGGCATGTTTACAATAGTCTGTGGCCTCTTATCAGAGTCACACACACATGCCATTGCAAACCACCATTGTGTTCACTTTTCCTAAGGCATGTTAGGATTAGGTTTGGTACAACCTAAAGTACTACACATGCCACGCACCGTTCATTTCATGTATCGCTGGGTTACTCTTTTAAATTGAACATGTGTTGTTTTAATTATATTTCTCGTAGTTTGCAACACATTTAATTTGTAGAACAGTCTTCAAAGACGGGTCACAGGAGTAAGTTTTCGGATCGAACCGTGTAACGAATATGAAATAAACGTGAAAATGAACATCAAAATAAAAAAACACATGAAATGAACCTGTCGGCAGAACAGGCCTGTCGGCTGTCCAATAGCCGACAGGTCTGCTATCGGCGCCGACACCCGCTGCCGACGTTTGTCAGCTGCCTGCCAGCTGACACGTCAGCCTATCGGCTGCTGGACGGCCGAAAGGTCCCCTTCGGGCCCTGGCTGACCGACAGGATGCTATTTTTATAATTTTTCGAATCCAAATATTAGATTTGTAATTAATCTTTTAAAAAATATTATTTTAAAAAAATTCGTTAGAATCTGCATTATGTGTGACCTTAGTCATGCAAATAAAGCATCATGCCACAAAGTCTAATCTCATAAACTTGTCCCCAGTCCAACATGTACATGTACACAGACCGTGTCCGTGTGCGCCATGCATGCCATGCATATGCGTCTTCACTGATGACGGACCGTGTAGCAGCTGGCCGCAAAACCAAAAACCACCCAAGATGGCAAAAATGTACACGGCTGACCGGACGCGCCGCCGCATCTTGGTTCGTCCATCAGCATCAGCTCAGATCCAGCATGGCTCGGCGACGGACGGCCGGGCTGGGCAGCAGGTAGCTCGAATGCTCGATCCGTCGTCCCTGCCGCCACGCCGTCAGAAAAACCCCTCGCCCACAGCGATATTCCAGCTTCCAGTAGCGGCGGCCTTGCTGGCAGCAGACGACGACGCCGGCGGCAGGGAGGCGGTGCGGCGCAGCAGGCGGTGGCGGCGCCTAGCGGCCTTGAGCGCGGCGTCCATGCCCCTCTGCTCCTGCCTGCAGTCGTCGCTGCAGAACGCCGCGTCGCCCCTGCATATGCATGCAGCACCAGCATGCGGATCGGAATTATTGAAGCACGATCCAGCATACACCACAGGAGTACTAGTAGCTAAATATATACGTACTTGTACATGAAGATGTGGCGGTCCGCGGTGATGTCCCGCTTGCACAGGAAGCATGCGTCGAGGAAGTGGCGGTTGTCGTCGTCGGCGGCGCCGGCGGCGAGGAAGAACCGGAACGCCACCTTCACGTACCTCGCCTCCTCCATACTATATTTACCTATCGTTGTTGCCGCTGCTGGGTCGGGCGGTGGTGCCGGAGCGGAAGGAGATGCTGTGGCTGCTTTATAGACTACTCCTACTCCTACTAGCTAGCTAGCGTCCATCGGTTCAGTTCAGTGTGCCTGGCCACGCAACTTGCGCGTTCCGGAGGGCGGGCGTGCGTGCGTCCGCCGCAATCTGACGGCCGCGTCTCCCACCACTTTCCTAACACTCACTTTGTTGGTGTCCGGACAAAGACACAGCTGATGCCCGTGCATGCATATGCACGCACCGGGGTCGTCCGCCGCCCGGGACGACAAACACCGCTGCATTTTTTTCTATCTAAACCATGGCGGGCTGAGGGTGACCCGCGGGGCTACCCAAAAGCTCAGTACTAACGATTGCAAATATATTATTACCGGTGTTTTTTGAACCACCGATACTAGCAGCCACTAAAAATCAGCGATTTTTACCGACGGTTACTTAAAAAACCGCCCGTAAAAATAATTTTTCAAAAACCTAGTTTTAAAAATAGCAAAACAAGTCGCAAGTCGCGGCATTTTTCACGCAAAATACGCACGCCGCGGGGGTTCGAACGCGCGTGAGCTCCTCTAACCACTCCACCCATCAATCGTTTGTGTCTTACTTGAATTAGGTTCGTCACATATTGTGACGAAACTGATAAAAAAATTAACTAATTGAGACCCTAAACGAAGTCAAATGAAAAAGTTATCAACTATAAAGTTGCATAATTTTTCAAGATCTACAATTTTTATGTTGAAAGTTTTTCCATCCGAGGTCGTTTACAAAATTTAAATTTCAAATTTAACAAATTCAAACATATTTTTCACCACCAAGATGATTTCAAATGAAAAAGTTGTCAACTACAAAGTTTCATAACTTTTCGATATCTATAATTTTTATTTAGACAGTTTTTCATACGACGTCATTTGCAAAACTCAAAAAATTAAAATTCAGATTATTTCTAAAGGCGGGTCACTTAAGGAAGCGCCACTAGAAATCGATTTTTAATGGCGATTTCTTAAGTGACCCGCCAGTAAAAATGGGCTAATTTTACTGGCGGCTCACTTAAGGAACCGCCACTAGAAATCGATTTCTAGTGGCGGTTCCTTAAGTGACTCACCTGAAAAATGACGCTGATTTTTAATGACGGATGTCAAGCGAAACCGTCAGTAAAAAATATAAGATACTATTGTAGAGCTCCTGTCTACTCGTGTTACCTGTCGGCCTCGCAAGTTGCAGGTTGTGTGCTCGTGCAGTGGATGAACTGGTTAGTTCCTGCTGCTGCACATGCACATCCCTCGAGTGCCACAGTAGCAACCAGCAGCAACCAACACTGCTACACACTCACTCCGTCCTGCTGAATTTTTATCATCGTAATGAGTATATTTAGATTAACAATGAAATAAATATAAGATGTACAATATTTATTTATTTTTAATGTCTCAATGAGTACGAGTTGTGCTATACGAACTCAAGCACTAACTCACCCCAAACACAAACCACGCGTGCGCACACCCACCTCTAATACGCAAGGTAGATCTACAACCTATGGGCCTGTTCAGAAGGCAATTTTTTTGTGAAAATGACAAGCGTAAAATCTTTTACAATATGTCCAATTAAGTAGACTCAAAAGATTCATCTCGTAAATTTTGAATGCTCTATGTATATGTCCAAACATTCGATATAACAGGAATTTTAGAATTTGGAAGTGCATCCAGGTTTGATAACACGGCGGGGAGATATGACGAAAAATATTTGGGAGCCTACCCCAGTGAGACACCTGAGTTGCAATCCTAGTATCAAACTCAGGCGAACAGCGCTCGCAGACGGGACTTATTTTTGACCGTAACTAAATTGTACGATCGATTTATTGTGAGAGAGAAATATTGTTATGGAAACCGACTAAACCTAAGCATCAGTAGGTAAGGTACGACCCCACTAGATTTGCTCAAGGAGGCAGATATTTGTGAGGGCGCAGATATTTGTGGAGTCCCGTCAAATGCAACAACCTTTTCATGAGTAACAACTGTACCAAGACAAGTTGCACCACACCATGTCGCACAAGTTGATGATGCCAGACAAGCATTGAACCTTCGACAAACCAGGGGCTCAAACGGCCAAAGCCCGTTGTTCTCAATGATTTATAGTACAGCGCGCCCAGTTTGCAAAAGGAACACAAATCAGAGTCAATTTATTATTATTATTGACATAAGGAGCATGTTTTGCTCAGGAAAGTGAAAGCCAGTAGTAGAAGGATTCCATCCTAGACCGGGACTTGTTCTGGTAGGAACGCAGGAATCTTGTGAATTTGAAAAGTTGATACTCCCTCTCTAGCTTCGGCCCATCGCGGCTCTGTCCTGCTGCCTAAGCCTCTCGCCTTCGCGGCACAGATAATCATTGAATTTCTCCTGCCAACATGCATGTTAAACAACACATCAGAATAAAATAAAGTAAGTCTAGATTCCTTAAGAAGAACAAAGCATGTCAAGAATTATCTATTCTACATGGCATCTACAGAATATCAGACTTCAGCTTGGACAAGTGGTAGCCATGGGAAACTATCCACGAGACTAAATACTAATATACTGACTTAGGATACAAACAACAAGATAATAAAAAAAATCAAAGTAATAAACAAGTGGAGTGTGTAGTGAGCAACCTAGCCCTGTCACCCAAGCATTGGATGATCTCATGCATGACGCATCAACAGATCTACCAACTGGTATTTGTAGGGAGAAAACTCTAAAATCGGTTATTTAAATCTAAGTCTGTTTCATCCAGACCATCGACTATCACAACCCAATTCCGCTGAATAGAAATACCATCAAATTTCTTCAGCAAATAATGTACAAGTACTAAGATAACAAGGAACATTTAAAATAGTCATTCAGGATGCCTAATGTAGTATGCAGTTCATGATTTCAAAATGTATCCATAGTTCTACGCAATTGGTGACCACTACATTTGAGAACATAATGATCTGCTGTTAAGGCAAACCGAACCCGGAAGAGACTTGACATTCGCAAACTGAACCGCCCGCCTGCGCTCCACACCCCATGCCTCTGCTCCACAACCCGCCACCGCCCCTAGCCCCTGGCACCGCCCTTCGCTCTGATTTCCTCTTTCCCACATCCGCCCGATCTGCTCGTGTGCCATCCACCGCCCTCATCTCTACCTCATCCGCTGCATCGGCACCCACACAGGTTGTTGCATTTCCCATCATCATACAGAGGCATCCTGTACATCATCCTGCGCTATCTCACCCACGCCATCCTCACCGCCATCAAAGAGGACGCCATTGCACCCATCACCATATGGAGTAAGTCCTGCATGGGCCTGCGATCCCTCACCTACGCTGTCCTCACCGCCCGCCATTAACAAGGCCGCCGTGCTTGGTGACAGCCGCGTCATCTCCCAGCTCCCACTCATCCAACACTGATTCGACTACAAAGGCCCGTTCCAAATGCTCGATTTGCATTATGTGTTTGGTTCGGAGATTCTGGAAAGAATGAGCAGATTTGAGGCAAGGACTGGGATTAGTGATTTAGTTAGTACTTAGGGTTTTGATTAATTGCCTACAGCAAAATTGACAGCTCACTTTTATTTGACACACTGGCACTGATGTTTGATTTTGGGTTTGTACTGTACTACACTCTGGGTTCATTTAAAACATTGCTTTTGCTTGTGGCCTTGTGGTTGTGGGATGATTTTCCATTAGTACAAATTACAAAGTAGCTCAGTAGCATATAATGATAATCGTGTAGATATGTTCAATGTTTTCAGGTCGTCCGATTAATCGCGATTAGTCGTCCTGGTCGGTTAGGAGTGCTCGATTAGGGGATCCGACTCGATTAGGTCGACCAGAAACCTGGTCGTCCGATTAGTCGTCCGATTAGTCGTCGACTAATCACGATTAATCGTCCGATTAGGACAGGGACGACCAGGTTTTGCTCTGTTTTTGGGCCTATTCAACAGGGCGGATATGTGGACTACTAGGCTTACATCTTGGCCTGTTAGGTTAGAACATATAGCAAGAAAGTCACCAGCTGAACACTAATACAGTCTTGATGCTTCCTTTATTGTGTATAATATAGTGTATGTATATAGGTATATATATATAGGTCGACCAGCTGATATACCTAGATGACCAGGGGACGATCAGGGTCGACCAGGGTCGAATAATCGACCTGGTCGACGATTAATCACGATTAGTCGCCTGGTCGGTCCCAGGTCGACCAAGATCGACCAGCCGACCTGAAAACATTGGGTATGTTAAGGGTTAATTTGGATTTCTATAAGCTCAATATGGGGTCAGTGAACTAAACAGAGATATTGTAGCTATTGGAATCTAATAAACAGTAATACCTAAGACATGGATAAGCATTTGCTGTTTTGTTGCAGATATGAAAACTATCACTTATCCTATTTCTAGAAATACCTAGAAACAACCTTGATTTTTCTTTCCTTCTTATCTCTTCTATAGAGTTCAATTATCTTCACACTGCTGAGATGCATATGAATAAAGGCAATAAAAGGGATCTCACAGCAGATAGGTACACTCAGGTTGATAGTTAGGGTTTTGATCTGTTGCCTGCAGCTAAATTGCCACTGTCCTATCAGATATTACTGAACCATTGATTTTTGGATTTCTCGTATGGCTAGCATATGACTGCAGTACTCACTATTTGGAAGCCCTATTGATGCAGAAAATTTCAATGCAACAAAAGGATCACTCCTGCCAGGTGCCAGCTATAGCTGTACCTTTTGGTTGACAATGAGATGATTATGATCTGAAGATCAATTAATCGTAAATTCTCACATGCCATTTTGTTTACAAGCAAAGGAATCTATTAAATGAAAAAATGAGGTATTGTACTACACTCAGATTCATTTAATCAATTCTTTAGCTTGTGGGATGATTTTTCTTAAGTAAAATTGATTCAGATGAACCTACTTTTCCTGAACCTAGGAAAACCTTCTTCTAAATCTGATAAGTTAGGTAATATGATTCCAACATGAGTTTTGTGTAATTTGCCAGGAAAAGGAACGACTACTTAAGTTGCAGAATAATTTGAAAAGAAAAGAAAAGACTGGTTTATTTCTCATGATTTGAGCATGACTTCAAATAATTTTGTGTACCTGGAAAGTAGCTCAGTAGCATCTAGTGGCAATGTGACAGGCATGTGAAGGGTTAATTTATAAATTTCTAAAAGGACAACTGTACTCATATCTCGGTTTATTTAGTACTTTTCCCAATTTACTTGTTCTAGCAAATTTAACATTGTCTGATGTGTATATGCACTCTGTTCGAAATCCATATCTACAATAAACTCTTTATTTACAGTTTTGCTGCTACCTTTTGGTGTCAGTGAACTAAATAAGAAAGATATTGTAGTAGTCACCAAAAAAAACAAAGCATGGTACTGGAAAGGGGTAACAAATAAAATTACATCAGCCAATGTCTTTGGAACTACAAACAGATTGTTCATTGGCGGCAAATTAAATGATTTCTGTCTTAATACATGATTGATCATTGGCGTCAAATGAAACGCCTTCTATCTTAACCAATTGCTCTTGGTAACGAGAACAAACAAAAGCACTCAAAACCAGACAAGAAAAAAAACACTCAGAGCAGAGTGGGACATACACTAGGAACATTGCGTATATGAAGGTCCTGAAACCATAATTTAGGTATTAGATGCTTATATACAAAAATTGTTGGTGCCTAATTATTTTTGTCTTGCCAGTAATGTTGTCATGAATCTACTAAGGCTGTGTTCGGTGAAGCTGAAGTGCTGTAGATAAGCGCTGAAGTGCTGTAGAAGTGCTGAAATCTTGTGAGAGAAAAATACTGCTGAAGTGCTGAAAAATAAGCGCTTATAAGCGCTTATACCCTCAACCGAACGCAGCCTAAATATTTCTATTTGTACAGGATATTGCATCGTGTTGCTATCGGGCTCAGTGTTGTACTTATCTATTCGAATCTGTTCTGCGGTCGATACCATGGTCCATGTGTATTTTTACTTTTTTTTTAAAAAAGGTATAAATAATCAATGCAGGTGCATCTACGGATATCAAAGATGGTGTTGTCCATAGCAACGAGCCCGTAGCAACACACAGGCATTTAACTAGTAAGATACACGTTTGCAGCTATTTACTTCCAGAAAATGAAATTAGAAGTACTGAACTCCCACTAACTAATCAAATAAGCGCATGGCTGCAGGCATACAGTGAAAGAACAGCGCCTGAGTTTAAAATGATCGATATAAGTGATTAGTAATTTGTAATTACTACCTAGTCAGTCTTGGTACTTTTTTTTTTTTCAAATGCGTCATTACATACAGCATCACCCAACCTACCACCAAATCACAAAACAAAAATCAGAGTGCAACCCAATCATCAGGATCAACTGTGCGAGCCACACCACAATCTAATCCTGCACACTGAAATCCTTAAAATTACCCTGTGTCTTATTATAGGCTGTCAAATCCCGTATCGGCTACCCAGTAACAAAAAAATCCACTACAGTTTTGACCTGACCCGCATGGCAATGGCAAACCCAAAATTACATAGCATCTGCCTGAAATCAGGGCTTGCTAGTCCCCTAAGCTAACCACATAAATATGCTCCTGCAGATAACAAACTCCATCGCACCAAAACCTGCCCGCAAATCTAGGGTTCTGGGATCGTAATGATCGCGGGCGGCAGGCCAATCCCCGTACCCCACGGGTGCATCAACCAGATCCACGCTTCATACCACCAATCAACCGACGGGAGCGGCCGAAACAAGCACCGTGCACGGATGGCACAGACGCGGGGACGGAATCGCGCGAGCACGTGATCCAGGAAGGGGGTTCTGAGGGCAGTACCTTGCCGCCGAAGAGGAAGATACCGGCGAGGCCAGCGGTGGCGACGCCGCCCCAGATGACGACCGTCGACGAGAGCAGCGACCAGTTGCGGTAGATCATCTTCGCCTTCCTCGGGTTCCTCTCTCTCTCTCCCGTCCCTTGGCCTTGCTGGTGGCTCGCTCGGCGCGTGCGTGCGGGAAGTCGCCGGCGGTCCTCCTCGATGGAGCTGAGTGCTGGACGGATGGATGGATGGAGAAAGGGCCCTTGTAGCGAGCGGCTGCTGCTCTTTTTAGCTGCTAGGCCGTATAGGCCGTATAGTTTGGCCCAAAGTTACGCAGGGCCCAAAACGCGCGAGGGCCGTATGTCGTGCGAACGGTTGTCTGCTTGGGCTTGCATATGGCAGTAACCCAGTATGTCCACACCCTAGTCGATTATTATTGAGAAAAAAAAATCTATTTTGCCATCCTCAACTAAAGTCGCTTTTTCTCTCTCAACTATAAAATCGGACACAGCTCCTCTCTCATATCTTAAAATCAGTCGCGTGACCCTATGGCTATTTTCCTAGGTAGTTTGTCTATTTTTCTTTTATATTTATTTTGGGCAAATTTTTAAAAAATCGTTGTAAATCATAGAGAAACTAAAAATATATAAAATCTAATTTTGTTGGACTCCACATGAGTATGTTTATACATTGAATATACGATATGATATGTTTAGAATAAAGTTTTTGTTTTAACTTTAAATATATGTTTTTCTATAATTAATTTGTAGCTGTAATTTCTCTTGTCTAATTATGGTGAAATTTTTATGGTGGACTGATTGGATGATTGAGTTAGAGTAAAAATTTTATGTTCATTGGATCATGTATGGCAGAGTCATAGATTTATTTAGATTAATGCTTGTTAAATAGTGTGTGTGTGTATATATATATATATACTCCCTCCATTCCATATTAGATGACGCTATGGGAAGCGTGTGGGTCAAACTTTCTCAACTTTGACTAGATTTATAGAAAATATGTGTAATATTTTTATTTCCAAATAAATTTGTTAAAAAACTAGATTTAAATATATTTCCAATGATACTAGTTGTGTACGTTCGATATTAATACTTTTTAATATAAAATTAGTCAAATTTGAAAAAAGCTGACTTCTCGGAAAGCGAGAATGATATCTATTTTAGAACTGAGGAGTATATAATCACCGCATAGGGTAGTGATTATTATTCAGTAGCCCGGTCTAAGGATCCTACGCACGCTTGCCGCTGGAAGACGAGAGGTTTGCGCACGCACCTTGCCGTACGCCGTCACCTTCCACAAATCGAACACCCGTGCGCGCCAAAAACAGGAAACCGCCGCCCACTACGCCCACTTTGTTGTCCCCCCGTCCGTGGCCGGCCGTATCGCCCGCGCCCCGACATATCCCCGTCATATCGCCGCGGCTGCTCGTATCGCCACGCCCGACCGCTAGCGGCGCGCCCCGCCCGGCTGCTGGCGCCGCTGCCGTGGTGGCTGTTCCGTGACGTCCGCGGAAGCCGCCTCGGAGGGGAAGACCCGCCCGGACACCTCGGGGCGAGGCTTCGGAGCCGCCCGGAGTTCCGCCTCGCCAAATGGTCGTTCCCCTCCACCCCCGCGCCCCCGTCGCCTGCAATAGTGAGCTTTCCCCACCCCTTCCTCTTGTTTTACTCATTTATATGTAGAATTGCTACAAGTCAACGTCAGCTGATACAAGGAGAGGTTTTTCCCCCGGCAGATGGTTTTGTGATGTCGTCGTGGTTCGATATCCACGAGCTTCCTATGAACCCTGTGAGTTCACTCCCTATATCAGTATTCAAATAGCCCAATGTGGCATTAGAATTTTGATCTAGCTGCAATTTTGAACGAGTAGGGCTCTCCGCAAGATGAGGCTTGGGGTTCTCAAGGCTGTGGAAAAGGTGCACACGATGATAAGTGCTAGAATGTTGCTCTGCACTGCAGGTTCTTCTGACATTAGCTAGTGTGACCCAACTATACATGCACCCAACGTTGATAATTTGGGGGGAGTAGGATCAATTTCTTCATATTGAGCTGGCGTATAGGTTGGACAGGTCAGTTTGGTGCTTCCCTCTGATTATGATTGGTGCTTCCCTTTGATTATGAATGGTGCTTCCCTTTGATTATGTATCAAACGCATTATGTATTGCTAAATTGCAATTTGATATTCCTCAGGCATCTTGGGAGAGTTTTAGATTTTTAGTCGTCAAAAACGCGGGGCATGCGGCCAATCTAGATAAGTCTAAAGAGGTGTGCAAGAGTATTATTGACTGTTTTCAGGACTGGCTTCAAGTCCTTCATTCGAAGAAAGGTATAGGTAATGGTTGTGATGCTTCTAATTTATTAAGAATAAATTGGTTATCGAAAAGAATTACACATAAATCAGGCATGAAAACACACAGAAAATTAGCAGACTCACATCTGAGCCAACCAGGGGCACATATCTCTGCCAGAAATTTACTGCACTAAATAATATAGTTGTTTCCGCACAGCTGCATGTATTTCACATGATTGTTCACTTTTTTCTTTAACTTTGCATGAGATGGAAATGTTTTCTGTAGAACATAACAGCTTGCATTCCTATAATTTTAAGAGATGTAATATTCTTCTTCACTAGCATCACAAATATCTTCAGTTCTGTTTGCTTGTCTTGACTGCATTGAGTGATTGTTCTCTGAACTGCCTTGGTTGGTTTCTGAAAACATCATCTCTTGGTTGTACCTGAAGTGTCGTTGCACTCATTTTTATTCTAACCAACTTAAACACACATACTATGGATATAATATATACAAATTAGGATTTGAGTACTAAGACTCAAATGTTATGATAATATGGATGTGCACTCTGTAAGCTGATACTCCTAAGTCAGTAATGTGTGAGCGCTGCATTGTTTGCACTTAAATTCAAGCTCTGAATTTTAGTGAGATCTGGAGCTAATGCAATTAAGTTCACTTTAGGATGTGCTTACTTCCAATTTTAGATGACAATAAATCACACTCAAGAATTATTGCGCTGAAATGATTTCTGACACTACATTTTTGTTAGTTTTTTTAATAAATAACTCATGACAGGTTGGCCCATACTGCCAATAGTATGTTTGTTTATTGATTCTATATTTTATGGAGGGGTTATCAAAGAATTCATTAGACTGTTCTTAGGAGCTGCCTAGAATTTCTTATAGAGTTGCATTAGTTCTACTACATTTTCAAAGTTTGATAAAGTTCCTGGTCTATCTACATTTTCAGGTTCTGCATTTTCAGTGTAAACAGGATGATGAAATTCTATCTTTAGAAAGTTCAATTGAATATACCTACGGAACATTTCCAAATGACCATGAAAAACCGATACAACAAGTAAGAATTGACCTTATAGATGGTGGCGTGGATTACAGTTCTCAGTGCATTGGAAATGCTTCAGTAATGAGTTGGAATGCTGACAAAAGGTAAGCATTCCCATTGCAACATTTGGAATGTTATTGATTACTTCTAAATTGTACCACATAGTCTATTGTGTTATACAGATGCTGTCTCACTTGAACTGCCTTTCAGATTGACTGTATATATACATTCCCTTTTATGCAGTTCTGGAGGAGCCAAGAGAAGCGACACCAATGGTTTTGAAGGAGATGATCAGTCTGGAAGGTGACGATCCGGACAGTGTCCCCTCTCTTCCACTGTGATTCTATACTGCAATGGGTTGCAAGTTACTACGTGGCAGGAAGTTCATGCCACACCTTTTCCTTTTGTAATCTAAAACATCAAAACACCACTGCATTCTTTTGCAAATCATACTCAGAAGAAGCTAATGAAGCTTTTTCATAGGAACTTCCGGCTGCGGCCATTGAGGTGCCACCTTGGCCCGAAGCTATGGCGGAGCCCCTTGCACTTAGACAGGCTGTGTGTCGTGATAATCTTATTATTTTATTTTTGACCATTAGTACCATTTTACTTGTACATAACATATTGACATGCCTGCTTTATTAATGTAGCGAAGTTGAATTGCTATATTAATGTACCTTTGGCAATGGCAACCGACCGAGAGACTACAGTCCGAGGCCATCCAAACTCCATATTCATGAAATTTTTCATTTATCTGTTATCATTTATCTTCTTATTGTACCGTGTATTCATGAAATTGCTTAGTACTAGATTGCTCTAGCGCCAAATCTACCTGAACATGTTCATTTCTTATTGATGTTTCGGCAACCTAAGGGCACATACTTGCTTGCTATGTTGAACCTGTTCTAAGGTACGAGCACTCATATTTGTCAACGCAAGCAATTCGAGCCTGTCGTTGTTTCCTAGCGTAGTTAGGATAGAGAAAATGTTCAGATGTCACTGCATTTTGGACAGTGAAACTATAGAACGATGAAGTCAGTAAAGGTATTCTGAATTTCCATATCAGATAAAACTCAACTTTCTCATTTTCCAGGTGTGTTGTTGAAGATCTTTGGTTAAAATGGTGGTTCATTATTTAAAAAAAGAATGTACCAATCTTTCTCAACTTCCCCAAGTAAATATATAGATCAAGCAGATGGACATTTCGACTATGGCTTTGTACATGCCCCAATCTTGTTTCCAGTTTTGCTGAACACTGATTACACATTCACATGGAAATTGAAGGAAATTACAAATTAACAGTTTGACTTGAAAGTGCCAAGACCTGTTACTGTATCCAGGAACTGCTACAATAGTACGATACAAGAAAAAAATCAAGATGCGACGAAAATTAACTCCAATATGTATAAGCACTGCTTCAACATAGTAAAAATAGATTAGCCGGAAATGAACAGGCACCTTTTGCCACCTATTATATATGAAATATGGCTACAAAAGCCACATGCACAGCATGTCAATAGGAAGGACTTGGGCTGAACAGACAAACAACATTCTTCTTAATATTATGGTGCTTCCCCTAACGAAGCTCGGCATTGCTTTACATTTTCTACGTGAACTAGTTAATTGAGATAGTTGCTCCAATCTCCTGCTTCATCCTTTTGCTACTCTGATCTGAAAACCTGCACAAGCATGAAGCATGATAAGTTCGGAGCGGAGGGCATCGACCACGATATTAAGTCATGTCATACCACAAATATATACATTTGACCATCCCAAGAGAACCTTGTTTATAGTAGAGAAAAACCCGTGCTATCATGCATCATTAAAAGGGTAAGACCAGATGGAACCAATCAAGAAAATTCTATTAAGAAGAATGTACACTTTTGCACGTCCACTAGTATAAACAAAAGTACAAAACAATTTCACTTTAGTCAGTACAAGTAACAAATCACACTTTTGCAAATAGTATTGACTAATACCAGTCCAGGCTTTTCAAACCTGCATCACACAACAAAATTAACTATGCAAGCTAATTTATCACCCTTTCATTAAACCTTATTTTGATGGGAAAACCGATGGATCTATAATACCTGCAGATTTTGATTTCTTATAAAATTTCTTGTTCGCAGCAAGTCTATAATACCAAAAGAAGCATGGTAGCCATACGTGGAGGGCCATTCTTGCCGGGAGAGAAGTTCTGAACCGGGGGTTGATCAAGAGGATTGGGAATGGAGTAACCACGAACATATGGAATGATAGATGGATCCCACTCCATTTTGATGCTAGGCCGATCACGCCCAGCTATGGGCAGGAGGTGACCATGGTTTCAGCCCTGATGGACGCTGATGGACAGTGGAATGAAGAATTGATTAAGGAAATCTTCATCCCTGTCACCCTGTGGATGCTGTAGCCATACTATGGACCCCCAGTGCGACCACAGGATGATGACTGGTGGGCTTGGGAACTGGAGAAGCATGGAGGATACACAGTGAAGTCGGCCTATAGGAAACTTGCTGAGCCAGACATGATGGATCCAGGTACCTCGGGCAATGAATCCTGGAAGAGGGTGTGGAAGATGAGAGTTCCCCCAAAGGTCAAGGTTCTCTGGTGGAGGGGTTCTACATAATTCCCTACCAACCAAAGATATCTTGAATCATCGTCATGTTGAACCGACAACAGCCTGTGATGTTTGTGGTGCCGAGAGAGAAACCACAAAGCATATATTCATGGATTGCACTATAGCTTTGGCCTTCTGGAAGGAAGTTAAATGCTTTTTTTTTATCGGATGTCTCCGAAGAGATAGGAAGTTAAGTGCTTGACAGGGGTTAAATTACCCTGGCTGCACCCCCACACATGGGCCAGCGACATCCTAAGAGATGAGGTATGTTCAGAGAAAGCTCGCTGCATCCTGACCATTGGAATATATTTGCTTTGGTCACAGCGCAACCGGCAACGGCATGGTGAAGCACGGCTCCCGGTGCGGGTGGCAGTTAAATGGGCGGTGGATGTTGCCAATGATCTTTGGGAAATATCCAAATCCCAGGGCCAAAGGGAGAAGAGCGGCAGTAGTGAAGTTTGGCGTGCACCACAGATTGATTGTATAAAATGTAATGTGGATAGCGCCTTCGATCCAAGGCTTGGGCATGGTGCAACCGGGGCTGTCCTGCGTGACTCTGATGGCTCTTTCAGAGGGGGGCACGCTGTCTGGTACCCGTATGGTATGGATTCACTGGCAATGGAGGCTTTGGCATGCAGGGATGGCATTCGTTTGGCAGTGGAAAAGGGTCTTCAGGAGCTGCAGCTAGAAACAGATAGCCTCGAGCTGGTTAAGCTATGGTCGGAGATAGAGATTCAGCAATCATGCATCACACCGATCCTGAAAGAAATCAAAGACTGTAGTGCTTTTATCCCTGTTTTTTTCTTTAAGTTTTGCCAACAGAAAATGTAATCGTGTTGCGCACGAATTGGCTAAGCAGGTCTCAGATGCTAAAAGGTCCTCCAAGTCTGTCAAAGAGATCAAGATTTCCAGGAATAAAAGCTCCTCCAAGTCTGTTGCACGCACCAAGTACATCTTCAGTTTTAAATATATCTTCCATGAATTATCCTGTTTATAACTAAATCAAAGCAGAAATTTTGAATGTTTGACCTACTATATGCTTCAGTTCAGACAACATCATATGACTATATATATAGTCTTGGAGAGACCTGTTGATATTTCAAACAAGAACTCTGATTCAAGCTAAAATACATAAATCATTTGATAGTATAGTATTATCAAACCAGGCAGACAAAGGGCGCATCAATCTAGAAAGCAACATTTTTATTTATAATGGCACAAAACATCATCAAATTATAGAATAACCTTGACTAGAATGACCTTGGAAATAAAACAATTCAGCATGAAAGGATTCTCAAATGTAAAACCACTCAAATATGAACTTCATAAGAAATGCTCAGGGAAATAAAGATCATTATTTGCCTGACAAAAACAATATTACCACCTTCATTCAACATCCTATGATATGAATATTCTGAATCTACTAGCTGCGCATACATCCCATAACTTAGCTAAAACTTTAACGACATGTTGTAATGCATCAATTGGATTACCTGATGCTTGCAGTTTGGTCATCAGTTCGGATGAGCTGATGCCAACATGTCAGTCATTGTCATCTACAATGTCATGCTCCCTGTTGATCAGTTGATGTCTCCATGGCGCCTGTCAGCCCTCCATGTCCCTCCAGCATGCATCAAGAATATTAGATGTACCCACTGTTTTCCAGCAACTAAGCACCTATTCTAGCATCCCATTCGTCCAAAAAGGGGAAATTCTTACACTCAAAAAAAGAGGGGAAATGCTACATGGAAGCCAATCCAGACGTCTCTTGTGGGAATTTCATCGAACACATTATTTACAGGCACATGGAAGGCGTCATGAACACATTGGACGTCTGATCAGCTGGCAAGAATCCAATAAAAAATCGTAGATATTAACAACTGAGGTGAAAACATAAAATACATTTGTAAAGAAATGAGCAACCTAATTTTATAGAGGGGTACCTAAGTACCTAACGCACCACGGTCATCTATGTGGATCGCATCCGAAGAAATTGAGGGGTAGATGTGGAGAAAGAGCATGCTGCCGCGGACATCTGGATCGCCGTCCTATCCAACTCCTATGTAGACGACGCTGCCACTCGAGACAAGGGGGAGGCGTGGGTTCGATCCGTCGCCACCACCCGAGGCAATGGGAAGCAGCTGCCACGGCTGCAGTTCGAGGAAAGGGGAGCAGAGGCCGTTCGTAACCTCCGTCGCTGTAGAACCGCGAAAGGGATTAGTCGACGCCCGCACCCGACGACGGCACGAGGCGGCGGTGGTGCGAAGGCACGGCGAGGGCGGCGCAAGCAGACGGCGGCGCGGAACGGCTGCTCGCGACGACGCCACGAAACCGGTGCTGCGAGGGCACGGCGAGGGCGGCGCGAGCAGACGGCGGTGCGAGCGCTAGGCGACGGCGGCACAGGACGGCGCGAGCGCACGACGCTTTTGGGAGGTAGCGCGAGGCAAATCGAGCAGCAACCGCTGAATCGTGGGTGCGTGGTGTACGTAGAAATACAGTGGAGCTGGATAGTGAGTGGGCCGGGCCGAACACCTGACATACGGCTGCAGACGGACCAGGGCGCGTTGGTTGCAGACGGACCAGGGCGCGTTGGTTGGCTGATTGGCTCAGGTAGCAAATATTATTCACTACCCAGTGTAGTATATAGAATAACTATATATATATATATAATATCATTACTAATGTTATATCTTTTGAATAGTTAACATAATTGTGTTGTTACAAAGAACATCACACAAGCACTAATCGATAAATTAAAATGCTAAGCAATAAATTAAGTGCTTTCATTAAAGTACAGAGTGTTTTCGTGGTCCTGCACTTCCTGTGTGCCCCTAAGAGACAGAACAGTATGCCAAAGTGTAATGGAGAGTCCAATCTCAAGACAAATTAGAACACATGACATGATCATTGGATAAATCTCCAAGAAGAGTACGATTTAGCTAGAGTTATAGAGTTCGATTCTAAGACCAATGAGAATTCATGACACGATCTTCGACATGAAAGCCTTTACATTGGATTTCAAGATGAACGAAAATGCATGAAATGATTTTCAACATGACAACACTATAATAAGCTATAGGTTCCGTTGAAATGCACATGCATATTTGCTAGTAATTTGGAATTAACGGATTATGTCGCAGCCCGATCATATTAGCATACACTTGCATTTGGGTCCAATTAAGGTTGTCAAAATCTTGATTGTGTTGTCTGATTTTTTTGAATGCGTGTTGTCTGATTTTACTTGTCTCGATTTAGAATCTATGATATCAATAACCTTTGGCTGGAACCAAACTAGCTATGAATCGTTCGTTGGTGCGTTTAATTTGAAGGCATGGCACTGAGAAGTGAGAAGAAGTAGGGTAGGTATTGATAGCATAGGAATGTTGGGTCGATGAAAAATCCATGGCAAAAGCGCGATGAGACGACGACACGTTCAGTATTTAAGCCCAAGAATGTTGTTTTATCAGGACCCCGTGGAGAAAAAAAAAACGGAGACATCAAAGGTCTGTTACATGGTAGCCGAGTCTGTCTCCCGACCTATACATGTATATATGCCAACTCTGGAAATTCAAGAGTGGCCCCTTGCTTGCATCCTTGCACAAATGATCATCGATCAGGCGTCAGCCAATTGACATGCATGCATGGACACTCGATCAGCTTTGCGTCGGCTTCTCCTTCTCCTTCTCCGTCTCCGTTTCCTTCTCCTCATCCTCGGCGTCCTTCTTGACCACCTCCGTCGTGGGCTCGACCGTCACCTCGCCTGTGGCGACGATCTCTTCCTCTGCATGGGCTGCTGCTGACGGCTTCTCCTCCTCGACGACGGCCTTCTCCACGGCTTCCTCCTCCTCTTCCTCCTTGTGCTGATCGGGCTCGAAGACGACCGCCGCCGCCGCCTCCCGAGTGGTCACCTCATCATCAGCCTTCTGCTCGGGCTCGGCGGTGGCTGCTGCCGGATTTTGTTCCGGCGCCGCCACTGCCGCCGGCTCCTCCTCCTTGTCCTCCTCCGCCACCTTCTCAACTACCTGTTCAACCGCAACCTGTGCACACACACATGCATTATTCAGATTTAATCCACATCAAGAGAGAAATTAAACAAAAATGTATATACATATATATACAATCAGTTCATGATCGAATGCATGCGTTGTCGATCATCAGTTCATGATCATCACATCACCTGAGTGGTGACGACGGTAGTGGTGTCGGCCGGCGCAACCTTGGGTGTGGAGATGTTGGCCTCAGCTGCTGGGGCCTGCCCCTCAAGCGTCTTGGGCTTGGTTGCGCAGGCACCCATGGTTGCTGTGGCGGTTGCGGCGGCCGGCGGCGGGGGTTGTTGGCCGGTGGAGGAGGAGATGCTTGAATGTGTGGAGGTGGCTTGACAATGTGGGAGATGGTCTGCATTTATAAGAAGGAGGAGATGGGGTAGTGGTTAAATTTAGATGAAGACGATGTTAGCAATGGTTTGGAGGGGTTACAGGGGAACCAACCATGCAGATCTGGCAAACAATGCATGCTGTATGCACAACCAAGTTCCATATATAGAACGCCAAAGATATCTGTGGTTCTTGTTGCCCTGTCTTGCCGTTTGTTGACCCTGAGGAAGAATACGGACGGAGAGCGACACAAACACGTACCCAAAAATCATATGAACTAGATAACACCCCGCGCGTCCTATACCAAGAGAATTGGCTGTGGATTTTTAAGTGATAATTAAGATAAACATACGATGGATAGGTGAAAGCCATTTTAGGACCACTGTACAAACTTAAAAATCTAATTAAAAATAGGAGATACAAAAAAAATAAAAGTAGTATATGAAACCTTTTATCATTAGGCATTGGAGTTAAGGTATCCGTACCAATGAACTTCCCAGTAAAAACAGGACAAGCAGGACTGCGAGGTCCATGTGGAGCCCACTCAAAATAAAACACCCGCATATGCAACGTACTTACACCGTATATGCTCGATCCACATCCGGTTTCAAAATAAAACACCGCATATACAGCCGTACCCTAAAAAAATGCGAAAAAAAGAAAGTTGGTCCGTAACCTGAGGCGTCGGACGCACAAGATGACATCTTCTTCCGCGTGACCGCTTCGTATCCGTCGCCTCTTTATGAACTACTCCCGCACCACTCCGTTCCCATCGTTCCAAGAGCTGAAGAGCCCACACACCCCCGATGCCCCCCGCCGCAGGCGCCATCCAGGGGATGACAACGGTCAACATGTACAAGGACACATGCATGCACACAGAACACGCTGCTGCAATGTCGTGGCCTCGGTAACCCGGTGGACCGCGGCAAGAGACAGAGGAGGGAAGGCGGTGTGGTTGCAGATGAAGACGTATCAGGCTTGGATGCCATGTTTCCTACTTGACCCGTGGGAGTTTTTAGTTGTCTCATCGTTTCGTGACTATCGTTGGACTGGGGAAGGAGAATAGGCAGAGGGATAATGGGAAGGGGCAACAGGCAGACCCAGATCTGAACAAACCCACTGCGTGTCAGACCCACTGCTTCACCCCCACCTTCAATGAGTTCGTTCTAACACTGCAGCAAACCAAACTAATGCTAACACACGGTTTAATTTCGTAGAGTTTATTTCAACACAAAATACAAACAGGGTGCTCTGCTCGCGGAAGAACTTAACCACTAGTAGTAGTGCAAACTGCAAATACAGTAACATTGTGAGCTCAGCTCAGCACGCGCCTTGGCGGAAGCCGACGGAGCGGCCACCGACGTCGTAGAGCACCTCGATGGTCTGCTGCTGGACGTTGCCGACGATCCCGGGAGCGCGGTCGTCGGCGTTGGGCGCGAAGGCGAGGCAGCCGTCGAGGAGGATGCCCGAGGCGTCGAGCTCCACGGCGGCGGCGCTCCGGTCGAACACGAGCGCGACCCTGGGCACCCTGACGACGGGCACGCCGGCGAAGTCGTAGCAGGTGTCGAGGCTCCCTCTCGGCGGCGCCAGGCGGTACGCGCCCATCCTGCTCCGGAACGCGGCGCGCAGCGCCTGGTACGCCGTCGGCGGCAGCCGGGTGACGGCGGTGCGGGAGTCCATCACGGCGCCGGCGGCGAACACCGCTGCCGGCACGCCCAGCGGCTGCCCCCCGACCGTGATGTCCCGGAGGAGCACGCCGTAGAGCGTGGCCGACTGGCTGAACCTCACCATCGGCGTCGACACGAACGCCCTCGTCGTCCTCGAAGACGGCGGCGGTCTGCCGAGGACGAAGAACCCGGCGTCGCTCGCCGTCGGCGGGACGCAGTACGAGAAGGCGTTGCCGTGGGTGGCCGCCGTCTGGGACACTAGCGACTGCGAGCCGCCGCCGAGCGACATGGTCCCGGAGGCGGAGCTGCTGCTGCTGCCCTGCTCGGCCTGGCTGCAGCCGAACTGGAAGGTGCGGACGGCGGCGGCGCGGGTGATGGTGAGCACGTCGGAGCTGTACGTGCCCAGCGTCGACGAGCCGTCGGGGGAGGTGACGCGGTACTGGCACTGCCCGTTGATGCAGCCGTTGCCGTAGGGCCCCAGCCGCGCGCACGCCGGCGAGCCGCACGGGAAGGCGGCGTAGGTCGGCGACCTCGTTGGGTCGAAGAAACTGCCGCCCGTCGGCGGCGGGTGGCATTGCACCCACGGCACGTCGCTGGCGGTGTCCACCATCATCGTCTGCACCGTCCCCGGCATGCTCCGCCTCCTCCCGCCGCCGCCGCCGCCGTCGGCCATCGGATGATCAATGCTAGACTGAAAAGAAGAGGGAGACGGATTGACGGATCGATTGGAAATGAATTGAATTGAAACCAGGGGAAAAAATTAAACCGAATCTTGGTGAGAAATTGATTACTAGATCGGAAGAAATTAATAAAAATGGTATGTGTTTCGATCGTACCGTGGAAATGCTTTGCGCTGAGCCGACGTTGACGGCGAGTACGGGCCCGTGTTCCATGGTGGTCGTGACGCTCTTCGCCGGGCGCTTCTTGACCTTATTCTCGTCGGCGGCGGCATTGTCATCATCGTCGTCGTCGCCAGCAGACAGCAGCGTCATCTGGATGTTTCGGACGCGGAGCTCGTCCTGCCGTAGCAGCTCGGCCAGGGACGGCCCCTTGCGGCGGCGGTGCGACATCGACGGCGGCGAGCAGGGGCCGTGAGAGAGACTCAGCCGTAGCCACGTGGCGTTCTGGTGACCATGAGGTGGAGACACTGCAGCAACAAACCAACATCATTCATTTCGTTCAGTAGTATAGATCAATTCTTCTTCTTTTTTTCAGCTGTTTATTAACGTGCGTGTTTTTTTTTCAGCTTCGGATCGTAGTACGTACCCCTGTGTCCAGTGCAAGCAGCTTTCGGCTTCAGCGAGCTGATGGCCACGAATGTGTACTCGTGTTGTTCCGCCATGTCTGCTGCTGCTGCTGCACGGACAGGGACGACACTACTGCTAGAAGGAGAAGAAGAGGACAAGCTGAGGCTGAGCACAAGGAACACAAGCAAGACGACGGCATCCGCCATGGCTCCGTCGTCTTAGCTATGCCAAGTAAGATCAGAGTGTGTATAGTATATCTATCTTGCTCTCTAGTCTCTAGAATCTAGATGCTGCACAGGCTTGGGCTGCAACTCGGGCACTAGATCGGTTATATAGGCAACAAGGAAAGTGAGGCCACACATGTACACACATGGAACCACCACCACGCAGAGCAGAGCACGCACACACTACGGATGTTGAGTAGGTAGCAGCTGCACTACGAATTAATAGTTAGGGTGTGTTTGCATTGGTTAAGGGGTCGAGTGGGTTGGGATGGGTGGGATCCATTTTGTAGAGTGTTTGGTTTAAGCACCAGGGATTTCATCCTGCAGAAATTAATCGTCTTATTGCATTGGCACAAATCGAAACATTCGCAAGGTGTCCTCTTTCATTCCAAATTCTTCAATTTGTATTGACTAAAAAAATAGTAGGAATCCCCAAAATGACACATTCCTAAAGAGCTATATACTCTTTTTATTGATCAAGGATAACCACAATGTGGCAACCTTGTCATATATTTGATCTTGCCAAGATATCTTTGGAAGGTAGATAATTTTTTTCTTTAAGATATTATTGCATCTTTTTTGGGGAGATGGTGGAATTTTTCCATTTTTTTCTTCTCTCATAATAAGTCTCTAAATTGAGGAAGTCTAGTTTTGGTAACCGACCAATTTGTTAACATACCGCTGAACCACTTTTTTATTAACATAATGATGATTTTTAAGGCCACTAATGATTGTAAATCCACTCGTTGTGTAATATTTCCTCTCTTTTCTCTCTCAACCCTTGTGGCAGTCTGCTATATGGGGTAGCATTGCTTGCGCCGGGTAACTGAAACTTTCAAAATATAACACAGTGATAACAATTTTATTTCCATGCCAATTACTTCTTACTGTAAATGACTTTTAGAATTCACTCCTTCATGCTTGATACCAATGCAAAACGTTAATTTTCAGACAGAGGGATCTCATTGAAACAAATCAAGAGGAAAAATGACTGTTATATATACGAGAATACATCCATCATACTGATACCCACATTAACAGAGAGGTGCCTATACATATGACTTCGACAATATCATCAAGATCTGTATTCAGCTTGATCCTTTGGAGTTTTTGATACTATAAATATACAATAAAATAAAGCACCAGCATATATGTATTATTTATAACAAAAATGAAGTTGCATACGTTAGTTCTCATTATAGAATTAATTCGCCTGCCACAGGCCAGAAATTAAAATACACAGGTGCCAGGTAGATAGATTACACAATACGGAGTAACAACAAAAACATACACACAGGAGTCTTCTCAAGCAGGCAGAGACTCTACCTTGCTTGATTCTGAAACACTGCAAGAAACACATTTTCGTTCTTCCCTCATGAACTAACTGCTCCTGCTCCTACACGTGGGCTGCGCAAACCATGGAGAATCGATCATTGACTGCTCAGCAGGTTATATATTATCCGTGCAGAGCACGTTTTTCCTGCCATTGGAGGCCTCGCCGCCCTGGTTCCCGCCGACGAGGAGTGGCCGGCAGTAGTAGGTGACATGCCGGTGGGTCATGTTGAACCTGGAGCTCACCTCCGTCACGAGGCTGCCGTCCACCCGCAGCGTCGCGTCGCCGATGATGCCGCCCTTGGTGTACAGCAGCTCGAAGTAGGTCTGGTTCATGACGGCAGGGTCGTCCGTCCCCTGCACGCTCGTCATCAAGTCCACCGCCTTCTCCTGCCGCACGGCCTCGTCGGGCGGGCTGAAGATGATGATGCAGTCGTCGTCCGGCGTCGGCGTCGACGCCGGCGTCGCGCCGTCGAACAGGTACGCGGTGACGTTGAGGAAGTACATGCGGGCGCGGCCGCTGGGGTTCTCGGCCCGGAGGCTGAGCTGCAGGTCCACCTCCTTCGTCGCCGGCTGCGCCGTGGAGTACACGGCGCCGTCGAGGACCGAGAGGCGCAGGGACTCCGGGCGGAGCACCACCTTCAGGGAGGTCACGACGACGGCGACGATGAGCACGGTCACCACAGCGGCCACCGTGTACCGCGCCGCGTCCAGGCACCGGAACGCTGCGGTCTTGCCGTCGTCGTCCCCGTCCGCTCTCATGTCTACTCAGTACCGAGTACTGACCACTGCAGCAATAATGTGGATATGGCTCTATCAGTTGATGAGCACCTACTGCTCTTTAATAATATGCGACAAAGTCAATTGATATACAACAATTGTTGACTATTGATGAGTGATTAGCTTGTTGAATATTGGTGCTGACACTCAAACAATTTTAAAGATCATTTCTATGTTTTAGGCGTGTTTGTTTTTGTTGTTGTTTTTGTAAAAAAAAAAACATTTTGTTTTTGTTGTTGTTTGGAGACAATAGGTAATTTTGTCATTGTTTCTCTAGAAAAATTATGATATTTTCTGTTGTGAGTTGTTCATTCAACTGTACACGTTGGTTGTACAATTAAAAGTTTTATATGAAATCATAGAAAAATCTAGGCACATGAAATGTAATAATTCATTAAAATTAAATATACATCGTAACATGATGCAATTACCAAGCTATTACTCCCCCATGTAGCCTAGGTAATTGTGGATGGCAAAAGACATAGATACCCTTGAATTCTTGGTTGTGGTCTTGTGAATGCCAGCGATCCTCCGATTCTGATGGGTAGTTTGGTATAAATCCGGAAATAAGCCTCCTTATGAAGCTTATTAGAGCAACTCTAAGAGATTTTCTAAATCCTTCATAATTATTAGGAATAGAGATTCTGTTAGAAAAACACTCTCTAACAGACTCTTTAATTGGTTATCGAAATATAGCTATCCTTTATTCCGGATTTTTCACTAATCAAAAATAGATAAAAAGAATAACTCTCTAGTACGTAGAACATATAGAAAAGCTGTTGGAGAGTGATAAAATTTAGTAAGTAATTTGTATGTAAAGGACTGTCTAAATGATAATTTAGAGAGAGACTTTTAAAAATGCTCTTACGGGCTTATTATAATCCGAGCCCTAACTTTTGAGATGCGTGTAGGGCACTTTTTTTTAAGTACGCGCTAGGGTCATAACCTATGTAAACCTGGAGGATGGAGAGCTATTTGTTCCAATTTCTCCTTTGGTAAATTAGGTTCTATTTAGTTTTACCTTAAAAACTTTACACCCATATTAGATGTTTGGATGTATGTGTATGTGTGTGTGTATATATATATATATATATATATATATATGTGTGTGTGTGTGTGTGTGTGTGTGTGTGATAAAATAACTAACTACACAGATTGTAAATTACGAGATGAATCTTATAATCCTAAATTCCTAATTAATGCATGATTTGATAATATTATGCTTCAATAAACATTTGCTAATGATAAATTAATTAGGTTTAAAAATTTCATCATGGTTTACCAGCGAGTTATATAATTAGTTTTTTTAATTAGCGTTCGAGAAACCCTTAGCCTCCAAAATCTCATGGAAGCCGATGTCACGCGAAAAACTTACCCCGAATGTGAACACCGAATATGTAGTACATGGAGCTGTCATGTCATCTGATCCACAAGGACCACAAGCAGTGACAACAAATTTTGATCGTGTACAGAGTACCAAAAAAATTGGAGAGGGCCGAGCAGCCGGGTCCGGGTGAGCGTCGTCGTAGGGAATGGCAGCGGCGCAGGGCAGATGCAGAGACCCTCATTCATGGCATCGCACCTGCCAAGTGTCGGTAAATTCAAAGCTCCCTGCCACCAGCTCTTGCTAGTCGTCGTCCTCGTCGTCGTCGTCGTCCTGCCGTCCTCTCCTGCCCTGCTAATGAACACGTTTGATGGCACACAGTAGTAAGAAATTATAATGCTAATGTTGAGTACGTAGGGACTTTGAACCTAATAATGAACGTGTTCCAAACTTCCAATAAGTGTACGTACTGTTCCCATCGAGGCTGAGTCACAGTCGGATGCCCGGCTGTAGTACTTCAACTAATGGAGAAATCTATATTTTTTGTGCAAGACTAATAATAACATCTTGGAGACAAACTTGAAGTACTACAGCCGGGCATCCGGATGCCAGCGTAGTGTACGTGTTGTATTGTGATTCGATCGATCTATATTAATTTGTCTCCATGAGTGAAGTGTTAAGTGTGAGTTATTGGTAGCTGCAGCCCAAAGCACAGGCAGCAGGAACAGCATATCCCAGATCCCGGTCTGGATTCTCTGACTTGCAGTAGAAAAGTCACAGGTGACTTTACATCGATGCCATCCAATTGCCATCTAACGGTTGAGAGCTCTTCACTTTATTAGTGTTGAGCTGAGATGCAAATAGCAGCCCATTTAAAGCCTAGTTTATGGACTGAGCATGGATCGTTGGTTGAATTTTTTTTTTAATGTGTGGCTGACCTGACCTTTTTTAAAAAAAGCTTATATATATATATATATATATATATATATATATATATATATATATATATATATATATATGAAGGGAATGTATGTTATGTAAACCAGCCTCCTGTGCAAACTATGGAAACTCTAATCAAGGCCACACAAATCTAATCTGATGGCTACAGGGGGGTTTAAGTGCTAAAATAACCCACATTTAGGATGGGATGAGTGAGGGGTTTAAGTGCTAAAATAACCACCCCCACCTGTAGCCATCGGATTAGATTTGTGTGGCCTTAATTAGAGTTTCCATAGTTTGCACAGGAGGCTGGTTTCCATAGCATATGTTTCCATATATGAATGGGTACGTGATTTAGTGACAGGTTCTAGTGCGTCTAAGTTGTAACCGATAAAAAAACTTTTACATGTAGGCTTTAAACAAAGATAAAATTCATATGAAAACTATAGTCCTCAAGAATATTTGTAACTTTGTAGTATATATATGACTAATGGTGCGGTTAGACCTAAGCAATTTGCGGGCTGAACTAAATTCGGGCCAGGCCAAAAAAAAAAGCGTGGTAATTTTGGGGGGAAAATAGTCTTGCCCATGACCGTCCTGCTGGGCAAGTCCGGCCTAATTTTTCAGGCTGGGCTTGGGTCAGGGCAGGCCGTCTGCATATTCTAGAGCGTAAACAGTATATCAACTTCTGGGCAGCGAGATCTCTACCTAGGCCCTATCAATAAGGATCGTGGATAGGCTTAAACCCATCGGGCTCGGACCAGGCTCATTTTACTCAGGTATAGGTACGGTGGTCCTGTTGAATGCGACCTCGTGAGCTCGTCGCCATGGTGAGGTTAGCGCGAATTAAGCAGAATCAAGGAAGACCACGATGGTGATGCTCAACTACAACGTATTAAGTTTTTAGAGCCTGACTAAGAACGCGGGACAAGGTTTTTTTACGAGACTCGGTTATAGACATGACCCTCACATACATTGGCGCACACTCATCTTTATGAACGTACATACACACACTGTCCTATGAGCACCAACTTTTTTTTTCACACAAATGGTTTTAAATAAATAGTCATGGACAACAAAGTTGTAGATATTGTGAGAACTATAACTTTCATAAACTTTATCTTTGTTTTTTTATTAAGATGGATTCAAATATTTTTCCGGTATACCGTAAATATTTTTATAAAAAAAGGTAAGCTGCACAGGGGAGAAAATTCTGCCAACAGCCTTGCTCCTTCCGTGAACTCTTTTTTTTTTTTTGCAATTAGTGAACCGGGCTTTAAATGAGCTGCCTTTTGCATGTCAGCTAAGCACTAATAAAATGATGAGCTTCCTATCCGTTGGATAGCAATTTGGATGGCATCCGAGTGAGGTAAAGTCACCTGTGACTTTAGTGCAGCACGTCAGAGAATCCAGACCGCCCAGATCCTTTTCGTTCGGCATTCATTTCAGTATTTTCCGGGACGACTGTGAGCATTGCATGGGCACCAATTCATTTCAGTCTGCGCAGCTCCGTCCGGTACGGTTTTTCTGATGTCATCTCGATACACGTCACTTGCTTTCAATAATGTGACGTATGTACACCCTCTATCCCGCTATGAGTGTCGTTCTGGCACTATGGCAGATTGTCTATGGGCCTGTTTGGGCACGTTTAGTTCGCGAAAAATATGGCGAAAAGGTAATATAGCATATGGAGAATTTTCTCCAATAAATATTTAATCATGATCAAGTAGATTTAAAAGGTTTGTCTCGAGAAAAACAGGTAAACTGTGTAAACATGCAACAGCTGCTACTATATTTACACTCTGTTCGGCTGGCTGATACAGTACGGCTGGCTGGCTGACTGTTCTGATAGAAAAACACTACTGAATGGCTGGTTGGTGCTTGCCGGACCAGCCAGCCGAATAGAGTGTGTAGAGTTGTGGGACTGTGATAAAGAGATCACTAGTACAGTACTATAGCTAGTGTCGGTTTTTAAACCCTTAGGTTCACTGGCGTTGAACTGAGAACCGTCAGTGTAGACACAATTTTTAGAAATTGTGAATAAGGAATTCTTTAAATCCTGGAAAGACTTCATTAGGTAGCCAAATGGTTACGTGATTTTCGCATGAAAAACATGCACTTCACAAGAAAAATTATCTATCTGATTGGCATGACCCTGATGCAGCTAGCAGCACAGAGTCAGCAAGGCCTAGATTACATGGGCAGATGAAGATGCATTCACCCAGCCCAAGTCGGAGGGGAAAAAAAAAATGAAAGAAGCCCAAATCAAAGGAAATCTAGCGTCAGCCCACATAAGCGGCCTGCCTGAGCTGAAACGATGCTAATTGGTCGCTTGTGTGTAGTGGATGTATAGAAAGTCATGCAGCCCGAGGCCCATCAGCCCAGCCTGAAGCCCGAGCTTTTGGCCCGACACGAGCACGGCCCAGCCCGAGGGTCATCGGGCTCGGGCTGGCCTGGCACGAGGCACCAGGCCGTGCTTGGACCGTCACCCAGGCACGTGGGCTGGCACGGCACGGCCCGATATTTCTTTGAGGCCCGATAAAAGGCCGCCATATATATAAAGAAATATAAACCCTAATCTCTTCTCTTATTTCCTCTCGACCGCCTGTAAGGACCGGATAGGATAGAGGGGGGTGAATAGCCTATCAAAAAATTTCTACAAAGAACTAGATCACCAGTTAGCAATTAACAAAGCGATGCTAAGCGCTAGCTCTAAGCTAGTCTATGCAAGCCATCTAGCATAATGTGCTACTCACAAGTATAAGCATGCAACACGCAAGAAACCAACTCCTCCGTGACCTAAGGAGATGGCACCTAAAACAAGTAGTAAGCGCAAGAGTATGGATCGAGAAAGATATACCGCCGAGAAGGGTAGAGGTTGATCCAATAACCAAGAGTAGATAACTAACAAGAAATCCAATTGATCAATCAAGAAATCCACTCGATGGTGGAGTAGAGAAGTGCACACTCGATTTTTTTTACCGAGGTTCACGTGATCGCCGTCACGCTACTCCTTGTTGTGGCACCGGTCTTCCTTGGTGGATTACGAGCTAGGCTTCACACGTCAATCCCTCACTGGAAGCCGCTCACCAACACAAGAGAAGTGGCTATCAACCACGAGCAATCCACTAAGTCGATTTTGGCACTCTGCCGGGGAATAACCGCAAGAATCCCTCACAATCAACACTTCGGTGTGGGTTTGAACAATCACCAATCAACCTCAATACCGGAAACGCCTCCAAGCCGCTAGGGACACGGCAATGCCCCAAGAGAATAAGAGCTTGGCGATGGCTTGCTCTCAAGTGCTCTAGAATGCAAATCACTGGCAATGATGCACTTGAGGATCACTCAACTCACAAAGATGATCAATGGATAAGCAAGGGAGTGAGTAGGAGGCTTAGGATGCTCACAAAGTGTATGGCAATGATCCAAATGTGCAAGAGAGTCACCAAGTGACCAGGGAGGGAGTATAAATACCCCCAAGTGCACTCCTAGCCGTTACCCCACAAGAAACAGCCGTTAACACACCTTTTCACCCGTCGGACCCTACCGTCGGACTGAATCTGTCGGACTAATAGCTAGCGTCCGACGGTCAGGATTGCGCCACGTGTCAACAGGATTCAACCACGGCCACACAATCTCAACGGTCACTGCTCGTGCCACTCTGCTGATCGTCGGACTGGACAAGCGTCGGACCAAATTCTGCCAGCGTCCGATGCTTCCAGAGAGTTCGCAAAGAACTTAAACATCGTCGGACTGGGTCTGACGCCTAGCGTCGGACCAAGACTCACCGTCCGACGCCTTGAACTTAGCTCACCGCGCACCTCGCCAGAACGTGAACTCGCCACGCCAAGCCATCGGACCGTGAACCAATGGTCCGACGCTCACAATACTCCACTCATCGGACTGTCCGACTCTTACAGTCAGCACCACCGTCGGACTCTGCCAGCAAGTATGTCGGACTAACGAACTCGACTGTCCGACGTTTTCAGAGAGGTCTAGAAACGCCCAAACATCGTCAGACGGAGTCCGACGCTCACCGTCGGACCAAGCTCAACAGTCCGACGCTATGACACAGTTAGTCCAAACCCTGGGGATCATCGGACTCTCACAAGCAATGGTCCGACGCCCTGTTTCCAAGCGTCCAACGCTCGAAACTCAGTGTTTTTCTATTTCAACTTCTTCAGAAATCGCCGAATCCTGCCTCGCAAGCTCGGCAGGGGGAAAGAGACCCCAAACACCTCTTAACCACTTCAACCCTTGTTCCCGAGTGCTAACACCAAAGAATCTAACGATTGTGCATGGTGTGTTAGATTTAGAAAACATTTTCAAGGGTTCTAAGTTTTCACACTTGGTTGAGTTAGATTCAATGCAATGAAATACAACCTAGAGCACTTGAAGATAATCCAACACTTAGTTCTCCCCTTAATAGTCGGCTATCTATTCTAAATATGATCACACCCGCTAGGTGTCTTGACCACCAAAAGAAAAGCTTATTTGGGGTTATACCTTTGCCTTCAAGCCTTTTCTTTGCACTTGATCAACTCCACTTGATCCACCAATATTGATCCATGGTTGAGCCATCTTGATCAACACCATCTCCTAGGCTCCACACTCTATGGTTTGACCAACCTAAACCTTGCCACACTTAGCAACTTAGGTTAGTCCTTAGGGTGTCATCAATTATCAAAACCAAACTAGGGCTTTCACCGCCGTCGCTCGGCCTCTGCTCGTGCGCGAGTCAAGTCACGACTCCCGTTCTCCCCATTCTCTTTCCCCGTCCCTCGCCTCCTTCCGACCTTCCCTATGCCTCGCCTCCATGGCTCCATCCATCCCAGGATACCTTCGCTCCCGCTCCCGGATCTCATCGTCGATGCCCGACGCCCAGGAGGCCAGGATGCCTTCCCTCTCCTTGGATGGGCTCGGAAGCTTGCGTGCTTGCCTGAGCTCCGCCTGAAAGCCCTAGTTTGGTTTTGATAATTGATGACATCCTAAGGACTAACCTACTTGCTAAGTGATGGCTAAAGTGTAGGTTATCCTAACCATGGTAAGTGAAGCTAAATGATGTTGATCAAGTGAGCTCAACCATGGATCAAGGTGGATCGTGGAGATGATCAAGGAGAAAGAAAAGGACTTAAAAGAGAAGGCAAAGGTATAACCCTAATAGGGCTTTTCTTTTTGGTGATCAAGACACCAAGTGGGTGTGATCACGTTTAGAATAGATAGCCGACTATTAATGGGAGAACTAAGTGATTGGATTACCTTTAAGTGTTCTAAGTTGCATTTCATTGCATTGAATCTAACTCAACCTAAACTTTGTCTTAGAACCCTTGGAAAATGTTTTCAAAAGCTAACACACCGTGCACAATCGTTGGATTCTTTGGTGTTAGCACTCGGGAACAAGGGTTGAAGTGGTAGAGAGGTGCTTGGGGTCTCTCTCCCTCCCGCCGAGCCTACGAGGTAGGATTTGGCGTTTTCCGGAGAAAGTTGCGATTGAAAAATACTAAGTTTCGAGTGTCAGACTCTGGGGATGCAGGGCGTCGGACTATTGTTTGATAGGGTCTGACGGTCCCCAGCCATGCTATTCACCGTGCAAAAGCGTCGGACAGTGAGGGTTAGTCCGACGGTGAGCATCGGACACTGTCCGAGGCTTTCTGGTGCTCTCTGGAACTCTCTGGAAGCGTCGGACGGTAACTTTCTTTCGTCTAACACGCGAGCTTCCGACGGTGGTC
Organism: Eremochloa ophiuroides; assembly: GCA_038502445.1. Lineage (NCBI taxonomy): Eukaryota > Viridiplantae > Streptophyta > Magnoliopsida > Poales > Poaceae > Eremochloa > Eremochloa ophiuroides. The sequence goes on along the minus strand of JAHLJS010000003.1, from coordinate 5,924,963 downwards.
TGGCCTGATGACCAGTGTGAGAGTCGGACAGTCCGATGGGTTGAGCAGAGTGAGCGTCGGATTATTGCACAACAGTCCGACGGCTCGGCGTGCCGAGTTCACGCTCTGGCGAGTGCGTGGGAAGTGGAGTTCACGGCGTTGGACGTTGTGGTTTAGTCCGACACAGGACCTCGGACTAGCGTCCGACGGTTATTTCATCTCTGCAAGCTCTCTGGAAGCGTCGGACGCCAGAGTGTGTTGGTCCGACGCTATCCAGTCCGACGATTTGGAAAGTGGCGCGAGCAGTTAGCCGTTGAGATCCAGCGGCTGTGGTTGAATCCTATTGACACGTGGAAGCCATCCGAGTGTCGGACTGAAGGCTTTGGTCCGACGGGGTGCGTCCGACATGTAACACCCTGGCCCAGGGCTTAATAGGATTGATAGGATACTCATATCAACAAGTTGCAACTTCTTTTCCGGAAGCCCATATGCAAAGAACTCTGAGGTTAAGCGAGCTTGGCCCTGGAGCGGTAGGTGACCGACCGAGAAGTTCTTCCCGGGTGCGCATGAGGAAGGACAAAGTGCGCAGAAAAGACTGGTGTTGGTCTGTGAGGGCAGTCTATATCCTAGTTAAGCTGCCAAATGTAAGCGGGCCCGGCCTCGGGGAGGCGGGACGTTGTAGAATGGTATCAGAGCCGACCCTTACGGTTTCACGGGCGCGTGTGTCGCAGTTGCGCAGGCATGGTGTGCATGGCTGATGTGGATCCGGCGTGGTCACACAGCATGGCACATGTGCTGGCACTGGACACATGGACATGGCCAAGAGGGGATGTTCCTGACTTAGGATTGATCGATGAGGACGTCAATCTCTTAAGGGGGTGAGGATGTAACACCCTGGCCCAGGGCTTAATAGGATTGATAGGATACTCATATCAACAAGTTGCAACTTCTTTTCTGGAAGCCCATCTGCAAAGAACTCTGAGGTTAAGCGAGCTTGGCCCTGGATCTATGGGTGACCGACCGGAAAGTTCTTCCCGGGTGCGCATGAGTGAGGACAAAGTGCGCAGAAAAGATTGGTGTTGGTCTGTGAGGGCAGTCTATATCCTAGTTAAGTTGTCAAATGTAAGCGGGCCCAGCCTCGGGGAGGCGGGACGTTACACGACGGTAGCGTCCGACGCCCCGAAAAGTGTGTTAATGGCTGTTTCTTGTGGGGCAACAGCTAGGAGTGCACTTAGGGGTATTTATACTCTTTCCCTGGTCACTTGGTGACTCTCTTGCACACTTGATTCATTGCTATACTCTTGTGAGCACTCTCTAGCCTCCCACTCACTCACTTGTTTATCTTTGATCATCTTTATGAGTTGAGTGATTCTCAAGTGCATCATTGCTAGTGATTTGCATTCTAGAGCACATGATAGCAAGCCATTGCTGAGTTCTTATTCTCTTGGGGCATTGCCGTGTCCCTAGCGGCTTGGAGGAGATTCCGGTGTGTTGACACCAAATTTTGGGCTGGGAGCCGATAGCCGATACCGAAAGCCGATAGCCGATACCGAAGGAAGATAGCCGATACCGAAGGAAGATAGCCGATCTCGGAAGCAGATTCCGTCCAGCAGAAGGAAGGAGAATAGCCGATTGCACGGTGAATCGGTTATCGGGCGAAGGTGACAGAAGGCGTGCAGCGTCGGTATTGGTGACGTCATCCAGAGTCTGCACCGCCAAGATGCGATCACGATCGGAGTCCGTTATGAAAGGGAATGTGTGACTCCAAGTTACCTTAGATATAGGATAGTTTGTTAGTTTCCTTATCTATTGATGAGTTGTAATTCGACTAGGACTCTATCTACGTTCAGGGTATAAATATAAGCCCTCAGCCATTGTAAAAGATACAACAACATCAATACAACACAACTTTCGGCTCCGGCCAACAAACCCTAGAGTCAGTCGAGTCCGGCGAGTTACTTCATCCAGGCTGGGTGTCATCCGGTGGACGCAGTCTTGCTTGTAAGTATCGTCAATCCCCTGTTAAACTATGTCTTTTTAGCGTCATCCGGTGGACGTGGAAGCATGGCGGATCAGGGTCCTTGCTAAGCTCTGTTTCTTTGGTGTCATCCGGTGGACGCGGGAAGCACAGTGAGTCAAGGATGATTCACGCTGGTTTACCCGATCAATCTGTGTTAACCGTCATCCGGTGGACGAGATGCAGATTAAGACGGTTTTCACGCACGGATTAGTTATCGATTTGTGTTTGTTTGCTTGATTAATCTATTAGTTAATGTCATCCGGTAGACAGGCTATAGATTGAGATAGTTTGCATGCATGGATTAGTTATCGGCTCTAGCTAAATATGGCAATTTAGTTAGATTCACTAAGTTACCAAGATGTTATTTGTTGTTTATTGTTTATTTATCAATATAACGTCTCTCTGCCCGATCAAGATTGATAGATTTGGCCTTAGATTCACTTGAATCTAATCGTCGTTTATGCTTTCTTATGCCTATTTCACTATGATGATCGGTTCTATGCTTACATTGGCTAATTGCCTATCAATCTTGTTCTTACATGTTGTGCGTTCGGTGCTAGCTGAGACATAAGTGATTCTGAGGTTATCATAAGTCTTATTTTTGTGTCCTTGTTTAAGTTAAACTGAGCGTCATCCGGTGGAACAGGTTTAACCTAAACAAGTTTTCACTAGATTAGACTTGCTTTAATTTGAAGTCTGTTTATGGCTACGCTAGCGTTCATTCGTGCTTCATGGACCCTGCATCGGCTAAAGAGCCGATTCAGTTATGCTCTCACGAGTAGATCATGTATATAGACTTATTTGGATATCAAACGATCTAGCTTTGTTTGCTAGGTTTGTTGAAGCCCGCTGGCCGTTAGACCAGGTGAAAGCAGACTTGGTGAATTTAGCGAAGAGGGTTTGCTAAAACCGCCGGCCTTCTAGACCAGCTTTAGCCGATCTCTACTTGTTTGATGCACAGATCAGATCTGTACACATGATCTATTTTTCTTTTATACACATTAACTGAATTAGATCGGCTAGCATGTTATTATCTTCATACGAGTATCCTGATAGCCGTTTTACTTCATTATTATACTATCGGTTCATAATATGACGGAATCGGCTTTCTAGACGATCTCCGATTGAATCGGCTCTCAGAGCCACATAATTGGAACTACCTGGACACACCGGTTAGTTCCGCCCTGTGATTACTGATTACTATTGTTTCCTTGTCAATTGCAGGTCAAATTGACTGGCACGCTTGGGTGTTACTGACACTCTCAGACCGGGTTCGAAGCTAGCTGGATCTGCGAGAGCTCTACTGCCTTCAAGGGTCGTTTCCGGCTTCGCTGGTGTGTTGGGCTTAGGGAACCACTTTTTGCGCCAACACACTTTTTGGCACGCCCGGTGGGACCTTCACTGAAGACCATGGCAAAGGGGAAGACTGCGGCTGACGGATCCTCCAGGGATGACGGTGTCCTCAGGGTCAGGGTCGAAGATCTCAGCGAGGAGGACACGGCCGTGCTGAACGAGATCGTTGAAGAATTCGCCGATGCCTGCCTGCTCTCATTTAGCAAGCAGCGTGATGGCTCTATAGTGAAGAAGAATGCATTCCCAAGATGGATCATGGACGGCCATTCTGATAAATCTGAAGAGGAGTGCAAGGCCGACTTCAAGCGGATGCTGGAAGAAGCAACCTGGGAGGCCGCCTATTCAGCAGTCGGTCATCACCATAAATCCTTCCTGCAAACATTCTATAACATCATGAAGACCGTTCTCAACCGGCAGGATTGGGAGTCTTTGGGCCCAGTTTACTTCAACATACCCACAGAAGATGCAGATCCGAAAGCAGCGGCAGGGACCTCCAATTTCTCACCGCAACAGCCGAGCCAGCCGAAAATACCAGTGCAGGGTGTCACTGCGGCCGGTTCGGCTCAAAAAATAGCAGCTTCCCCCAGGTTATACAAAGATCATACTCCGGAGGAGCTCGCCGCTTTCATGCAGGCCACTGGGCAAACGGTGAACTCGATGAATTCATCAGCAGTGAACCCGACGGCTAGAAATACGCCGGCAGCAGACACGGCCAACCCAACTCCTGGATACCATGAGGGGATCACATATCAAGACTTTCAGGCAGCGCCGCATCCGGGGTATGCCCAGACGCCCAACGATCAGCTGCTGGAGCAGATGAGTGCCATGCTCTGTGATACGTTCGGTTTGCAGCCGAAGACCGGGACTGAAATCAAGTATAGACGTCCTTACCCCAAGTGGTTCGACCGAGTGACATTACCGCCCAGGTATCGCTTGCCCGACTTCTCCAAGTTCAGTGGGCAGGACGACATCACCACCATGGAACACATCAGCCGTTACCTGACCCAGCTCGGTGAAGCTTCATATGAGGTAGCTCACAGGGTCCGGCTCTTTCCGCTATCACTAACAGGGCCGGCGTTTAGCTGGTTCGCATCTATGGAGCCTGCCTCGATTCAAGGTTGGGAAGATCTGGAGACCAAGTTCCATAATTACTTCTTCTCTGGCACTAGGGAGAAAGACATTACAGATCTCACCAACATGCGCCAAAGGCCGAATGAACTTGGATCGGCTTTCATCAAGCGGTTCAGGGAGACCAGGAACATGTGTTACTCCTTGAACCTGAACGACAAGCAGCTCGCCAAGATAGTGGTCAGTGGGTTGCTCCCACACGTCCAAGAAAAACTGGTGGGCACCAACTTCAACAGCATCAGCGAGGTGATGCAGAGGGTGGCCGCATTAGAGCAGCAGGCCCAGAGCTTCAAGAAAGAATCGAAATACAAGCAGTCGGCCTACGTCTATAATTCCGACTCAGAAGATGAGGAGAATGAAGAAGTGGCTGCTGTTGAGCTCAAATGGGGTACAAAGCCCATGGCCGTGCCGAAGGGTTGGAGCGCAGAAGATCAATACGACTTTGACACATGCAAGCTGGACAAGCTCTTCGACCTGCTAGTCAGTGCGGGCCACATTACCTTCCCGGCCGATTACGTTAAGCCGTCTCCTGAAGATTTGCAGGGAAAACCGTTCTGCCAGTACCATGGCCTCACCTCACACTCCACAAACAACTGCCGCAATTTCAAAGCAGCAATCCAGAATGCTATTAGGCGCGGCCTGTTGAAATTTGAGGCCCCTCCCAATGGGAAGATGAAGATCGACAAATTTCCATTCCCGAAGGGGCAGAACATGGTCCAAATCGTAAATCCTCTTACCAAGGTAAAGGTGTTAACCTCCGAACGGGCCAAGAAGAACTCCTCAGTTGATACCGATGCACAAATCACAGCTGAGGAGCTAGCGCTGATCAAAGGAAGGAGGGAGCAGAGTCAGAGGCAGCTGGAGCAGGGACAGTCCAGCGGCACCAAGAGCAGGAGGCCCACTCACCAGCACCTTCTGAATAAATGGCGACGACAGAAAGAGAAAGATCATCAGAGGCAGCTGCAGCGCGAAGAAGAGGAATACCGCAGATGGCTCCGCGAGGAAGAAGAAGCGCGCTATCACGAAGAAATGGCTCGCCACTGGGAAGGTGAGGAGGATTACTGGCATTGCCCATTCTTCCGACACTGCTGATACGAAGGCTTGAGATTGCCTACGCTGCGCAACTGTCCAAAATGCAGCGATCAGTACCGAGAGTACAGGCAGTCCCAGGTCAACCGCCGGTTCGTGCACCAGAGACTGGGGAGCCCCCATAGCCCGCGGGATCGGCGTGGAAAAAGAGACCTGCGCGATCGGCATGATGAGGCGGTAGTCGAAAGCTGACAGCCGGTTTGGCAAGAGAACCAGTGGTGCCCGGGGGATCTAACTAGAAGCCAAAGACACTGGGTGCAGCGGCTCAAGAATAGGGAGCTCCAGGCTGAGGGTCGCGCCAAACAGGTGTGGCGCGAAAAGCCTTCACAAAATAATGGAAAGGTTGTAGCCGATGCACAGATGGTGTTTGTGCTGCCTGCGGAGTTCAGAGCTAGGAAGTACGACACCGAATCCGACTCAGACGATTCGGGATCAGAAGAAGGAGTGGCCAAGTTAGTGCTCGCACAGAAAGCTACTTTTGATAAGCCGGCCAAGAATCGACATCTGAAGGCCCTCTATATCAAAGGTTATGTCGACGGCATGCCCATGACGAAGATGCTGGTGGACGGCGGCGCCACTGTCAATCTCATGCCCTACACTACATTTCGCAAGGTAGGCAAGGGTCCCGATGATCTAATAGAAACTGATCTAATGCTCAAGGATTTCGGGGGCAATTCTTCCAACACTCGGGGGGCAATCAACGTCAAGCTGACAGTGGGGAAGAAGACACTGCTTACTACCTTTTTCGTGATCGACAGTAAAGGTGCCTACAGCTTGCTGCTCGGACGCGACTGGATTCATGCCAACTGCTGCGTGCCATCCACCATGCATCAGTGCCTCATTCAGTGGCATGGCGATGAAGTCGAAGTAGTCCCGGCCGATGACTCGGTCAGCGTGGCAATGGCGGATGCCACATACTGGGAAGCTGGGGATCATGATTGTTTCTCTGGCAAGGCTTGGGAAGGAGGCTCCGTCAAGGTCAGCGATGAGAGTCGACAGCCGATCAGGGCAATCGGCTCTGAGTCTTTTTATTAAATGGAGAATCCGATCGACGGCACAGAGGGTAAGTTGGGGCAAGGATTCACGTCGGCCGACAAGCTCGAAGAAGTGGATGTTGGACCCGGCAACAGGCCAATGCCGACGTTTATTGCCGCCAATTTAGACCCGGAGTTCAGGCAGGAGCTGATTCAGCTGCTGAAGGAGTACAAGGATTGCTTCGCCTGGGAATATTATGAGATGCCTGGATTGGACAAATCTATTGTTGAGCACAGGCTACCTATCAAGCCAGGGTTTCGGCCACACAAGCAGCCTCCACGTCGTTTTAGAGAGGACGCTCTACCCGACATTAAAGCCGAAATCACGAGGCTGTTAGAAGCCAAGTTCATTCGAGCTTGCCGATATGCCGACTGGATTAGTTGCTTGGGTGGAGAGGATACACTAAGTCTGGAAACACTAAGTGAAGATGATTTTCCCACTACTTGCTTGCTTCAGGCCCACTGACGCAGCTGGTCTACCAGCCGATACCAGTATCAGCGCTATTCCGCGGCCGAACGTGGGGGAGTTCAGATACAAGTGGACAGGGCTGTCACCACCTGCCACCTACCCCTCTGCCCGTGGGCGCGCGCAACATACGAAGGTTGACTCCGACTTAGACACCACGTCTACGAAGGCGACTACTACTCTAACGATGGCCAGGAACTTCCGTCTCTATCAGGAGTCCTCTAACTAGAGCACCCGTCCCAAGAACGAGCGACGATCCCACAAACAAGTAGCTTTATAAAAGTAACTCACTTAATGGATCAAAACTATAATCTATCACAAACCTCTTACTTCAAGTGGCAAGATGGTTGTAGAGGTACAAGTTGGATGTGAGAGCCAACAGGTCCAGCACTTCGTCCACCCGAGGGTAGAACTACTTCGACCCCGCTATCACTTCTCAAGCTTCTATCTTTCTCTCTAACCCTATACTAGCCTAGCTCAAAGCTACACTAATGGAAAATGGTGGTACTCCCTTCTTTTTCTCTATTGTATCATGTTCTCATGGAGGGGGTGAGGGCCTCATTTTATAGCTCCACAGGTCGGTTTCGGCGTAGATAAATATGGAAGGAGGTGAAACCTCCTTCAGGGAACCGCCATGAGCATTGTCACTGAAACTGGGCCCGGGAAGTGCCATCTGGGGGGCGGCTGCCCCCGGGGGAGGTCGGTCCCTGGGAGGTGGCAACTGGCCACCGCCTTCGGGTGGTCGGTTGCTCCCTGGGCCTGGGCCTTCCCCGCGGTTACGAATGGATCCCGTTTGATGGTTTGATAGGCTTTTCTCTTTTATTTGATTTGCGCCTTTTTTGAATATGCTTTCTAAAAGTGCGCTTTCTGGTGATTTTTATGCATTTCCACGTGTTCGACCTGCAAGTCACATGTGCAACAAAACTTATGGAAAGGTTAGATAAAAGCCCTACCGTCTATTTATTTTAGCATTAGAATGATGTTATATGTTGGTTGTTAAGGACCGCCAACAACTCCCCCACACTTGGTCCTTTACTCGTCCTTGAGTAAAGTGCTAAGGACCAAATGGGTTCATTTTCCTTATTCATAAAGATCTGCATACGGTTTATTCCAAACTTCGCCTGGATTTATGAACTTCAATGTGTCTACCAAATTATCTTGGGTAATTGAAGAATGGAATAGTCTGGATTCAAAACTTCTTATTCTGTCCTTGCGTAGAAGTTTGGGTTTTTGCAAGATTGAGAAAACGTAAAAATAGCTCATGCTCCTTGAATGATTCTCTCAAATCGCTCATGTATGTGAGTGTTTCCTCACCAAGGCGTAAAAATAATGCCTTCACAAGGTCATCCTACCTCTAAAAAGGCTTATCTGGAGTTTTAGGTAGGAATGAAAATGATGAGGCACACTTACCCTGCATATATTGTCGAGTCAAACCCCAGACCATACCGGAGGGAGTGCGTCATACTCTTAGATCAGAATGTGCATGTGTGTGGAGAATATGAAGGTGGAAACCTAATTCTAAATCTTTTTGATATTCTATGCATTATGATTCTCTTTTTTTGAAAAAGACAAGATATGGGCTATATGAACTTCATCACTATATATATATATGTATGTATGTATGTATATATATTTATTTATTTTTTTGAACGGGTATTTAGAATCTTCTTTCCCGTTTATTTTCTGATGCTCCTTGGCACAGTTCCTCTTCTTCTTCTTTTTAGCATAGCCTCATATCTTTTATTGGCATATGACATATTTTGGATGAGGAGATATCATGATGGATGAGTAAAGTTTTGCATCAAGAGTGCGTGTTTCTTTGGATAAAAACAACACTTTTATTTGGTGGAGGAAAATTGCGCAACTCCTAGTGTAAGAGTTGGCATATTTTTGGTGGATGGATGGATGCGTGTTTTGCGCAATCCTCAGGGTGAGAATTGGCTTAATTTGGTGGGTGCATGTGAATTCTGATCTTGGGAGCATGAAACATCTCTCAAAATCGGTCACAAAATTTGACCAAACTCAACACAAAATAAGTGGCATATGTGGAAGGTTTCATCATAAAGAATCATAATGGCCTTGGTAGTTATTTGTTAATCATTCAAGGAACATGCTAATTGAATTTTTGTAAAAATCAATCCCAAGTACTTTGCAAGAACGAGTAAGCATCATGTCATCCGGCTATATCTCATTTGTCAATTACTTAGATAAAAAGGGGTCCCTAAATGGTGTTCATAAATCTTGTAGGGATAGTAGCAAGGAATAAAAAGTATGCAAACATTCTGAACATAGGAAGACATGTTTGATGGAGTATGAAGGGGACATCATTCTTTAAATTTTATTTTTAAAACTTTTTTAATTAGGGAGAGAGAGGGGAGATGTTTGCACAAACCAAATTTGATTTTTGTTCTTGTGCAGTTTAACTTTGAAGAGTTCTTCCCCCACACTTGTTTTCTTTCCTGTTTGGTTAGTCACAATATATAGAGAAAACAAGTGTGCAATATATAAAGATAAAAAACTTCTTTTCCATTAATAAATCAAATAGGCACATTACATTGAAAGGGGACATGATTGGAAAATAAAAGATCATGAAGAGAAAAAAATGTGTGCCTAATTATTTGTGTAGCAGGAGCATTCTAAAGATATTTAGAGAATGTGCTCAACTCCTGCTGCTTTAGCGATCCTACGCAGCTGCTCTCCATAGCCGCGGCGCATCTCATCTAGTTCATCTCTAAGTCCTTTCACGCTAAGATGAGCCTCGGCTATGAGGGCTTGTGCCTTTTCAACATTTAGACGCGTGCTCTTGATGCTAGCATTTAGTGAGGCGATGATTAGGCCTTTAGAAGGCTTCTCATCCTCACTATCGCTAAAGAATCCCTTAGGCTGCCCTCTAATAATTTTCCTAAAGACTGTGCGCCTGGCGCCTGAGGTTTCGGCAGAGGGTGTAGGTTTCCTAGAAGGTGTTTCGCCTATGCGGAAAAGGCCTTTAGCGTACCCTCCATCAGGTTTGCGCACTCCCCTAATGGTGTAAGAACGAATGTCTTTAGTGAAAGACGACAGAGAGGGTAAACTGGATGAAGAGGGCATCACGGCAGCACGCCTAAAACGCCGGTAGTTGGTCGGGCAGCAATACTCTTCTTCTTGGCACCTCCTTCAGGTGTACGGGAACGTGCCGTGGACTTCAAGCTTGAAATGTTGCTAACATTATTGGTTGACGGGGGAAGAAAGGCTAGCGGCTTCTCCACTATGGCATGAGCTTCTTCTCTCACAAAAGAGGTCTCTTGATAGGGAACTATGTCTAGATTGGCAATGGAGCCGGGAGCTTGGATCAGCGAGAAAGCATAGCTAGACATGGTCACGACTTGCAAGTGGGAGTACCTGAGTAGGCGGCTCCTTGACCCTGAGACAAGATACACACCGATCGAGAAGTTGTGCTTGTGCCTGTTCTATTCATGCACCAAGTTGAGGCACTACCTGCTTGCCTCAGAGTGTGTGGTGGTGTCCGAGGAGGATGTCATCAAGCACATGCTTTCGATGCCTATTTTAAATGGTCAGATCGGCAAATGGATCCTGGCGCTTTCAGAGTTTGACTTGAGGTTCGAATCGGCTAAGGCGGTCAAAGGTCAGGCGATAGCCGATTTCATTACACAGCATCACGGAGGATCGGTTAATGTAGCGGATATAGCGCCATGGACTATGTTTTTCGACGGTTCTTCGTGCAAGCAAGGTGGTGGCGCCGGAGTAGTGCTCATCTCACCGCGGGGTGTGCGTTTTGAGTATGCTTTCCAGATAGGGCCGATTGTCACAAACAATCAGGCTGAATATGAAGCCGCGTGGAAAGGTTTTCAGCTTCTGCATGAAGCAAAAGCCGATGCAGTTGAAGTATTTGGCGATTCACAACTAGTCATCAACCAATTGCTCGGCTTGTATGAATGTAAAGACGAGATACTCAGAGGCTACTATGATCAGTGCCAGGCTCTCATCAAGAAGTTCATGACGGTATCTCTCTGTCACATCCCCAGGGCCCAGAACCAGGAAGCTAATCGGCTGGCGCAGAACGCGTCGGGTTATCGGCCGATGCAGGAGATTTGTAATAGCGAGCAATCAGCTGATGACTGGAGGGGCGAGATAGCAGGTTACCTGGCAAATCCTTCACAACGGGTCAGCAGAAAGCTAAGGTACAAAGCCACCAAGTACGTGTTGTTGGATGGTCAGTTGTATTACAAGACTGTTGAAGGAGTGCTGCTCAAATGCCTGGGGGCAGAAGAATCAGTAAAGCTGATGAGCGAAGTACATGATGGAGTCTGCGGTGCACATCAATCAGCTCACAAGATGAAGTGGATCATCAGGAGGACTGGTTACTATTGGCCTACGATGCTGGAAGATTGTTTCAAATATTACAAAGGGTGTCAAGAATGCCAGAAGTTTGGAAATATACAAAAGTCTCCAGTCTCTGCTATGAATCCTATAATTAAACCGTGGCCGTTTAGGGGATGGGGTATTGATCTAATCGGCCAAATCTACCCACCATCGAGCAAGGGTCACAAATGGATCTTGGTGGCGACTGATTACTTCACCAAGTGGGTAGAAGCCATTCCTTTGAGGAACGCCACTTCAGCTGACGTGATCGAATTTGTGAAGGAGCATATTATTTACAGGTTCGCCATACCTCAGACGATCACAACCGATCAGGGGACAATGTTCACTTCAGAGGAGTTTATGACCTTTGCTGACGACATGGGCATCAAGATTTATAATTCATCGCCGTATTACGCATAAGCCAACGGACAAGCAGAAGCCTCCAATAAAATTTTGATCAAGGTCATCAAGAAAAAGATTGAGCAGAACCCCAGAAAATGGTATTTGCATTTAAGCGAGGCACTGTGGGCATATCGCATGGCACAGCATGGGTCGATCAAGGCTTCACCTTATGAGCTAGTCTATGGACACGCTGCTGTCTTGCCATGGGAGATTCAGTCTGAGACACGGCGTGTCACGTTACAAAACAAGCTTACAGCCGGTGAATACAAAGACATTATGATGGACAGTTTAGAAGATTTGCACTGTCATCGGCTTAGGGCTTTGGAATACATTGAAAAGAATAAGGTACGGGTGGCCAAGTATTACAACACCAAGGTAAAAAGCAAGAGCTTCACCGAATCAGAGCTGGTATGGAAAGTCATTCTACCTATTGGTACCAAAGATAGCCGATTCGGTAAATGGTCGCCAAACTGGGAAGGCCCGTATCGTGTGGTGGAATGCGCTCCGGGTAATGCTTATATCCTTGAAGACTTGGAAGGGCAGAGACTCGCCAGAGCCATCAACGGGAAGCATCTGAAGAAACACTACCCTAGCATCCCAGTAGGGGGATAATAGCCGATTCATGTGAATCTGGCTCTAACAGCCGATGCCGTGCAAGCGGATCGCCTTCAGGACAAAATGGCCGACATCGTATTAACGAGTCGCCCTTAGCACAAAAAAAAGAGAAGAAAATAATAAAGGAAAATACATATATGTATCCGAACACATATGGAAATCAGATTGATGCTTTTGAAGGAAATTTTATTTCTGATTGTGCTTACAGGAGTCCTATTACATTCTAATCATGCGTGGTTTTATCTATAATGTCCTGGGCGTCGGTGACAGCCACGACCTCGTCGGCATGAGGGAAGAAGTTCGCCAGTTGGGCGCTGGCCTCCTCCATGTTCTGGCCCTCCGGGAACCCAGGCTCGACGGCTTCCAGAGCAATGCCGGAGCGGAGTCGCGCGGCTGTGAGAGCCCCAGTGGCGCCGTGACGAACGCCGGCCATGGCCACCTGGGAGACGCGGTGGTGAACATCCAGGAGCCGTTCCGCCTGCGTGTTGCCATGCGCATTAACGGCATTGGCGGTGGCCTCGGCGGCCACACGTAATTCTTCAAGCTGCGCGGTCAGGACTGCAAAAGAAAGAAGTGTCAGCATGGAGGTGATTGTTAGCACGTCACAATTCAAGTTGTTACCGGCCACTGCAGCGTCCGATTCGGCGAGTTGGGCTTGCACCCTGGCCACCTCGGTTTCGGCGGCCGTAAGGGCAGCGGCTTGGGCTTCGGTGACGCCCTGCAGCCGGCCATTCTCCTTCGTAGCCTCTGAGTAGAGGTTACGGTAATCCACCATCTGGTGATGGAATCGGCGACCGTCGGCGGCGGTGTAGGACCCGTCAGAAGACCCCGATTCTGATCCAGCGCTCGGGGCCGGATTTTGAGGGGGTTCCTGAGGAGGCGCAGTTCTGAGAGGCCGGGTGTCCACGCCAATCGGTGCTCCCGGTGGGAAAGGAATCACGCGGGCCTGACTGAAGGTTGACAAAGAAGCAAATGTGTCAGAATCGAAAGAAAACCAATGTCTTGGGTACAAACTGATTTACCTGCTGTAGATGGCTAACTGCCGGGGCGTCACCCAGCGACGACGGCCGTGATGCGGGTCAGCAGCGGCATCCGAGCCAGGGGTGGCTCCAGTGGCTGCAGGGACGGCTTGAGACGGCCCGGCACCGGTTTCCGAACCTCCGACGCCGGCAGTGCCCGCATCGCTGCGCAGGACGGTGATGGTCAAATTAGATCAGGTCGATCTATCAAGAAGTGAGCAGCAGCCTTACCCTAACCAGGCTTACAGGCGATGCCTCCGTTCACCCACGGCTCGTAGGCTCCGGGTGAAGCTGTCACCTTCGGCGGAACTTGAGGCCGGCCGCTTGCCGTGGTTTCCGTCGCTAGCCATGGATTTGGGGGATTTTGTTTTCTCTGGTCTGAGGAGAGAAGGCCGGGAGAGCGAAGGCTTCGATGTTGTGGTTGCTTGTCCAGGCCGAGTGTGTATTTATAAAGATGAGGGTATTGAGACGGTTCCTCCTCGGAAGGCGAGACGACGCGGCGGATCTTAGGTTGCGGTTAATCCGCGTTTCTTGAATCCGGAACAGTTGCCGAATCGGGGAGACGAAGCGCCGCCATCAATGGTCGCACACCGATCAGCTTTTGTGGGTCAGGCTGTTTAGCCGATCCTATTGTGAGTACCCACAAGCCGATTCGTGATGGATCTGGCTGAGGGGTTAGTTCCAAAGGAAAGCCGAACAAAGCCGATACTAAGAAGTACGCCTGAAAGCCGATTCGTATGCAGAACAGGTCAGACTATGTGATTGATTCTAAGGTACAAAGCAGTTCGAAAGCCGATTCGCATACAGAAGTATATCAGGCTGAACAGAGTCAGTGCGAAACAAGACAAAGTCGGTATTAAGGTGTAAAATCTAAATGCAGATCAGGCTAAGTTGTCTAATTCAGGGTGAACAGCACATGCCAAGCAGTATACCCATCATATTACAAAGATAATAAGGATCGAATCAGTTCTACTAATTCAGCACGGAGCGCGTGGCCAGCCTGCAACAGTTGTTGATCTCGGTTTTCAGTGAACTGCAACAAGTTTAGGCGTTGGCATGACTTTCTGTCTGCAACGATCAAGCTGCTGATTTTCTTCTTTTTCTGGGAGAGCTCGATCGTGCTGGTGGAGATGGTGATTTCGCGCTCACTGATAGCCGACTCAACTGCTTCCAATTCTTTTCTCAGCTGGTCTCGTCTTGTTTTCAATGTCACCAATTCTGTTTCGGCCGTACTGATGGAGGACTTGAGCGACCTGGCTCGATCGGCTAATCCGGTGGCTTCTTGTCTGTTGGTCGATTTGTTGCTCCTTAGCTGTTCAAGCTCTGCCAGGTTCTTGTGAGCAGTGATGATCCCTGATGCTGTAACTTTAAGATCGTCAAGTCTTTGCAGGGACTTCAAGGTTGACAAATTGGGTTGCTGCTGGATGAGTTCCATTATTTGATCAATCAGATCGGGATTCGAGGCCAGAGTGACCAGATCACCCTCTAGATGGGGTAACAGTGCACTTAGCCGATTGTTGAAATCTGGCTCTGAAAGTCTCTCGGAGGAGGAGGCCAGTTCATCTTTATCACAGAACTCTTCTATGTCGAATGGAAAGTTAGGAGACAAAGGCTTCGGTGCCTACAGTGCATACATTCTCTCATAAAAAAAAGGTACAATATAGATTAATTGTTTTCTGGCAGAGATGGGATACCTGAATGGGGCCTGAAGGTTGTAGAGTTGATGCCGATGCTGTTTGTTCGACTAAAGCGGTTGTATCTTTTGCGGCATGCGGATCCTCGGTTGTCACTGCTCCAGGTAGTTGGGTTTCTGCAAACCAGAAGTAAGAACAGTATGGAAGCAAGGATAATTGCTAACAGCCGATTAGGTTTCAATGTATTCAAAAAAGGGAGCCGAGGGGGCAATTGGCCGAAACCTAGCTGTCTTGCTGCTATGTTTGGATGATAGAATTCATAAGAAGGATAGCTAGTTGCCTTGTCGCTTGCGCTCCGAAGGTGCTTGAAGTCTGCTGGCAAGGCACAGGGTTTGATGATTGCGTTCAAGATACTGATAGCCTCGTCGTCAGAGCACCCATTGTTGAATTTGAAGCTGGAGGGCGCTGGAAATTCATCTTCATCTTCATAAGGGAACCAGGTAGTAACATTTGGTCCCAAGCCCCTGTATAATGTTTCCAGCATATTGCCCTTTGAGGTTGAGATGGTTATGGCAGAGGCAGCTTCACCAAAACTTTGACAGCCTCTGGTTTTTGGGTCTTCCTCCTCTGAATACTAGGTGGATGGAAAGTTGAGGCCTTGGAGTTGTGTCCTTACCAGCTTATGCAGGTACAGGTTGAGCCATAGCTGTACTAGCCACCAAGGGCCTATTATGCATTGCACTTCTTCACCTATGATCAAGGAACTGAATACCCGGCTCATAAGCCTGTACGCTGCACCCAACAAGAGTTTGCCCAGGGGGATGGAGTGCCCTTGAGCCAGTTTCTCTGCTAAGACCCGATAAGGATATGCTGGCCCGGCAGTGGCGCCACAGAACACGAACTTTCAAGCCACATGGTCAAGAATGCGACATGTTCTTTCTCGCTGACAGAAGAGGAGCTTTTCTGGTGGTGTTGAATATAACCACTCCATCCTTTGTATGTGTCCAGCTTCGGGAAATACGGGTCCTTCTTGCCACTGGAGCAAAGATCCCAGAAATCATATGATCCAATAATCTGAAGCTCGGTGAGCATATGGATATCGCCCAGGGTAATGGTTTTTGGACCGTCTCCAAACACGAAAGCATTCAAGGAGTTGGACCAAAAATGACTGGCAGCGATCAGGAGCGGCTCATTCCTTGTCATCTCAGATAATGATAGGTCAAGACATTGGCTCAGATGGTGCATCTCCCAGCCAGCGCGCTTCTTCGCCGCGACGCGACGGAACCAGTTCCTCCACCCAGCAGGTGCGCTTGGCCAGTTTCTGAAAGATTTGGCCCAAGAGGAGGCGCCCATCATGGAGCTTAGGAATGGGAGCTGGTTGGTTTCTTGAATGATGAAGTCTTTGGGGATCGGATTGCCCATCGGGCCCAGATAGTAGGTATTGGGGATGTCCTTCAGTGGAATCAGAATATCATTCCTCAGCACCTGGATTTTAAAACTCGTACTCAGTGAGGTTGAAGAGGGATTAACAAATCAGGGGGCGGATCGATGAAATTGATACCTCAGGGACCTCGGAAGGAATCGCCATTAGCTCGGGAGTGATTTGATGGTGACGAATCGAAGCTGGCGGCGGCGAATCAAAACTAACAGCGGCGGATTGGAGCCCGTGGCGGAAGTTGCGACGGTTTAGGGTTTCGTTTTGGTGCGAAAGTTTGAGGTGCCGAGAGGAAAGCTGCGTTTTGGCTATTTGAAGGCTCAAGCGCTAATTTCGGAATAAACCAGTTTATTCCAAAATTGGGGGGCATGTGTTAACACCAAATTTTGGGCTGGGAGCCGATAGCCGATACCGGAGGAGGATAACCGATCTCGGAAGCAGATTCCGTCCAGCGGAAGGAGGGAAAATAGCCGATTGAACGGTGAATCGGTTATCGGGCGAAGGTGACAGGAGGCGTGCAGCGTCGGTATTGGTGACGTCATCCAGAGTCCGCACTGCCAAGATGCGATCACGATCGGAGTCCGTTATGAAAGGGAAGTTGGGACTCCAAGTTACCTTAGATATAGGATAGTTTGTTGGTTTCCTTATCTATTAATGAGTTGTAATTCGATTAGGACTCTAGCTACGCTCAGGGTATAAATATAAGCCCTCAGCCATTGTAAAAAACAACAACATCAATACAACACAACTTTCGGCTCCGGCCAACAAACCCTAGAGTCAGTCGAGTCCGGCGAGTTACTTTATCCAGGCTGGGTGTCATTCGGTGGACGCAGGCTTGCTTGTAAGTATCGTCAACCCCCTGTTAAACTATGTCTTTTTAGCGTCATCCGGTGGACGTGGAAGCATGGCAGACCAGGGTCCTTGCTAAGCTCTATTTCTTTGGCGTCATCCGGTGGACGCGGGAAGCACAGTGAGTCAAGGATGATTCACGCTGGTTTACCCGATCAATCTGTGTTAACCGTCATCCGGTGGACGAGATACAGATTAGGACGGTTTTCACGCGCGGATTAGTTATCGATTCGTGTTTGTTTGCTTGATTAATCTATTAGTTAATGTCATCCGGTACACAGGCTATAGATTGAGATGGTTTGCATGCATGGATTAGTTATCGGCTCTATTTAAATTTGGCAGTTTAGCTGGATTCATTAAGTTACCGATGTTGCTTATGTTCATTGTTTATTATTTAAAGCAATCATCAATTTGCCCGTCTTGATCCATATGCGTCGGTTTATATCTAATAGATCTATATGTTCAACGAATTATGCTTGCCATCTGTTTTCTATTTATAAGATAGAATGCTTTGCACCAGCCGGTTGTATTTTGGATCTAGATTAGATACGGATCGCACTCAAGTAATAAAATAAATTTTGTCTAGATTCAAAGGTTAACGGATCTAAGTTGCAACTTCATCATGACTGCCTCGATTCGCTCGATCTCCACTGTTGCAAGATTGTGATTTAGATCCATTAGCCGGAGAGTTGAAACATTGTTTGCTTTATAGGCTTGTATGTTGCTCGTATACACTAAATCGGCTGAAATAGCCGATTTCTTCTTGTTTTACATTGAAACATCTTATGATCATGTCAGCTTGCTGTGACAACATCTTTTATAGCATATTTCCATCTAATGGAAGTATATGTCATTGAATTCTTGTCTGAATCGGTTAACTTGAGTTATAATGCATGTTTCGCTACAATCGGTTCATAACATAACGGAATCGGCTTTCTAGTCGATCTCCCATTACATCGGCTCTTCGAGCCATACAGTTGGAACTACCTGGACACACCGGTTAGTTCCGCCCTGTGATTACTGATTACTATCTTTTTCCTTGTCAATTGCAGGTCAAATTGACTGGCACGCTTGGGTGTTACTGACACTCTCAGACCGGGTTCGAAGCTAGCTGGATCTGCGAGAGCTTTACTGCCTCAAGGGTCGTTTCCAGCTTCTCTGGTGTGTTGGGCTTCGGGAACCACTTTTTTGCGCCAACACACTTTTTGGCACGCCTGGTGGGACCATTCACTGAGGACCATGGCAAAAGGAAAGGCTGCGGCGGACGGCCCCTCCAGGGATGACGGTGTCCTCAGGGTCAGGGTCGACGATCTCAGTGAGGAGGACGCGGCAGTGCTGAACATGATTGTTGAGAAATTCGCTGATGCCTGCCTGCTTTCATTCAGCAAGCAGCGTGATGGCTCTATAGTGAAGAAAAATGCATTCCCGAGATGAATCATGGACGGCCATTCTAATAAATCTGAAGAGGAGTGCAAGGCCGACCTCAAGCAGATGCTGGAAGAAGCGACCTGGGAGGCCGCCTATTCAGCAGTCGGCCATCACCATAAATCCTTCCTGCAGACATTCTATAACATCATGAAGACTGTTCTCAAACGGCAGGATTGGGAGTCTCTGGGTCCGGTTTACTTCAACGTACCCGCAGAGGATGCAGATCCAAAAGCAACGGCAAGGACCTCCAATTCCTCACCGCAACAGCTGAGCCAGCCGAAAACGCCAGTGCAGGGTGCCACTGCGGCCGGTTCGGCTCAAAAAATAGCAGCTTCTCCCAGATTATATAAAGATCATACTCCAGAGGAGGTCGCTGCTTTCATGCAGGCCACTGGACAGTCGGTGAACTCGATGAACTCATCAGCGGTGAACCTGACAGCTGGAAATACGCCGGCGGCAGACGTGGCCAACCCAACTCCTGGATACCATGAGGGGATCACATATCAAGACCTTCAGGCAGCGCCGCATCCGGGGTATGCCCAGACACCCAACAATCAGCTGCTGGAGCAGATGAGTGCCATGCTCCGTGATACGTTCGGTTTACAGCCGAAGACCGGGACTGGAATCAAGTATAGACGCCCTTACCCCGAGTGGTAGGACCGAGTGACATTGCCGCCCAGGTATCGCTTACCCGACTTCTCCAAGTTCAGTGGGCAGGACGACATCACCACCATGGAAGACATCAGCCGTTACCTGACCCAGCTCGGCGAAGCTTCGTATGAGGTAGCTCACAGGGTCCGGCTCTTTCCGCTATCACTGACAGGGCCGGCGTTTAGCTGGTTTGCATCTATGGAGCCTGGCTCGATTCAAGGCTGGGAAGATCTGGAGACTAAATTCCATAATTACTTCTTCTCTGGCACTGGGGAGAAAGACATCACAGATCTCACCAACATGCGCCAAAAGCCGAATGAACTTGGATCGGCTTTCATCAAGCGGTTCAGGGAGACCAGGAACATGTGTTACTCTTTGAACATGAACGACAAGCAGCTCGCCAAGATAGCGGTCAGTGGGTTGCTCCCACACGTCCAAGAGAAGCTTGTGGGCACCAACTTCAACAGCATCGGCGAAGTGATGCAGAGGGTGGCCGCATTAGAACAGCTGGCCCAGAGTTTCAAGAAGGAATCAAAATACAAGCAGGCCTACGTCTGCAATTCTGACTCATAGGATGGAGAGAATGAAGAAGTGGCTGCTGTTGAGCTCAAATGGGGGACAAAGCCCATGGCCGTACCGAAGGGTTGGAGCGCGGAAAATCAATACGACTTTGACACGCGCAAGCTGGACAAGCTCTTCGACCTGTTAGTCAGTGCAGGCCACATCACCTTCCCAGCTGATTACGTCAAGCCATCTCCTGAAGATTTGCAGGGAAAACCGTTCTGCCAGTACCACGGCCTCACCTCACACTCTACAAACAACTGCCACAATTTCAAAGCAGCAATCCAGAATGCTATTAGGCGCGGTTTGTTGAAATTTGAGGCTCCTCCCAAGGGGAAGATGAAGATCGACAAATTCCCATTCCCGAAAGGGCAGAACATGGTCCAGATCATGAATCCTCTGACTAAAGTAAAGGTATTAACCTCCGAACGGGCCAAGAAGAACTCCTCAGTTGATACCGATGCACAAATCACAGCTGAGGATCTGGCGCTGATCAAAGGAAGGAGGGAGCAGAATCAGAGGCAGCTGGAGCAGGGAGAATCCAGTGGCACCAAGAGCAGAAGGCCCACGCACCAGCACCTTCTGAACAAGTGGTGGTGACAGAAAGAGAAAGATCATCAGAGGCGGCTGCAGCGCGAAGAAGAGGAGTACCGCAGGTGGCTCCGCGAAAAAGAAGAGGCGCGCTATCACGAAGAAATGGCCCGCCACCGGGAAGGTGAGGAGGATCAGTGGCATTGCCCATTCTTCCGACATTGCTGGAACGAAGGCTTGAGATTGCCAACGCTGCGCAACTGCCCAGAATGCAGCGATCAGTACCGAGAGTACAGGCGGTCCCAGGTCAACCGCCGGTCTGTGCATCAGAGGCTGGGGAACCCTCATAGCCCGCAGGATCGGCGTGAAAAGAGGGACCTGCGCGATCGGCTTGATGAGGCGGTAGTTGAACGCCGACGGCCGGTTTGGCAAGAGAATCAGTGGTGCCCGGGGGATCTAACTAGGAGCCAAAGGCGCTGGGTGCAGCGGCTCAGACACAGAGAGCTCCAAGCTGAGGGGCGTGCCAAACAGGTGTGGCGCGAGAAGCCTCCACAAAATAATGGAAAGGCTGTAGCCGATGCACAGATGGTGTTCGTGCTGCCTGCAGAGTTCAGAGCCAAGAAGTATGATACCGAGTCCGACTCAGACGATTCGGGATCAGAAGACGGAGTGGCCAAGTTAGTGCTCGGACAGCAAGCTACTTTTGATAAGCCAGCCAAGAATCGACATCTGAAGGCCCTCTATCTCAAAGGTTATGTCGACGGCATGCCCATGACGAAGATGTTGGTGGACGGTGGTGCCACTGTCAATCTCATGCCCTACACGACATTCCGCAAGCTAGGCAAGGGTCCCGATGATCTAATAGAAACTGATCTGATGCTCAAGGATTTCGAGGGCAATTCTTCCAACACTCGGGGGGCAATCAACGTCGAGCTAACAGTGGGGAAGAAGACACTGCTTATCACCTTTTTCGTGATCGACAGTAAAGGTGCCTACAGCTTGCTACTCGGACGCGACTGGATTCATGCCAACTGCTGCGTACCATCGACCATGCATCAGTGCCTCATTCAGTGGCATGGCGATGAGGTCGAAGTGGTCCCGGCCGATGACTCGGTCAGCGTGGCGACGGCGGATGCCACATACTGGGAAGCTGGGGATCATGACTGTTTCTCTGGCAAGGCTTGGGAAGGAGGCTCCATCAAGGTCAGCGATGAGAGTCAACAGCCGATCAGGGCAATCGGCTCTGAGTCTTTTTATTAAATGGAGAATCGGATCGACGGCACAGAGGGTAAGTTGGGGCAAGGATTCACGTCGGCCGACAATCTCGAAGAAGTGGATGTTGGACCCGGCGACAGACCAAGGCCGACGTTTATTGCCACCAATTTAGACCCGGAGTTCAGGCAGGAGCTGATTCAACTGTTGAAGGAGTACAAAGATTGTTTCGCCTGGGAATATTATGAGATGCCTGGATTGGACAAATCTATTGTTGAGCACAGGCTACCTATCAAGCCAGGGTTTCGGCCACACAAGCAGCCTTCACGTCGTTTTAGAGAGGATGCTCTACCCGACATTAAGGCCGAAATCACGAGGCTGTTAGAAGCCAAGTTCATTAGAGCTTGCCGATATGCCGAGTGGATATCGAACATCGTCCCCGTGTATAAGAAAAATGGTAAATTGCGAGTCTGTATTGACTTCAGGGATTTAAATAGAGCTACACCGATGGATGGCTACCCTATGCCAGTAGCCGATATGTTGGTAGACTCGGCTGCTGGGCACCAAGTTATTAGCTTCATGGATGGCAATGCTGGTTATAATCAAATTTTTATGGCTGATGAAGACATCCCGAAGACCGCCTTCAGGTGCCCTGGTGCGCTTGGTTTGTTTGAATGGGTGGTCATGACGTTTGGTTTGAAGAATGCCGGTGCAACCTATTAGAGAGCTATGAATTATATATTTCACAAGTTGATCGGCAAAGTCGTTGAAATTTATATAGATGATGTGGTGGTGAAATCCAAGAGCAATAAAGATCACCTGGCCGATTTGAGGACCACTTTGGAGTGCACAAGGCGACATGGTCTGAAGATGAATCCTAACAAGTGTGCGTTTGGCGTGTCAGCTGGCGAATTTCTGGGATTCATGGTCCACCGCAAAGGGACAGAGATCGGCAGCAAGAGTAGGAAGGCGATCGATGAACTCGTACCTCCAACCAACAAGAAGGAATTGCAGTCTTTACTTGGTAAGGTTAACTTTATCAGAAGATTCATTGCCAACTTATCAGAGAAGGTGCTGCCGTTCTCACCATTGTTGAAGCTCAAGAATGATCAAGAGTTCAAATGGGGTGACGTGCAACAGAAGGCTTTTGACGAAATCAGAGAATACATGAAGACTCCCCCTGTCTTAGTACCGCCACGGACAGGGAAGCCTTTTAAGTTGTACGTGACGGCCGAAAGCCATACCATTGGATCGGCCCTTTTTCAAGAGTTTGAAGGGAAGGAGAGAGCAGTTTTCTACCTGAATAGGCGGCTCCTTGACCCTGAGACAAGATACACACCGATCGAGAAGTTGTGCTTGTGCCTGTTCTATTCATGCACCAAGTTGAGGCACTACCTGCTTGCCTCAGAGTGTGTGGTGGTGTCCAAGGAGGATGTCATCAAGCACATGCTTTCGATGCCTATTTTAAATGGTCAGATCGGCAAATGGATCCTGGCGCTTTCAGAGTTTGACTTGAGGTTCGAATCGGCTAAGGCGGTCAAAGGTCAGGCGATAGCCGATTTCATTACACAGCATCACGGAGGATCGGTTAATGTAGCGGATATAGCGCCATGGACTATGTTTTTCGACGGTTCTTCGTGCAAGCAAGGTGGTGGCACCGGAGTAGTGCTCATCTCACCGCGGGGTGTGCGTTTTGAGTATGCTTTCCAGATAGGGCCGATTGTCACAAACAATCAGGCTGAATATGAAGCCGCGTGGAAAGGTTTTCAGCTTCTGCATGAAGCAAAAGCCGATGCAGTTGAAGTATTTGGCGATTCACAACTAGTCATCAACCAATTGCTCGGCTTGTATGAATGTAAAGACGAAATACTCAGAGGCTACTATGATCAGTGCCAGGCTCTCATCAAGAAGTTCATGACGGTATCTCTCTGTCACATCCCCAGGGCCCAGAACCAGGAAGCTAATCGGCTGGCGCAGAACGCGTCGGGTTATCGGCCGATGCAGGAGATTTGTAATAGCGAGCAATCAGCTGATGACTGGAGGGGCGAGATAGCAGGTTACCTGGCAAATCCTTCACAACGGGTCAGCAGAAAGCTAAGGTACAAAGCCACCAAGTACGTGTTGTTGGATGGTCAGTTGTATTACAAGACTGTTGAAGGAGTGCTGCTCAAATGCCTGGGGGCAGAAGAATCAGTAAAGCTGATGAGCGAAGTACATGATGGAGTCTGCGGTGCACATCAATCAGCTCACAAGATGAAGTGGATCATCAGGAGGACTGGTTACTATTGGCCTACGATGCTGGAAGATTGTTTCAAATATTACAAAGGGTGTCAAGAATGCCAGAAGTTTGGAAATATACAAAAGTCTCCAGTCTCTGCTATGAATCCTATAATTAAACCGTGGCCGTTTAGGGGATGGGGTATTGATCTAATCGGCCAAATCTACCCACCATCGAGCAAGGGTCACAAATGGATCTTGGTGGCGACTGATTACTTCACCAAGTGGGTAGAAGCCATTCCTTTGAGGAACGCCACTTCAGCTGACGTGATCGAATTTGTGAAGGAGCATATTATTTACAGGTTCGGCATACCTCAGACGATCACAACCGATCAGGGGACAATGTTCACTTCAGAGGAGTTTATGACCTTTGCTGACGACATGGGCATCAAGATTTATAATTCATCGCCGTATTACGCATAAGCCAACGGACAAGCAGAAGCCTCCAATAAAATTTTGATCAAGGTCATCAAGAAAAAGATTGAGCAGAACCCCAGAAAATGGTATTTGCATTTAAGCGAGGCACTGTGGGCATATCGCATGGCACAGCATGGGTCGATCAAGGCTTCACCTTATGAGCTAGTCTATGGACACGCTGCTGTCTTGCCATGGGAGATTCAGTCTGAGACACGGCGTGTCACGTTACAAAACAAGCTTACAGCCGGTGAATACAAAGACATTATGATGGACAGTTTAGAAGATTTGCACTGTCATCGGCTTAGGGCTTTGGAATACATTGAAAAGAATAAGGTACGGGTGGCCAAGTATTACAACACCAAGGTAAAAAGCAAGAGCTTCACCGAATCAGAGCTGGTATGGAAAGTCATTCTACCTATTGGTACCAAAGATAGCCGATTCGGTAAATGGTCGCCAAACTGGGAAGGCCCGTATCGTGTGGTGGAATGCGCTCCGGGTAATGCTTATATCCTTGAAGACTTGGAAGGGCAGAGACTCGCCAGAGCCATCAACGGGAAGCATCTGAAGAAACACTACCCTAGCATCCCAGTAGGGGGATAATAGCCGATTCATGTGAATCTGGCTCTAACAGCCGATGCCGTGCAAGCGGATCGCCTTCAGGACAAAATGGCCGACATCGTATTAACGAGTCGCCCTTAGCACAAAAAAAAGAGAAGAAAATAATAAAGGAAAATACATATATGTATCCGAACACATATGGAAATCAGATTGATGCTTTTGAAGGAAATTTTATTTCTGATTGTGCTTACAGGAGTCCTATTACATTCTAATCATGCGTGGCTTTATCTATAATGTCCTGGGCGTCGGTGACAGCCACGACCTCGTCGGCATGAGGGAAGAAGTTCGCCAGTTGGGCGCTGGCCTCCTCCATGTTCTGGCCCTCCGGGAACCCAGGCTCGACGGCTTCCAGAGCAATGCCGGAGCGGAGTCGCGCGGCTGTGAGAGCCCCAGTGGCGCCGTGACGAACGCCGGCCATGGCCACCTGGGAGACGCGGTGGTGAACATCCAGGAGCCGTTCCGCCTGCGTGTTGCCATGCGCATTAACGGCATTGGCGGTGGCCTCGGCGGCCACACGTAATTCTTCAAGCTGCGCGGTCAGGACTGCAAAAGAAAGAAGTGTCAGCATGGAGGTGATTGTTAGCACGTCACAATTCAAGTTGTTACTGGCCACTGCAGCGTCCGATTCGGCGAGTTGGGCTTGCACCCTGGCCACCTCGGTTTCGGCGGCCGTAAGGGCAGCGGCTTGGGCTTCGGTGACGCCCTGCAGCCGGCCATTCTCCTTCGTAGCCTCTGAGTAGAGGTTACGGTAATCCACCATCTGGTGATGGAATCGGCGACCGTCGGCGGCGGTGTAGGACCCGTCAGAAGACCCCGATTCTGATCCAGCGCTCGGGGCCGGATTTTGAGGGGGTTCCTGAGGAGGCGCAGTTCTGAGAGGCCGGGTGTCCACGCCAATCGGTGCTCCCGGTGGGAAAGGAATCACGCGGGCCTGACTGAAGGTTGACAAAGAAGCAAATGTGTCAGAATCGAAAGAAAACCAATGTCTTGGGTACAAACTGATTTACCTGCTGTAGATGGCTAACTGCCGGGGCGTCACCCAGCGACGACGGCCGTGATGCGGGTCAGCAGCGGCATCCGAGCCAGGGGTGGCTCCAGTGGCTGCAGGGACGGCTTGAGACGGCCCGGCACCGGTTCCCGAACCTCCGACGCCGGCAGTGCCCGCATCGCTGCGCAGGACGGTGATGGTCAAATTAGATCAGGTCGATCTATCAAGAAGTGAGCAGCAGCCTTACCCTAACCAGGCTTACAGGCGATGCCTCCGTTCACCCACGGCTCGTAGGCTCCGGGTGAAGCTGTCACCTTCGGCGGAACTTGAGGCCGGCCGCTTGCCGTGGTTTCCGTCGCTAGCCATGGATTTGGGGGATTTTGTTTTCTCTGGTCTGAGGAGAGAAGGCCGGGAGAGCGAAGGCTTCGATGTTGTGGTTGCTTGTCCAGGCCGAGTGTGTATTTATAAAGATGAGGGTATTGAGACGGTTCCTCCTCGGAAGGCGAGACGACGCGGCGGATCTTAGGTTGCGGTTAATCCGCGTTTCTTGAATCCGGAACAGTTGCCGAATCGGGGAGACGAAGCGCCGCCATCAATGGTCGCACACCGATCAGCTTTTGTGGGTCAGGCTGTTTAGCCGATCCTATTGTGAGTACCCACAAGCCGATTCGTGATGGATCTGGCTGAGGGGTTAGTTCCAAAGGAAAGCCGAACAAAGCCGATACTAAGAAGTACGCCTGAAAGCCGATTCGTATGCAGAACAGGTCAGACTATGTGATTGATTCTAAGGTACAAAGCAGTTCGAAAGCCGATTCGCATACAGAAGTATATCAGGCTGAACAGAGTCAGTGCGAAACAAGACAAAGTCGGTATTAAGGTGTAAAATCTAAATGCAGATCAGGCTAAGTTGTCTAATTCAGGGTGAACAGCACATGCCAAGCAGTATACCCATCATATTACAAAGATAATAAGGATCGAATCAGTTCTACTAATTCAGCACGGAGCGCGTGGCCAGCCTGCAACAGTTGTTGATCTCGGTTTTCAGTGAACTGCAACAAGTTTAGGCGTTGGCATGACTTTCTGTCTGCAACGATCAAGCTGCTGATTTTCTTCTTTTTCTGGGAGAGCTCGATCGTGCTGGTGGAGATGGTGATTTCGCGCTCACTGATAGCCGACTCAACTGCTTCCAATTCTTTTCTCAGCTGGTCTCGTCTTGTTTTCAATGTCACCAATTCTGTTTCGGCCGTACTGATGGAGGACTTGAGCGACCTGGCTCGATCGGCTAATCCGGTGGCTTCTTGTCTGTTGGTCGATTTGTTGCTCCTTAGCTGTTCAAGCTCTGCCAGGTTCTTGTGAGCAGTGATGATCCCTGATGCTGTAACTTTAAGATCGTCAAGTCTTTGCAGGGACTTCAAGGTTGACAAATTGGGTTGCTGCTGGATGAGTTCCATTATTTGATCAATCAGATCGGGATTCGAGGCCAGAGTGACCAGATCACCCTCTAGATGGGGTAACAGTGCACTTAGCCGATTGTTGAAATCTGGCTCTGAAAGTCTCTCGGAGGAGGAGGCCAGTTCATCTTTATCACAGAACTCTTCTATGTCGAATGGAAAGTTAGGAGACAAAGGCTTCGGTGCCTACAGTGCATACATTCTCTCATAAAAAAAGGTACAATATAGATTAATTGTTTTCTGGCAGAGATGGGATACCTGAATGGGGCCTGAAGGTTGTAGAGTTGATGCCGATGCTGTTTGTTCGACTAAAGCGGTTGTATCTTTTGCGGCATGCGGATCCTCGGTTGTCACTGCTCCAGGTAGTTGGGTTTCTGCAAACCAGAAGTAAGAACAGTATGGAAGCAAGGATAATTGCTAACAGCCGATTAGGTTTCAATGTATTCAAAAAAGGGAGCCGAGGGGGCAATTGGCCGAAACCTAGCTGTCTTGCTGCTATGTTTGGATGATAGAATTCATAAGAAGGATAGCTAGTTGCCTTGTCGCTTGCGCTCCGAAGGTGCTTGAAGTCTGCTGGCAAGGCACAGGGTTTGATGATTGCGTTCAAGATACTGATAGCCTCGTCGTCAGAGCACCCATTGTTGAATTTGAAGCTGGAGGGCGCTGGAAATTCATCTTCATCTTCATAAGGGAACCAGGTAGTAACATTTGGTCCCAAGCCCCTGTATAATGTTTCCAGCATATTGCCCTTTGAGGTTGAGATGGTTATGGCAGAGGCAGCTTCACCAAAACTTTGACAGCCTCTGGTTTTTGGGTCTTCCTCCTCTGAATACTCGGTGGATGGAAAGTTGAGGCCTTGGAGTTGTGTCCTTACCAGCTTATGCAGGTACAGGTTGAGCCATAGCTGTACTAGCCACCAAGGGCCTATTATGCATTGCACTTCTTCACCTATGATCAAGGAACTGAATACCCGGCTCATAAGCCTGTATGCTGCACCCAACAAGAGTTTGCCCAGGGGGATGGAGTGCCCTTGAGCCAGTTTCTCTGCTAAGACCCGATAAGGATATGCTGGCCCGGCAGTGGCGCCACAGAACACGAACTTTCAAGCCACATGGTCAAGAATGCGACATGTTCTTTCTCGCTGACAGAAGAGGAGCTTTTCTGGTGGTGTTGAATATAACCACTCCATCCTTTGTATGTGTCCAGCTTCGGGAAATACGGGTCCTTCTTGCCACTGGAGCAAAGATCCCAGAAATCATATGATCCAATAATCTGAAGCCCGGTGAGCATATGGATATCGCCCAGGGTAATGGTTTTTGGACTGTCTCCAAACACGAAAGCATTCAAGGAGTTGGACCAAAAATGACTGGCAGCGATCAGGAGCGGCTCATTCCTTGTCATCTCTGATAATGATAGGTCAAGACATTGGCTCAGATGGTGCATCTCCCAGCCAGCGCGCTTCTTCGCCGTGACGCGACGGAACCAGTTCCTCCACCCAGCAGGTGCGCTTGGCCAGTTTCTGAAAGATTTGGCCCAAGAGGAGGCGCCCATCATGGAGCTTCGGAATGGGAGCTGGTTGGTTTCTTGAATGATGAAGTCTTTGGGGATCGGATTGCCCATCGGGCCCAGATAGTAGGTATTGGGGATGTCCTTCAGTGGAATCAGAATATCATTCCTCAGCACCTGGATTTTAAAACTCGTACTCAGTGAGGTTGAAGAGGGATTCACAAATCAGGGGGCGGATCGATGAAATTGATACCTCAGGGACCTCGGAAGGAATCGCCATTAGCTTGGAAGTGATTTGACGGTGACGAATCGAAGCTGGCGGCGGCGAATCAAAACTAACAGCGGCAGATTGGAGCCCGTGGCGGAAGTTGCGACGGTTTAGGGTTTCGTTTTGGTGCAAAAGTTTGAAGTGCCGAGAGGGAAGCTGCGTTTTGGCTATTTGAAGGCTCAAGCGCTAATTTCGGAATAAACCAGTTTATTCCAAAATTGGGGGGCATGTGTTAACACCAAATTTTGGGCTGGGAGCCGATAGCCGATACCGGAGGAGGATAACCGATCTCGGAAGCAGATTCCGTCCAGCGGAAAGAGGGAAAATAGCCGATTGAACGGTGAATCGGTTATCGGGCGAAGGTGACAGGAGGCGTGCAGCGTCGGTATTGGTGACGTCATCCAGAGTCCGCACTGCCAAGATGCGATCACGATCGGAGTCCATTATGAAAGGGAAGTTGGGACTCCAAGTTACCTTAGATATAGGATAGTTTGTTGGTTTCCTTATCTATTAATGAGTTTTAATTCGATTAGGACTCTAGCTACGCTCAGGGTATAAATATAAGCCCTCAGCCATTGTAAAAAAACAACAACATCAATACAACACAACTTTCGGCTCCGACCAACAAACCCTAGAGTCAGTCGAGTCCGGCGAGTTACTTCATCCAGGCTGGGTGTCATCCGGTGGATGCAGGCTTGCTTGTAAGTATCGTCAACCCCCTGTTAAACTATGTCTTTTTAGCGTCATCCGGTGGACGTGGAAGCATGGCAGACCAGGGTCCTTGCTAAGCTCTATTTCTTTGGCGTCATCCGGTGGACGCGGGAAGCACAGTGAGTCAAGGATGATTCACGCTGGTTTACCCGATCAATCTGTGTTAACCGTCATCCGGTGGACGAGATACAGATTAGGACGGTTTTCACGCACGGATTAGTTATCGATTCGTGTTTGTTTGCTTGATTAATCTATTAGTTAATGTCATCCGGTACACAGGCTATAGATTGAGATGGTTTGCATGCATGGATTAGTTATCGGCTCTATTTAAATTTGGCAGTTTAGCTGGATTCATTAAGTTACCGATGTTGCTTATATTCATTGTTTATTATTTAAAGCAATCATCAATTTGCCCGTCTTGATCCATATGTGTCGGTTTATATCTAATAGATCTATATGTTCAATGAATTATGCTTGCCATCTGTTTTCTATTTATAAGATAGAATGCTTTGCACCAGCCGGTTGTATTTTGGATCTAGATTAGATACGGATCGCACTCAAGTAATAAAATAAATTTTGTCTAGATTCAAAGGTTAACGGATCTAAGTTGCAACTTCATCATGACTGCCTCGATTCGCTCGATCTCCACTGTTGCAAGATTGTGATTTAGATCCATTAGCCGGAGAGTTGAAACATTGTTTGCTTTATAGGCTTGTATGTTGCTCGTATACACTAAATCGGCTGAAATAGCCGATTTCTTCTTGTTTTACATTGAAACATCTTATGATCATGTCAGCTTGCTGTGACTACATCTTTTATAGCATATTTCCGTCCAATGGAAGTATATGTCATTGAATTCATGTCTGAATCGGTTAACTTGAGTTATAATGCATGTTTCGCTACAATCGGTTCATAACATAACGGAATCGGCTTTCTAGTCGATCTCCCATTACATCGGCTCTTCGAGCCATACAGTTGGAACTACCTGGACACACCGGTTAGTTCTGCCCTGTGATTACTGATTACTATCTTTTTCCTTGTCAATTGCAGGTCAAATTGACTGGCACGCTTGGGTGTTACTGACACTCTCAGACCGGGTTCGAAGCTAGCTGGATCTGCGAGAGCTTTACTGCCTCAAGGGTCGTTTCCGGCTTCGCTGGTGTGTTGGGCTTAGGGAACCACTTTTTTGCGCCAACAAATCCGCAAGCGCACGGAAGTACCGTTGTAGCACTTCACCCGGAAGTATTCAGGGTATCGTATTTTCCCAACGGAACGGCTTATGTTAGAGGTCTTTTAGCTAGTTGATCCTAGAAAAGATAGAAGGGATAACTTGGGTGGAGAGGATACACTAAGTCTGGAAACACTAAGTGAAGATGACTTTCCCACTACTTGCTTGCTTTAGGCCCACTGACGCAGCTGGTCTGCTAGCCGATACCAGTATCAGCGCTATTCCGCGGCTGAACGTGGGGGAGTTCAAATATGAGTGGACAGGGCTGTCACCACCTGCCACCTACCCCTCTGCCCGTGGGCGTGCGCAACATACGAAGGTAGACTCCGACTTAGACACCACGTCTACGAAGGCGACTACTACTCTAGCGATGGCCAGGAACTTCCGTCTCTATCAGGAGTCCTCTAACTAGAGCACCAGCCCCAAGAACGAGCGACGATCCCACAAACAAGTAGCTTTATAAAAGTAACTCACTTAATGGATCAAAACTAAAATGTATCACAAACCTCTTACTTCAAGTAGCAAGATGGTTGTAGAGGTACAAGTTGGATGTGAGAGCCGACAGGTCCGACACTTCGTCCACCCGAGGGTAGAACTGCTTCGACCCCGCTATCACTTCTCAAGCTTCTATCTCTCTCTCTAACCATATACTAGCCTAGCTAAAAGCTACACTAATGGAAAATGGTGGTACTCCCTTCTTCTTCTCTATTGTATCATGTTCTCATGGAGGGGGTGAGGGCCTCATTTTATAGCTCCACAGGTCGGTTTCGGCATAGATAAATATGGAAGGAGGTGAAACCGCCTTCAGGGAACCGCCATGAGCATTGTCACTGAAACTGGGCCCGGGAAGTGCCATCTGGGGGGCGCCCCCCCCGGGGGCGGTCGGTCCCTGGGAGGCGGCAACTGGCCACCGCCTTCGGGTGATTGGTTGCCCCCTGGGCTTGGGCCTTCCCCGCGGTTACGGATGGATCCCGTTTGATAGTTTGATAGGCTTTTCTCTTTTATTTGATTTGCGCCTTTTTTGAATATGCTTTCTGAAAGTGCGCATTCTGCATTTCCACGTGTTCGACCTGCAAGTCACATGTGCAACAAAACTTGTGGAAAGGTTAGATAAAAGCCCTACCGTCTATTTATTTTAGCATTAGAATGATGTTATATTTTGGTTGTTAAGGACCGCCAACAGCGCGCGTGTGTTTCTTCCTTTTTCTTCTCTCACATAGCTTCAACTAGATGGAGATAGCCCACACTTTTAAGTTGGCTTCACTCCATTTAGACTAGCAAGGTGGGACTAAAGTCCCCCACCATGTCACATATGCATGCATGTGTGAGTGGGCCTTTGGGATTTCTATGGAAATATTTGGGCCATAGCCCAAATCTTCTAACAATCCCCCACCATATCCCAAGGGCATGCGAGTCATACTCCCTATACCACAGTACTGTTAATATACCAGCTATTCAGTGGAGATCTGTTAAGATTGAACATCCACCTAGAACAACTAGATAGACCCACCCACAATTGCACAATAGACTAGGTCTTGAATTGGCAGTTTGGTGTGAATAGGCTTCTCTTGAAGTCTTGACTGATACTAGGCTGCCATAGCCAACCCCGCGAGTGGAGCGTATAAGTCATACTCCTATCTCACTTCATGAGTTTCTTAAAGAATTCTCAATTCTTATAAACTGCGACTAACAGTTGGGCTCACATACTCCCTCCGTTCCGAAATGTATGTCGTTTTCGGTTTTTGTGCCACAAGTTTGACTCGATTTGTACAAAATACGTGCAACATTTATATCTCCAAATAAATTTATTAAAAAACTAGATTCAAAGATCTTTCTAATGATACTAATTATGTATTATAAATGTTAATATTTTTAAATATATAATTGCCGGTAGTCGTTTCTTGGGAAGCGCAAACGACAGATATTTTGGAACGGAGGGAGTAGGTGTGTTCTTACAGGGATACTCTGTAGGATAGTATCTCGCTATAAAGCCTCAGAACACATTAAGACAAAGTCAACCTGCCTTACAGAAATGAGAGTACTGCATCTCCAGCGGAGTGGGTTAAAATAGAATTGTACTCTCCCGTCAACCAACAACTTATTCTTCCCATATCCTAAGTCACGGGATCTCCGATCACATAGGCTGGGTTACTACTGAGGTTAACTCACTTGGGGTCTCAATCCCATCTTGTTCGACGCATTGTCAATCACGGTACGTGATAGTCCCTTCGTAAAGGGATCTGCCAGGTTCTTAGCTATCAGGATATAATCCACAGCTATTACTCCGGATCTACTCAATTTCCTAACAGACTTTAGTCTACGCTTTACATGTTTGCTGGACTTTGCCTTATCCTAACTACTCTTCACCTTTGTGATCACTGTTTGATTATCACAATTAATAAGAATAGCAGGAATTGGTTTCTCAACCACTGGTAAGTCCATCAACAGTTCTTGTAACCATTCAGCTTCAGTAGAAGCTGTATCTAGAGCTGTGAGCTCTGCCTCCATTGTAGACTTTGTAAGTATTGTCTGCTTACAAGACCTCCAAGAGACAGCGCCACCACCCAAAGTGAATATGTATCCACTAGTGGCCTTAAGCTCATCAGCTTCTGTAATCCAATTTGAATCACTATATCCTTCGAGTACCCCGGGTACCCAGAATAGTGAATTGCATAACTCATAGTACCCTTTAGATAGCGCATTACTCGATCAATACCACGCCAATGATCAGTTCCTGGATTAGAGGAAAATCTGCTCAACTTGCTTACAGCAAATCAGATATCAGGGCGGGTCACGCTAGCTAGGTACATCAGAGAACCAATTATTTGGGAGTATCTCAAATGATCCTTACCTAGCCTCTTATTCTTTCGAAGTATTAGGCTAGGATCATAAGGTGTTAGGCAAGGTTTGCTATCCATATAGCCGAAACGGCTCAAAACCTTTTCCACATAATGAGACTGCAAAAGAGTAATTCCATTCTCATCCTTATTAAGTTTAATGTTGAGAATCACATCCGCTTCCGCCAAATCTTTCATGTCAAAGTTTTGGGATAAGAATGACTTTACATCATTAATCTCGTCGATACTTGTCCCAAAGATTAGTTTGTCATCAACATACAAGCACAGGATTACTCTTTTGCCCCCACCATAGCGGTAGTACACGCAAGTGTCGGCTTCATTTACTGCAAACCCAGCAGAGGTTAGAGTCTTATCAAACTTCTCATGCCACTGCTTGGGTGCCTGCTTTAAGCCGTACAAGGATTTGAGTAACCTGCACACCTTGCCCTCTTGTCCTTATGCTATAAATCCATCGGGCTGATCCATATAAATTTCTTCATCTAGCTCTCCATTAAGGAAAGCCGTCTTCACGTCCATCTGATGAACGAGAAGACCATGGGTAGCAGCCAAGGACAATAGCACTCGGATTGTATTTAATCTGGCAACCGGTGAGTAGGTATCAAAATAATCCTCGCCTTCCTTTTGTGTATAACTTTTAGCAACAAGCTTGGCCTTGTACTTTTCAATAGTACCATCAGGCCTAAACTTCTTCTTAAATACCCATTTACAGCCAATCGATTTGCAACCCACAGGTCTATCTATTACATTCCATGTACCATTTGCAGTAATTGAGTCCATTTCACTTCGAACAGCATCTTTCCATTATTCTGCATTTGGTGATGCATATACCTCTGCAATGGTAGTGGGTGTATCATCCACGAGATACACAGTGAAGTCTTCACCATAGGATTTTGCAACCCTTTGTCTCTTACTCCGTCTAGGAGCTACAACACTGTCATCCTCTTCGTTACCATGTGGAGTTATAATTGGTTCAACTATGGGTATTGGATCGGGAATAAATTCATTTGATGAACTGGGTAAAGAGTAAACATCTTTCATCGGGAATATATTTTCAATGAATGTAAGATCCCGTGACTCCAAAAGTGAATCAACTAAAATATCAGGCGTTTCTGATTTTATCACTAAGAACTTATACGCTGTGCTGCGGTGCGCGTATCCCAAAAGGATACAATCAACTGTCTTTGGTCTGAGCTTGCGCTTCTTATTAATTGGTATACTAACCATGGCCAAACAGCCCCAAGTGCGCAAGTAGTGGAGAGATGGTTTCCTCCCTTTCCATCCCTTGTACGGAGTCACATCACTATTTTTAGTAGGAACTCTTTTTAGAATGTGACATGCTGTCAAAACAGCCTCCACCCACCATGCCTTAGCCATACCGGATGTTCCTAACATGGCGTTCACCAAGTCCATTAACGTCTGGTTCTTTCTTTCGGCAACCCCATTAGATTGAGGCGAATATGGAGGTGTCCGTTTATGAATTATTCCATTCTTCGCACAGAAAAGATCAAATTCATTGGAGAAACACTCCCCGCCGCGATCAGACCTAACACGTTTGATTTTCTTTTCCAATTGATTCTCTACCTCAGCTTTATAAGTCTTAAAACATTCTAGCGCCTCATCTTTCATTTTTAGAAGAAATACATAACAATACTTAGTAGCATCATCAATTAAAGTCATGAAATATCTTTTTCCTCCTTTTATCAACACACCATTTATTTCACAAATATCAGAATGTATGAGCTCTAATAATGTCGTGCATCTCTCGTCTACATCCTTATCTGGCTTACGAGGTTGCTTTGCTTGCACACACGATTGACACTTAGAGCCTTTGACAGTAGAGAAATTCAGAATTAAACTCATACTGGATAGACGCGACATACAGCCAAAATTAATGTGACACAGATGTGAATGCCATATATCAGCCACCGAATTGTTTGAATCACACACATGGTTCACAACTTTATTACAGAAATCGGAGAGTGAAAAGCGGAACAAGCCTCCGCTATCATAGCCTTTGCCAATGAACTGGCAATATCTCGAAATGACTACTTTATTAGACTCGAACACCAGCTTGTACCCATCTCGACAAAGGAGGGATCCACTAACGAGGTTCTTCTTTATTGAAGGGGCATGCTGCACGTTCTTCAGCCGTACGATCTTTCCCGAAGTAAACTTCAGATCGACCGAACCAACACTAAGAACAGTGGCATGCGACCTGTTCCCCATCATGACGGTTGAACCTCAGATGTCCTGGTAAGATGAAAACATAGAGATATCAGTACAAACATGAATATTGGCTTCTGTATCTATCCACCAATCGTTAGATTGACATACACAAAATATGCTAGGTAAAGAATTACCGTACCCAGATCCGTTAGGATCGCCAATAGTCACGTTGGCAGATTTCTGCCCTTGCTGATTCTTCTTACCTTTGCGGTTCTTGCACTTCTTGATGAAGTGTCCAGTCTCACCGCAAACGAAGCACACAACTTCATCCGTGTTCATCTTCTTCTTCTTGAATTGAGTAGTCTGAACAGCCTTTTGCTTGTTCTTGCCAGCGTGCTGCATCACATTAGCGCTGGACTGCCCTTCTGGTGCTTTTGGTGGAGCATCCTTTGCCCGAGCCTTCTCTTCAACATCAAGACCAGCCAACAAATCCTCAACGGAGATTTTCTGTCTTTTATGTTTCAGAGCCGTGGCAAAGTTCCTCCATGACGGAGGTAATTTGGCAATAATTCCACCGGCCACAAATTTATCAGGCAAAGCATGACCGAGCTGTTAAAGTTCCCTAAAAATAAGTTGGAACTCATGAGCCTATTCCACGACCGAACGGTTTTTGTCGGTGCTAGTTTTAGCGGGTGCTAACACCGGCTAGTGAATTTGTGCTTTGCGGTTGAGGTTTCGGATGGTGTGCAAGGGAGAACACAGAGTTTATACTGGTTCTGGCCAAGAGGGCCCTACGTCCAGTGGAGAGGCGGATTGTGTTGCCTTGCACCGGGATGCTTGTTGTAGGGGTTACAAGCTGAGCGAGAGAGGGAAGTGCTCCCAAGTCTCTTGTGAGCGTGCAAGTGCGTACAAGTTGCATGTTGTTGTGTGTTGTGAAGTGGTGTGTTTGTGTGAGAGCTTGTGAGCTTGGTTGCCTGTGTGGCTAAGGCTGACCTCTGCTCTCCCTTTTATAGTCACAAGGGAGGGGCGAGGGCAGCGTGTACATCGCTATGCGTGTTACACTGGGGAGTTGTTGTCGCTGTTGACTGTCGTCAGCTTTGGTCTTGTTTCCGCGTCCTAGGGGTATGGCCGTAGTGTTTGTACGATCTTGGTGAGTTCCAAGGTGGCAACAGTCATCATGATTACGGCGTGGCGTTGTGTCACACCTGATGGCTGTCCTCGTGCATGATGTGACAAGAGGGTGAGTCGCCTCGGGGCGTCATCTCCCGAGGCTCGGTACTCCTGAAGGCGCGGTGGAACGGAGCAGGACAATAGCTTCCCTCAGGCATATTTTCGGCTTTCGGACAGTGTTTCCTGAGGGTCAGGTAGGCCCGGATGGAAGGCGTGCTCGTTCTTTCGAGTGGACAGCGCAGTAGGTGCTTTTCCCGTTCTTGCGTAGCCCGCTCGTCAGACGCTTGGACTGTCGTAGTCGTAGTTGGCAGATCCCGGCGCGAAACGGGGTGGAGCACCGTAGGCCATACTGGAGAGGGGATAGCCATAGTGGGTCTGTCAAATCCGTTGCCAGGGGAGGCCTGACAGGTAGTACGGCTGTCGTGCGCGTGCGAAGCACAGTCGCGTCGAGAATCTCGCCTGATGGGACAGTGCTTGGAAAGTGGTCAGAGAGGTCCCTTGTGGTCAAAGATTCCTCCGCTGACGTCAATTGTGCATTGGATGCTTCAGAACGGTTGCACTCGAGGGGGATGGGGTAGCGCCCGAGGGTGTTGCTTTCTCGAGCTCTCTTGGGGAGGCTTGGGCGAATCGGAAAACTGGCGCCCGAGGGTGCCGCTTTCCCGAGCTCCCTCGGGGAGGCTCGAGCGAACCGAAAAAGTGGCGCTCGAGGGTGCCGTTCGCTCGAGGGTAGGCTGGCGTTGATGCGGCGTCGTCATGGGCCTCCGTAAGCGCAGCCTTCACGGGCTTTCACTGGCTTTGCCTGGGCTAGACCGTGTTGGGAACATGTGTTTTTGCATCGAAGTTGGGTATCCCATACTTTGGTACCCGACAGTAGCCCCCGAGCCTGTGGCGGAGTGAAGGCACTCCTCCACAGGTTCAAGCTGGCTCTTCCTGTTGAGGAGATGAAATGTAGGTCATTTTCTCCGGTGGGTGCGCGCGAGCGCACCCGCCGGGTGTCGCCCCCGAGGCTTTGGAGGGATGTTATATCCCTCCAAAGGCTTAAAATCATGATTACGAGTCCTCGGGTGCTCTTTGATTTATTTAGGCGGGGTGATCCCTTGGAAACGGAGCCCCTGAGCCTCCCATCGTGAAAGGGAGGTCGTTCGGCAGTATTTCCAAGGTGCAGGATAAGTTCCCAAGCCTCCTTTTTCGTATCGGAGATCGATCGGGTTCTTCTCTGTCTTTTTCGTCAGTTCGACCTTCACGCTCTTTTTTCGGAAAGAGGAAGGTTTGGTCCGGCACGACTTCCCCGTTGGGGCACGAGTCGGCATTTCCGGTGAGCTACAAATGGGTTGGTCCAAGTGGAGGTCCGTGCCCCGTTCGTTGGGGGTCGGCTAGTGGCCTGAGCACACTCCAAAGGCTTCCCGAGGATCAATTAGTGGATGTCGGGTCCCTTCGATGGGTCCCGAGGGCCTGATGCCTCCCACGGAGGGATTCCACATAATTGACTCGCTACTGGGACTTGGACATAGCACGGGATGTCCCTTGTGACCCTCGGGCGTCGGGATACTGGCCGTTTTCGTGACCCATCCGCTTGCTGTCCCTATCTCGGTTTCCCTGGGGCGACAGTTCGAGCCACTGTGGGCCAGTCTTCGATCCCCTGGGAACGTAACGGGCGTCCGAGCCTGAGGTTCCTTCGTCGAGAAGGAGAATATATAATTGGAATCGAGGCGAACGGGCGTAATGATTTGGCTCACCTTATGAGGCACGAAGCCTGACGCACGCGACGATTCGGGGCAGTCAAGGCGGTTGCGTGTGCGAGGCGGGCGGCGTTGCTGGGATCGTGGCGGGTCCCACGCAGTTAATGCGGCGGATTCGCCGCATCTAACACGATTCGCCACTTGGGTATATAAGGAAAAATCATGATTTTTTCTTTCTACCCTAGCCATTCGCTTGCACAGCCGTTCGCCTTCCTGCTCCCGTCGTCCATCGTTTTGCCCTCGTTGTTGCTCGAGCGAGAAGCGCCGCCGCGGCCGCCATCGTTGTCTTTCCACAGCTCTTCTTCTCTAGCTCGCCATGGCTATCTCCCCCGTTGCCACCGATGCTGCTACCGCCGCCGCCAGCATACTCAGGATGGAGCCGTGGCCGCGGAGCACCGTGACGGAGGTGGACCTGGAGCGCCTCGTGGAGCTGGGGCTTCTACGCCCTCGCACCGACACGGAGCGTCCGGAGTGGGTCGTGCCGTTGAGCGACCATGACGAGCCGAACCCCGACGAGGGGTACGTATTGAGCTTCATCGCCTACCACGAGCATGGGCTCGGGTCGTCGCCGAGCCGCTTCTACCGGGCGCTCCTCTTCAACAACGAGCCGGAGGTCCACAACCTCACCCCTAACTCCTTCAAGCAGGCGTCGATTTACGTCGCCCTATGCGAAGGTTTCTTCGGGGTGCCTCCGCACTGGGACCTGTGGCGTCACATCTCCCGCGTCGACTGGTACACCAAGGCGGTTGGTGCGAAGAAGTCGCGGGAGATCCCGCGCGCGGGGGCTGCGGCTTCGTGATCCGCTCTGACTCGTACATCCCCTGCAAGGCCCCCTCCTCCAACAAGGGCTGGCACCACGGCTGGTTCTACCTCCGTAATGACGGGTACATCTTTCCCAAGTATACAGGAAGAGCGTTCATCGCTCCTCTTCCTCAGTGGGAGTGGGGGTGCCCGGCTAAGGAGGCCAAGCACCTGAATGTCTACTTCGACGCGCTCCAGGTGTTGCGCGATCGGGGTCTTACGGGAGCCGGCGTGGTGGGGCAGTTCCATGCGCGGACGGTGCTGCCGCTGATGGAGCGCAAGCTGGCGCTGAACCTGATGCTGATCGGCTCGCCGCGGGAGGGCACGGCGATGCTGACTCAGAACATCGGCGAGAAGGAAATCATGCGTCGCGTTAAGTACATGGTGGGCGGTCATCCTACCTGGGACGAGGTGAACCAGGTGCCCATACGCCCCCGCACGGGCTTCATCGCCCTGGTGACCACCGTTTGTCTCGCCGTCTTTGTGATTCCCCGGTCTTCTTCTAATTTCTTTTTCTTCTATCGCAGGGCCTTTCGAGGACCGGGAAATTTTCCCTTCCGCCTGTCCCGGAGGACAAGGCTCGGCAGACCCAGAACCACCTTCGGGACGAGGAGGCGAAGGCGAAGAAGGACGAGAAGACCGCGCTGAGGCAGAAAGAGCTCGGAAGACGGAGGAATCCTCCCAGCGCTGTCGCCGCCGTAGTGAGGCGGAGGAGCCGGAGGAGGACACCCTCTCCGACGAGGATGACGAAGAAGAAGATTTTTACGAGGAAAGTTTCATGGAGTTGGAATGGCCCTTTGTGGCCACAAAGCCCGCAGTGGGCGTCGACGAGCCTGGGAAGGCTCCGATGTCGGTGTCCGCCGGCGGAAGTGCCGGGGCTCGTGACCCGAGGCCCCAGGCAAAACTGCCGTAGACCGTGTCTGAAGGCGCGGTCTCTGGCAGCAAGACTATTGGAGCCATGGCTCCGCCTTCTAGCGGCCGTGACGGCCCGCTAGAGAGGCCGGGAACGGGCTCGAACCTGGCGCCCGAGCCAAGCCTGGCAGTTGCCGGCGGGACCGGGGGGTTCTTATTCCGGCGCACCCTCCCCGCCGACACGTCGTTGATCGGCGCGACGGCCGAAGGCGGGGGGAGCGGAGAGAAGACACCGCCCGTGCCGGAGATGCGTGGCGCTCGGACGGCGGATGTTGAGCCGAGGTCCGCCCAAACCCGGGCGCCCTCGCCGAGGGACGGCATCGTCAAGGCCACCCCTGGCGAGCAGACGAGACCCGTGCCCGAGGCCGAGCACGAGCGTGATGTGGAGGTGTTTCCTACCCCGCCACTGACGGCGCAGCTCACGCCGCCTGTCGTCCCACCGAGCGCGGGGGCGGTGAGGAGGAGGAGGGTGGTTCCGAAGACGAGGTAGGTGACTTTACCTGTTACTTCTTTTGTCAGGGATCCGTCCTGGCGTTACGAACGTTCCTTCCCTCCTTTGTTGTTTCAGGAAGCGCTCGGGGTCGGACCACTAGGTCTTGCACCTGAAGGTCCCAAAGGTGCGAGGTCATGACACGGCCGGGGGGAGTGCCCGATCGATGGATGAGGAAATCCATCCCCCCGCGGGTCCGGTGGTGGCGTCCGAGGTTCCTCCTTCGGGAGGGGTCGTTCCGGCTGTAGCCGCCGTCGTCACGCCCATTGCTGACGTGGAGGCGGTGCCAGCGCCGGCTCCCAAGACTTCGATCGTCAGCTCTGGAGACACCTCGGGAGAGTCAGCTGATGCCGCCCCCATGGAGCCTGCCGCCGTGGGTTCGTCGGTCGTGGATGTCATCGCGGCAGCTCCTCTCCCTCATGAGGAAGGCCCCTGAGCATTGGCACTGAGGCAGCCCCTGCCTCGGGAGTTGACCGCCTCCCGGATCGAGTGGGCGGACCGAGCAGATCCTCAAGCGCCGCCCATCTTCTCGCTCCGGGATGACCTCGAGGCTCCCAAATGGGATGCTGTTCAAGAGCTCAGGCTCAGCTCGGGGGCGGGTCTCCGTGCGATCACTGACGTCCTCGAGACGGAGCTCCCGGCCCAACTTCATGTGAGCCTTTGTATTTCGTAACCTTACCTGTGTGTATGAGTGTCGTTTTAACCGTCTCCGCTCCTCTCTCCTTTCTAGGACCTTATGCACACCTCCCGGGACAATTCCCGTTTCCTCCGCGGCAGGCTTGGACTCTGGAAGTAGTTTGACCTCAAGGGGAAAGCCCTTGCCCGTGCCCAGAGCGAGCTCGCCGCCGTGACCACCAAGTTCGCCGAAGTGAGTGTCGACAACACTATCTTGAAGGAGGAGGTCGAGGACGCGAAGGGCCGAGCTGCTGCCTCGGCGACACGGGTGTAGGAGCTGGAGGGCGCCCTGGCTGAGGCAACGAGGGAACGCGATGCCGCCCGATAGCTTGCCGCCGAGAAGACCTCTGCCACTGAAGCTTTGGCTTTCGACCTGAGTGAAACTCAGGCGGCATTGCGTCAGGCGGTTAGCGCGGCGGACTCGGCCCGGGAGGATGCACGGAAGGCTCGGGAGGAGGCTGGCGGTATGGGCAGCGTCGTGCTTTTCGTTCCGTTCGTCTTGGTTGCTCCTTGCGTTTTTGCTCACATCCCTGTTTTGCTCCCGCAGTTCCGCAGGCGGCTTATGACGATGAGGCGGCTGACCACCTGGAACTACAGAAGGCAGCGCGCTGTGTGTGACTCCATTGGCACCAGTGGGGAACCTTCGGGGGTCTCGCTTCAGAGCCGACTAGAGGCACTTTACAACAGCGTCGGCGGCCGGGTCAAGGAGGCCCTGCTGACGGGCGTCCAGAAGACATTGGCGGTCGTGAAGTCCCATTATGGGAACTTTGACGCCGGCCCTATCAGCGAAGGTGTCC
Source organism: Eremochloa ophiuroides (assembly GCA_038502445.1). Lineage (NCBI taxonomy): Eukaryota > Viridiplantae > Streptophyta > Magnoliopsida > Poales > Poaceae > Eremochloa > Eremochloa ophiuroides. The sequence continues at coordinate 5,882,126 of JAHLJS010000003.1, read as the reverse complement.
TTGAGGCCGATGACGCCGAGCTCCTGGCGCTGGAAGACTCGATGGAGGAACCCGGAGAAGCGCTGGCGAGCCTTTTTGAAGCCGAGGTTGAACTCCCTCCATTGGACCTGCCATGAAGATCAGTCGGGCCATAGTGCCCTTGTAGAAAACAACTTTTCGTGAGTGGTTGGTAGGAACAAACTTGTGGCCCTTCGTGGCCTTAACATTTATGTAAATGTTTGCTGCATGTTCATTTTCGATTCGTTTCGTGCTTTTTCCTTAGGCGTTTTTTCTTGCCGATCCTGTGCCCGGGCCATCGAGCCTTGGGGGACTTTTTTGGGTGTCGTAGCTTTAGCGGTGTAGACACGGGCGTAGTCCTAGGAGCTTTGGCAGGAAGAATCCTTGGAAAAAAGGTTTAGTTGTTTCTTCCCGAGCCTCCTCCCTTTGCCAAGCGTAGATCTTACAAGTTTTCTTCTGAGCGCGAGTTGGCCTTCGAACGCGGAGTGGCGAGGGGAGAGGCTGTAGCCCAGGGGCGTAAGCGGTCTCCTCGACTTGGCCGGCTTTGTCCTCTGGGACTTCTCTTACTCTTCCGAGTCTTATAAGTTCACGCTTGGTTTTAGGAGAGAAGCATGTTTTAGGAAGACAAAGTTTCAACGGATTTTGGAAATTTTGTGTTTTCGAAACCGTTGAGGCTCGGAAGAGTCTGGGGGTTCCCCCCGTCCTAGCCCTCGAGGGAGGGTCGGTCTTTCCATAGGTTAGGCCAAGCCTCTCTTTTCTAATGCGCGGTGAAATGAAAGATCATTTCGCTCCCAAGTGTAGGCTCGGATTAAAATCTAAAAATCTAGTAAAAAGAGTAGAAGTCGGGTCTTTTTATTGATTTCAAGATTTTACAAATTGTACAATGCTCGGAATCTTAAGGATAGAAGCAATGTAGCTGTTCGATGTTCAAGCGTTGCTGTAGACCTCGCCCTTCTCTTTTGCGAGCTTGTACGTCCCGGGCCGCAGCACTTGGGCGATGATGAACGGTCCTTCCCACGGCGGTGTAAGCTTGTGACGCTCATTGTTGCCCTGCCTGAGCCTCAGCATCAAGTCACCTACGCTGAAGGCTCGGCCTCGGATGCACCGAGCATGGTACTTGCGTAGTGATTGCTAGTACTTGGCCGAGTGCAACAAAGCCATGTCCCGAGCTTCGTCGACTTGGTCCAGAGCATCCTCCCGAGAGGTCTGATTGCCCTGTTCGTCGTAGGCTTGGACCCTCAGGGCGTCGTACTCCAAGTCTGTGGGAAGGACAGCCTTGGCGCCGTACGCCAGGAAGAAGGGCGTAAAGCCCATGGCTCGGCTCGGTGTAGTCCTGAGACTCCATATCACCGCCGGGATCTCGGTTAGCCACCTTTTGCTGAACTTGTTTAATCTGTTAAAGATTCTTGGCTTAAGACCTCGGAGAATCATGCCATTGGTACGTTCTACTTGGTCGTTCGTTCTTGGGTGGGCTACGGCCGCCCAGTCCACTCGTATGTGGTACTCGTCGCAGAAGGCCAGAAATTTCTTTCCGGTGAACTGGGTGCCGTTGTCAGTGATGATGGAGTTCGGGACACCAAACCGATGGACAATGTCGCTGAAGAATAACACCGCTTGTGCCGAGCTAATTTGGGCGATCGGCCGAGCTTCAATCCACTTAGAGAACTTGTCGATGGCAACAAGTAAGTGGGTGAAGCCCCCGGGCGCCTTCTTGAGGGGCCCAACAAGATCCAGTCCCCATACGGCAAAAGGCCATGTGAGGGGAATCGCCTAGAGAGCTTGAGCCGGGAGGTGCGTCTGCCGAGCGTAGTATTGGCATCCCTCACAGGAGCGTACCACCTCGGTAGCATCGGCCACGGCGGTTGGCCAGTAGAAACCTTGTCGAAAGGATTGCCGACGAGCGTCCTTGATGCAACGTGATGGCCGCAAGCTCCAGCATGTATCTTTTCAACTAGGCGCTTGCCTTGACTGAAGGGAATGCAGCACTGGAAGACTCCCGAGGGACTCCTTTGATAGAGGTCACCGTCGATCATTGTGAAAGACATGGCTTTACGTGCCAGCCATCGTGCTGTGGTTTTGTCCGAGGGTAAGACTCCTCGAACACGCCAGCTGACCAGCGGCTCGCGCCAGTCTGGGTTGTCGTCGTCCATCTCGGCTTCGTCTTCAGTTGCCTCGGCATCGATTTCCATTGCCTCGGCTTCGTCGACCTCAGCCTCGATCACGGGGCGTTCTTCTTTTCCCGAGGGACTCACAGCCCCCAAGGGGCTGCTACCGATTGACGGCTTGTAGAGGTCGTTGGCGAACACGCCCGTTGGGACCGTAGTCCTTTCGGACGCGATTTTCGCCAACTCGTCGGCCTTTTCGTTGTACCGACGTGCGACGTGGTTGAGCTCGAGGCCGTTAAATTTTTCCTCCAGAAGACGCATCCGGGGGTTGTGGCACGTCGACTCTTTCATCACCTAATCCACAACGAGCTGGGAGTCCCCCGAACCTCGAGGCGCTTGATTCCTAGCTCGACAGCAATGTGGAGCCCATTGACGAGTGCCTCGTACTCGGCTACGTTGTACGAGGCGGCGAACTGTAGCCGCAACAAATACTTGAGTCTGACCCCAAGGGGTGAGACGAAAATTATGCCTGCGTCGGCACCATTCTTCATCATCGACCCGTCGAAGTACATGACCCAACATTCGTTCTGAGTTGGTAGCGGTGGCAGTTGGGTTTCGGTCCACTCTGCCACGAAGTCTGCCAACACCTAGGACTTAATCGCCTTTCGAGGCGCATAGGTCATGCCGTCCCCCATGAGCTCGATTGCCCACTTGACGATTCTCCCGTAGTTTCCTAATTCTGGATCACCTCCCCGAGGGGGAAGGATGACACCACAGTCACGGGATGCGATTCAAAATAGTGCCGCAACTTCCGTCGAGCAAGGATGATCACGTACACCAACTTCTGGATCTGAGGGTAGCGTGTCTTGCTTTCGGACAAGACCTCGCTGATGAAGTAGACCGACCACTGTACCGGCAACGCGTGCCCTTCTTCTTGCCGTTCTACGACGATCGCTGCACTCACAACCTGGTTAGTAGCAGCGACATATAGCAAGAGATTCTCCTCTTTCATAGGGGGCATGAGGGCCGGTACTTTCGAAAGCAGAGCCTTAAGCCTTTCGAGGGCTTCCTAGGCCTCGGTGGTCCAGGTAAAATGCTCATTTTTCTTTAGCAACCGACACAAGGGAAGTCCCTTCTCGCCGAGCCTTGAATTGAATCGACTCAATGCCGCGAGACACCCCATGAGCTTTTGCACACCCTTGAGGTTCCGAATCGGACCCATCTGTATGATGGCCGATATCTTTTCCGGGTTGGCTTCGATGCCACGCTCGGAAACGATGAACCCGAGGAGCATGCCCCGAGGGACCCCGAAAACGCACTTCTCAGGGTTTAGTTTTATGTTCCGCTTCTTGAGGCATTCGAACGCCTCTTCGAGGTCTACTACTAAGTCGCCCGCCTTCCTAGATTTTATCACTATATCGTCTATGTAAGCCTCAACGGTTTGCCCGATGAGATCCCCAAAAACTTTGAGCATGCAACGCTGGTAAGTTGCGCCCGCGTTTTTGAGGCCAAATGGCATGGTTACGTAATAATATGTGCCGAAAGGAGTAATGAAAAAAGTCGCTAGTTCGTCAGACTCTTTCATACGAATCTGATGGTAACCGGAAAATACATCAAGAAAGTAAAGCCGTTCACAGCCAGCGGTGGAATCAACTATTTGATCAATGCGAGGTAATGGAAATATATACTTAGGACAAGCTTTATTTAAACTAGTGTAATCAACACACATTCTCCATTTTCTATTTTTCTTCTTAACCAAAACAGGATTAGCTAACCACTCTGGATGGAAGACCTCCTTGATGAATCCGGCCGCCAAAAGCTTCTGCACCTCCTCCCCGATGGCCCGGCGCTTCTCCTCGTCGAATCGGCGTAGGCGCTGCTTCACCGGCTTGGACCCGGCCCGGATGTCCAAGGAGTGCTCGGTGACCTCCCTCGAGATGCCCGGCATATCCGAGGGATTCCATGCAAACACGTCGGCATGCTTGCATAGGAAGTCGATGAGCACGGCCTCCTATTTCGGGTCAAGGGTGGTGCTGATCTTCAGCACCTTGCCATCGGGGGAGGTCGGGTTGAGGGGCACCTCCTTCACCCCCTCAGCGGGCTCAAAGGTGCCCGTGGCCTTCTTGGGGTCGGGAACCTCCTTTGCCATCTTCTCGAGAACGGCAATGAGGGCCTCAGACTCCACCAGCGCGCCGGCGTACTCGCAGCACACGACATCGCACTGGTACGCATGCTGGTAGGAAGCGCCGATGGTGATCACCCCCTTTGGCCCCGGCATCTTGAGCTTGAGGTAGGTGTAGTTCGGGACCGCCATGAATTTGGCGTAGCATGGCCTCCCGAGGATGGCGTGGTAGGTGCCATGGAAGCCCACCACTTCGAATGTCAGGACTTCCTTCCTGAAGTTGTCAGGAGTCTCGAGGTAAACGGGCAGGTCGATCTGCCCGAGGGGTTGCACGCTCTTCCCGGGCACTATCCCGTGGAACGGGGACGTCGTGGCCCGGAGGAGCGAGCGGCTGATCCCCATCGAGTCAAGGGTCTCAGCAAAGAGAATGTTGAGGCCGCTACCTCCATCCATGAGGACTTTGGTGAGCCTCGTGTTGCCGACGACGGAGTTGACAACGAGCGGGTAACGCCCCGGCGATGGGACGTAGTCCGGGTGATCGTCCTGACTGAAGGTGATGGCGTCGTGGGATCAGTCAAGGAAACGTGGTGTCTGGTTTGACGGAATAGACCTCCCGACGCTCGCGCTTTCGCTGTCGTGGCATAGGAGCGGTCCCGGGCCCGCCAAAGATCATGAGGCACTTGTCGACGGGCGGAAACTCATCGTCCATCCCGTCCTTGTCCTCCTGGTCCTTTGCAGGTCTTTTGCGGGCGTCGTCCCTGAACGCTTGCTGGCCGTAGTGCTTCTTGAGCATCACACACTGCCCAAGCGTGTGATGTACCGGACCCTGTTGGTAAGGGCACGGTTTGTTAAGCATCTCGTCGAAACGGCGCCGAGAGGGCCGTGCCCCCTTGGGCTCGGTGGCTGCCACGAGGGAGTCGTTGCGGAGGGGTGCCTTTCCCTTCCCTTTCTTCTTCTTGCTGTTTGGGCCTTGGGAGGAGGTGCCCTCGTGGGCCTCCTCCTTCCGTTTGCCCTTGGGGCCAGAGAAGAGGGCTCCCACCGCCTCGTCCCCCGAGGCGAAGCTGGTCGCAATATTCATGAGCTCGGAGACGCTGGTGGGGGTCTGGCGTCCCAGCTCATGAACGAGCTCTTTGCAGAAAGTTCCTGCAGCAAATCCTCCGACGACGTCGGAGTCGGTAACCTGGGGCAGCTCATTATACTGCTTGGAGAATCGCCGGATGTAGTCCCTGAGGGACTCGCCCGGCTTCTGTTTGCAGCTTCTGAGGTCCCAGAAATTGCCAGGGCGCACGTACGTGCCCTGGATGTTCCCTAGGAAGATCTTGACCAGATCGCTCCAGTCAAAGATCAGCCGCGGGGGGAGATGCTCTAGCCAGGCTCTTGTAGAGTCGGCGAGGAACAAGGGTAGGTTGCGAATGATGATGAGATCATCCTGCGCACCGCCGAGCTAGCACGCAAGACGATAGTCCACTAGCCACAGTTCGGGGTTGATTTCCCCCGAATACTTGGCTATGTTGGCCAGCTGTCGAAACCGGGGCGGGAATCTGGCCCTTCGGATGGCCTCGCTGAAGACGCGAGGACCCGAGGGCTCGGGTGACGGCTCGCGGTCCTCATCCGAGTCATAGCGCCCGCCCCGATGGACGTTGTAGCCTCGTGCGGCTCCATCGGCCTTCCGCCGACCGCAAGCTTGAGGGATGGCTCGGGCGTCGACGTCCTTGCCAAGCCGTTGGTGAACCGACGGGGCCCTTGGGACCTCGGGATGCACCGAGGTCTCTTGCTCGTGGCGCGCCGCACCGCCATGTTGGTGGCATTCAGCACCGCGATGGCGTGACGCTGAACTCTCCGCCTGGAGAACGGCTGCGTCCTCCAGGAGATCCTTGAGCTGGTTCCTGAGCTGCCGCGCCTCCTCGGTGGAGGGCTCGGGCATGCTCCGGAGCAGCATTGCCGCCTCCATGAGTTTGCGGCTTGCTCGTGGTGGGGCTCCCGGTGTCCCGGCTCCATCGTCGGCAATGATACGAGCCTGAACGTCCCGGGCCCGGCGACGAGCTGCTCCGCCGGTGCCTTGCTGCTCCTCGCGCTCGAGCGCGGCTCGTAGCTGGGTGAGGCGCAGGTGGTCCTCATCCATCCGCGTCTCAAGTTCTCGGAGCTGCTCTAGCTCCGGAGACTGGTACGCGGGGCGAGACGTCCCAGCCCCCGGGTCCTGTGGCGGGGCTGACCGTGCAGGCTGCGGAGCGGCCGGCGGAGGAGTGTGTTGCTGAAACTGTGGCTGGAGCAGAGGAGGTGCTTCGTTGTCGTCCTCCGAATGGACGTCCTCCACCCGGTCATCGTCGGGGTGCACCAAGTGGTAGCATTCCCGAGCGAGGTCGATGTAGGACTGGTCGGAGTCGGTGACGATGCTCGGGGCGTCTTCCCATGAGTCACCGGGGTGGACGGTGAAGGCCACGTTCGCCCAGAACTCGTCGTCGTCGTCGCTGAGGCCCAGCAGTGACGGTGAGGTCTAGCCGCGACGTTCCCACTCCTCCGAGTATTCTCGTGGAGTGGGACTGTTAGTGAAGTCCGTCTCCCTCCCGCCATACGCCCTGGGACTGCTCCCGGGAGAAGATGGTGGGGAGGCCACGTGATCGCCCACGAGGTCGTCCAGACGCTCGAGGCGATGGACAGGTGTCTCCACCAAGTCACGCAGCAAGGCGCGGACTGCGCGAACGTGGGCGTCCACAGCGCTTTGGAGCCCAAAGAGAGATGGCAGCCCCGTCGCCCTCCCCCTAAATGAGGGTGGAGAGAGAGCCCTGTCGACGCCGCGATCCCACCCCCGCCTGGCCTTCGGGCGGTTGGCAGGTGTGCTACCGCCGGCGTCGGAGATGTCGAGGTGGCGGCCGGCATGGAGTTGGCGTCCCCTACTAGGGGCACCTAGTTGGCCGCGCTACCCGCGACCAGGGACAGGTTGGTGCGGTTGCGCCTCCTCCACCTGGTCCGCCGGGGGTGGCGTGCGGCGTTCCTCTCGTCCTCTGGGACAGGCGGAAGCGTCGCCGTGGTCCCTTCCCCGGCCACCTGATGGGCCGGAGTCCGGACGATGATGATGTGGGGCTCGGCCGGGCGCAGGTTTATCTCAAGCCCTTGGCCAGTGGCCATTAACTCAAGACTCCTGAACCGGAGCACCACGCCAGCAGGAAGCGTATTGGAGCTGTCAGCCATCCAGAACTTGAGTCAACACGCAAAAGGCCCCTACCAGGCGCGTCAACTGTCGATGCTATTTTTAGCGGGTGTTAAGACCGGTTAGTGAATTTGTGCTTTGCGGTTGAGGTTTCGGATGGTGTGCAAGGGGAACACAGAGTTTATACTGGCTCAGGCCAAGAGGGCCCTACGTCCAGTGGAGAGGCGGATCGTGTTGCCTTGCACCGGGGTGGTTGTTGTAGGGGTTACAAGCTGAGCGAGAGATTGAAGTGCTCCCAAGTCTCTTGTGAGCGTGCAAGTGCGTACAGGTTGCTTGTTGTTGTGTGTTGTGAAGTGGTGTGTTTGTGTGAGAGCTTGTGAGCTTGGGTGCCTTTGTGCCTAAGGCTGACCCCTGCTCTCCCTTTTATAGTCACAAGGGAGGGGCGAGGGCAGCGCGTACATCGCTATGCATGTTACACTGGGGAGTTGTTGTCGCTGTTGACAGTCGTCAGCTTCGGTCTTGTCTCCACGTCCCAGGGGTATGGCCATAGTGTTCGTACGATCTTGGTGAGTTCCAAGGTGGCAATAGTCGTCGTGATTACGGCACGGCGTAGTGTCACACCTGATGGCTGTCCTCGTGCATGATGTGACAAGAGGGTGAGTCACCTCGGGGTGTCATCTCCCAAGGCTCGGTACTCCTGAAGGCGCGGTGGAACGGAGCAGGATGACACCTTCCCTCGAGCGTATTTCCGGCTTTCGGACAGTGTTTCCCGAGGGTCAGGTGGGCCCGGATGGAAGGCGTGCTCGTCCTTTCGAGTGGACAGCGCAGTAGGTGCATTTCCCGTTCTTGCGTAGCCCGCTCGTGAGACGTTTGGACTGTCGTAGTCGTAGTTGGTAGATTCCGGGGCGAAATGGGGCGGAGCACCGTAGACCATACTGGAGAGGGGATAGCCGTAGTGGGTCTATCAAATCCGTTGCCAGGGGAGGCCTGACAGGTGGTATGACCGTCGTGCGCGTGCGAAGCACAGTCGCGTCGAGAATCTCGCCTGACGGGACAGTGCTTGTAAAGTGATTAGAGAGGTCCCTTGTGGTCCAAGATTGCTCCGCTGACGTCAATTGTGCATTGGATGGTTCAGAAAGGTTGCGCTCGAGGGGGATAGGGTAGCTCGGGCGAATCGGAGAATCGGCGCCCAAGGGTGTTGTTTTCCCGAGCTCTCTCGGGGAGGCTCGGGCGAATCGGAAAATTGGCGCCCGAGGGTGCCGCTTTTCCGAGCTCCCTCGGGGAGGTTCAGGCGAATCGGAAAAGTGGTGCCCGAGGGTGCTGTTCGCTCGAGGGTAGGCTGGCACTGATGCGGCGTCGTCATGGGCCTCCGTAAGCGCGGCCTTCGCGGGCTTCCACTGGCTTTGCCTGGGCTGGGCCTGTTGGGAATATGTATTTTTGCATCGAAGTTGGGTACCCCATACTTTGGTACTCGACAGTTTTCAACCATTTTGTAGTCGTGATACTTCTCCATCACGTACAGCTCGTGCCCAGCATCTGCAGCACCGAACTTGTATTCGAGTGCCTCCCACAGTTCAGCAGCACTCTTGATGTTCATGTAAACATCACACAACTGGTCAAAGTGAACGCTAAGAACGCATCCGACGAAAATCGTCATAGCCGCAGTAAACTCCTGCACCTTTTTCTCAGATCCGAGAGGTAGTGCGGGAGGATTACTCACGACCCAAAACACGCCCATAGCCGTCAGCCACAACTGAGCCCTCGTCTGCCATCTCTTGAAATTCACACCCGTGAACTTCTCGGGTTTCATCGCATCAGAGTATCCCTTAGTCATCGCTAAATGCCTATCAGATTTTTGATTGTCGGAAATAATAGCAATTTAGCGATGCACAAATTAATTCCGACAATGAGAAAAAGACCAACAGCGTGTAAATCATATTTGAGATCTAACACTAGCACTACGATCTGAGACAAATTCACGCCATATAGTGCTAGCAACAGAAAGGATGCGAGAACGAACAACAGAGAGAGAGCGGACATCCTTACAGTGGGGTTGTCGGCGCTAACAGCGCAAAAGAAGACAAAGCAGACCGTCGATGGAGATCAGCGAACACCGGGCGTAGAGGGAAGAAGACGTCCAGCAAGCAGTCACGACGGTGCTTCCTAAAATCCTGATACGCCCCCTACCCCGTGCAGGGACATGAGAGGACGTCGGCTTCGGAGCCACCTCTCCCGGCGTCGATGGCGGGATGGGGAAGACGGCGGCAGCGCAACAAAGTGGAACGGGGAGAGATAAATTTCTCGGTGTACTGAGGACGACGTCTCGCCCTTTATTTATACACGCGCTCGCGTCGCAGCAAATAGGAAACCAATTAGCCGCTCAATCACAGTCATTATGATAATTAACCCGGCGAGGCAAGGCGAGCGAGCGCGCGCGTGTTTCTTCCTTTTCCCTCTCTCACATAGCTTCAACTAGATGGAGATAGCCCACACTTTTAAGTTGGCTTCACTCCATTTAGACTAGTAAGGTGGGACTAAAGTCCCCCACCATATCATATATGCATGCATGTGTGAGTGGGCCTTTGAAATTTCTATAAAGATATTTAGGCCATAGCCCAAATATTCTAACAGCAACTACCTCAGAGTAACCAATGAACATCACAGCAACAGACACTTCACAGCGAGCAACAAACATCTCGGTGACCACATCACAGCAACCAACCGACACAGACATCGCCACTTTGAGACCGGCCAGTATTGTCACACATCTAGTTAACATTTATAACTAAGATAACAACATACAGCAACACTCGAAACAGCTGCTAAGCCTCCATCTCCAGGCCGTCCGTCCTCCTGCACGATAGCCTCGAGCTGCTTGTCCAGCCTCTTGTTGTCCAGGCGCGTTGCAGCCTGGATGGCCTTGCTTGCCTGCTCAGGTAGCTCAGCTGCGTACAAGTCCAGATACTCAGTCAAAGCTTCATCTTGCGGCTGATGGTTGGTGTTGTCGATGAAACTCAGCTCACCGTAGTATTCATCAGTATACGGTATATGCAGTTACGTTCAAGTTTAAAAATCATCGTATATCACAAACCAATTCAAGCAAAACCAATCTTCCCATTACACAAAGATCGATCGAATCGCAATAGAACACGTACACGCTACGCTGGCACGGGTTTGTGCTGTCGACATGCCTCACGCACTGACTAGCTAGCTAGATGCATCTGACCGGCAGTCCAGCAGCTGCGCCACCGGCGCCGCCGCCGGCCGGTTTAGCTTTCTCGGGGAAGAAGCTGACGGGGCTGCAGGAGACCTTGATGTCGTAGAGCCTTGTCCTGGCGACGCCAACCCTGAACCTGGCCTGCGCGGTGACCACGACGGAGAACCGGTTGGTCATGTTGCCAGTGTAGGCCTGGATCCAGGACGCGCCCACCAGGGTCACCGTCGCGTCGATGGCGGCGAGCCCCGCCGCCGGCGGCGGCCGCAGCGGCATGCGCGTCGTCACCGTCGCCCGCACCCAGTTGTCCCACTGGCCCCCCGGCGCCGTGCTGTTGCTCACGTCCACGAACATGCTCTCGTACGTCACCGTTGCGCGCCGGCTGCTGGGGTTGTCGGCGGCGAGGGTGAGGCTGAGCTCCAGGCTGCCGCCGTCGTCGCCGGAGCCGGACCTGTTGTGGTGGAAGTTATTGCCCGTGCGCTCGACGGAGAAGGCGATGCGCGCCGGGCGGAGCACCACGAAGCAGCCGGTGACGATGGCCGCCGCCGCGAGCGTCAAGAGGAGAGCCGCCAGCGTGTAGCGCTTCGCGTTCACGGCCTTCAGATCCGCTGCCGTCGCCGGTGCTGCTGGTGGTGGCGCCATTGTTGCGCAGCGCTTGCTGCTCGAACTAGCGTGATGTGCAGTGTGTGCTTTCTTACTTCTCCAGTACTCCTAGTTGATTGCTTGCACGCGCTCGGGCAGAACCGCAGAATGGAGCTATTGAAGAACGAAGCCTAGCGGTACGGTATCCATGATTGCGTACATTTATACAGTACATAAGAAAGTACTATATGCGGTGGATATAATACTAGTGTTAGGTATTAGTACAAACTATATAATAATGTAACTATGGGCGACAACATGTGTCTCTGTGTATATATATATATATATACCCTCCGTCTCTAAAAATATGAAATCCTAGCATTCAACTTTTGTCTCAAAAAAGATGTGATCCTATCCAGGGTTAGCGTATACGGGGTACAAAAGCTGTTGTGGTAAGTGAAACAAACAGCAGCAGTAAGAGCCCCAACCCCATGCATGGGCTGCCACCTGTCTCCTGTCCACTCGTTCTTCTAGAACGCTCTAACACAAGCTCGTTCTCCAGCTAAGCTTTCTCTCACAATCTATTGTCATCAGGAGTTAAAGATAGGGACATTTTGGTAATTTCACTTGGTCCTTGGTTTCCGTGCATAGACCTATAATTACATGCTTTTAGAGACGGAGGGAGTATATATATCATATGTGCCTGAAAATGCATTGTTATATATGGATCAAGGTTTTAAATCGTCAACTAAGACATCTTAGCGGCAGGATGCTGTTACGTACTTAGCGGACTATAGCCGGTATTTAATGCGCTATAGCGGGCTAAATGATATAGCGGCTGCCCTTTCTAACAGCTATATAGCCGGCTATTTAAAACCTTGATATGGATGGCTACGAACTGCTATATAATTAATGTAGGAGTATCATTTATTTTTCGCTAAATCTCTTTCTCACCTAAGTGAGTTTTGTCATCTTGTCGCTCAATTTCCTTATCGTCGTCGATTTGGTGCTGTCAACGGATTTAATTGCGTCGCAAATGTAGATGGCACGGAGTTCAAAATGTCAAACTCAATGCGATAGTGGGAGTAGGCTTTTGCCTGACGAATTCAATGCATGTCCATGTATGTGATCGACGGTTGTGAGGTGAGGACTAATAAGGAGTCTTGACTTGAGATCTGAGGTGCGTCGGTCCTCCTCCTCGCTCGTCCAGTAGAGCTACCTAACCAGGGGGGCCGACGACGACGACTGGCCGGCCGGGCACGGTCTTTCGTCTTCGGCACGGCCGGCCGGCAACGTCGAGGACGGTACGGTGGAGCAGATCGATGGGTCGACTGGCTCCGGTGTCCCCGCCAGCATCGTTTGCGCAGAAGCACACAGTGCCACAGTGGCGGCGTAGTCGTCGCGTGTAGCAGTCGCTGGCTGCATTAGATGGGGCCATGTAAATTGCAATTATAAATGTTACGGTACATATGTTGAATATTAAATATAAATAAAATATATGTATGTTTGTACTTTTTGCATGTACATCACGAGACGAATCTTTTAAGTTTATTTAGACCATGATTGAATAAAAGTTGTCAAATATAAACGAATATGCTATAATATAGAATTATAACTGCAACTGGGATTAAACGGGGCCGGACTCGTGCTGACATGCGCTGCACACTATAGTCAGACCTCGTACTATGCTTTGGCCAATACTCCCTCCGTCTACTGTTAACTTCTAAAGTTAAAAAAAATATACAAATAAATGATCTCGATGGCATCTGGATGACACCAGACTGGGACTGCCCGGCTGCAAAAGTTGCGGAGGGAAAAAAAATGCAAACCTGCCGAGTACTCCTGTCCAGACGTAAACGGAGGCAAACTGTTGATGTTTTGTCTATAGTCTGCGTCGGTGAAATTGTGGCCACACATTTGTGTTGTGGCTTCATTGCAGCAGTGATGTCAGTCTCCACTTTTTAAGATAGACGGAGGGAGGAGATTGAAGGTCACCCACCATGTACGTCCATGTGGGCGCTAGCTGTGCCAAGTAGGCTAGCAGCTGTGAATTCTAGGGCAGGCATCCATCCTGAGCAGATGGGGCCGGGTGGGGGAGGAGTGCAGTCAGGGAAAAGTTATTGAAAGTTATTTTTGCTCGAAAGAGTATATGATTTTACACTTATCTTCTTTAGATGTGTATTAAGAAGTGTGTAGATCAATGTAGTATTAAGACGTGTGTGCACACTTCTCAGCTATCGATGTGAGACCATATGCTTGAGCAGAAAAACCGCTTCGGCCAGCCAGAGCTAGGGCCATGAATGCATGTGAGTGACCATCGGCTGCAGGCAGGCTGCAGGCCTGCAGCAGACTAGCAGAGGCGGCGTCAATGCGCTTCTGCCTGCGCCTGTACAGCTCATCAACCCGCTTCAGCAGTTTCTTTCGCTAGCAGCCTGCTAGGTGTTCATCATCTCTTGGAAGCTACCGCCATGCCCCTGCGGCCTGCGTGCAGCTTGCATTGGACGTGTGCCAACACTTGTGGAAAGAGCACCCATTGGCCATTTGGCCGTTGTCTGCCGCTGCATCAGCTGGTTTTAAGCTGCTGACATCATCTCGGATGCGTCACCTGCTCACAATAAGGAACGAGGGGTATCTATCATCATATGTGTGACTCATACGGAAGCTAAGCCTGCATACACTCATAAGTTATCATATATGTGTGTCTCTTATATTTCATATCGTCCGTCCTTCTTCCATGAAGCTCATAGTACATTGCTATGGAATGCAAATCGGCAGAAATTTAGGGAAAAAACATTTTAAACATAAAACAACAAAAAAAAAGAAAGGTAATTTTTTAGAAAGACGGCACTACTACTCAAACTACTCTGGGCCAGTCTACTCAGAAAAACCAGAAGTAAAACGGAAAAAAGCACGCTCCGCACACAATTGAAAACAAGGAAGAAAATGAACTCCTATACATGTCTAAACGCCAGTTCAAACTGTTGGATATCGTCTTTGAATAAAAGAGCCAAATTGGTAGATTTCAAAGAGAAACGACTAAACATACAGATAAACAAAAAAGAACCAAAAGAAAAGGAACAGAGAAGCATTTAAGTAATCCAAATGACCATTCTTGTTTATGAATAAAAATTTACACCAATTAAACACAACATTTACATCTAAATAACAATAGTAAAATATGGTCAATAAGATATAATCTGCGCGTTCATAGTGGACAACGTGTGGCCTATACTGAGTAGTACTAGGGTGCAAATTAAACGCTAGCTGTCGTCGCCGCTCTCTCTCATGCATCAATATGAGTGTACGACCACTGATGATTCATTGAACGACACCCACAGCCGATCCTGCAGGCGAACACCCCGGGCCGGCCAGCCGGCCGGCTAGCCGATCGTGGGCTAGCCGATCGTGACCCGGCCATCATCTGCTCGTCGTCGACGCTGCCGGCGCCATGATTCATGATGAGGCTCCGGCAGAAGAAGCCTGAGTTGCAATGAGGGTGGGTTTAGTTCGCGAAAAGTGTGGTGAAAATCATTGTAGCACATGGAGAATCTTTTCTAATAAGTGTCCAATCATGGTCTAAATAGACTTAAAAGATTCGTTTCGAGAAAAACAGGTAAATTGTGCAAACATGCAACAACTGCTACTACATTTAATGTTCCATGTACGCATCCAAAAATTTGATGTAACGGGAAATCTGAAATTTTTTTAACGCATGTTCTTTTGGCTGAAAAATAAGCGTTGATTTCGGCTTGTGCTGATTTGTTGTGAGAGAAAAATACTGTTTCGTGGCTGAAAATAAACGCTGATTGGCAGGGCCTGAATTGATATTGGTCCATGCCTGCTGGCCATGGCCATTAGATAGCCATGCATGCATGCCCGCAATTGATGCACAGTTGGCCGGACGGTGCACGCATACGTACTGTCCAGTATACAGTAGAGGCCGAGGCCCTGTTTTTACATGCACTTTCAAATTTGTCGACATACGTATGAATCATTAAATGTAAATAAAATTTTTATACGTTTGCACGGTTTACATGTAAATCACGAGACGAATCTTTTAAGCCTACTTAAGTCATGATTAGATACTTATTATAAAAGACTCCCCGCTTAAAATTCCAAAACAAAATGCATCTAAACGGACAGAGTTGAAGGGGTAGAAGAAAGAGTGACGCTGCAGAGCACACAGTACTGTACTAGCTAAACGACGACGACGGCCTGATTGAAATGCATGGTATTCATCATGACACAGAGGTCACCACCTACTCCTCCATGTAAAAAAAATCGCTAAGTTCATAGAGCAGCAGTTTCAGTCCAAAATGGATCAAGTTACTGCTTTGGAAAGATCAATATGGAATAACCAAGATTGGAATTTCTAGAACTGCATTCCTTTGCAAAGAACAAATCTATAACCCTGCAAAAAGCCTACAACCAAGCTGAGGTCTCCAATCTCTTGCATTTGCCATTCTCTATGGAAGCCTACACTACTGGAAACTTGAAATTCCCTGACCAACGTCAGGCAAAACTGGAATTACCCTGTCGAGCTAGCCCTGACAGTATTTTTATTTTCCCTGATGGTTTGACGATATTTTTATTTTTTATGACGATACGTACATTTTCATGACGATATTTTTATTTTCGCACCGTAATAGAATTTCAAGTTTCCAGTAGTGCTATACCCAACTGCACCAAATTGTGCCAAGGACGATTCAGAATTTGAACTTGACTGAAGAAAATGATTCATGGGGTTACATCTGGGGTCAAATCTGTTCTCATCCTCAAAGGCATACAAAGCCTTGGCAGGACAGACTGATGCTCAACAAAAGCTTTTCAGATGGCTCTGGAAGTCTTTCAATCAACCAAGACACACAGTTTTTACTGGTTGCTTCTTCGAGACAGGTTGAGTACAAGGAACATTTTGTGAAGAAAAAAATATTATACTTGAGAGCTATATAATTGTGTACTTTGTAAGAGTCAACTTGAGGAAACCTTCGAACATCTCTTCTTTTTTGCCCACTAGCTACTAATTGTTGGGCTCTTCTAGCCATTCACTTTTTGGATGACCTTTCAAGATTTCAGGCACTTGAAGCTTTCAAACTCTTCAACAAGGCGTTCTTTATGGAGGTTTTTATCTTGTTCTGCTTGAGTATTTGGGCCGAGAAAAATGATCTGGATCTTCAAAGGTCTTCAACCAATTGTTATGAAGTGCAAAGCAAACTTTAGGAAGGAGCTAGCTCTGCTTTGTTTCAGAGTTAGAAGTAGATCAGAAATGACCTTTGTTCAATGGTAGAGTCCCTATAGTTTTTAAAATGGTGGCTGTTTCTCTGTACTGTGGGACTTGACTTGTCCCCTTTTCTATCTCTCTTTCAAGGTTCCATGAGAACTTTTTGCCTTGCTTACATCAATTATTGTAATTCATCCGTTTTTGTTTATTTTTTTAAATAAATTTTAGTAGGGGCTTTTCCCATCCTGTTCATTATAAAAAAAAAGAGATGCGTGCAAATCAAATTTTCTTAATTTGACTAAATTTGTAACAAATACAAGCAACATTTATAACTCTAAATAAATTTATTTTAAAAATATATTTAAAAATCTATAAATGATATTAATTATGTAATATAAATATTAATATTTTACTATATATATTTGGTCAAAGTTAAATATTGATGATATTAATTATGTAATATAAATATTAATATTCTGTTATATATTTGGTCAAAGTTAAAGATTGCCGATTTTTTTTTGGCGAACATCCCGGAAGCCTGCATGCTCTCTGTTAGGCCGAGACAGTACTCTATTCAAGAAAACATGTAATTTTAGCACAATACGATGTTTTAGTGTATCAAGTTTCATCAATTATAAATAAAAAACTATAAATAATTATAAAGTCAAATAAACACTATCAAATTAATTATGAATGCATTTTTATAATAAATTAATTTGGAGTCATAAGTATAAATACAATTCACTGTAAACTTGGTTAAACATAGGACTAGATTATTTAACACGCAATCCATAGTTTTCTTCGACGGAGTGAGAGTGAGTACAGAACTAGCTGTTGACTGCACCAAACAGCGTACCATTACCATCAATGGCACCATGCAGGCACAGGAAGGTAGTGATGATTGATGACTGCGACTACGACGACTTGTTCCAGCTCGATGTTCTTCCTCATCACCGTCGGCAGGGAAGGATCTCAACGTGCCACCGGCCGGAGGTGTTTTGCCGCCAGCACTGCACGCTGCGTGATGGATACTCCCGCACCTTGTTGTGAACCAAGTGAGACTTTGCCTGAATTTGTTGTCACTTTAAAAGGGGAAAATGTGTGACATTGCCAATGACAGACGACCGAGACCTTGCTGCTCGCTTCCCTGGTCAGCATGTGCTTGCTGGCCTTCGCCTTCCTCGCTATATAGGCCACCTCCACCGCCCAACCAAACAAGCTTTGTAGTCGTAGCACTGAAGGAGAGAAATTCCTGAAAAAACCAAGCTTTTGTGAGCTACTACACCGCACTACCTGCAGGAGCAATGGCCGCATTTAGTAACCAGACGCTGAACATGGACTGGTGCCCGCCGTCCATCGACAGGTACATCAAGAACCTGACGTCCTCCTACACGGAGAAGAGCAACGAGGCGAGCATGGTGTCCGCCTCCGTCATCATGTTCGTGCTCGCCGGCCTCTTCTTCAACCTCAACCTCTTCAGCGGCATCTCCGACGTGAGCGCCACGCTGGACCCCAAGGTCCGCCTCTTCCTCTCCTCCGCGCTCTCGCTCCTGCTCCCCGTCATGTCCTACCTCTTCTCCGAGGCCAAGAACGCCGCCGCCGCCACCGCCGGCGGCCGTGCAGCGGCGGCGGCGGCCGAGCTCTCGATGGGCGCCGGCCTCATCCTCGCGTGGATGCTCCTGGTGGAGCTCCTCCGCAAGAAAGTGGACGAGATCCGCATGCGCGGCTTCTCCGGCTCCATCCAGCGCGCCGGCCGCGTCGTCTGGCTCGGCAGCCTCGTCTTCTTCAACATCAAGAGCACCGGCCGGAAGGCGCTGTTCGCCATCCTCTGGATCCTCTGTGCAACCAGGGTCGTGCAGAGGATCGCCTACACTGAGATCGGCAAGAACTCGTACGCCCATGGCAAGAACGCCCGCCTCATCAACTCCTACATGGCCAAGAAGCTGGAAGAAGAAGCTGATGATGAGCATCAGCAGGCTGGCGACCGTGATCGTGATCGCCATGGCGACGACGACGTCGAACAAGCTCCTGGGCATGTCAAAAATGGACGGGAGCTACTGAAGAGCTGCAGCTACATCGTCATGGGAGAAGAGAAGATGGTGCGGCATCCAACCGCAGACGGCTACGAGCTCGACCTGACCACCATTGGCGGTGGCGACAGTGGCGGCGGAGTCATCACCGTCGGCAAAGTCTGGGAGCTCAACGAGAACGACGACATCTTCGGCTCCCCCGGCGAGGCTCAACGGCTGAAGAGACTCTGCCTCTCGTTCGCTCTGTTCAAGCTGCTGCGGCGGAAGTTCGAGCGGCTGCCGGCGGTGACTGGCAAAGAGGCGGAGGACTGCCGGAACCTCATCTTCAGAGGCCTTCTGCAGCAGCACAACAGCCACGCCGGCGCCGGTGCTAGCACCACGGCGGCGGCGGAGGACGTGTTCCAGGTGATGAACGACGAGGTGGTGTTCCTGAGCGAGTACTACCACTCCGTGGTGCCCGTGGTGCTCGCGAGCCCCTTCTTCCTCCTCGTGAACTACTTCCTCGTGCTCGCCGTCGTGGCGGCGCTGTGCGCCATGACCGTCGTCCTCTGCGGCAACGGCGACGCCGTGTACGCGTTCACGAGCATCGGCGCCGACAACTACACCTTCCGCGCCGGCATCTTCAGGATCGCCGTCTGCCTCGTCGTCAAGGCCAGGAACTCGCCGGAGGCATTCTTCTCCATCGTGGACCTCTCCATCACGCTGCTCCTGTTCGTCATCTACTTCTACGAGGAGATCTGGGAGTTCTTCGTCTTCCTCCTCTCCAACTGGTTCATGGTCTCGCTGGTCTGCAGCTACATGGCGAAGCCCCACTGGCGTGGCAGCGCGTGGATCCGGTACGCATTCCACCGGATCATCTGGCTGCGGAGCAAGCTCAACCATGGCAGCCTCAGCTTCCGGCAGTTCTCCGTGCTGCACCATCGCTGGCCACTCGGGCTGCCATTCTTCTCCACGCTCTCCTTGCTGCTCAGAACAGAGCTGGTGCCCAAGAACCTGAAGCACTCCATCATCGAACGCCTCTTGGATCTGGAGGACCGCCGCCATGGCCGCCATTGCACCGGTGGTGGTGGTGGTAGTCCTCTCACGAACGGCAAGGCCGCTCTGCAGAGCAACTTCCTGTTCGACAGGCTCTCGTGGGCGTGCCGGAGCGACAGCGTCTCCGAGGTGTTCCTCACATGGCACATCGCCACCTGCATCCTGGAGACGACGCAGGGAGAGGGAGGAGACGAAGCGGTGGCGGCGAGGAGGACGGCGGTGAGGCTGTCCAAGTACTGCGCGTACCTGGTGGCGTTCCACCCGGAGCTGCTGCCGGACAGTCCGGAGAAGACGGAGCGCGTCGTCGACGACATGAAGGCGGAGCTGGGCGGCATCTTCTGGTGCTGGGAGTACTACCTGCTCTCCCAGCGAGCGCAGGCGAAGAAGATCATGGCGGCGGCGGCGGCGGCGGCGGGTGGTGATCAGGTGAGCGGCGGGGTTGTCAGGAATGGTGGGAAGCTGGGGAGCTTGCTGATCGGAGTCGGAGAAGCTGACGCGTGGAAGGTGCTGGCGGATGTGTGGACGGAGCTCATCGTCTTCGTCGCGCCGTCGAGCGACGAGGAGCGCGTCAAGGGGCACCAGGACGTGCTGGTGCAAGGAGGCGAGTTCATCACCGTGCTCTGGGCGCTCACCACGCACATCGGCGTGTCTCACCGTGCCAACAACAAGTTGCCGGTGAAGACTTTGGAAGATCTGATGGGTGAATCCATGCGTAATGCACCACATATTGCCCCGGACCCGGAGATAAGCATCATGTAGGAGTATAGCAGTTGCTTTGTAAAGAGTTTGTTTATTGATGATTGTATTTTGGGAACGAACTTCTTCTCCGAGATATATGTACGTAATGTAGGTCATTCTAAAGTTGAGGACTATATATAATATTCTTTTAATTGGTGCAAATCCAATACTGCCTCTACATAGACTGTAATGGCTATATATTATATCACACAAAAAAGAAGAATAAATGCTTATTGTGGTTACAGTACTTGAACAATAATCATGGAGACGGAGATTGTTGAAATGGAAATATGGATCATGAACTATATAAGACAGTATATCTTATTATTGTCAACTAGTGTGCCCATGTTATCGCTATGGTAGCACTTCGTCCACGCACATCAAAACAACCAGAAGATAATATATGTTTCCAACTTTCCATAATCAAGAATAAAATGTAACATATAAGATTCAAGAAAAAATGGCAGGGAGTTTCAATTTCAATAGTAAAAAACGGCACTTTGTGTTTGTTATAGACAATCTTCTCTCAGCTAGCACAACCTCTTGCTCCTTCTGCAGAAATAAAAAATGCCACTGAGTAAATAAATAAAATCCTCCATATTCATCTTGAATTGTAGATAATTTCTTGATGAACAGTACAAGTAATCCCACTTTACAACAAGATTACGAGGTACCAAGTAGAAAGAACATCCCCTGAACCCTACCATCACCTGGCTCCGTTACTTCAATACCTACATCATCAGGCTCTGAATCAGACCTGAGGAACTGAACAACATATATGAATTCGAACACAATTCTTATATGAGACATACAATGTATGTCTTGCTAATAAGCATATATAGAGTGATTTGATACTCAATTCCGGTTACCCCTTAAACCTGCGAGCCCAGGCTCTCCTAGGCTCTCCTTAGTAGTGTTGTCTCCTGAGTTTCTTTTCCTTTTAGCTGTGTTTTCTCTCTTCTCTCCGGTAGCCCTCGGTCCTGTTGTTTTTCTTTTGGTTGTTCTAGGTGGGGTTCCTGTTTTGTTGGTCATTTTTCTCTGTACTTTGTTTTTGTTTTGCTTCGTCTAATAAAAATCCGGCAAATCCTTTTTGCCACCCTTCTAAAAACCTGCGAGCCCAACATTTCCTGATGTTTGTTGAATCTTGGATTTGTAAGACCGGGACATAGAAAACCAGAGCAAGATCTTTTTTTTTTTTTGGAAGCAACACGGAATCCTATCTTGGCCTCTTGGGACTGGGAATATGTCTCATATTTCCTAGATCTTGTAACTATATGCAATTTTTTTGCGTATTCGAGAATTTTTTTGAGTCAATCTATACAAAAAATCACTACAATTTATGATACTAGATAAATATTATTAGATTAGTTATACAATATATTTTCATAGAACACATATTTAGAGACATAAATGTTGATACTATTCTTTATGAACTTGATCAAACTTAAAAAATAGCTTGGCTAATCCCAATCCAAGAACTGTAATCTTTTTAGAAAGAATGGACCAAGAAAATAGATGCAAAGAGAGACAAATAGATAATTTATCACTATTTTTTTGAAGGGTTGAAAATGCTTTGCTACTATTTTCATTAGACAAAAAAATTAAAAGGAAGTAAGGACCTGGTTTTTAAATGGAAACCGGACAAAAAAAAACCATACGACTAAGGAGAGTGAGCCATTTAAGCCGAATAACCTCGATCACTTCAGTACAAAAGACTAAAAACTATCAACCACTTGCCCAACACTGTGCCAATTTGATAAAAAATGCGACCCAACTAGCAACTCCAATATACAGAAACCTGGATAACAACTAAAGCAACTCTGGATACCACAATCCTAAAGCACATAGCTATATGACAAGAGCAGAAAAGCAGAATGGAGCTAGAAATTATTAGCCTTGCTGTGCGTTCAGGAAGAAAACAATGTCTAAGGCTGCGTTTAGTTGAGGAAAAGTGGAGAAAAAGTGTACTGTAGCACTTTCGTTTGTATTTGACAACTTTTATCCAATCATGACCCAAGTAGACTCAAAAGATTCATTTCGAGATAGACAGGCAAAAAGTATAAACATGCAACAGGTGCTACTTCATTTAGTGCTCCATGCAGACAGAAAGTACAATCGATGTGATGGGGAGAGAGAGGGAAAATTTTCAAACTAAACGGAGCCTAAGACGTCTAGTCGCGAGCCCACCATAAAAAGGTTTTCATCTGCAAATACCAGTTGGATAGGACAAAAGTTAAGAACACCTCAAGGAAAAAGCAACATCCGCAGACATCACCGTCCAGGCTTTCGCCTTGTCTCTCATAGCCGTCCACCTTGTCTGCCATTGCTACTTGCAGAGGGACTTGCCTTATGTTCACGGATTTTTTTATTTATCTTGCCCCTCACTACGCAATAAAACTCAATTTGCTACTCTTTGTTTATCAGCTATCACTTGTCATTATCTAGAAACCTATAAACACAAGTATTAACGGTTGGCAAGAGGAGCTGCCCCAACAACTGGATTTCTAGGGCCGGCTGGGTAACCGTCGCTACAAAGTATACGTTTATAGCAATATTTTTGTTAGGAGTGGTCGTCACAACCGCTGCTGAAAACACTTTTGGACCACATGTAGGCAGTGACTTTCTGATGGAGGGTGTTACGTGCATGTGCCGGCCTCCCTGGGCGAAGATAAATGAGACATACTCCCTCCATACCAAAAAACCTAACGTTTAGGATAGGATTATGGTAACTAAGGAGTGATTAATTAGGGGATATTTTTCCTCTATTGCCCCTAATAAATACGGTGGCGGGTGTATTTTATTCATTAAACAACCAATGGTTTAAGCGGCCAGGGCGGTGAGGCGAAGGGCCACCGCTATGAGGTGCTGGTTTCAGTTCCTTGCCGGGCCAATTAATTTTTTTTATTTTTTTTTTTTGCTGGTTTCGTTGATTTTGCACGGATCTTCTGCATGGCACTGTTCGTGCGGTGGCGCGTTGGCCGTGTTCGTTCGATTTTTGCCGTTCGCGTTGCATGGCGCACGTCGCGCGCTTAGCCGCTGAGTCCGGCACCTCCTCGACGGAGTCCGGCAACACCACGACGGAGTCCGGGACCTGCTCGACGGCGGAGTACATCGACTCGACGGAGTCCGGCACCTCACCTCCTCGACGGACGGCGGCAATGCTAGTGCAGGAAACGAAGCGGCTGGATGGCTAGTTAATGGGCGGCTGCGGAAACGAAGCGATCGATTAATGCAGCGCGATTAGCGAAGGAGCCAAAACGCTTCCAGGGGCAAACGCGTCCATGCGCTCAGTCATGCAGCCAAAACGATAAGTTTTTGTGAAAACGGAGTCATTGCCCAGGACGTCAGGTTTTTTGAATATGAAGGGAGTATGCATCCATGCATATCCTCGCGGCACATGCAGGCCCTGTTTTGCAACTAGTCACATCAACGTTGCGGCACATGCATGAAGTATTAAATGTAGACGAAATGTTTGCATGTTTGTACTTTTTGCATGTACATTACGAGACGAATCTTTTAAGCCTACTTGGGCCATGATTGAACAAAAGTTATCAAATACAAACGAATGTGCTACAGTGCAGAATTGCAATTGTAACTGGAATCTGAACGGGGCAGCAGAGAGGGCCTGGTTGGTCCTCGCGGTTTCTGCAATGTACAGAAGGCAGCGCACGCAGGCAGCCAACCACGAGTACTCGTACCAGTTTCTGCAAATTATGGCGCACTGGCAGCTAGCGACGACAGCGACCGACGACGACGCCGAGATATTAAACGCTGTCGTTGCCGCAGTAGTCAGTACTCACAGTAGCAGCAGGCATGCAGTGCTTCTGGGAGGGAGACCATCCTACCTGGGTCCACGGACCGTACCTCTGATGACGACTGCAGCCGATCGATCGTCAGATCGGCTGTGTTCGGTTGAGGGTATAAGCACTTATTTTTCAGCACTTCAGCAGTATTTTTCTCTCACAAGATTTCAGCACTTCTACAGCACTTTAGCGCTTATCTACAGCACTTCAGCTTCACCGAACACAGCCATCGACGCCGCCGTGAGACTGGAACGGAAGACGACCGGAATAGGGAGGTCGTCGTCGCGTCTGCTCGACCGGAGGTCGTAGTCGTCGTCGTCGTGGCGTCGTCCTGCTATCCAGGATGAGGACAGGTCTTCGATTATCCGCACACATCATTCTCTATTTTCATTCTCTATACATTTTGGTCATTAAGATTCTTTCCTCTATATACGTTTTTTTCCGTACCCATCATCCTCTATATCTCATACTCTATACCATGTACCATCAGTGGGTTCCACTTATAATTTTATTTAAATATATCCATATGAGATCTTGTTTTGAAGGGTTTATTGAAACGAATTCAATGGTGTAATCGAAATTTAATTTGGTTTTATTTTCTTTGTGAGTTATTACATTTTTTAGTTTGTTAAAATAGTGAGGCCCGTCACTGGATATCCCGCGCATGCGTTGCTGCATCTTGCATGGTGGGATAGCGGACGTCTGCTCATCCTCTGAAATTACCGGACGGGAGCATATAGTGAGCATCCTCCAGGACCCCGCTGCAGGCCCTTGCTCCGGTACCGACGTCCTGCAGGATCACTTTACAGTGTCGAGTGCGGCTGTTCTTAGACACCTCACATGTGCATGATTCATGAGCCCCCCGGCAAAAGCCTGAGCTGCAATGAATTTGCACAATGGGCCAGTGTACGTGTGCCTAGTACTGTACAATGGGCGTTGTGTAGGCTGGCGCTGCATCACGTGCACAAATATTTCACACTAAGGCCATGTTCGGTTATCAGGGAATGAGTGCCTGGAAATAATCCGGCTGGGACTCAAGTTTAATTTATATAAGCAATTGAACCTAGAATACTTGCTGAGCCTGAAATGGACTAACCGAACGAGTCCTAATTTGGTTTCCTATATTTTTTTTCAACCGAGGCTTGCTCCCATTTCCTATATGAAACCAATGGTTGAATTTTATCACAGATAGAAGTGAATAATATGTATACCAAAAAGAAAGCACGATCGAACATAACATCTGATTTAAGGACTAGAATATTATATCTACCTGCAGTTGAGCGCACAAGCACACGGCCGCGCGCAGATCTGCCCATGGATGAATAGGCATATATGTAGAGTAATTTGCATTGTAAGCAAGCTTATTACAATGGTATAGTGAAACTTTTTGCGTATGTGTGGACTATATATTTGTGTACTGTGTTAGAAAGCAAACAAATGAGAGATCAACAAGTATAAGCAAATAAATCTAATTAGAGCTAGGTCAAAATTTCTAAATAACTGACATACATAGATCCTTTTAAACCAACACGGTGTCCTACAAAATTATCAAGCCATGTAAGTACAGCATGGATAGATAGTACGGAGTAGATAGCTAGATAGATACTCCTTACATCTACGTCTAAAAAGAATGCATTCTCACATGTTCCAAGAAGTAAAACAATTCTAAATTTTACTCAAATTAGACAAAATGTTATCAAACTTAAAAAACCTGGATTCATCCCAATCCTAGAATTGTAATCGTTTTACAATGAATGGACCAAGAAATTATAGATATGGAGAAAGACAAAGAGAGTATTTACCACTACTTTTTCCGAAGGGAGGGCAAAAACTTTATCGCTATTTTTATTATACTAGAAAATAAATTGGTTGTAATGACCTAGTTTTTATGGAAACCGGCGGTTCAAAAACCACATGAGTAGGAAGAGTATACCACACATATATATCCCGAACAGCGAACAACCTCGACCACTTCGGTTCAAAAGACTGATCATTATCAACCACTTGCTCAAGACTGAGCCAACTTGGCTGAAGAAATGACCCAACTTGCAACTCCACTGCATAGAAGCCTGATTAACAACAAAAGTAATTTTGGGTACCACAATCCTGAAGCACCACCATGCCCAAACGAAAAGAGTGGAATGGCGGAACGGAGATGAAAATTAGCCTTGTGATGCATTCAGAAAGAAAACGACTCGCCCAAAGACCAGCATCGCGAGTCCACCGTAGAATGGTTTTTACTTGCAATTATTGCCTAGGTAGAAGAAATGGACATTACATCCAAGGACGTCGTCATCTAGGCTTTCGGCTTAATCTCTCACCCGTCCACCGTGGGTTGCCATGGCCCACCATTGCCCACCACGGAGGGCGCTTGCCTACATTCATGGTTTTTTTTATCTTGCCCTTCTGCTACGCAACAAAACTTAACTATCACGGCCTGTTTATCAGCTCTCACTTGTCCGTAGCTGGAAGCCTACAAACACTGTTTCTGACGGACGACGTTATGCATGCTTCGGCCCCTGCTGCACGCATGCATATATTCTCTTCGTCTTAAAAAGGCTGATGTCGTTGACTTTTAATTAGACCTCCTATTTGACATTTTTCTTATTCAATTTTTTATTAAATAAATAAATTATTATTATTAAATATGTTTAATGATAAAAATAAGTTATTACAAAACAAATATTATTTATATAAATTTTTTATTATGACGAATGGTGAAGTCAAAAAAATTAAAAACAACGTTCTTTTGATAACTGAGGGGGCACTCGTCTCAGCAGCCCAGCGCGGCACATGCAAATGGTTGGAGCTTGCGGTTTCGGCAATGTATAGAAGGCAGCTCACAGCACAGGACGTCAGGACAGTGGTGGCCATGGATCCTAGGCTGTGTCAGCACGAGGCAGCCAACCACGAAAAACCTAGGGTTTCCATCTGCAATGGCCTCAGGCACAGGCAGCTGGCAACGACTGCGACTTACGACGAGGACTAAGCCTGCTAACGGGGCTAAACCCATCCCAAACCTACTCCGCCCCGTTGCTTATTTAATAATTTATTAACCCAATCTAACCCAAAATTATAGCTCATCAACCCGTCCCATCCCACTGCTCAACCCGCCCAATTCACACAGTCGTAGCACAGCTGCCATTCACAGCAAAAACACATCCTAATCTGTTGGTCTGTGAACCCGACCCGGCTCGATCCGTAAGGTAGGAAAACCCGTTTCCCCATCTACATCCGCCTCGAAAAACCCGTTCTATCCCGCCCCGTTAGCCGGCTTAGGCCCTGTTTAAATACAATGCAAATTGCAATTGCAACTAGTCACATTAATGTTGCGGCACATGCATGGAGTATTAAATATAGGCAAAATGTTTGTATGTTTGTACAGTTTGCATGTACATCACGAGACGAATCTTTTAAGTCTACTTGCGCCATGATTGGACACTTGTTGAAAAAGATTTCCCGCTACTACAGTGTCAAAATTGCAAATTACAACTGCATCTATACGCAGCCTTAAAGGAGGACGAGAGACCATGCACAGCTGCTAGCTAGGGCCGGCGCTATTAAACGCTGTCGCCTGTCGCTGTGCCTCAGTACTCAGCAGCAGGAATGCTGGGAGGGGTACCTGACGAAGACGACGGCAGACGGCCTGCTTCTGGGAGGGAGACCATCGTAATTCCTACCTGGGTCCACGGACCATACCGCTGATGACGACTGCAGCCGATCGTCAGAACTGCTCGGCATCTCGATCCACGCCGCCGTAACCGTAAGACGGAAGACGACCAGAGGTCGTCGTCGTCGTCGTCGTCGTCCAGGACGAGGACACACACCTCAGACACCTCACATGTGCATGATTCATGAGGCCTCCGGCAAACGTCTGAGCTGCAATAATGAATTTGCACAATGGGCACAGGCCGATGAGTTGTTCTCCTTCCGTCTCAGAAAACTATTGTTTTAGATTTTTCAGACATCATGTTTGACCATTCGTCTTATTTAAAAATTTTATATAAATATTATTTATCTTTTTATGATTTATTATATCATTAGAGATACTTTAATAATTATTTATTGATTTTGTATTTTATACAAAATTTTTAAATAAGACAGACGGTCAAATATAGTTTCTCAAAAGTCTAAAATAACTATCTTTATGGAACGGAGGCCCTGTTTAGATCCCGTGCAAATTGCAACTACAACTAGTCACATCAATGTTGCGGCACATGCATGGAGCATTAAATGTAGACGAAATGTTTGCATGTTTGTACTTTTTGCATATACATCACGAGACGAATCTTTTAAGCCTACTTGGGTCATAGTTGGACAAAAGTTATCAAATACAAACGAACGTGATACAGTACAAAATTGCAACTGCAACTGAGATCTAAACGAAATATTGGATTGTTGCACTCGTACAACTACCCTGGCTAGCAATGCTGCTGCTCGTACCTCATATCATAGCCTGTTTAACTCATTTATTAAGTTGTGGCAGGGCTACTGCCAGAGAAATTAGGGCAGCTGCAACGGGTGGCCACCGTTCTCTCTACAAGACTCCAGCTAGGTGATGGGAGAACGGAAAAAAGAAGAAACCATTGTAAATTACTCCCTCGTTCTAAAAATAAGTGTTATTTTCGACTTTTCTGAAATTGATATTTGACTCTTCGTTTTATTAAAAAAATTACGAAATATAAAAATAAATAAATTAAGATTAAAATACTTCTAATAATAAATCATTTTAGAATAAAATAATTATTTTTTCATAAAATTTTGGAATAAAACGAATGATGAAAAAAAGATCGTCAAAATCATAAAACGACACTTATTTTGGGACGGAGGGAGTATGGCGAGACTAGCTACACATGATTCCATGCGAGCGGGCCTGCCGGCGGCGTGCAGAGGAGCAGCAGGGCCTTGTTCGGTTTCTGTCAGAACTATGGATAATGGGAGAGATCGAGGGAGATTTCCTACGGGTCATAATCCTTCTCAATCCTTATGGCCTCATATGGATCAGAAACCGTCGGCACGTTGGGATGATCCCCGAGGTCACAACACATGACAGCAGGCCAATAATAGACATAATTAAGCTATAATCATTAGAATAATGGACTCGTTCTGTTTTTTCCTTTGTCGAGATCGATGGTGGTGCTAAAACTCTGGACAAGAGGACAGGCTGAGATGACGATATGACAAACACGTACGGTGGTGGGGAAAGGAGCAGCGTGAGGATCAGGAGTACTTTGATGATTTTCAGCAGACATTGCTGTGAACAACATAGGATCAGGAGCGCAAGCTAGTTTTCCTGACCAAATGATACTATAAGCTAGGTCCAAAATATGTGTTTTTCTATACTGTTGCAACCAAAATATCGAACACATTCCTCAGCTCTTTGAACAAAGTTAACAATTTCTGTGCTAGTACTAATTAAAGACTTGAGTGAGGACTGAGGAGTGGGTTACGCGAATATGGTGAGGCAGCTTTACACTACTGGAAACACTTTCTTTGCCGAGTGCTTGAAGCACTCGGCAAAGACACAAAAACACTCGGCAAAAGCTTTGCCGAGTGCTGCAGTCGGCAAAGGCCACTCGGCAGCGAGCTAGTCGACAAAGGCAGTCTTTGCCGAGTGCCAAAAATCGGCGCTCGGCAAATCCTTTGCCGAGTGCCTGGTACCCTTTGCCGAGTGCTAACTGGACACTCGGCAAACCGTGCCCCCCGGCAGATCTGACGGTGCCTTTGCCGAGTGCCGACATATAGCACTCGGCAAAGATATTTTCCGCGAAAAATTAAAAAAAAAATTCTTTGTCGACTGCCGGCACTCGGCAAATTTTTTTCCCCGACACTCGGCAAAGGTTATTCGCGAAAAAATAAAATAAAAAAAAATTTCTTTGCCGAGTGCCGACACTCGGCAAATCTTTCGGGGAAAAAATAAATAAAAAAAAATTCTTTGCCGAGTGCGATGGCAATTGCACTCGGCAAAGCTGGGAATTTGAGCTTCTGGTGGCCAGTTTTCCCAGCTTTGCCGAGTGCAATGGCAATTGCACTCGGCAAAGGTGTCTTTGCCGAGTGTCAGCACTCGGCAAAGAGCCCAAATCCCCTTTTTTTTGTTTTTCTCTTTCCATCAACGCAGAGACAAAAAACACATATATATCATTGAACAGGCCACATATACCATCAACAGGCCACATATATCATCCACAATCACAATTATCCATCACACATCAGAATATCCATAATCCATCGACCGATGTCCACAATCACACCACAAGTCCGATAAAAGTCCATTCATCACAAGTCCATGCATCACAACTAACAGAAGGTAACTAGTGCGGCCCGGAGCCCGAAGCGCCACCTTGCCCACCCCACGGTCCCCACCCGGAGCCCCCAGAGCCACCTGGGCCCATATATGGAGGCCACCTGGGCGGTGGAACATGGCCACTTGGCCACCCGGACCCGGACTGTGGAGAAGGGCCACCGTCAGGAGACGGGTTCGAACCAAAGGACTGTGGCTGCGCAAAGGAGAAGCAAATTCATTAGTAACTTCAGAATTACATCAAAAGCTAGTGGAAAAAACAACAATACATATATATATACTTACCGGAGTCCCTACAGGAGGAGGCACAGCACAAGCGAGCAGCGACGGGGGCACGACCACACCTGGCACGTTCTGAAGGCTCGCCACGAACGTGAGCACGTCCTGCAACTGGGTCCTCTCGGCCGCTCTCTCAGCCACCCTGTGTGCTTCTGCATCTTGCAACGCCTGCAACTGGGCCTGCAACATTCCACCAGCAATGTTTAAGCAAGGCAAAGGCAAGGTGTACGTGTAAAAGAAAGGAACGAGAAATAAAATGAGTAACCTTCATTTCCGCCATCTGCTGCCATGAGCTAGGCTGCCGAGGTCGAATGGGGAGGGAGGAGCTCGTGCTCTGCGCTCGAATCTGCGAGAGGGTGGGAACCGAGGCGGGGTCGATCATGCTGTTCGCCATCCAGTACCGGCCGTGCTGCTTCCCTCCTCCTAGCCTCATGACGATGTCCATGTCCAGGGGCTCTGTGGCCGGGTCGAAGTCCTCGCCATGGCGCTCGCGAGCCGCCGAGGTGTACTCGCTGAGCTTGCTGTGTACGCTCGCGTTGCTGTACGCCTCGGGCCCGTCCGTCGAGCTGTAGGTGACGTCCGGGGCCGTCGCCTTGCCTTTGTGTGCAAGGGCGTACGACATGTACTCGTTGCACGGCTGGTTACCGTGCGCCTGGGACTGCGAGGAAAACACAAAGATGATTACAATAAATGAGAATAGAATTGAGTGTTACAATAAATAAACAAATAAAGAAAACACAAAGATCATTACCCATCTCTCTGCGTAGGCGTCGAGGCTCAGGTTGCCTTGGTGGTGTGGCGGCCCAACCATCTGCAGGCGGCAGTCCCGACGGACCTCGTGCTGCTCCGCCCAGTCCTCCGAGAGCCACTTGTCCACAATGGCCTCCCAGCACTCCAAGTCGTTCTTGCACCAATCAGGGCACCGGGCCATGTACTCCTCCTTGGTGAGCTGCTTGCTCCTGGCTTCCAACTTGGTGCACGGCTGCTGGTTCACCTCGGCCTCGTGGTTGATGATGCACTGCAGCCGCTGCTCATGGTACAAGTCCTGCACAATTTTCGTGCAGACCCTGTCCTGGACTCGATTCGCCTCCTCCTCGTAGCCGTCCTCGCACGTGAAGTAGTCCTGCATACAGACATCATGTATTCAGCAATGAATTTGTAGTATTGACCAATTTAGTGGCACGAAGACTCACCCAGAACCGGCGTTTGATCTTCTGGGCAACTGTGCCGTAGTGGTCGGTCTCGGCAGAGTAGAAGTGGGCCCACGTGTAGGGCGGCGTCCGACACCCAGCATGTACAACCAAGCCAGGGTAGTACATGCGAACCAGACCGCCCAGTGTCTGGTTAGGATGCCGGCCCTTTCCGCGCACAACCTTCCAATTGCTGCAAGCAAGAGTCATTAAGAAGGATTGTTAGTGTCAAGTTCAAATCTCAACATGTCATTTCAAGTAGTAATGGAAACTTCAATTGTTACTTACCGGGGGCCCCTGGGTTGAAGCACCGGGCGCTCGTGAGGTCGGATGGAGTCCGGTAGGCGCATGGGCCCACGCAAGTAGACTCTCGACGAGGCAGAGCCAGTGGAGGTGGAACCCCCAGCCGCCGCCTCCAGCTGCTGCTCCACCTCCTCGCCCGCCTCCTTCTCCTGCTGCTCCTCCTCCTCCTCCACCACCGGGTCCTCCACCACCACCTGCTGCTGCTCCCTCCTAGGACGGCCACGGCGGCGGGGGGGGGGGGGGGGAGGGGGGGTCGGTGTCCTCGGGGGTCCTGGCGTACAACGAGCTGACCTGACATCGTTGCCTGCCTCCTGGCATCTTGTCAAGTGCCTGCAAATTGAAAGCGTAAACCAATTAGCACAGTTAAATTACAAGTAATAATAACAACAATTGAAATAGATGCAAAACAGTAATAATAATAATAATAATATGGTATTACATGAATTAGAAATAATCTTCACGATCAGCAGCGGATGGATCATAGTTCTCGTGGTCACTATCAATATTATCGACAAGTGTAGGGTCCTCAGGCTCCTCTTCACTGCTCAGATCCGTGTCATCGCCTAAGTGTAAACGCTCAAGCAATTCTAGGTCCTTGGCATTTTGCACCTCCTCTCCCTCATCCTCATCTCCGTCGTCCTGATCAATATCATTGTCTACTTCCATGCCCATTAGCTCAAAAATGTCTATGTCAAACCTTCCTTCTAGCCCATCTGGTTGATAGAAGTCCTGTTGATCAACATTGTAATCCGCATCGATTGGGACAGGCAGTTTGGAGTGCGGCGATACCAATTGCGCAACGTACCAACCCCTAAGATTGGTGTCTTTCTGGCACGCCCATGGGAGATAATAAACTTGCGTGGCCTCTTGAGCCATAATATAGACATCCTCTCCTTGATAGACAGAATCCTGTCGAATTTCGACTAGTCCAAACTCAGGGGTTCTTCTCGTGACATTAGGATCGAACCAATGACATTTGAATATGACTGGCTTGAAACCTGTGCGACACTCAAAATAGAGCTCGTAGATTGCATCTACTACGCCGTAGTAGTCGAGCCCATCGGTGCCGGGCGTACGAACTCCGGTATTCGTGGTTTTCTGGTTGGGCCGACTCCGCTCGTGCTCTCGTGTGTGAAAGCGATACCCATTGACATCATGAACGGGGTATGACTTGACCTTGAGGGCGAAGCCATGTGCGAGCCCTTTCAACTCAGCATCCATTTCCCGATCTTTGCGGGCCTGCAAGGAGAGTCCGAATAGTTCGTGACATTAATCGCGGTTACGAGGACATCATGAATGGCTGCAAAGTGGGATGTCAAGATTCAACGAGGTACCTTCGCAGAGAACCAGGCAATGAAATCAGGCCTACCCTCTTTTAGAAGACTTTCTTCTTCTTGAGGGGAAGGGGCCCTACTACCTTTCCAGTATGTATTCAGAAATTCCCTGAAAAAGCAAGAGATAAGGGGGTTGCATAGGTGGATGATAGTGGCAAGGATGTATGTAAAAAGCTCATTGAGAACTTACTGCACATAAGGCTTCACTTCGTCAAGGCTCAACAGCATATAGAACATGATGATGCGCCACTCACCATGCGGCAATGTCTTGGATATAAATGAGCTTGTCGTTCCCCCTTGCCCTCTGAAAAGGCTGAGGTTCGATGAACTCTCGGCCACGTTGTAACGAGGGGTACGATTGTGTGCGCTTGGAATACCCTCGTTATAGTATGCTGTTGTGAAGTTCGACACCTCCTCCAGAATGGATGCCTCTGCCACGGAGGCCTCAATTTTGGCTTTATTTCTACATTTCTTCCGAAGAATCTTTATGGTTCTCTCGACTGTATAACACCAACGGAACTGCACGGGCCCCCCCATTCGTGCCTCGTACGGTAGGTGCACAATCAGATGCTGCATCGGCAGAAAGAAGCCGGGTGGGAAGATTCTCTCGAGCTTGCAGAGCAACACAGGTGCGACTTTCTCCAGGTCTTCAATCACCTCCCGAGATAACTCCTTGGCGCAAAGCTGGCGGAAGAAAAAGCTTAACTCTGCCAGCACGCGCCACACATGGTCGGGGACGAACCCCCTGGTCATCGCAGGGAGGAGCCGCTCGATCCATATGTGAAAGTCATGACTCTTCATCCCTAAGACTCGCATAGTGGACAAGTTCACTCCCCTACTCAAATTTTCCGCATGGCCATCAGGAAACATTAACGTCTTCATCCACTGAAGCACTTCCTTCCTGTGGTCCTTTTTTAAGACCCAATCGACAGAAGTCCTCCTCCATTGCTTGCCGGGTGCGGGAGGCTTCATCACCTCCTTTGGTCTATCGCAAAGCGTTGCCAGGTCCAGTCTAGCCTTAACTTTGTCCTTTGACTTATCAGGAAAGTCCATGAGTGTAGCAAAAAGCGCTTCAGCGATATTCTTCTCTGTGTGCATTAAGTCAATGTTGTGCGGAAGTAGAAGGTCATCATAGTAGGGGAGCCTAGTTAAGCCCGATTTATGAGACCACATGTGTTCTTCACCATATCCACAAAAATTCTTTTTCTCTTTGTCATATTTGAGAGCCTCTACCTGAGCACGGACCTCGGAAGCGGTCATCATGCGAGGTTTAGGGTTCGTGACTAGAACACCTTTCCTGAAGTGCTTCACGTCTCGTCTGAATGCATGGTCAAGAGGAAGGAATTGACGATGTTGGTCGAAGAAAGAATACTTGCCACCCTTCTTCAGCCAAATGAACCTCAAAGCTGCCTTGCATACCGGGCATGGGAACTTCCCTTGGACACACCACCCGCAAAATATGCCATAAGCGAGGTAGTCATGCAGGGAGTACTGGTACCACACATGCATTATGAAGTTCTTCTTTGTAGCTCGGTCGTATGTCAGTACCCCTTCGTCCCAAGCAACGATCAATTCATCGATGAGGGGCTCCATGAACACACCCATCTTTTTCCCCGGGTGTCCAGGAATTATGAGCGACAAGAATACGTACTTGGGTTGAAGCATGACGCCGGGGGGGAGGTTGAGGGGGATCACGAACACAGGCCAACAAGTGTACGGTGCCGACAGCAATCCATAGGGGTTGAACCCATCCGTTGCTAGCGCGACACGTACATTCCGAGCATCCATAGCTTTACCAGGGTTTCTGCCATCGAAATACCGCCATGCCTCGCCGTCCGATGGGTGTACCATCTTGTCAGGATTGTATCTTTTGCCGTGTTTGTGCCATGTCATCTGCTTCGCGGACTCCTCTGTCATGTAAATCCTTTGGATCCTCGGTATGAAAGGAAGGTACCGTAGGACCGCAGCAGGGATACTCAGCTGTTCCTTCTTGCCATCACTAGTGTTGACCTCCAGATACCTAGAGGCTTTGCACTCCGGACAGTGCGTTGCTTTCTCGTGATCTTTCCTAAACAGGACGCACCCCTTCGGACATGCATGGATGTTCTCATACGGCATCTTAAGTGCACGAAGAAGCTTCTGCGACTCGTACAAGTTTTTCGGCAGAATGTGACCCTCCGGAAGCAGGGATGCAACAATTGCCAACATAGCGTCGAAGTTGTCTCGGCTCATGGCACACTGCGACTTGAACGCCATTAGGCGTCCAATGGCATCCAGTTGGGAAACCATTGTCTTTTCGTGAAGGGCCTTCTGTGCCGAAGACAGCATATCGTAGTATGCCTTAGCGGTTTCCTCTGGCTCCTCCTCCAATCCTTCAACGAACTGTGCCTCCCTAAAGTCATCCATCCAGTCTGCTACCCCGGCATCTCCATCAAAAGCCTCGAGGCCTGGTCTCACCACCTCCTCTCTAGTACCACCGGCTTCCCCATGGTGGATCCAAGTGTGATAGTTCGGCGTGAATCCATTCAAGCAAAGATGCTTCCACATTTCCCACTTGTGCTTTCTAACTTTGTTTTTACATTTGAGGCAGGGACAAGGCATCCGGACCGACCCTTTAGCAACCTCGCCAAATGCATGCTCCAAGAAAGCGTTAGTTTTAGTCATCCATTCTGGTGTCATACTTGCGTGGCCCGTGTACATCCAATCACGGTTCTCCATACTCTGGCATATACATATGTAAGCGACTAATATATCCAGCAAATGCATCTGTCCGGCATTCCTAGCATCTAATAGGTGAGGATAGGTCCTAATCCCACCCGCGGATGCGTAGATGAGGCCAGTTCCCATGCTCCGCTCCGATCCCAGCCGGAATTTCGGCAGCACCTCCCCGCTGTTCTCCCGATACACGTCCCGGAAGGGAGAGTGTGTATCCGGAGAACAACAGGGAGGTGCTGCCGAAACCCCGTCTCGGATCCGAGCATAACATGGAAACT
This sequence comes from Eremochloa ophiuroides, assembly GCA_038502445.1. NCBI lineage: Eukaryota > Viridiplantae > Streptophyta > Magnoliopsida > Poales > Poaceae > Eremochloa > Eremochloa ophiuroides. The sequence continues at coordinate 5,845,731 of JAHLJS010000003.1, read as the reverse complement.
AGCCTCATCTACGTATCCACGGGCTGTCCAAGAAACGTGGACAATCCGAAAGAGATACAGTCGCTGATATGCAAAGAGCTGCATACCTCAAACCGTATCTCTTTCGAACGGGAGACGCCTAACTGGGTTGCGCGAACACAAAAAACTTGCATGCAAAGGAGGAGGAGGTTATACCTAGGGTGGCGGTGGAGTCGGCCTAGCGGGGCGGTGGCGAGTCGGTGCGGTGGCGAGGGTAGACGAGTCCCTCCCACGTGTCCTTGTCCTGCAAAAAAGCAAAATGGTTAGTGTCAACTAAAAATTTCGGCAGAACCTCCCCTACACGGGGAGGCTCCCAAAACCTGCAAAAAACATAGGCACGAAGGCCTACAACACATATATACCACACATAGGCACGAAGGCCAACAACCACATATATACCATGACGAGCCATGCACTTTAGTTCTATTTGCATGCATATGAATGTATCAAAGTAGTACAACAACTACTACAAAATACTACTACTGCAACTAATAACACTAACACTACTTACTACCACTTACTAACTACTACCACTTACTAACTGCTTACTACCACTTACTAACTCCATACTACCACTTAGTAAACTACTACCACTTACTAACTAACACTAAGTCTAGGACATATACCTTTTCTGTCGAGGACGGCAAGAGACGATGGCGGGGACGACTGCAGTGACGTGAGGGTCAACGGGACGTGGCCGGGGGGTCCTTCTCCTTCTCCGCTCTTCTCCCTTTCTCCTTCCTTTTCTCCTCCTCCTCCTCCCTCCTCCTCCCTCTGCAGGAACACGGACGCGACGACGAGGTGGCGGGCGCGGCGTCACCGGCCGGCAGGGGCGGGGGCCGGCGGGGAGGCCAGGCGCGGCGGGGCCGGCCGGCAGGGGCGGGCGGAGGCGGCACGGGGGCGGGGCGCGCGGCCACGGGCGGGGGCGAGGCGCCGGCGGGGCGAGGCGGCGACGTGCGGCCGACGAGGCACCGGCGGGGCGGGGGCCACGGGCGGGGGCAAGGCGCGGGGAGGCCGCCGGCGGGCGGGGCCACGGGCGGGGCGGGGGCCACGGGCGGGTGGCGCCGGCGGCGGCGGGCGCGCGGGCAGGCGGCGGTGGCAGGCGGACGGGGAGGCGCTGGCGGGGCGGGGCCACGGGCGGGGCGGGGGCCACGGGCGGGCCGGGGAGGCGCCGGCGGGGCGGGGCCACGGGCGGGGCGGGGGGCCACGGGCGGGCGCCGGCGGGGCGAGGCGCCGGTGGCGGCGGCCGGCGGCGGCGGGCGCGCGGGCAAGCGGCGGTGGCGGGCGGACGGGGAGGCGCGGTGGCGGTTCCAGTGAGAATGAGGATAAGTCCAAGCGTTTAAAGGAAAACCTCTTTGCCGAGTGCCAGATCTGGTGGCACTCGGCAAAGGCTGTTTCTTTGCCGAGTGCCGCCTGATCTGGCACTCGGCAAAGAGAAATCAAAAAAAAATTTGCTGCCTACCTTTGCCGAGTGCCAAACCCTGGCACTCGGCAAATATTTTCTTTTTTTTTGTTTTTTTGAGTCCAAATTTTTTTTGCAGCATTACTACAGTACCAGCAACAACATGTCCAAAATGGGGACTCTTTCAAATCTTTTTGGTATATTTTGTTAGTTTTTTTTGTTTTCTTAAATTTTTCCGCATAGCGTTCGTTTGAACTGTAGGTGCATCAAATATTCGATTTTCTTGGTTCTAAAAATGTTATCCTTGTTTCTTAGGGTAAATGTAGGCAAGATCCATGAACTGTCGCAAAGTTTGAAGTATGGTGCTCACGTGGCAACGCCTCCAACTTGCGTGAGAGCGGTCTTTTAATTATATAAAATGCAAACGAATTCCGAAAATCATGAAACTTCTAGGTTGGTCCTCATATCGTATGTGGATGCCATGGTAAAAAATTCAAAACATTTCGAGCACTTTGCCATGTGTGTTTACTGTGATCATATGTGGAGATCTCCTGATTTGTGTCAACACACATGGCAAAGTGCTCGAAATGTTTTGAATTTTTTACCATGGCATCCACATACGATATGAGGACCAACCTAGAAGTTTCATGATTTTCGAAATTCGTTTGCATTTTATATAATTAAAAGATCGCTCTCACGCAAGTTGGAGGCGTTGCCACGTGAGCACCATACTTCAAACTTTGCGACAGTTCATGGATCTTGCCTACATTTACCCTAAGAAACAAGGATAACATTTTTCGAACCAAGGAAATCGAATATTTGATGCACCTGCAGTTCAAACGAACGCTATGCAGAAAAATTTAAGAAAACAAAAAAAAACTAACAAAATATACCAAAAAGCTTTGAAAGAGTCCCCATTTTGGACATGTTGTTGCTGGTACTGTAGTAATGCAGCAAAAAAAATTTAGACTCAAAAAAAACAAAAACAAAAAATATGTTTGCCGAGTGCCAGGGTTTGGCACTCGGCAAAGAAATTCTTTGCCGAGTGCCAAACCATGGCACTCGGCAAAATTCTTCCCTTTGCCGAGTGCCAAACGGCCGGCACTCGGCAACGAGGACGTCGCAAGGTCTAACATTGCCTGGTCCGTCTTTGCCGAGTGCCAGTATTTGCCGAGTGTCAGGCACTCGGCAAATGAACTCTTTGCCGAGTGCCGTATTTTTCCGAGTGGGCCTTTGCCGAGCGTCCTTCTTTGCCGAGTGCATTTGCCGAGTGCCGTATTTTTCCGAGTGGGCCTTTGCCGAGCGTCCTTCTTTGCCGAGTGTGCACTCGGCAAAGAATCGTTTGCCGAGTGCCCCTATTTGCCGAGTGCCGAGACTCGACAAAGAGGCCTTTGCCGAGTGCCCGATATTTGGCACTCGGCAAAGGCCTTCACACTCGGCAAAGAGCCGGTTTCCCGTAGTGTTAGCTACCTGAACTGGTGTATAAATTGTTGGCAGGCGCTCCACATTTGCTTTAGCTATGCATACACATATTCAGAGAAGCTCTCGTTCTGCACTGCAGTGAATATCCAGAGTAGGTAGTAGTATTGTCAGTGACGGCGGCGCAGTAGCTATGACTATGGACGGCGACGGCGGCAGCGAGAAATCAAAGTTCCGGTGGCTGGACGCGGCGCGTTACGCGGTGGCCGCCGCGGTGACCGTGCTCATCATGGCCGTCATCGTCAACGCCATCAAGGTGGTCCTTCGCCCCGACTCGATGCAACTCTCCGTCGACAAAGGCTCCATCTTCACAGCGCAGTACTATCCGCCACAGCTGGCCATGGAGCTCAAGTTCCGGGCGCAGAACCCCAGCGGCCGGGTCGGGATGTACTACGTCGGCGTCAAGGGGTACCTGTTCGACAACACGACGTCGGCGTCGGCGTCGTTGGATCCGAGTTTCGATTCCATAGTCTACTTCCCGCTGGAGGACATGGCCGTCGTCCAGCAGGAGGCAGTGGATAGCTCCGTTCGCATCACGGTGACGAGGAAGATGATGGATCCGTCCTACTTCGACAAGCTGTACAATGGCAGCCGCATCAGCGACATGACGCTGCGGCTGGACGGCGACCTCATCACCGGAGTGACGTCCGAGCTCAACAAGACTCGCCAGACCACCTACTACTGCGAGGAGCTCCTCGTCGGCGGGAATGGGGACGACGAGGCTATCAAATACAGGCAGGATGCCATTTGCAAGCAACGAGAAGGGCCTTGAATTAGTCCAGGCATCATTTTGTATAATAATATTTCTAGCTACATCTACATGCATTCAGATGGTTGCGTTGATTCCATCTATCTCCGTAGTGGTTTCTGCTTGTATTCTGAATTTCTGATAGATGTTGCTATCTAGTAGCTGGGAGCCTGGGACTGGGAGATTGTTTGGCTTGACCAATACTCTGATGTTTCCGACGATCTACTCTATTTACCTCCACCAGCACTTGTTTATGAAAGTAGGCATAAGACAAGAGTCAGTAAATTTCAATCGATACACTACTAGGTAAAGTAAACGATTTTAAGAGGCGCCTCATCTTTACTTTTTCAAAGACGGTTATAATTACTTTTAACCGTCATTAGAAATGTTTGTCCATAATTAAAAGTTCACTTATAAGGGCATTTTATGTTACCAACTACCCCAAGAAATACCTCAATTTCGTGGTCGGTGTTACCAACCGCCCACAGAAACCATAAACCACATCGAGAAGTTAAATGCATCAATTTCTCATCAAGTATTAGCTAGCACTTGTCATTTCAGAATTTGAACGTTTAGATTTCAAATTTTGAGAATTTATTAAAAAAAATCTGTCCCCCAAAATGATATGAAATCATTCGTTTTTGTTTTCTCTCAAGATGAGAATTTCAAGGTAAGTGCCTGCCTTTAAAAATGAGCTAAGTTTAAGAGATGTCTGACATAAGGTACAATTATAAGGGCCTGTCTAGTACAACTTATAACAGCTTTACGAGCTGTTGTGAGCTGTTTTTCTTATCAAATACCTTTTTCTAAAATAGCTTTATAGGTGAAACTATTTTTCTCCCCCTATCACAAAGGGGTGAGTTGGCATGAAGCTCAGTTCTCTCCCTCATTTCTCTCTTAAACCATACACGAAATTACTGGTGAAGTTGTTTTGGCAAACAACATTTCTAAAACAGCTCAGCTTCACTAAAAAAGTTGCCCATAAAACTATTTTTTTAAAAAAATAGCATCACTTGTGAAGCTGAGCTGTGTCAAATAGGGTCTAAGATGGTGACCCACCTCTGAGAATTTTATTGACCCTGCATCTCATTTTCGAGAGCGGTTGCCTATATGGATTGCCATATTAATTAATCTTAAGCCCATCATCTATAGAGATGTAGACAATCGAGATTTAGAGCCAGGCCGCCGTGCCTAGGAGTAGGACTAGCAGACCCCTATAGACATATGCCTAGCCTCGAAAAGTTGTCTCCAAAAATCATTTTTAATAGAGTAGTAATGTGAAGTTTATGGAAAGATTGAATGTGGAGTTTATGCTTAATAAAAAATGGCCAGTAAAATCAACTGTAGCTTCAACCAAAAAAAAAAGAATTCGGAAGAGTCTTACTAAAGTTTGTTTTTGAGCCTATAATCCTATATACACATACCTTACCCTATTCGGCAATTTTGCCGCCATTTTTTTTTTAAAAAAAAACCCTGTTCGTCAAGATTTATTTTAGCTACGACTGATTTCTAAAACTGATTTGTTGTGAGAGAAAAAAATATTATTCCATGATTAAAAATAATTTGGAAGTAGCTCAAGCGAACATATAAGGGCATAAGGCCAAGCTTTCACTATTGCCTCTGCTCATGGCTTATATATACGTTGGCTTTTATTGGAAACAATGGGGGCCGATCGTGATAGCTAGCACTACCAGGGCACATGGCCATGGCCATGGTTGTAGTTTTCCCGCTACTATTACTCCTCTTGTTAGGTTACTGTCCCACTGGCCGTGCAGCAGCTGGTGACGAACATGGCTTCACAGGCGTCGACATGCTGCAGAGCTCACTGAAACCAGCACATGCCGGCGCCGCCTGCTCCGGACACAGCGGTACGTCCGGCCCGGCTGCAACATCTACAATGAGACTTAAATGATACATTTTGTTTGCTAATATACCGTAATAATTACTGTGATCCCGCAAATTGCTATGTGTATTAACAATATTTTCAATGAATCAATGACAGTGATCCCGGCAAACAAAGGCACTTGGGTCCCGCTGTACCGCCATCTGGGCCCATGCTCGCCGGCGTCGTCTACCGGCGCGGCGAAGCCAGCGCCGTCGTTGGCCGAACTGCTCCGCCAGGACCAGCTCCGCGTCGACCACATCCACATGAGTCTGTCGTCGTCGTCGTCCGAAGGCGTCCGTGTGAGCAAGCAGGGCCCCGTCAAGGAACCGGTGCGTTCCGAGGTGATCCACCTCCACGACCAGCCGGTCATCCAGGTCACGATCGGCTCCGAAAGGAGGACCTCCGGCGGCGGCGGCGGCCAGACAAGCCAGCCAGCGGCCGGCGTTGTCCAGACGGTGGTGCTGGACACGGCCAGCGACGTGCCGTGTGTGCAGTGCCACCCCTCGCCGTCTGCGACGACGGACTCCTCCTCCTCGTCCTACTATGACCCGGCAAGGTCCGGCACGTACACCGCCATGGCGTGCAGCTCCCAGGCCTGCGCGGAGCTCGGCCGCCTCTACCGCGGCGCCTGCGTCAACAGCCAGTGCCAGTACCGCGTCCCCATCCCCAGCTCCCCGGCCTCCTCCTCGTCGTCGGGCACGTACGGCTCCGACCTCCTCACGCTCGCCGCGGCGGACACCGCCGGCGGCGCCATCTCCTTCAAGTTCGGGTGCAGCCACGCCGAGGCCAAGCAGGGCGAAGAAGGCAGCTTACTCGACAACGCAACCGCCGGAGTCATGGCGCTGGGCGGTGGCCAGGAGTCGCTGGTGTCCCAGACCGCGGCCACCGCCTTCTCGTACTGCATCCCGGCGACGGGAAGCCGCCAGCCGGGGTTCTTCGTTCTCGGCGGCGGCGGCGGCGCCGGTGACCTCGCCGGGTACGCGGTGACGCCCATGCTCAGGTACGCGCGGGTGCCGACGTTCTACCGCGTGCGGCTCCTGGCCATCGCCGTCGACGGGCAGCGGCTCAACGTGACCCCCTCGGTGTTCGCCGCCGGCTCCGTGCTGGACTCCCGCACGGCCATCACCCGCCTGCCGCCGACGGCGTACCAGGCGCTGCGCGAGGCGTTCAGGAGCAGGATGGCCATGTACAGGGAGGCGCCACCGCAGGGGAACCTCGACACCTGCTACGACTTCTCCGGCGCATTCTTCGTCATGGTGCCCAGGATCGCGCTGCTGCTCGATGGCAACGCCGTCGTGGAGCTTGACCCGCCGGCGGTCATGTTCCACGACTGCCTCGCGTTCGCGTCCAACAGCGACGACCGCATGCCTGGGATACTTGGCAACGTGCAGCAGCAGTCCATGGAGGTGCTCTACAATGTCGCCGGCGGCTCCGTGGGCTTCCGCCGCGCCGCGTGCTGATGATCTCAGACTGCAGCAGGATGCCCGGCCTCCTGGCTACCCCCGTTATCTACTATAGATTTCAGACTTGGCATTTGTTGTTTGGTTCATTATAGCAAAATATATATGCTCGTGTGTTGTAAGTTGTAACGGGATGTACAACTCGTTGTGCTGTGGTTTATTTGGACTTCCGCGTGTCAATTATAATGATGTAGCAATCTTTGTTGGATTAAATTAGGCTTTTCCCAAACTTTTTTTTATTAATCACATAAATTTTAAGACCTATAATAAGTGCGAGGTGCAATAAAGGAGTAAATCCCATATAAAATGTACTAGAGATTAATTCAAATTTACACCTGTGATTAAAGAAGGCAAGAGCCACATACTCGCACGTTTAGTCGCGCACATGGGATTGGATGGACAGCCAGGACACATCTTGAGTGTAATATGGCGCAAGCGAAGGTTTTGCAACTCCAAACTATAACTTACGCCATGCTAAAAGACCGAGACGTCGTCCACGCCAAGCTAGAGGAGGATACAATCTACCCTCTATTGGACAATGGGCGTAAGTTATAATGTAAAGACAATGGGCTAGAAGTGAGGTGGGGGGGGGGGGGGGGGGGGGGGAGTGAGAGACTAATGGATGGAGGAGACAGAGCGATGGACCAAAAGACCGAGGAATAAGGGAGTGTTTGGTTTGCAGCCACAACACCCGTGCAAGCTTTGGCCGCCACAAAATTTTCTCCTGTCATTTAGTTGCTGCTGCTTGTCATTTAGTGTGTGACAAGTGTGGCGAGACTTTTGGGTGCCACGGTTGCGGCAGCGCCACTGACGCCACACTGTGGCGTGGCCAATGATGGCCAACAGGCTCTAAACTTTAGCTCTTTACCACCACCAAGCGGAGGTGGATAGTCACCCTAAGTGAGAGGATTGTGGACCGTGTCGAACCAGGAGCTAAGTAAATGTGGCATGCCATGTAGATAAGAAAATATGATGTGCCCTGTAGGAGGAGTAAGAATTAACCCAAAACAAATTAACATTTCGGGCCTGAAATGACCACCTTGATATATAGTTATCGATGATTTCGTCGAAAAGTAAAATTTGAGAATTGAAATGGTTGCTTTGATAGTTTTGGATGAAGCTGAACTCAAAAGTAAACTTGATGGCCAAAACAATCACTTTAGTAGTTTAGGGACGAAATTGAGGATCACCCGTTAATTGAGGGATGAAATTAGTTAGTCCAGACAAAAAAGACCTCGACTTGTGGGGGTAAGACAGGCTCCGGATATTGTATTAACAAGAAGACCTTCTCACGCAGGTCAAAAAAACCCCAAACCCCTGCCTTAGCCATACACAGTGGCATCGTAACCCATGTGAGACGACCAAGACTGGGGCCAAGCCTTAAGCCTGTGCTTTGGCCATGGGACAGACAAGAGATTTTTTGAACCCCAATCTGAAATTCCCTCCCACGGGGAGTCGAAATCAAGACCGGAGGACCCTACCCGTCATACTCACAGCAGATAAACTTCACGGCTGCTATATAATATAGTGATACATTTCTGGCCGCTGTGGTTCCTCCAACCAACTGAATTAGAGGCCCTTTGCCGGTTATTCTAGACAAATAAAAAGTGTTATTTATATGTTTGCGGAGTATTCTGTAAGTAGTGCCTTAAGTTAAAAGAAAAGAGAGAGAAGACTTCACAAGTCTTGGCGAGAATCTGGTTAGCAAGGAGAGCAGGGCACCGCATCGTTTCAATTTGCTATGCTACTTTGCCTCTGCGACTTGCGTGGCCATTGGCCTATATATACGTTGCCAGGGCACCGCATATTTTTATCTTGGAAGCAGCTGGATGTAGTAATAGTAATAAGCGCAGATAGCAAGATACACAGCCATGGTTATTTTGCCAATATTGTTGCTCTTGTTGGGTTCTTCTCCAGCTTCCACTGCAGCTGATGAAGAACTTGAGCTCACTGTCCGGGACGTGAGCTCCCTGAAAATGCAAACCACCTGCTCCGGACACAGGGGTACGTTCATCGTCCTAGTGGTGCATATGATGACTGTGTAAAGTCAAGTGTAAATTAACATTGTTTGGCACACAATGACAGTGATGCCGCCGCACAACAGCAGCTGGGTGCCGCTGTTTCGTCCTCTCGGCCCCTGCTCGCCGTCGTTCAAGGGTGCCGCGGCGGCGGCGAGGACGAAGCCGTCGCTGGCTGACGTGCTCCGGCAGGACCGGCTCCGCGTCCACCACATCCATAGCAGGGTGTCCGGCTTCCGCGGCGCCCGCGCGAGCAAGGGCTTCGCCAAGGGACCTGCAACCGTCGAGGAAACCCAGCTCCACTACCATGCCGCCATTAATGTCGAGGTTGGCACGGCACGGACGAGCTCCGAGGTTCGAACTGGTAATTTGGTCTATCTTTTTTTCAGTGATTTCTGTCATGCATTAATTTTTGTACATTATATATCAGCCTAGCAGCAGCATTCGTCCGGCGGCCACCGAAGACGGCAGCTCGAGCCCGCCGGTGACGGTGGTGCTGGACACGGGCGGCGACGTGCCATGGATTAAGTGCGTGCCCTGTACCTTGATGCAGTGCGCTGAATACGACCCAAGCAGGTCGAGCACCTACTTCGCCTTCCCCTGCAACTCCTCTGCGTGCAAGCAGCTCGGCCGCTACACCAATGGCTGCGACGCCAACGGGCAGTGCCAGTACATCGTCCCCGACCCTGACGGCTCGTTCACCACGTCGGGGACGTACAGCTCCGACGTGCTCACCATCAACGGCGCTGACTCCGTCCAGGGGTTCCGGTTCGGGTGCAGCCACAGCGAGCAGGGCAGCTTCGAGGACCAGGCGCAAGGGATCATGGCGCTCGGCCGCGGCGTGCAGTCGCTGATGGCCCAGACGTCGTCCACCTACGGCGACGCCTTCTCCTACTGCCTCCCGCCGACGGAGAACACCAAGGGCTTCTTCCAGCTCGGCGTGCCGATCGGCGCGTCCAGGTTCGTGACGACGCCCATGCTGAAGGACCGGGTGCCGCCGGCGGCGGCAACGCATTACCGTGTGCTGCTGCTGGCCATCACCGTCGACGGGAAGGCGCTGAACGTGCCGCCGGAGGTGTTCGCGCCGGGGACGGTGATGGACTCCCGCACCATCATTACGCGGCTGCCAGTGACGGCGTACGGGGCGCTGCGCGCGGCGTTCAGGAACAGGATGATGTACCGCGCCGCGCCGCCGCAGGGCGAGCTGGACACCTGCTACGACCTCACCGGCATCCGGTACCCCAGGCTGCCGAGGATCGCGCTGGTGTTCGACGGGAACGCCGTCGTGGAGATGGACCGGTCGGGGATCCTGCTCAACGGCTGCCTCGCCTTCGCGTCCAACGCCGACGACAGCTCGCCGTCGATCCTCGGCAACGTGCAGCAGCAGACGATCCAGGTGCTCCATGACGTCGGCGGCGGGAGGATAGGATTCCGCAGCGCCGCCTGCTGAGTGCTGCTGACCGATAACTAGGGACTCTTAATTAATTAGCTTGGTTTCCATGCATGTTGTGCACGCCTATGCACAAAACTTAGCATGTTCTGTTAGCGGAGTTGTGTAATGCTTATTGTTAGGCAATGCAAGTTCTATTTCATCAAGCACAGATGTGTCGGAACTCAGAAGTCAGAGAACTATGTTGTGAATTCATCGTGACTGCTCCGATGGTGGTATTCCTGATGAAGCCAGTATCCCTGGATCAATTTAAAGCTTATCCTATAATAAATTTGTGGAAATCCTATATAGATTTAATGTTATTTGCTAGTGGATTTTGTGTGATATGATAAGTGGCACTACCGGAATCCGGCTCTTTGCTGAGTGTTAAATGCTTTGCCGAGTGTTTTTTTTTTTCGGTACTCGGCAAAGAGCCTCTTTGCTGAATGTTTTTTTTTTGCCGAGTGTTTTTGTTTTGGCACTCGGCGAAGAGGCTCTTTGCCGAGTGTCGAAAAAAACATTCGGCAAAGACAATTTTCAAAACACATTTTGAGACGGTAAATTAATTCAAATTAAAAAGTGTTCAACTAAAAATTGTATAACTTCTCAATATCTATAACTTTTATTTTGGTCATTTCTTCATATGACAAAGTGAAATTAAATCAATTCACAAATCTTATCCGTCTCTCTCGTAGTTTATGAAACTACAAGAGAGAGATATAAGATTTCTAAACAATGTTGCGACCACTTTGTCAGATGAACAAGTGACCAAAATATAAGCTGTAGATCTTGAGAAGTTATACAACTTTGTAGTTGAACACTTTTTAATTTGAATTAATTTGAAGTATACAACCAGCGAAAACTGCATTTGAATTTTCAAAAATTTAAAATTTGATTTTTTGTAAACGACCTCGGATGGAGAAACCATCAAAATAAAAGTTGTAGATATTGAAAAGTTATGAAACTTTTTAGTTGATGACTTTTTCATTTGAAATCATCTTGTCATCGAAAAGTCCATTCGAATTTGTCAAATTTGAAATTCAAATTTTATAAATGACCTCAAATGAAAAAACCACCAAAAATAAAAGTTATCGATATTGAAAAGTTATGAAACTTTGTAGTTGACAACTTTTTGATTTGAAATCATCTTATCATTGAAAAGTTCGCTTGAATTAAACGACCTCGGATGAAGATACTACCAAAATGAAAGTTGTAGATCTCGACGTTGAATCGTTTAGGGCCTCAAACAAGCAATATTCACTCGGTTTATTATAATATGTGTAGAACCGGAACAAAATCTAAACACAGGTGATGGTGTGGTGCAGTGGTAGAGGAGGGTATGCGTGAGCTAAAGGTCACAAGTTCAAATCCCACCGGTCGCAAGTGTTGGATTTTGCGCAAAAAAATGCTAGAAAAATAGAACCGAGTGGGCGCTAGTAGCCCGAGCTCTTCCTTGGTAATTTTTTTTGGGGGGTTTCAATTTAATCTTTGCCAAGTGTCTTTTAGCACTCGGCAAAAGTTTTGCCGAGTGTCCGATAAAAGGCACTCGACAAAGAGCCCTTTGTCGGCTTCTTTTTGCCGAGTGTATAATTGGCTTTGCCGAGTGTCTGCGGCACTCGGCAAAGCAGCCGAATCCAGTAGTGTGGAGTACGGCCCTGGTGGTTTTTCATGTCGGGCTTCGCCCCTAGAAGCAATGGTGATTGGTTCGATCAGTGTTGACAATGATGATCTCAACGGTGAAATGCATAGAACCATGATCCGTCTCACCCATATTGGCTACATGTCCATGGGCGCTGATTGGAGAACGAAGGTGTTGACGCCGAAAGGGCTTCGGATCAACATATCAAGGGGGATAGCATGTCCAAGAGGTCGTAAACGACCTTCAACACAGCGAGAACGTAGCGTGATCGGCAGCAACCAGTTTAGAAACCGGTAGGGCTGATGCGCAGCTCGTTCTCGACTGGATAGACTCCTGAACACCTTCTCGGAAGACCCGTCAGGGAGGAAACAACTCAAAATGTGTTTCATAGGTTTCCTACATCAAATAACTTAAAAAACGTGATTTGTTTCAAAATCAGTTCGGACTGCAGGTGAAATCGGCTTAGTTGGCTTGGGAACCGGCTAAGTGGGTTTGTGCGGCCTCGAGAGGGTGCCTCAACTGCCCAAGAGGGGTAGCCGGCTTGGAGAACCGGCTAAGCCAGGTCTGGCACCGCGCAGCCTGCCGTCTTCTCCGCTCATTTTTTCGTTGTTTCGCTGGTGTTTATCGACTAGATAGCACTAGCTTGTCGCTAGCTGGAATCCTAGAAACACGAGTATGGGTACCATGCATGTTTCTGAAGAAGGACGACGGTGTTATTGCATGCGCCAGAGGTCGCTGGGGCGAGAATAAATGGCATGCATATTTTGGTCCCAGCAGCAAAAGCACAGCAGAGAGAGGCACATGTATACAGTACAGAAGACGTCGTCGTCATGCATCATTGTGTTCTGCCGACTGCCGTTGATCGTACCTCCAGGCTCTAGGTGAGCACATGTACAGTACACAACACGGATGATGGATGGACACATGCATATCATATGCAAAACTTTGCGTTCAATTCTGGCTTCTGCTTCTTCTTCTTCTTCTTCTTTTTGTTTGAGTGGCAGGGCTGGATAGTTTCTAGATTGGGCCCATTTCTGATGGTTCAAGGTGCGTTCAGTTCGGATGCGTCAACGTGCTTGTGCTTGCATTGGATTGGGGCCATGCGCGGGCGCGGCGGCAGTGCAACATTCACATTTGACGACAGGAGCCAATAGTTGCCACAAAAGCCCACTAGGCCCAAATCCTTGTCGTCGTTGGGCCTGGCCCATTTTTCTTCAGCATTTCCTCGCATGTCATTTCTTTAGGCTGAGGCAACCTCACCTTGGGCCTCGACTAAAAAGTTCCTAAAAAAAAAATCCCAAAAAAAGGAGAGTTTGTGGAATTGACCCCCTGGATTCCAGCACAACGGTCATTCGCTGGTTTTCTTTAAGGAAAGCCGTCCTTTATTAGAGAGTTTTTTTTTGGTGCTTTCGTTTTCCATCTGCCACCCGCGCCTGCGATACGAGTTACGATGACGGAATGTGCGACAGGGAAGGAAGGCAGCGTTGATTGCGCGCCGCAAACCCGAGCTGTGGTTCTGTCCATCCATGCTCCTCCTGACCTCCTCCGCAGCGCCACGCCTCGGCCACCACCGCCGCTCCCAAATCTCGCCCACCGTGTAGCGCCGCCGCTCACCGCCCGCAACACCACCGAGGTGGCACCGCCGCCGCTGCTTGTCAAGCCAGTGGCATGGCCCTCCCCACGGTCCCCTCGCCCTCATCCTCGCGTGCCCGTGTGCTCACTTCTCTGGTGCCGCAGCCGGACGGGCCGCCGTGTCCACGTCACCGGCCGCCCAGATGGATCCACGGCACGGCGCCGCCTGCACGATCTTCCGTCCTTCCCCATGTCGCGCCCCACTCGCTTTTCCCCACAAAACCTCCGCGTGCCCGCGCCCGCGAGCGTCAGGCAGGGTCAGTCTTTCGCCGCACGCCGCCGTCGCCGTATCCCCCTTCCTCTTCCTCTTCCCCTTCCGTATCATCCGCCTCCTCCCCATCCCACGCATCCGGTAGGCGGTGGCCGGCGCCGGTGCCTGCGCCAGGATTGGATTGCTCGTGGGAAGCAAGAACCGCCCGTCCACCCATTAGAACCCTAGCCAAATACATGTGAATCGCCGGGACCTTCCGTGTACCACCACAGTCGTCTCTGTCCGTCCACCGTTTAAATCCGCCTTTGCTCGTGCGGATGCAGGCGCACGTCGGCGCGATTCAGAAGATGCACCTGCGGGACCTGATGGCCGACGCCGACCGATGCAAGGCAATCACGGCGTAGGGACTCACGCCTGTGCTCGTGGAATCTCTTTTCCTGCGTCCTGTGCGTGGATTCTGTTTGCTTACCTGAACGATTTTTGGTTGCAGTGAGTATAAAGGGATCTTTCTGGATTACTCGAGGCAGCAGGCGACTGGTGAAACCATCGAGAAGCTGCTTAAATTGGCTGAGGTGACACCTCTGTCGCCTTTTCATTTTGGAGGTGGGGACTGCACTTTCCTGTGCTAATTTTGGATCTGTTTGGCTTGTTATACGTTGCCAAGCTCAAGGAGAAGATTGAGAAGATGTTTAAAGGTGAAAAAGTATATATGATGATCTGAATCTGCTATTCAATTGTTCCATCACAAACGTTCATTCAGTATATATTTCTATGTAAAGTGTGCCAGTCATGGAACATTGGGTATCTTTTATTTTTATTATTTGTTAGTTAGATTGGATATAGTTACTTTATAACTCTTGCCATTTTGCCTACTGATGCATGATTTTGCAAAGTTCCTAATATGTTTTATTTGTCCAGTTAAATTACTCTATTAAATTTGTAACTTAAGTGGATTGCTTCTGTCAGATAAATAGCACAGAGAACATGTCAGTGCTTCATGTAGCTCCGAGGGCTCCAAGAGATGCAGTTATAAACAATGATGGGACCCTGAGGTTTGGAGTGAGACTTTTAGGAGTGGATCATGGGTAAACTTTCAGTCAATTTTTTAATTAACTAAATGTGGCAAAAACTTAAAGATGGACTGCTAGAACTGCTTGAGTATTTAGTTCTCTTCTTTATTATATAGATTGGTCATGGTAAAAGGGGAGATGTCACAATATTGCCAACCCTACTAATCTTATAGGACCTGTCTTTTTATTGTCCAATGTTATTTTCCAACTCCACCGTAGTCCGCGAGGCCGTACCGGCCCCATCCACCGCGGCACCACTGTTGCAGCTGCCAACCGCCGCTGCATCACGTGGCTAGCATGTGGCCTGCGGAGATGTCGCAGAAGAGGCAGCCGGAGGAGGGGGAGGCAAGCCCGGTGGGAGCTCATCGTCGTCCTCCCTGCGCCAGCGCCACGGTGAGCTGAAGCAGCAGAGGATCGCCCTTCGCGAGTGAGTTTGCCCTCCCCCTCGCGCACTCTGGATTTGGGTCACGCCGATCGTGCACGGTGCTCTCTGGATCAATGCCACCCGCGCCTTGGATTGTTCACCCTCCAGTGTGATTTTGGTATCAAACACCGGTCATTTCCCTATGTTTATCTTTAAAAAATGGCATGCTCTCTTGTTACCTTCTTTCGCTGTGATAAGCTTGTACATGTTGGTTAATTTTCATGCTTGCTTTTTGAAACATGAAAATAGAGGACATCTAGGTACTTCAAGATTGATTTCCAGCAGGATAGGTTAGATCCAAAGTCCAACTTAATTACTAAGCAAAG
Organism: Eremochloa ophiuroides; assembly: GCA_038502445.1. Lineage (NCBI taxonomy): Eukaryota > Viridiplantae > Streptophyta > Magnoliopsida > Poales > Poaceae > Eremochloa > Eremochloa ophiuroides. The sequence continues at coordinate 5,829,990 of JAHLJS010000003.1, read as the reverse complement.
GTTCGTGGTTTGGTTCTTGCTTGTTTGTTCAGTTCGTTGATTCCAGAAATGGGGACTGACTCATTGGTCGGTGATTCCTTTTTTTTCTCTGCACATTTTCAGGTGATGGTTTTGTTTCATACTATAATTAATCATCATCGAAATGATATATTCGTATTGTGTTAATGGTCTGCTTCCACCTTTTTAGTTTGTTTTTTAAATTTACAAAATCGTGACGTACAGCTTGTTTTCCCAGCCAATATTTGTTCCTTTTGCATATGCATGCCTCCAATTGACTATCACAAACTGAATTGGCATGGCACCATGGCCTCCTCTCATGCTACTGTATAGTTTTATTCTATTCCAAATATTTTGATGTGGAGTATTATTCCATCCAGAATAAGAAAAAAAGCAAGGTTCATCATTCTTTCCGAAGAGGAGGGCGAGGAACAAGCAGTTAAAAATTTGACAAATTGTGGAGATGGAAGGAGCTCTCTCTCTCATTTGCCGAGCTCTGGAGATTGGCCGCCATGCCGGAGAGTGGAGATGGAGGGTCGGTCTCCACCCTGCTCTTTTGTTTTTGCTGGTCGAGCTGCCAGGCCGCGAAGGAATACTACGAGCCGCTGAGCCCAATAGGTATGGTCAAATTGGTTTGTTCGTACCAAATTCATGTATGGTCATGGTTTGTACATAGGATTAATTATGTCAGAGGGGCTCGCAATGGAGGGACTTGATGTTTTAGTTTCGCATTGAAATTTAGAGTTATATTTTAATTATCTATTTTCTTGAAGACTTATGTAATATTGATGTTCTAAACGTCATGACGGGAACATATTTTTTATAGTTAACAGTATAACACACAGTCATATATATGTTTTATAGTATTATATTTTCTCGTTACAACACACGGGCACATCAACATATTCATGGATTTATTGACACATGAACATTATCTTAGACGCCTTTACAATAGAGTTTGTGAGCCTGCGACATCATACTCTCGATGACTTTGTTAGTTTCATAAACTTTGCCTTTTCAATTAAATGTCACTTTAATATAGTATTGTTTTGTTATCGTGCGATCCGTGTGTTTTTAGTAAAAAAATTTAGCTGTCCCGTAGCAACGCACGGGCACGCTACCTAGTCATAGTTAAATTACAAACACCATGGTGGGGACAAAAACCTGACATGTGTACCAAGAGACATGCATGAATATAGAACTCCTAGCTAATCTATGCGCATCTACATTCGAATCTGCACCACTAATTAGCGAACGATCATTTAATTTAAAACCAGCGAACAAACACGTAGAAGTTTTCTTTTTTAGAAACCTTTTCCTTTTTGAATGCACCCATCGCGCGCTCCCTACCGACCGAATGCATGCCGTCACCCTCTTCTCACCATCTTTTCCCCGCTGATGACGTTATAAAAAGAAGGTATTTTTAAAAATATTATAACTTTTGAACGGTGTATTCATTTTAAATTCCGTCTACAGCTGTGTGTTCTATGCGACGAAATAAACAAAACTAGACCACCCTTACATATTCTTTGAAGAATTTTATCCATATAAAAAGTTATATATACTAAATTATAACTTATAACTTACAATATATAATTTACATAAAAAACTTAGAAACTTAAGATTCATGAAACACAACTTATTTACAAAGTTATTTTAAACACAAAGGCACGAATTAACTTATAACTTACGTTAAAACTTGTTAATACAAAAATTATTAACACACATAGGAACAAATTAACTTATAACTTATATCAAAACTTAAAACACAAAGTTACGAAACGTAACTTATGTAAAATAGTTATCAAACATAACTTTAAGTTATAAATTATGTTTTCTAAGTTAATACACATATATTGGTATTAGAAAAAATCTTCGAAACATATGTAATCGTGATCTAGTTATGTTCGCCTTGTTACATAGAACATACAGGTACAGACGAAATTAAAAATAGACACCTTTTTTTTAGAAGTTATAGCATTTTGAAATAAGTATTCTGCTTATTCTGCTTTTTTCAGTATTTGTCAGCAGTGACGTCAGGCCATGCAAAAAAAATCTAGAAAGAGGTGCGGCACTGGTATATGCAGTGCGGCTGCGACGTGCAGGCACTCACGTGCAAGGCCTACCTAGGCCACGAGCAGGTGCTGTCATGCTGAGTGTAGGACGCGGTCTGATCGTTCGTTGGTTTACAGTCGAGTGAATGACCATAAATAAGGTTTTTTGGCTTCCAATATTGCGTGTTGATTAACTCGGTATTTTGATCTGAAGTAAGGTATACACATGTATTTCTATATAGTAGGTTTGAAAATTACTAAAAAAAGTTCCTAAATCCTACTGTTCGAGCGCGGAAGCGCTAGCGCGAGCGCATGCGCGCCGCTCCCAGCCGCTCGATAGGATCCAAAGATGCGCACGCGTCTTCCCCTCTCTCTCACCCACGCGACTGTAGCGTCCTCTCCGGTGGCGGCGACCCCCCATCTCTCTTATCGAGACCGGTGGCGGCGTGACGAGCTCCTCCCTGCAGCGTCCTCACCACCTCCCCACGCCCCCTGCCCTGTCCTTAACGAGCTCATTGGCCATGGCGGTGACAGAAGCTGTTACATTACAGTAGGTCATCTCTCACCCTCTCTCTCTCTCTCTCTCTCTCCTCATCCTCCTCCTCCAACTCCGGCGAGCCACCCCACCCTTTCCCCAACTCTGGAGGGTATAGAAGGGCCGCCCGGGGGGAGGAAGGCTGGCCAGGCGGTGGGGAAGGGGGCGGGCGGCTTTAGGGTTCTAGCGGTGGTGGAGGTGGTTGGAAAGGTCTGGGCGGGGGCAAGCTCACTGGAGTTGGGGAAGACAGCAGCGACGGCGAGCTAGGTCGCCGGACTTTGAGAAGAAAGCCGTAGGGGGAGAGGGGTGGGGAGGGGAAGGGAAAGAGGGAGGCCGCCGCGGTGCAGTAGGGCCTCGCCGGAGCTCCTGCAAGGCCCTACCGTGCCGCGGCGGTGGGTGGCGGGCGCCGGGGCGGTGGGTTGTGCTTGATGCGGGGGCGAGGGCGAGGGTGGTCGGAGGCGGGGGAGGCGACGGAGATGAGAAGCGCGTGCATGGAGGAGGCGTGCAGACGGATTGGCTTCCGCCTACACGCGCATTCGTCAGCATGGTCCAAAAATAGTTTGGGCAAAATTTGGTTAGTAACACAATGGCATGCGTGTCAACCATGATGAATCGCCAAACCAAGCACACACACCAACTGATCGATCAGCCGGCGGCAAGCAGTGTGAACCTTTTCGAAACAAACCAAGCTAAACGCAGGAAGCCGCTACCGGCGGTGCCGGACCACGGGCTATGCCAGTGTGGGTGGTGAGCGCCCAAAGCACAGTGATGAACTCGCCGCCCTGCGCCAGCGCCTCCTTGTGTGCCTTGACGTGAAGCTCGCTGCTCGTCGGCGCCGCGTACGTCACGACCTCCGTCCATAGGTCGGCCAGCAGCCTCCACACGTCGTCAGCCGCGGCGTCGTCGTGCTCGTGCCTATCCATCAGAGCCTTGCCCAGCTTTGCTCCCTTGCGCAGCGCCGTCGTCGTCTCCGTTGCCGCCTCGTCCCGCCCCTGGATCTCCATCAGCTTCCTGGACCTGGCGTCGACGCCGGAGCAGTAGTACCAGAAGCACCCCATCTCCTTCTTCAGCTCCTCCTCCATCTCCTTGAACACGCGCTCCGTCCCGTCCTTGTCGTCGGGGAGGAGACCCGGGTGGAACGCCACCAGGTAGGCGCAGTACCTGGACAGCGCCGTGGCCACCTCGCGGTAATTGGCTCCTCCGGGCGTCCTCTGCTGCTTCGCCTCCAAGAGCTCGGTGGCGATGTGCCAGGTGAGGATGACCTCGGCGATGCCGCCGCCGGCGCTCTCGCATGCCCACGAGAGCTGCGCATCCGACGACCGCACCAGGACGGACCTCCCATTGCTCAGAGGGACGGCGGCGGCGACGCTCGCCAGGCGGGCCACGATGGCTTTCTTGGCTTCGACGGGCACGGCCTTGGTCGGCAGCGCCGCCGACGAGAGCCGGCGGAACGACGGGGACCAGAGCAGCGACAGCTGCTTGAAGGAGACGGTGCGGTGGCTGAGCATGTTTCGCGCCCACAGGATGCGGCGGATGATCCCGCTCAGGAGCGGGCTCTCGCGCCACCGCGGCGTGGAGGCGTAGCTGCAGAGCAGCGACGCCATGAACCAGTTGGAGAGGAGGAAGACGACGAACTCCCAGACCTCCTCGTAGGCGAAGGAGAGGAAGAGGAGGATGGTGATGGACGTGTCCACGGTGGAGAAGAGGTTCTGCGGCGTGCTCCGGATTTGCGCCAGGATGCATCCGGTCACCTTCATCAGGCCGAACGAGATGGCGTAGTTGTCGGTTCTGAAGCTCTTGAACGCGTACCGCACGTCGCCGTTGCTGCACAGGACGATGGTGAGGACGCAGAACGCCCACACGACGACGGGGAAGAGGATGTAGTTGGCGAGGAAGAAGAAGGGGCTGGCCAGCACCACGGGGTGCACGGAGTGGTAGTACTCGCACAGGAACTGGACCTCGTCGTCGAACACCTGGAACAGCGCATTGGCGCCGGCGGCGGTGACGGTGGCGGTGGCGGCTTGGTCTTCGCGGATAAGGCCTCTGAAGATGAGCCTGTGGCAGCTGCGGGTCTCCGCGCCGGTGATGGGGAAGTCCTCCAGCCTCCGGCGCAGCAGCTTGAAGAGCGCCATGGACAGGCACAGCCGCTTCAGCCTGCCGTCGTACTTCCCGAGCAGCTCGTCGCTCTCGGCGAGCTTCCAGATTTTGCCCACAGTGACGACCGTGGAGTCGTCTCTCTCGACGGCCTCCTTCACCGCGTCATGCTCGAGGTGGTAGCCGTCAGGGCCGGCCATCTTCTCCAAGTCCTCTTCGCCCGCCACGACATAGTTGCACCGCTTCATGAGCTCCGACCCACCGACGTCCAGCTGGCCATTGCCGCCGCCGCCGTCCTCTTCCTCCTCCTCCTCCTTGAGTATCTGGGCCATGTAGGAGGTGACCAGCGTGGGGTTCCTGCCATAGGCGAAGGAGCGCTTGGCCAGCTCCATGGTGACGAACCTCTGCACCAGCTTGGCCGCCGCGAGCACCCAGAAGATGCCATACAGCGCCTTCTTGCCGGCGCTCCTGAGGTTGTAGAAGACGAGGTAGCCGAGCCAGGCGATGCGGGCGGCGCGCTCGATGGTGCCCGAGTACCCCTGGGTGTAAGGATGAAAACGGTTGGAAACGGTCAAAAAAAAAAAACACCAAAATTGTTTTGAAAACGATTGAAAATGATTGCGAACTTACGAAATATCGAGAATTCCAAAAATGAACCGATCGATTTGAGCGGATTTCTATGTCTAACACAGTCGATATACGAAAACTCAATACGAAATACCAACTACCAACCCGTAGATCCAAGTATATGACTAAATACATGAATTATCGCATATAATAATTAACAAGTGCATGATCCTTCGTATTCGGTATTTAACACATAGCTGATAAATACAAGTTTAGAACAAGCAATGAATAGCTTGCATGATAATAGAAATATTACTATATTAGCTATAGCAATAGCAACTAGCATACTGTGACCTAAAATTAGATGCTATAGAAACTTGAACTCGAACTGAGTCGGGATAATTTTACTAATACTTTTGGAATAGATGAAAATATTTTATTTTAAATATTTATTTAGCCTTTTCTTCTGAATAACAAAGATTTATTTTGCCGAGGCAAAAACTATCAACTGATTGACTTTGCAGATGGTGGGGGTGGGTTATGGCCCATATGGGCTTTCAAGTAGCACTGATGAGCTGAGAAGATGAAGCTGGCTTCCTGCTACCTAGCATCACCTCGTGAGATGAAGGGAGATGAGGCTCCTAGCCTGGGCCCTGGGCGTCGTCTATATAAGAAAGGGCAGATAGAAAGAACATGCAGTTGCATGGTGAGCAACCTATAATTGGACTATGTGACCTGTGCAGTTAGCCAAATTCAGTTTAAACCAAATTTTAAATTCAAAATATTTTGAATTAAATGTCAAAAAGAAGAAAACGATCAAAAAATGTCTAAACTGTTTTTTTACATTTGAAATATGAAACATCTAAAATACGATAGCGAAAATGGTAAAGTCGAACTAAAAAAATATAAATCCAATCAGAATTAATGTAGGAAACGATACCATATCGGTTCGAGATGTTTTTGTTCCGTTTTCATCCTTACCTGCGTGCCGCCGACCAGGATCGCCTCCACCTTCTTGCGGAGGAGCTCCACCAGCAGCATCCACATGAGGATGACCCGAGCTCGCAGCGAGAGCTCCTCGGTCGTCGTCATCTGGCCACCAGGGGCGGCGGCGGCGGTGGCACCTTGGTTCTTGGCCTCGGAGAAGAGGTAGGACATGACGGGGAGGAAGAGGGAGAGCGAGGTGGAGAGGAAGAGCCGCACGCTGGGGTTGAGGATGGCGCTGATGTCGGAGAGGCGGCTGAAGAGGTTGAGGTTGAAGAAGAGCGTGGCGAGGGCGAACATGACCACGGATGTGGCCACCATGGTCGCCTCGTTCCTTTGGTCGGCGTAGGAGGACGTGAGGTTGTACACGAACGACTGCAGCGTAGCATTGCAGTATTTGCTACTCGCATTGAAGTGACTCATCTTAGTTTAGATGTTGATGTTGATATTGCTAGCACTAGAATGCAATGCAATGCGCAAGAACTAGCTAGTGCATGCTAAGTTTGCATGGACGAATTGAGTTGACACACAATTGGCATATATAGTAGCATTGATCAGAATATAATTTATATATAGTGATGATCGAACACGAGATATACTTGGCGTGAATGCAAATCTCACGACCCATGTTCTGTGCGTATCTAATTCTCGTCATGACTCATGACTGATTTCAACATCACCTCTATTTTATCGGAAAACGTGCATCTTTGCTCTTTATTCCTTTTTCCGATCGACTTTGGCTTTTAACCTTTTCCTTTCAGCAAAGAGATCCAATGCTCCCCAATGTCAGCATTTCCTCTATCAGCACGTTAGTATTGTGGGGGCGGGGCCTTGGCTCTTTTTTGGATCTTTAATTAGTCCCTTCTGTCTCAAGAGACACATTCCGACAATGTGCAATAAAATAAATCGCAACATTGTTTATTGGTCAATGTAATGCAGAATTACAATTTGAAAAATGCCGTGTAGATTTTTCCAGAAAAAAAGAAATAACCTCCCATATATAATCGTAAATTTATTGATAAAAAAATTCTTCTTTCCTAGCTAGTTGAAGAGTATTTTCGAACCGCTACTTTATTATTGAACCTAATGAGATGCTGCATAGAAGAGATAAAAATAGATATTATCTCAAGGAAAATGAAGAAAATGAGCAAAACTTCTAACCCGTCAATTTTGTTGGCTAAAAAAATCTTTTGTTGCTAATAAGGTCATAAATGGTTTTGTTCACTCGTACTGCAAACACTTCCCTAGTTTCTATGGCCACTAACTGGACTGCCACCTAAGCATTTTCTCCCGTGCTTGTCTAAATATAGCCGGGTATATGAAACCAGATCTAAGTGTTGGTGAAGAGTCTCTGACAAAACATAATTCTTTATGTTTTAATGAAACAATAGCTTGTTTTCCTTGGGCACATTGAGAAAATATTGCACTCCATCAATAAACTCTTGGGAGCATCTGATCAGCATTGTACATCCGTTGTCAGTTCATTTGCATTAAATGAGTATATCAAAACTTGAACATGTCCAAAATATCCATTACACAACGTGATTAACTTAACTAAAAGGCCAAAAATATCCATTACACAAACATCATTAATACACATCTTTAACATTAGTTTATGAGCAAAATGCACCATAGGTCTACTACCTTTTGCCTGTGTGTCATCTAGGTCTATGACCTTTAAAAGTGTAGTTTTAGGTCCCTAACCTTTGGCCTGTGTGTCATGTAGGTCCATGACCTTTGAAAGTGCTGTTTTAAGTCCATAATCTTTACATGCAGTTCACTGGTAGTTCATAAGCCTGGGGGAGCAGGTTTAGATCCTACATGGCTGTCCACGGTGGCTATGGACTGCACCTTTGACTCGGTCAATGGGCGCCATTTAGCATTCTCTCCTCGTTATCTGTCTCGTTCTCATCCCTCTCCACAACTGTTTTCTTGAGCGTTTCGTATGGGAGAGGAGGCGAGCGGAGGAAGGAGCCCTCGGCCCACGTCCTGCGACCTCCGAGGATCAACGACGACGTGTAGCTGGCGACGGAGAAGACAGGTACGGGACATGCACTGGACCTCGGGTTCCAGTTCCCCAAGCATGCCCATCGATTCAAGTGTATCGGCTGTAGATCCAAATGAAGGAGAAGGTCTCCCGCCAATTACCGTACGTCACGTCGCAATCTGAACACTTGTAAAAGATGCAACCATTATTGCAACCCTCATTCTTCACTCCGTACTCCAAAACACAGTTTTCAGCTTACACTCTTCGCACGCACTGAGAGGGAGGTCTAGTTTCAGTCGTTCATGAACCCCACACAACAGTGCCGAGGACCCGAAAGCAGTCGTTATTCTATAGTCTATACCCATTTTGATCAACTAGACAACTCCTCCGTATAAAATTCTCTATTTTGTAACCATGAAATAAGCTATGCTAGCATGAAAGGTGGATATTTATTTTGATTAACTACTATACACCGCATCTACATAAGCAAACTATCAGGTAATTAAATTTGAACTCAAATGGCATGCATATAAGTAAGTACAAAGAGCTTCAAACACTGGCTTGGGCTAGGGGAGGAAGAAAGCTAAGGTGGATATATAGCGTGGGCATTTAATCTTGGTTTGTGGCGCCAGCCATTTGACCTGGAACTAAATTGGGCACTAGTTTCTGGTCCAACTCTAGCTGAGACTAAAGTCTGAAACAGTTGGTCGGTTCTCTACTGGTGTATAAAGGTCATCGGACGAACCCACTCAAGAGAAGCTACACATGCATTCAAATCGTCATGAATCTTATCACAAACCACACTCAGATCTACCAAAGGTAGACCCAAAATTAATTAATAAGTAAAACTTGTACATATATATAACTCCCAAGAGAAATAAAGGAAGTAATAAATGAGAAAAGACGAGATGACGATGTTGTATGGTATATAAACATGGATGAATCAGCCGGTGCAATTGACTGGGCCGCTCGTGCCATCCAAGAAATTCACCGGAAAGCAGGACACCTTGACCGTGTACGGCAAGGTAGGCACGCCGGCGAACTTGAACCACACCTTGGCCTCCACCACCACCCGGCAGTCCGGCCACTTAGCGAAGACGCCGCCGCCGCTGCTATTGTTCACGGCCACATTGCTGGACCCTGCTTGCGGCGGCTTTGGCGCCGGCGGCGGCTTTGCCTCGTTGGCCGTGGGCGGCGTCTCCTCGTTGTACTGACCCACTTCGACGCCGACCTTGACGCGGGTGGTGTTCCCCGGCGGCAGCCAGCCGGGGAGTGCGGCGGAGGTGTTCACATCCTCGGCAGGGATCCACTCCGTCTCGCTCTCCCAGATGTCGACGGTGAGGGAGCCGTAGGACACCGCCGTGCGGTGGCTGGTGTTGTTGGCCACCAGAGTGAGGTTGTAGTACCTGTGGACGAGCATTCTGCCGCCGTTGTCTGGCTTAGTTGCGTTGGTTATGTTGGCGTCTCGGATGAAGAAGGCGATGTGCGCCGGGGCGAGGCTGATGGAGACGGAGGCCGCGATGGCCACCGTGGCCAGCATTCCCAGCAGAGCCGCGAGGATGTATTGCTTGGTGCTCCACCTGCTCCAGGGAATCCGGAGAGGAGTCGTCATTGCATGTATGCAAGGATGGATGGCTAGCTGCAGCTGGTAGCGTGGTCTCTGCAGATGTACCTACTACTGGCTAGTTTATACAAAGCTAGCGAGAGCCAGGCCAGAGCTCTACAGTCCACACCCAGAGATGTACAAAAGCTAGCTGCAACATGGACTGGCCAGATAGTCCAAGTATGGGGGTGTTTAGATCCAATTTTTTTTTGGGATTTTGCACTGTAGCAGCGAGAAATCTTTTGTAATAAGTGTCTAATTATAGCCCAAGTAGACTCAAAAGATTCGTCTCGCGATTTACAGGTAAACTGTGCAAACATACAAAAGTTTTGTCTATATTTAATGTTCCATGCATGTGCCGCAAAATTGATGTGGCGAAAGTTTTGGGATTTTGTAAAGACACTATATATATATATATATATATATATATATATATATATATATATATATATATATATATATTTTTTGCAAGTATCACACACTGACGCATGCACGGAACCGAATGAGGGAAAAAATAGACGAGGATCATCCCCACCATGCGTGAGTTGCATAGTTCCTAACATACGTACAGCAAGGATGGTCCCCACAAAATTTTTGTTCCAATAAAGGAGGGCCGGGTTTGCTTAGCTAGTACTCCTACTCAGTCTGGCTTCGTATCTGTTGTGTTCCGTCCGGCATCGAACATATATCGGTGCGTACTCCTACTCAGTGCTAAAATAAATGTTATTTTTAATTTTTTAAAATCAACATTTAACCATTCGTCTTATTCAAAAAATTACGAAAATATAAAATAAATAAATCAAGATTAAAGTACTTCTAATAATAAATTATTTTATAAAATTTTTCAATAAGACAAATAATTAAAAGAAAATAGTTAAAATCCTAAAACAACACTTATTTTAGGACGGAAGGAGTATATTAAAAGCATAGACAGAGCTTTAGATCTACAGGGGTAACCATGGAGCACGAGCTTCATTAAGAAGTAGCTCCAACGTACTCTATGTCTAGCTAATATAATATATTGAAAGCATAATAGCATATACAGAGCTTTAGATCTACAAAGGTAACTACAGAGCACGAGCGTCATTAAGGATAGCTCCAACGTACATCTAGGCTCTGAGAAATTAAACTTGTTTGGAAGAGCTTCTATATAGATCTAAATTCATATGCAATATATATAAGAAATTATTCAGAAACCAAAATAAAAAATACGTGGGCCTCCCACCTGGGGCAGGTTGCCTAGCTGGGTGGCCTCGTTGTCACAAAAACCACAGAAGACGTATGTTGGCTGACGATGAACCCGACGGAGGGGACCATGGTTGGTCAACAGTGGCCTATGGCGTCAGGGATGCCACCATATCACTCAGTCAGGTCCGCCATGTTGACGAAGAAGAGTCGGATATGATGTCGATGTGGCACAAACTCCCCCGGCAGCTCTCCGCTAATCCATCGCCGCCACCATCCTCATGTACATCGTCAAAGGAATATGAATAGGGATTGGAGGCATGCCACCTCGGGCCGACGATGAAAGAGGCAGCGGGCCGACGATGGATGTATGCAACGTTGTCTGAGGTATCGGTAGCATCGGTTATGGGACGACCAGGGAAAGGAGGACCCGAGTGTCGAGGCATGCCTAGAAAAAAGAATGAAGGGACTGTACAGAGGAGTGAAGATGAAAGAGGCAGGGGGCCGACGATGGAGGTATGCAACGTTGTCTGAGGTATCGGTAGCATCGGTTATGGGACGACCAGGGAAAGGTGGACCCGAGTGTCGAGGCATGCCTAGAAAAAAGAATGAAGGGACTGTACAGAGGAGTGAAATGGATTAGTAAGTTGTGTAATTGGTGGCAGTGGTGGACCTCCTAATTCCACGAAATATGAGTTCTCATGTCACCCTTTAAGGAGCTGATTTGCTCACGAAAAGCAGCTGATTTGCTGTCCTAAACGACCTATAGATAAATCGCATAAAAGCAGCTGATTTGCTCACGAAAAGAGAGTATATAAAGCATGTGATTTCAACCTCAATGATGAACCCAAGCGGCCAGCGCATGCACCAGCTGGCAGGGATTCGTCTGCAGGTATGACATTGCAATTCGTGTGAAAATAAACTGAAACTAGTAGAAACCAAAAGTATAGCCTTTTCTCACATCCTCTTATATATAGAAAATGAAAACTAGATGAAACCAGTGTGTATCCTAACCAGGGTTCCCCTATTTGTGCAATTTCTAAGAGATACACTTCTTAGGAAAGAAGCAAAGAGGGACATTGTATGCTGGGCCCCGCCGTGTGGGATCACAAGGTAATATAATGGCAAAGTTGTTGTCTCCCTCTGGACCATATATATAGCTTGTTTAAATAAATATTACCAACACGTACCATCAACCTCAAAGTAGAGAACAAATATTTTGCACGTAAATAAAGACAAGAAACGTTGTATTAAAGCATGGTCGCGTGAGAACTTTGCTAGTGAAGGGGTGGTACCAGCGAGAAGAGAAGCAAAGAAGCACTACTTATCTCTACCTGATTATATATATTCCAGTTAGTCGCGGACGAGCTACAGTTAGCTCGGTTCCAAAAATTCCAACAATCCAATCCAACCCAACCCAAATTCGATCATGGCAGTCGACGACAGCGGCAAGCATGCAAGATTATTCCCGTGCCTCGCCATCCTGCGCTACACGGTGGCCACTGTGGTCACCGTGCTCGCCGTCGTGGTCATCGTCATGGTGATCGACGCCGGCGTCCGCCCGGACGACGTCAGTGTCTCCGTCGTCCAGGGCCGCGTCCGCACCACCGATCTGTGGATCGAGACGACGACGGCTGATACTACTAACTACGTCGACGCCGAGCCAACGTCGACGACCGCCACTGCCAATAAAGATTACCGAGGCGGAGGGCCGCGAGGAAGGTGCATCGGTGGTCGTGGTGGAGCAGCACTCAGTTCGTGTTATGGCGGCCGCGGCGGCGGCGATGCCATCGACCCTTACTACACCGGCGGCGGCGGCGGGATCTACAGCGGGCGGCCGCCGACGACGACCGTGTACACTCCGGTGGGCAATCTGAGCCTTGAAGTCGCTCTGAGCGTGGACAACCAGAGCGGCCGTGGCAGCATCGACTGCCGGAGCATCAACATCACCTTCTACGTCGGCGGCACCAGCAGCACGGCGGTGAAGATGGAGATCGGAGAGCTCACTCTGCCGTCCAGCTTGGATTTCCACGTGAAGCCGCAGACCTCCCACAAGATAAACAGGGTACTCCCGGAGGTTGAAAATGAAAGCGTGCTAAAGTACATCGCCGACACCTATGGAGGGGAGTACAGCTTCACTGGGACGGTGGAGGTAAGCATGAACACATCCTCCGTCGTCACGATGATCGGGCACCACACAACCCCCCACATCGTCAACTTCGTGTGCTCGCCGGTGGTCTTCAGCGTTTACGCTGCCACGGCCACGGCCACATCAGTCCAGTGCATAAAGAGCAATTAATTAATAAGCGCAGTTCATCGTGTTGCTTCATTCAACAAATCTCTTTGTCTGCATTATTATATTATATTATAAATTGATGTACTGGATTTAGTTGTTTTAACTTCGTCGGCTTGATTGCTCCATTGTCGTCCTATCTGTTCTTTAATTTTCTCCTACACTTTTGTTTCTCTTTCCTTACCTTCTATAAATGCATCAGTGGTCCATGCAATCTTAAATTTTTAGTATGTTGTTACTGTTTTTCTTGTAACAACGCGAGCGGTCACTACTGGAAACTCGAAATTCCCTATCATCGGTGAGAAACCAACATAGAAATGCAAAAAAACTAACACGAAAATTACAAAATGAAATTTTCTGGTGGTATACCGACAGGAAAACACTGACAGAAATAAAGCGATAGTTCCCTGTCGGTTGATGAAATTTTATGTCAGTGAGGAGATTTCCTTGTCGGTAGGGCGTCGTTAGGAAAATTCAGTCCTATCAGGTTTGGATTTATAGCCCTGTCATAGTAATCCGACCGGGAAACTTATGGCCACTGACAAAGAAATTCATTGACATCAGTTTAAATCATATATACAATAGCATTATTCATATAATATAACGCACATTATGGGCCACAAGTACATAAATGAGGACATCAGTTACAAATGGCATCATATGATAATTGGCACAGACCGTATAGTGGCTTTTTTCCTTGAACACATAATTTGTACATATTTTCTCTAAGTATTTGCCATCAATACAAGAGTATCACTGTTATCTCCTAGCCTAGCAAACAATCTAGTGGCTTCATTCCATATGTGCTATGTATATGATAATTTAGCATATCTTCTGGTACCCATCTTTAACTTAAATCGACGCGGTTCTTCGTCCTCATGGAGGAAAACCTGCAGGCTGCAATGGAACATTACACCATTAGAGATTTTACAAATGCTCCACTTCTCAAGTACGAGTAAATGCTCGATCAGTAGACAGAGTTAGGAGCGAGGTCAGAGGGCATCTATAGGTTTTAGCAAGCATAGAGGCAGAACACTTCGAATGACAAAAATAAAGTACTTGCTACAGTAGTTCTTACCTGCTGATCACCATTTTTTCTTGTGCATGAGCAGTTGTAAACCCACTTCTCGTCTCTCCTATGCATCAGCATAAAGCTCTCAATTACAATCATTTATTATATTTTCTCTAAGGGCCTTTCTTTTGATGTGTCGAATTCTATGGTCTCGACATTTTTTTTTTAATATTAGAAGACGGTAACAATTAACTTTTTATTATTGGTTTCCAAACTCTCGGACATGGAGGTTTATCTAAGTAAGGATCTTTGTGGATCCCGTCTACGGGAATGTGGGGGATATATCGAACAAATAATGCACCGTAAGGATCTATCATGAATTTACAAAATGTGTGTATGCACAGGCATCTACACCTTAGCATCATCACGTAGAACACCTCCTTCATATTCATGCTGGGGTGCCGCATGAGCTCAAGAATCATCAAGCTCGTGTGTGTGCTGCACCGACATCATTGATCCATGTAATAATAAATTGGTTTTGCTATTTTTCTCATAACCAAGCGAGTGGAGACAGTGTACGGTGTCCGAGGGAAGTTGTAGGTTTTGGCAAGTGGATGGAGGACAACTCGGATGAGAAAGATCGATCTGAAGTACTTGCTAGAGTTCTTCCCTATTGATCACCAATGTTATGCTTTGGGCATTGTTGTGTTCACTAGTGGAATAGAGTTGCTAAATGGAGACAGTGAGGTTGGAAACAAGTTATGTGACAAAGAACGAATAGGCCAGGGACTTTGAATCTTGTTTCTTTATTTTTTGTTACCCCATTTGGTGGAACTTAGTCTAAGTACTATGGATCGATTGCTAAAGGCTATACTCATTTGCCCGTGACAGCATCTACCAATAATGTGAATGATCAGTCGCCTTCGACTCTTGTCTTGTTTCAATGGGTTCACCTCCACCGGAGCTACCACTGGTGACAGTCGCCACCAACATGAATCAATCAGCAGCCACTAGTGTAGAAAACGGCTGTGTTCCCGGTTGGGAAACCCCTTTACCCCCGGTTTCCCAACCGGGAACAAGTTTCCGGGAGTAAATATATCCCGTTTTAATTCCGGGTGCAGAACCGGGATTAAAAGTGGACCTTTAGTCCTAGTTTGATACAAAAACCGGGACTAAAAAGGTCTGCAGCCCAGTCCATATATATATATATATATATATATATATATATATATATATATATATATATATATATATATATATATATATATATATATATATATATTCTCTTCACTCATCATCATCATCGTTAGTCGGCTTCCAAGATTCATTGGGGTCATTGTAGAATTTTCCGAAGGAATTCAAAACTTGATCATTAAGAAACCCTGCTATGGTCTCTTGAATTGCCTTGAGCTCGTCGATTACCAGGACCTTTCGCTTCAAATAATCGGTCTTCAAACAGAGTCAAAGGAAAAGGTATTAATATATATGATTATATATATAAATTTTTGTGAGTTTATATGAGATCGATTTAACGTACTTTGAGCTTCTCCTGGTCAGTTCTTTTTTAGTACACCCCTCATGAATTCGCAGACATAGTATTCACAAGTGTTATTCCCGGGTTGTTGCCGCAGAACCCACTTTATAAGACAAAAAAAAATTGTCATCCGATCCGGACAATAAATATATAATGATACATATATAATATGAAGGGCCTCTAAGTATATATACTTACCATGTGTTGGATTATAGCCAGTGGTGCTTTGCAATGTTTGAGGTCGTATTTCTCGATGAATCTTTTCCAAACACTGCCAATCAAAATAAAAATATCCAATGATCGATGTAAATATTTTTCAAACACTGCCAATTAAAGAAGGAGAAATAAATTACCTCTAGAGAATATCTATCATATCTTGGAATTGGTCCAGGCTCTTTCTCATAGAGTCTAAGATCTCCAAGTGACCTTTTTTCAAGATCGATGATGATCAATATCCAATGATCTTTAAAGTTATAGGGGAAGAGTGTCTGTTTCTTGTCGCGTTGCTTTGCTAAGAACTTCATGATATTCTTCTCTGTTTCTTCTTTCCATGTTGGGTGGGGTTTAGGGTGTTTGAATACAATATGTGGATCAATGAAACCAACTTCATTACACCCTCTCTCTTTGCACATTCGCATCTCATATCTGCATATATATATATATATATATATATATATATATATATATATATATATATATATATATATATATATATATATAGAGAGAGAGAGAGAGAGAGAGAGTAAGGATATACAGATATAGTGATTTTAATAGCAGAAAGAAACACTTATAGACAATAGCAGCTCATGAGTGTTTTGTCGAGGGAGTCCATGTGGCATAGTTGGTGTAATTCAGAAAATTCAACAAACATAACATCATCGCCATGGAACCAATGTTGGTTTCTAATTCGGACAGAAATCCAAGACTCACCTCCTGTACATGCCTCAAGGTTCCACTTGTTTAGCAAGTACATTTGCGTACCTAGTTGACTGAGGGT
This sequence comes from Eremochloa ophiuroides, assembly GCA_038502445.1. Lineage (NCBI taxonomy): Eukaryota > Viridiplantae > Streptophyta > Magnoliopsida > Poales > Poaceae > Eremochloa > Eremochloa ophiuroides. The sequence goes on along the minus strand of JAHLJS010000003.1, from coordinate 5,813,148 downwards.
GTTTGGATTCCATAGACTCCGACCATGTTGATATTTCGTCCACTCCTCAACAACAGGCGCACGTTCTACTTGCTGCAATCCAACCATTTGGGAAAGGTTGAGACCAGTAACCCCGATAAAAGTTTCAAAATCGTCCAAATTTACATCATTAGGTATCTCGATGTGGTCCATATTTGAACCATATTCATTAGGTATCTGATTACTAACAATTAGTGGGGGGATTGATTGCTTGGCTTGTTCGCCGAGTTACGGAACACCTTTCCCTGCCTTCTTCTGTTTCTCAATAGACTTTGTGAGAGAGCGTTCATAGTCCGATAGTGAGAGGGACTTTTTAGATTCTCTCAACTTCCTCTCGTGAACAATCCTTTTCTACCTTAAAACATTGGGAGGTAGATAGAAGTACGGTTGCGCGTTCTTTTTCTTCATCTCTTCTTTCTCCTTTCGTTTGTCCTGTGAAATAATCTGCGACTTGTTTTTTCACCACAACATCTAACTCCTCTTTAGTCATTTCACCGGGCAGTTTCTGAGGAATGGGCTGTTTTGTTTGCTCGGTGGCTTTCTTCTTTGTGGGCAGGGTTGGTTGCACCTGAGGTGGAGGCCTCTTAGTTGATGGCTTCGGAGGCGGGGGAGGTGTTGGAGCTCGTGGCGGCGATGCCGGCTTTGTTGGTGGTGGAGGTGATGGCCTCTCTGGTGTAAACACATCTTTGTACTCACAGCCCAGAGCACTATGATGGTCTGGGGAATGGATTTTTGGACTTAGCCATGGCTGCTGTAGTTCTTCAGGACGAGGCGGCGGCGGTGCCCCTGGAATAATGATGTATCGCTTGCACCATGCAATGAATGTCTTCTCAGCTTCTCCTAGTGTCTTCTTTCCATCACCTCCATCAATGTCAAGAGGCACATTGCCAAAACCTTTGGTTACTCTATCCACCGAGGCGTTAGCATATTCAGGTGGTATTATTCTCTCATGGATAGTGGATGTCTTGGTCGGGTCTACCGGGTTTACAATACCGGTAGCAACCATGACTGTGGAGTTCTCCTGTGCAATGTGAAGCTCACATAGTGTCAGTGGATTAGTGATGTCATCCACGGGGAAGCGTAACGCTCTGTCATCTTACTGATTTGACAGCTCAGTAGAAGCACAACTGCTTTTGGCAAATTTTCTGGTAGGCTAACTCCCACTTCAGATGTATGTCTACTCAATGCTAATTCCAATTGCCTTTTAATTTCCTCTTGCATTCTGCTTCGAGTTGTTTTTCTCGATCCTGAGACTGACGCAGCGCTTCCCGTGACTCGAGAACATATTCCTCTAACTTGTGCAACCGCTCTGCCTCCTCTTCCTTCCTTCTCTGACGGCTTCTGTAGCTATCTTTGTCATCAGAGAAGTCATGTTGCCACGGTACACCCGGTCCAAAGCCTCTGGTTCGGCCAGGGTGCTCAGCAGTACCAATGGCATACGTCGGTTCGTCCTTCTCTCTGTTCGGCCTGAATACCCCTTTTGATTTAGCGTGTAAAATATATTGAAATCTTTCTGCTGCATTTACAAGTTTCTAGCCGTGAACTAGCTTCCCAGTCTGCAGGTCAAGACTTCCGTCATGACCAAAAAACCATTGTTTCACGCGTGTAGGCCATGCAGCTGATTCTAGTGTGAGCCCCTTGGCTAAAATATCCGCTTCTATTTTTTCCACTTGGGAATGGCAGAAGGGTAACCACCTGATCCCAAGTGATGGTGGTATTAATTTTTCCGAGCATTCTCAGTGTTCCTTCTGACCCGTGTCTCACCCTCTTCTGATAACTTGTACTGTACAAATTCATCCCAGTAGGGCCTACACTTTGTGATTGGACCAGTAGCTCGGTCGAAATCTGGCGTCTTGTTCTCTTTGACATATGTCTTGTAGAGGCTTTTCTTCCAACTCTGGAATTGTGTGGCCATCTTCTTCATTACCTAGCGCCTAACTAGCGACTTCAAATCTTCACTGATGATTTTAGGATAATTATCCGTTTGTAGCGTGAAATGTTGAAGAACATCATTCCACACTAGATTCTTGTCAACATCAGACACAAAGCTAATTTCATGAGCATGTGGCTTTGCCTTTCATTATCGTGCATTGATCGGGATCCTATCCCTTATAAGGTATCCACAATGGTTCACAAATTTCTTTGCATGTAGTCCTAATGGTTCCCCTGTATCCGTGTTGAATTATGTGATTACGAAGCGACCCTCTAATGACTTTTTGGGGCCTCGAACTCCCTTGCTCTTGCCCGTAGTTGTCGTCGTTCCAGAGGGCTACAAAATTAAGTTAAAAACAAAGATTTAATAAGTACGGGTAAACACGCATATAATGATTTGGTGACCATGTGTTCACAATAAAGAAATACCTCGCCAGTAGTATTATCTGCAACATTGTCTTGTTGCACATTTTCATCATCCACTAAGTACTGACTCCCGTTGTCTTCTCCATCCTACTGCCAGTGTTGAGTGCCAGTGTTGATGATGTCCATCATTTCTTCTTCCATAACGTCTCTTGGTTCGGCCATCTAGATAGAGGGGAAAAATTGGTAATATCAATATTGCATGTTCCATGTTGTTCCATTTATATTAAATCTAAAACATAAACCAAAACCCTAACGCTAAACACTAAAACATAAACCCTAAACCCTAATACAATTAGGTTAACACTAGAAAAAAAAACTAACTAAAAATAAAACTAACTAAATTAAACCTAAACCTAAATTAACCTAAACCATAAATTAAACCTAAACTAACTAAATAATACAATTAGTTTATCACTAGGAAAAAACTAACTAAAAATAAAACTAACTAAATTAAACCTAAACCTAAATTAACCTAAACCCTAAATTAAACCTAAACTAACTAAATAATACAATTAGTTTATCACTAGAAAAAAATTAACTAAAAATAAAAATAAAACTAAATTAAACCTAAACCTAAATTAACCTAAACCCTAAATTAAACCTAAACTAACTAAATAATACAATTAGTAACTAACTAAAAAACTAACAACAAATAAAACTAACTACAAATAAAACTAACTAAATTAAAAACAACTAACTTGCCTTGGCTAAGCAAGCTCTGCACCCGAGAGTATGCAGCAGCTAGCACGGCGGGGCGCGACCTGCGCACAGGTTCAGGGCGCGGGCGGCGTGGCCGGGCCGCGAACAGTTTGGGCGGGGCGCGGCCGGGCCCGGGGTGCGGCGTGAGGGCGGCCAGCGTGGAGGATGTAGGGCGGCCCGCGGCGGCAGCGTCGAGGTCGAGGGCACGCGCGGCGGCGCGCGCGCGGGCGGCACACAAGCGGTGGCGGCCGGCCACGAGTAGGTCAGGGTGGGGCACGGCCAGGCCTGGGGCGTCGAGGGCGCACAACCGGCGTCGTCAAGGGCGGCCAGCGTCGAGGTTGCAGAGTGGCCGGAGGCGGCGGCGTCGAGGGCGTCAAGAAGGGCGCGCGTGCGTTTGTGGCCGCCACGCCGTCGAGATCGAGGGCGCGCGAGCGGCATGAGTGCACCGCCGGCCAGTGAGGGCACACGGAGAGGTTCGCGGGCGGCGGCGAGGTAGGCGGCGTAGAGGGCACGGCGGACGGCGAGGGCAGCGCGGCAGCGTGAATCGGAGGAATGCGGATCGACAGGAGGAAGATGACTGTTCAATTTATAGGTGGGAGTTTTAGTCCCGGTTCTCAATCGTAACCGGTGTTAAAATACCTTTAGTCCCGGTTCTCGCCTGAAACCGGGACTAAAGGTCACACTTTTAGTCCCGGTTTCAGCCGAGAACCAGGACTAAAGGTATTTTTTGGCGGGCCGTGAAAATGGCAGCCCACCTTTAGTCCCGGTTCTCAGTCTAAACCGGGACTAAATGTGGCTTCCTATTCACTTCCCGCCCATTTTTCATTTATTTTTACATTAATTTATAAATCTAGTAAACCTTAATAATTCACTAGTAAATTAAAGACTTGACAATATTTTTTTGAAAAGGATTTAACTTTATTTTACTGTGTGCTACACAAATGAAAAATCAGTTGAAAGTAATATATGGTAATAATCATTAATTCATTAATGCAAAAATATAGTGCTCACCAAATATAAATAAAATGGTTGGTATTTGACAGAACATTTATTTTCACATTATTTCAACGTAAATTCATGGATCTAATGTCTCACAATTATTACATAATATCTCAAATAGCTCTAAGCAGTCACAGTAGTAATTTTTTTGACATATGTCCCTTGATCATGGTCGCGACGTAGCCATGGGGTGTCTTCATCATTGAGTAGGATGCTTGGGTCTCTGTTGACCATGAAGGGTGGGATTCGTTCATCCTTCTCATAATCTTCTGACGTGTCTGTCTTGTCTTCAATTCCCACAATGTTTCTTTTACCTAAAAGAACTATATGACGTTTTCGCTCATTGTTAATTGCGTTCTTGTCGCTTTTCCCTCTCTTCGGTTTTGAAGACATGTCATTGACATAGAACACCTGATTGACATCCTTGGCAAGCACAAATGGTTCGTCTTTGTACCTAGTGTTATTGAGGTCCACTATTTTCATTCCATACTGGTTGTCCACTATTATCCCGCCTCCGGACACCTTTACCCACTGGCACTTAAACAAAGATACTTTAAAAGTAGGTGCATAGTCTAGTTCCTATATCTCCCCTATGCGGCCATAGCATGTTTGTTTAGTCCCGTTCGGGTCTGTGGCATCTATACGGACACCACTGTTTTGGTTGGTGCTCCTTTTATCTTGGGCTACTGTATAGAATGTATTTTCATTTATCTCGTACCCTTTGTATGTGAGGATATGCCATGATGGTTGCCTAGACAACAAATACAGTTGCTCCGGAATACTCTTATCACCCTGACATTCTTTTCGTAACTAACCGCTAAAAGATTCCATGTGATGCGTAATCCAAGCTTCAGTCTTGCCTGAAAACTCTGATCGTAGGAATCCCTTGTGTCTGTCCATATATGGCTCCACCAAGGTGGAGTTTTGCAGAACTGTGTAATGTGTTTTATTGAAATAATCGTCACCCTGACCGATATATGTTTTCTTCCCTAGTGTCTTCTTTCCACTTAGCCTCCCCTCATGTCGTGATTCTGGAACACCAATTGGGTCTAGGTCAGGAATAAAGTCAACACAGAACTCAATGGCCTCCTCGGTTTCGTAGCCCTTCGTGATGCTTCCTTCTGGCCGAGCACGGTTGTGAACGTATTTCTTTAGGACTCTCATAAACCTCTCAAATGGGAACATGTTGTGTAGGAACACAGGACCGAGAATATTAATCTCCATGACCAAGTGAACTAGGAGGTGCGTCATGATATTGAAGAAGGATGGAGGGAACACCAACTCAAATCTGACAAGACACTGAACCACATCATTCTATAGCTTAGCAAGATCTAGAGGATTGATTGCCTTCTGAGAAATTGAGTTGAGGAATGCACATAGCTTCACGGTGGCTAGACGTACATTTAGAGGTAGAATTCCTCTTAATGCAACTGGAAGCATTACGTTATGAGCACATGGCAGTCATGGGACTTTAAATGTTGGAATTTCTTCTCTGGCACGTTTATTATACCTTTTATATTTGAGAAGAATCCGGATGGTACCTTGATGCTATTTAGGCATTCAAACAGGCTGTCCTTCTCTTCTTTGCTAAGAGTGCAACTAGCAGGTCTTAAGTGCGGTTGACAGGCTTGGACTCGTGGTCTGCCTTACCTTTAAAATGCTTGCCTTTCTTTCTTACATGGTGATTCGCAGGAAGGAATCGACGATGCCCAAGATAGATGACCTTTCTACATTTTTTTAAAAAATATACCTTTAATGTCCGTAAAACAGTGCACACATGCATTATATTCCTTGTTTGACTGTCCTGAAAGATTACTTAGAGCAGGCCAATCATTGAATGTTACGAACAACAATGCACGGAGGTCAAAGTGCTCCTGTTTGTGCTCATCCCAAACACATATACCTGGTTTGTTCCACAAAAGCAGTAGTTCTTCAATTAGTGGTCTCAGGTACACATCGATATCATTGTCAGGCTGCCTTGGTCCTTGGATTAGCACTGCATCATAATGAACTTTCTCTTCATGCATAACCATGGAGGTAGGTTGTAGATACATAGTGTAATAGGCCAAGTGCTATGACTACTATTCTGCTCCCCAAAAGGATTCATACCATCCGTGCTTAAAGCAAACCTTATGTTTCTTGCGTCGTCTGTAAAATTTAGGAACTCTCTATCGATTGCTCTCCATTGAGACCCATCAGCAGGGTGTGTCAACATATTGTCTACCTTACGGTCTTCTTTGTGCCAGCGCATTAGCTTTGCATGGTCTTTGTTTCTGAGCAAACGTTTCAAGCGTGGTATTATAGGAGCGTACCACATAACCTTGGCAGGGATTTTCTTCCTGGTTCTTTCACCCTCAACATCACCAGAGTCATCTCGCCTGATCTTATACCGTGATGCATGGCATACCAGGCAAGAATCTAACTTCTCGTACTCCTTGCCACGGTATAGGATGCAGTCATTCGGGTATGCATGTATCTTTGTGATTTCCAACCCCATAGGGCAGACAACCTGTTTTGCTTCATAGATAGTGGCTGGCAATTCGTTATCCTTCGTAAGCATCTTCTTTATTTTTCTCAGCAACTCCCCAAATCCCTTGTCAGATACACCATTCTTTGCTTTCCACTGCAGCAATTCTAGTGTGGTACCCAATTTTTCTGTCCTGCATCACAATTTGGGTATAGCAACTTCTTGTGATCCTCTAGCATGCGCTCGAACTTGATCTTCTCCTTTTCACTTTCGCATTCTCTCTTTGCATCGCAAATAGTCTGAGCAAGATCATCAACGGGCTCATCTTGTGTTGGTACCTCTTCTTCAGCTTCCACCATTGGAATATCATTATTTAAGGCACCACAGTCAGCAATATTGTCGTTATTGTCCCATTGTTCTTCTTCGTCTTCTTTCATTATAACACATCTTTCTCCATGCTTGGTCCAACAGATGTAGTTTGGCATGAAACCAGATTTAAACAAGTGTGAATGAAGAGTCCTTGAGCAAGAATATTCTTTCAAATTCTTACATACAGCACATGGACAGCACATGAATCCATCCCGCTTGTTTGACTCAGTCACATTTAAGAAATTATGTACGCCCTCAATGAAATCTTTACAGCGACGATCAGCGTTGTACATACAATGCCGACTCATCTACATTACAAGACAAACGAACCATATATCACAATATTGGACATTAATTTATGGAAGCCTCGCTGCAATGTAGATAGTCACAACTAGCACTAAACTAATAAAACCTAAAATACACTTCAGCGGCCTAAGGATACCATGACCGATCTCAAGTAAAACAGACAGATCATTCGTCTGTTCAACATCAATGGGCTTCTTTCACGGGCTCATTGCCTCATCAGCTAACTCATCACCTACCGCAGGCACCTCTACAAGAGTTTTAAACACGTGTTTGGCATTCTCTTCTTCCCAATACCATCCTGGACATCCAGTGCCATCCCACTGAAATTAGGATAAAAAATTTATAAGTTTAGTCAAAACCATAAAGACAATTTAGATTAACATAATTCATTATATATAATCATCAAATGCGATGGAGTAACTCACATTGCGATCCGGACACTTGTAGAAGATACGCCCCTTGTTGGGACACTCCTTCCCCACTCGGAACTTCAGCACAATCTTTTTCTTACACTTGCCGCACTCAATGAGAGGGAGGTCCGGTCTCAGCCGCTTTTGAACCCGATGATAGGCCGAGGACCTGGAAGCAGTTGTCATTTACTCTTTACTCTCTAGACTCAAATTTGTAAAGCACTTAAATTCCTAATAATGTATTTCAACAAGTGAAACTAAAAAATTTCTAAAATTTAAAACACAATTTACATATACAACATTTGAACAACAAATGTGTGCTATGCATACTACCAATGAAAATACTGGCTCATTTAATCTTCCTTCAACCAAATATACAAACTATCAAGTAATTTTGAGCTTGAAATTTTGAGCTTGAAATACAAATGGAGAAATAACCATATCGATTCTTTTTTTCTAAGCCAAGAAATGAGATATGCTAGTGATTAAACAAGAGAGAACAAAGATACTAACCTTACAACTGTAGAATTGGAGAAGTTGGAGGAGTAATGTAGACTGAGCTCCACACCCTTGAGCAAGAACACTGAGAAGAAGCAAGAACACTGAGCTTGCAATGGCTCGGGCTTGGGGGGAAGAAAGGTTCAAATGGAAGAGAGGAACATTAGTCCCGGTTTAGGCTATAAACCCGGGCTAAAAGTCAATTTTTAGTCCCGGTTGGGACCACAAACCATGACTAAACTTTTAGTCCCGGTTGTGAGGCCCAATCGGGACTAAAACTTGACTTTTAGTCCCGGTTATCGGGCTAAACCGGGACTAAAAGCTCTCTAGCAGTTGGGAGCCGTTGGTAAGGAAGATTTAATACCGGCTGCTATCTCAGACCGGGATTAAATTTTTCTTTCTTCCCGGACGCGAAAAAATCCGGTACTAAAGCCGAAATCGATTGCGAATCAAAAGTTTGTTCTCTACTAGTGAACGATGCCTCCACCGCTTGGCACTGCTCAACTGCCATACTCCACTACTTGCCAGGGCGGATGGTGTGGTATCACCATTGTGCCTCCTTGTTGGTCAGAAGAACATGTTCGCTCGTGCTTATCAATGTTTTTTTTTTCAGCCATAAAACAATAGTTTATTCACAACAAATCAGTATCAGCTAAAATTAGCGGCTTCTTTTTCAACCAGCCTTTAGTTCGGCAACACTAGGTAACCGAGTCCTAAATCTGATCAAGGCCCTGAATCCCAAACTTAAGGATCAGCAGCTCATCCTTTTTACTCTTCTTCATTCTGGGATTTAGTCGAGTCCGACATCAATTGGTTTACAAATTGGGCTCACGAGATTTAAGCTTAAATCCATATGTCTGTCAATGTAACTTTTAGGTACAAAAAAAATACTTCTTTATAAGTAGCATTCCGTCTATTTCAAATTGTAAATCATTTTTTGTGTTTTCTAGATTGATGTCTTTTTTCCTAAAAAAAGATTGATGGCTTTTATTACTATGTATATAGACATAGTGTACATTTATATGCATAATAAAAGGTTATATATATATATATATATATATATATATATATATATATATAAATTGCTGATACTACTTATAGTTTAGAATGGAGAGAGTAATAATAAAAAAGGGTAAAGAGTGATGAACAGATCGAAATTAAGGCACCACAAATCATGCATGGGAATAAACATAATAAAGGCACCACAAATCCGGAGTTGGACGATCGGTATAAAATTCTCCATCCAATACAAAAATATAGCTACTTTTAGGTTTCTCCTAATGCCAATAAGTTATGTTAGATTTGATCAAACTTATATAGGAAAGCGAATGGGTCTGTGGTCCAATGGTAGGAATGTTGAGTGAGACGTTACCCACCAGGGTTCAAATCTTGGTTGTCGCACCTTTCTTGGATTTATTTCAGAATTTAACGGCGTTGTGCTTTCAGTGGTAGCCGACGTTCCCGTCGACAGGTGTTCACGGGGTAGTGAGCATCTTTGTTTGTACTGTGTAATTGAAAAAAAAACTTATATAGGAAAAAAATATAAACATACATCTTCGCAAAAAAAAAAACTTATATAGGAAAAAATATAAACATACATCTAACACCAAATTAGTATATATCGGAGTATCTTCAAATATGGAAATTTTCTCAATATTTTATCTAGTGTCATACATGTTAAAATACTTTGACATACAGAATAAAGCTAAAAGTACCTAAAGTACTTCGTTGAGATATTATAATGACCAAAGCAGCATATCTCAAGATTGGATACATTGAGCATATCCATTCTTGTCTTTAGTAACTAACCTTGTCTCCTTTTAACAAATAGGAATGATCTGTTGCCCACACTGGCTAATAAAAGCAACAAGGGGTTCATTTTGTCACTTGTACGCTGAACGTGCATGTCCGAACCTTTGGCTTTAACGAGAACAGAGATCTGACGGGACAAGTACAAGTCTTTCGAGGAATGTAAGTTTTCATGCCATTTGTAGCTATATATATATATATATATATATATATATATATATATATATATATATATATATATATATATATATATATATATATATATATATATATATATATATCATCAAGAGGAAATTATTTCTTTAGCCCTAAAAAAGTTCAATTTAGTTTCTTAGCTCTATTTTCATCGAACTTTGTTATTTGGCCCTAAAACAAATTTCGTTTAGTTTCTTGGCCCTTCCGGCCAGACCAAAATACTTCGAAAAATCATAACTCTTCAATTTGACATCAGATGTAGATGATTTTATATGAAAGATCTCGACGAGATCTACAACTTTATAGTTTTAAGTTTTTTCATTTGAGAAAGTTCAAATGCTCAAAAAATTAATATATTATATCTTTAGCATGCATTTGAACTTCCTCAAATGAAAAAACTTAAACTTATAAAGTTGTAGATCTCGTCAAGATCTATAATTTTTATATAAAAATCATTTTCATCCGATATCGTATTGAAGAGTTATAATTTTTTGAATTATTTTGGTCTAGCCAGAAGGGCTATGAAACTAAGCGAATTTTGTTTTAAGGCCAAATAACAAAGTTCGATGAAAATAAGGCGAAGAAACAAATTCGAACTTTTTCAAGACCAAGGAAATAATTGCCTCTATCTTCAAACAGCACATGCAGCATGTAATGATGCAAATTATGACTCGAATTTGATCCATTACGTTTCTTTTTCTCTTTTCTCTGCGCTGTGACGAACTTTTTCTTATACATATCAACAAGGAACCAAAGCACCGACACAGCAATAATCCGTATTCTCAATGTTAGAATACAGTTTGGTCTAAATTGAAAGATTAGGGTTGTCCACAGTAGAATTATTGTTTTTTATTTGGAAAGTCAGATTGGTTACGTACCAGCATATTTTAATAAGCAGAGATATTGGACAAGCGCAAGCTAGGCTAACGTTTCCTTTGGCAGACGGCCGGCCCACCTTGGTAAACTACTATAATGACTGTGCTAATACTACGATTTTTTCAAGGAAATGCTATAAAAAAATAATTAATTTATTTTGGAGAGTTTAACTTTTACACAAGTGTATTTGAATATATATATATATAATTTGGGAAACAATATTGCATATAAAAAATATTTTTTTATATTCTCCCTAACTTCTTAATCAAATGTTGAATATCTTCAGAGATATTGTCATAACATTCGTTTGCAGAACTCGCCAAAATGTCAGCCAAGAATTCCATCCTCAATGTTTTTAAATCCTGCTCATCGCAGATAATATTGTGTTAGTATTTATTTGTGTTGCGTACGAAATATAGTTGAAGACGATATATGCTTATATTATTGATCGGTGGCAATCTTATGCCATCCCACAACTTCATGTAATTGTATACCAGAAAGCCTGCCAAGTTGCTGTAGAGGTCCAGTTGTTTATTTGATATACATAAGAAATCAAAAAACTGTTTTGTTATATCAAAGTTGAAACAAATGACAAGTGATTACCAGTGTTTATAATTTGATGTAACCTTTGTTATACATGCAGGGTGTTCTCGCTTCCATGAATATATGCTGTGGTTTCTCTTTGATTTTGATAGTGCCATGGCGAGCATGAACATTCTGGCAATAGTGTGGAATGTAGGTATATATGCCATATCTTGACAAGTCTGCATCTTCTGTATCATAAAAGTAGAGCTGTAGATGCCGAGTGTCGTCACCACCAGGCACCAGGTGATCATGGCGGTGGTACAACCCGCCATGAATTCGAAATGTATAAATACCAGTTCCGACAGGACTGGTATATCTGCGATCAAGGGTTACCCCTAGACTTGTAAATGAAAAATGCAAGTTGATATAACATACATTTTTCCTGAAATATTTTGCATCAGCATCCACCTGACTTGTGAATAACCTTTTCATCTCTTCAGGACCCTCTGATATATGTATTTGTACTTTTCCTTTCCTACAACAGAACCCTGGTATCTCATACTGAAACCTCATCGCTCCACAGTAACTGCAGTCAGGGACTTGTCTCAATTTATGTCTCTCTGGCATATTCTGGTAGATGAAGTCATATGGATTAGCATCCGGCACATTATTTCCAGCTGGACCCTCTGGAACCACACGATATGACTCATAGTCACAACCAGTGTAGACATGGTAGTGGTCGCTCTTAATTTAATATTAAACTGAACATATAAATAAACATGCTCCATGTAAAGACGCTTTACCTTGCGCATGTCGTTGAATGACTCCATCATCATCGTATAAGATGTCACTATGCAATCCATGGCCAACGTCTATTGCATCTTCCTCACCGTCGGAACAATCATGCGTTGGTTCAAATAGTTCAAGGTCAAATTCATCTTCATTTTCTTGGACATGTTCACGATTTCTAAGCAGATCCAATGTATGTCTTTCTGCATAGTACAGATTTAATATTAGGCCTATTTAAATTTATTTTATGTAGATTAAAGTAACCAAAAAAGGATGTGGTTGATGTTCTGACCTAGCTCATCGGAAGTATGTAACGTTCCATAAAGATCCGTATGTGGGCCGCTACGACCTGGAACATAACTATCATTTGTATGTAACCAATCCGTGGGATCCTCGGACACAGCATTTTCCAGTATTGTCGATAATCTAGTTCCCAAATTTTCACCTACACATATGAAAATGAGAAGAGGTTCATGGTATATGAAGCGATGCACGAAATCCTTATGGTTTCAGATATTACGCACCTGCGAGTGAGGATGACGGCACTATGGGAGACACTTTAGAGGTGGAACCATTGTCTTGGGATGCAGCCTTCTTCCGTGCTCAGTATTCGCGTTGGTACTCATGTTTTCTCCTATTAACCTCTTCTCTTTCTACATCAGACATATCAGCTCTTCGTTTCCGCTGTTGCCTGGCCACATTTGCACTAACATTGCCTGCATGTCAATTAATGATAAATACATAGTAGTGATCATTATATATTAAATCCTATTTATATATAATAACTTTTTCACATAAAAGAATCGAGTACCTGTGTAATTGTTGCTTCTGCACACAGACAAAGCACTTCCTGGTGTAGTGGATGTGCCAATGGAGCCATGGATATGATTCCCGTGTCCATGTGGTGGGATATTTTCTTTGTCTAGCATAATTGGTGTGCTTTGGTCCATATTAGAATAATTAGTACCTGTATATATTATTTAAATAGTTGTAACAGGAAGTACGTTTGGTCTTTGCAATGGCGTCAGCACGGATTGGATTAACTCTGTAATAGGAGGTATGAAAGAGATTGAGTACCCGTTGTTGATGAGGTTGGCACTGTTTGAGACAAAGCGTTGCAAGTGCTATTATCTTGGGATGCTGCTTTCTTCCTTGCTCGGTATTCCCGCTGGTACTCACGTTGCTTTCTCTTCATTAATTTCTTCCCTTTCTTCTTTGGTCATCTGAGCTCGACAATCACGCTGATACTCACGTTGTCTCCTATTTATCTTGTCCCGCCTCCTTGATGCCTCATCTAAAGAAGGCATTTTGATAATAGATTATATTATATTAGGAATTAGGAAGACACCCAACTTATTTAGAATCATACATGTGATGTTGGTGATGTCGCTTAGCCCACCGCGTGTATCTCCTGGCATAGACATTTTGTGAAGTAGCAGCAAGGATGTGGAAGCGTTGCCTCATAGTAAATGTATAGCTAAATTTAACAAAAAAAATCAGAAACATTTAGCCAGCTATAAAACATAAATCTAGAATCAATTTGGTCCTTCTTAATTTTGGATTCCTTACCGGCGAAACCTAAATTAGTCATGATCTCTACTAATAAAATATTTTAGTTTGCCCCTACAGCACTACATCTCATACAATATATCACTATTGAGGAGTATGTTCAGCAATATATCTCTAGTTTGCCCGTCCGTATTCGGGGCCAGCCCCAGCCGGCCAGCGGTCAGCCCTAGCCAGCCACCGGCCAGCCCCAGCCAGCAAGCGGCCGGCTCCAGCCGACCACCGGCCAGCCCCAGCCAGCCAGCGGCCAGCCCTAACCAGCCATCGGCCAGCCCCAGCCGGCCACCGGCCAGCGCGAGCCAGCAAGCGGCCTGCTCCAGCCGGGCACCGGCCAGCCGGAGTCAGGCAGCGGCCAGCTCCAGCCAGCCAGCGGCCAACCACAGCTGGTCAGCGGCCAGCCCCAGCCGGCCAATGAGGTAAGTGCAAGGATAAGAGGTATATGAACCTGAAGTTTAGTGTTACCACCTTAGCATGAACATGAACATGAACCCCATTCATTAATTAATGAATAAAACTTAACGCAAGAACATCTAGCATTGATCATCCTATATCATAATAAAAGCATAAAGGAGCTACATGACCATGCACGTTGAATCGTGCAGCTTCGTTGGTTTTGAATGATATTCTATGATGCAGTATTTGAATCCTGACCTTTGTCCGTGTCGACGAATCGCGTTTGGCGCGACCGTGGCTCGTCCGTAGCAACGAATGGCGAGGGCGCGAAGATCGCGGGGGCGCGGGCAGTGTTCGTGGCTCGTCCGTAGCGTCGAGTCAAGGGGGCGCCGGGGTGGAACCTTCTCTCCACGGCGACGTCCGTGTCTCGTCCGTAACAGGAGGCGCGGAGACTACGGGAGACGGGGCGGCTCCTTTCCATCCGAGAAGATGCGATGACTTCGTGGGGGTGGGTCCTTTCCATCCGAGAAGATGCGACGACTCGCGGGGACGGCGACGTTGGTGTCTCGTCGCGTTGGTCCGAAGTCACAGGGGGAGATGACGGTGGCCGGCGTGCGATCGGTTGCTTGGTCCGAAGTCGTGCTCGCGGCGCACACGGCGTACACGCGATCTCGGGGGCGTGTTGATCGTGGTGGTCACACGCGATCTCGCGCGAGGGAGGCCTCGCGGCGGACACGCGATCGGGGGCGCGCGCTTATCATGGTCGCGGTATCGGGGGGGGGGGGGGAGGGAGGACGCGCTGATCGCACCGCTGGCGCCGGTCGCTCGATCTCGCGGAAACGGGATCGGGGGAGGGGGTGAGTTTGGTGTTACAAACTTTGATCTACAGCCCTTGGATCATGATTAGATGCCCTTTAGCCTTTGATTTTAATAAATACAGTTCTTTGTGTACAATATCCTGGGTGCACGAAGATTGGAGCCCTCAGCGGGGATTTTTTCTTGGGTGGATCTAGATTTATTTGAGAATCCTATTATAGTAGATATAAATAAAACTGCCTGTTACATATTATTACATGAAATTACTACTCCTACTAGTGATGCTAGTACCAGTTGTTTTGCTTCAGCCAAAGACGTAGAATTAAAAGTTTGTATTCACATGTGACGCAAAGTGCATATTGGAACTTTAATTAATCCGGATATACGTACTCTGCACGTGCATACATATGTATGCACATGTTGCTTTCAAAGCTAGCTGCTGGCTACATGGCCAGCCCTGATGAAGGTGCACCCATGGCAAATTAAAGGGTTCTAGAATGTTCCAGATGCAGTCTCTTGTAGGCCCAACTCATATATATAGGGTCTGCTTGGTTGACTTCTTCCAATTCTTGCTCAACCAAAATAATACACGTATCGTACCCGTCGGTCTTGTGGACTGCTTGGTTCCATTTTTGAAACCTACACATGACCTCCGTACCATATATATAGGGTGCGTGAGTGCGTGCGGCGTCCATGGCTTTTGCATGCGACCGACTATGCACTTTCTAATTTGCTCGGATGTGGTTGACTGGGGCAACTGTTGATCTCCTTCTTGTGTTTAAATATCTCTAGTAATTTTCTAGGAGTCTATTCTACGTAGAAAGGGGGTGAGAGGGAAGAGCACAAGATGAGGAAAAGGAGGTCTAATTCTAGAGGAGAGAGGGAGAGACCTATGAGAGGAGAGACCTATTGGGGGCAGATGTGACCAAGGCAATCACAAAAGGTTAGGAAGCATTAGTATGGTACGTTCTGGTTTCGCGTATCTACCGGGAGGGTTATCCTATTTCGTGTAATACCTAGT
Organism: Eremochloa ophiuroides; assembly: GCA_038502445.1. NCBI lineage: Eukaryota > Viridiplantae > Streptophyta > Magnoliopsida > Poales > Poaceae > Eremochloa > Eremochloa ophiuroides. The sequence continues at coordinate 5,797,034 of JAHLJS010000003.1, read as the reverse complement.
GTTCATACTACTTTGTCTATACTAGTCGTAGTTTTGAAGGGGATAAGAGGAGAGAGAAAAGTTGTTTTTGAAATAGAAGGTCAAGGTAAGGTAAGAGTCAAGGTTATAAGCAAAGATTTTCAAAATAGGTTTTTAGAAAAAGCATTCCTATCTAACATCCATGCTAAGGGTTTGTCCTATAGTCCAAGTATGGCTCTGATACCACCCTGTCGGGCCCCTAATTTAGGGTCCTCTGTGCATCACGTATCAGTCCCTGGATCAGTTGCTGATACGCACAGTTGAACAAGATTGATATAAAAAATCCATACTTTTATTGCTATCGGGGAAACATATTACATAGTTCGGTTTTACATGGAGTCGGCCTCTGGCCTTATATTAGATATCAGAGTTCTATCACAGCAGTCCTAAGGCGTCGTGGCTCCAATCCTACAGGCAACTTGGAGTGCAGACGTAACCCCTAGACTTAAACTCATTCCTATGTATCAATCCTATCGTAGCTCTCCTGCATAGTCGTACGGCTCCATCTTCAGGAATGCTTCTATCTTCCTATCCTTGCGTAGCTTGAATGACTCATCGTCGAACTTACTCTCATGGCTTCCTTCCTAAAAACATAGATTGGAGAGGATTGAGTACAAACGTACTCAGCAAGCCCTAACTTGGGATTGGTGGAGTGGGTGGTGGATAGTGGACGGTGGATGGTGGATGGTGAATGGTCGTTGGTGGGTGGCGGAGGCTTGTATGTGGAGGGGGATATATGGTAGTGGAGGTGGAGGGTGATAATGGAAGTGGTGTGATAATTATCTCAAGGTTGGGCCCTGGTAGAGTATTACCATTCTCACCAGTTCCCGAGTTAGTATTAAACATTCAGTAACCATAAGAGTATAGTTTCATTTGTTGTGACGTAAACCTAATCATAGGGACCTCATCCTGGCATCTGCCCATTCCAAGGACATGGCTATTCGAATAGATTTGGTTAACTCTGCAAAGGTGTACAAATTTCCCCACACGATAGGCACAACCTCTAACCATGTACGGTGGCAGAAGCAGGCCTAACGAGACCCCGTACCCGCTTGGGGGCGACCCTAGATTTCCATATAACTCTACCACGGTTCCTCAGGGGTTGGAAAAAGGAAGGTCACACAGTCCTTCCCCAGGTGTCACACAGTCACCCTAAAATATAAATTATAATATATGTGGCCAAAATCAAGGGGCTTAACGTGGAAGATCACTTAGCAACCAAGCCAACCGGACCATGGAAGATCACTTAGCATTCATGTTGGCTCCTGAGTTCCTGTTGCCAACGCCGGCCTCCTAGTAGAAATTATACTTCCATCCAACGGGGTGTGAGATCCAGTCTGCCCATACAGACGTGTGGCTGTACGGAATATCTCACCAGGCGAGATGGCTATGAACAAATTTGCGGGTGACCGGGGCGAGTATCTTCCAACAGGAACCCTCACTATGCGAACCTGCCAAGGTAACTTACACCGCGTAAGCTACCCGTTCACTCGCCCCCTGTCGGGTTGTCCAGTTTTATTGTTTAAGGTTCCATAGTCATTATAATCTAGTTTAACCATATCCATCAAATTAATCATTGTCTCATTTATCATTGATCAAACCTTTTTCATAGCCCATCATAATCGAGTATTGCATAATGGGAGGATCAAATAATAGTAATAGTTAATGAAATTGGAAGGCGGAAGAGAGGGAGTATGGTAGGGTTAGCAAGAAGAGAGGGTAGGGATAGGTCAAGTGGTGGAAAGGGAGTGGTTTGGGTATGGTGGATTCTGTGGAGGGGATAGGGAAGGTGGGAGTCAGGACTTGACTCCGCTTGCTGACGATTATACTTACACTCTCGACTCGCGTACTCTATTGCGTGACCGTGCTTGTAGACCGCGCCATCTTGCGATGACAAAAAGAGACAAACACATGTTGGCACAAAATGTGGTTCTTGCGTCTCAACACACCAGCAAAGCCAAATATGATCTCAAGAGCGTCGGAGCTTCCAAGATCCAGCTAACTTCAAACCTGGTCAGAGAGTGCCGATAACTCTCAGGCGTGCCAGTCAATTTGACCTGCAATTGACAAGGAAAAGATAATTAATCAGTAATCACAGGGCGGAACTAACCGGTGTGTCCAGGTAGTTTCAACTATGTGGCTCTGAGAGCCGATTCAATCGGAAATAAGAGTCGATTTCGGCATATATGCATATTTTGTTATAGAAACAGATACTGATACATAATCGATTGATATGCGTGATCAAATAGAACAATCTACATTAAACAAATCTATGCAGATAGTTGTAACAGATTAAAACATAATCAGATGCTATAAACAGGTCACATCATTCAGTTCAGCCTGTCTGAACGTCAAACAGGCAGAAATCGGCTATTTAGCCGATTTGGCAGAATGCGATCGGTTAATTGGTTTTCTCGAGAAAGCACAACCCTATCGGCTAATTAGCCGATTCGGGGTCCGTGAAGCAGAAAACCTTGCGGTGATTAGTTCTAAGTATAAATCTAGTACTAATACGAAGATGGTCTAGAAGGCCTGCGGCTTTGCACCAGTTTAGATATATTCCTGAAAATAATCACAAGTAAATTTAGAAGGAATATAGAGCTGGTCTAGAAGGCCGGTGGCTCTGTGTTCATTCAGATCGGCTCTTGTCAAGCATCCACAGCACGTATGAGCAAGATTACAACAATACTGGCCGAATCAAGCGATATCATAACAAAGCATAAACATGAATGAGACATAAATGACATTTTTTATGTGGGTCTAAGGCCAATACTACACAATCTTGATTGGGCAGAAAGATATTATATTAATAAATAAACAATAAATGACAAATAACATCTTGATAATTTAATGAATCTAACTAAGATGCCAAATTAGTTAGAGCCGATAACTAATCCATACACATAATCAAGCTTAACCTAAGCCCTCGTCCACCGGATGACGTTAAACATAGATTAAACAGGAAAACAAACATGAATCGATAACTAACCCTTATTTGATCTATGGCCACGTCCACCGGATGACGCTAAACTTATATCAAATAAGAATCAACCCCGATCTACGATGCTCTCATGTCCACCGGATGACATTAAAGAGACAAAGCTTAGCGAGGCATGACGGTACTTACAAGCAAGCCTGCGTCCACCGGATGACACTCAGCCCGATTGAAGAACTCGCCGAGATCTACGTTACTCCTACTCCTAAGTTTTGGCCGGAGCTGAAAGATGTGTTGTATTGATGTGTATGTTCTATTACAATGGCCGGGGCTTATATTTATATCCAGGGCTTTGATAGAGTCCTATTCGAATTACAACTCAAGATAAATACGGAAACTAACAAATTTTCCTAAATTAAAGGTAACTTGGAGCCCAATCTTTCCTTTCTTTATCGGACTCCGAACGTGATCGTTTCCTGGCGCCGGAGATCTGTGCTGACGTCATCAATCGGCTATTTCCTTCAACCGCACCGTCTATGCTTCAGCCTAATAATCGATTCCGGGACCCGATCGACTATCTGTCTGGGCCTCTACCCCGAAATCGGCTATCTGCGCTCGGCATCGACTATCTGCAAAATGGTTTTATTCCAAAATTAGCACCGAGTTTTGATTCAGTCCACCTGCTAGCCAAAATCGTAGCCTCCTGCTCAACACTTCAAAAACTCTGCAAACCGAAACCCTAGCCAAGAAAATCCTCTGTTGCATCTTCGGCCTCGATCTGCCGTCTCCAAGAATCCGCAAGCAATGACGACTCCTTCCGATATTCCCGAGGTATGAATCTTACCAACCTGTCTTCTATTCATGAATCCCCACTCGATTGGTTACACCTATAACCCATCTGCCTCAGGACCTAAAATGAAATCTTGATTCCATTGAGGGATGCTCCGACCGCTTTCTTCCTGAGCCCAATGGGCGACTCCAACCTCGCGGAGTTCGTCAATCAGGAGACCAACCAGATCCCCTTTAGAGGCCCGCTGGTGGATGCATCTTCATGGTCTAGGCAGCCCTTCCGGAATTGGCCAAGCATGCCGAGCGGATGGAGAAATTGGTTCCGGCGCATTTCAGAAAGGAAAAGGGTAGACTGGGAGCTGCGCAATCTGAGCCAGTGCCTAGACCTTTCCCTGTGTGATATGAAGAAGAATGAACCCCTCTCGATCGCTGCAAGCTACTTCTGATCCAATTCTCTGAACGCCTTTGTATTTGGAGATGGGCCAATGAGCATCACCTTGGGTGATATCCATATGCTGACTGGCCTTCAAATCACCGGGTCTTTCCAACCGTGGGATTTTCTTTCAGGTGGTGAAAAGAAGTTCCCCAAACTGAATGAGTATAAGGGCTGGATCGGTTACATCAAAACTCATCAGCAAACAACCTCCAGCATCAGTGATAAGGAATACATAGCCTTCTTAATCTTGTGGCTGGAAAGGTTTGTCTTCTGTGGCGCTTTCTTAGGGCCGGCCTATCCCTTCAAAGCCCTTGCAGAGAAATTGGCCCAAGACAATTTAATCCCCTTAGGTAAAATATTGCTGGGATCCGCCTAGAAATTAATGAACCGAGTCGCCGGCTATCTGCTGAAAGGGGAAGAAGTACGATGCATAACAGGTCCATGGTGGCTAATTCAACTATGGCTCAACTTGTATTTGCACAAGAAGGTCAGGCCAAATCTCAACAACCTCGATTACCCCTCCATCAACTATGCAGAAGAAGACAGCAACCAGATCACCAGGGGCTGCCAGAATTTTGGAGAAGCCGCCTCAGCTATTACTATTAACATGAACCAAGGGAACATACTCAAAAAACTCTACAGAAGCTTGGGATCAGACACCTTGATTTGGCCCCCACACGCAGATGATAATGAATTTCCAATGCCCTATACTTTCTGGTTCAGTACAGGATTCTCTGATGCTGTAGCTACTGAAATTTTCAATGTCATCATAAAACCCTGCATACTGCCAGTTGACTTCAAGCATCTTTATGGCACTAGCAGTACTGAACCCAACTGGCCTTCATATGAATTTTATCACCCTAACGTTGTAGCAAGACAACTGGGTTTTGACCAACTGCCCCCCAAGCTTCCATTTCTGCACCTTCTGAGGCCCAGAGATGAAATCACTGAGATGTTAGAAACCAACAGGGTCTTTTCATTGGGAGCAGACTTGCCAGTTCACACTGCAGTGCATTAGAGCCAAATTTCAATGTCTCATGAGACCTTTGATCACTGGTGGCAACAATGGCATGCTCACCTTTTCTGCCAAGGGATCCATAATAGATGCAGAGCCCTGGACCCAAGCTTCAACTCCATCTCGGCAGTAAGCATTTTAACCGATTCCATTCAAACCGGCTGCAAATTGTGTTCTAACTTTTGTTAATGCAGGACCCAGAATCTAACCCACCAGAACAGATCAACTATTATCCTTCTTGCCCAACTGCCAGGCTAGGCTCTCAGGCTCCATCCTTGAAAAAGATGATGAAGGGCCCTGCCAGTATGACAACTGCTCCAGCTTTAAAAAGAAAGGCTTCATCAAGTCTCCAGAAGACGACCACCAAGAAGAGATCCAAAAGGAAACCTGCCCAGGTACTTAGATGTCTTGAAATACTATCTGTATCATTTACTCAGCTTACCTGACTGAATCGGCTATACAATAGGTGAGCATTCAGCCGATTCAGGCACCTTCTGAAAGTATTCAGGCCGAAATCCTCCCAGAAATTACTATCCACCAAGATATAGCTGGAGGTTTTCCGGGAATGGATGAAAACATTACTATCCAGTAAGAAGGAGCAGGAACTCAGGTATCAATCAAGCTTGTAAACATAGAATCCCACCTCACTGAATATTTCTGATTCTTTCTAAAAAATGCAGCCGAACAGCCCTCCTTCGTGGAATCAACTTGAGGAAGAAACCACACCATCTCCTGAACACCCAGGTAATTCTACGGCAGTTAGCACCATCATGCTTTCTCTTATTTTACTCTTTTCATTCTTGTAGAGCCTCAAGTCGCTGTAGAAACACATATTGCGACTACTTCTGCTGTTGGGAAGGGAACGACCACAACCGAACAACCGGGCACTTCATCGGTTTTTCCCTTTCCAAGCTCCATTCAGGTGAAGCACTCATCCTCCTAATCGATCCAAAGTCTTTATGTCATCACCATTTTAATATGTGAATCCAGGCGCTGCAGCCTTCCACCCCCAGCTACTACTTCGACCTGGAGGAATGTTGTGATGAAAATGAACTGAGCTCCAGGTCTTCATCACTACCAGAGCCAGACCTCAAGAAACGATTGAGCGAGCTTCTTCCTCAGCTGGAGGTAGCCCTGACTGACCTGGCCGAGCACCCTAAACCTATTGATCAGGTTATTGAATTAATTTAGCAACAGACGTGCCCGGCCATCCTCAGCTCCCTACCACAATTTGTCAAACTCAAGAGGGCTGCTCCAGGAATCAAGACTGCCCATGAAAACTTGATCGAGCTTGAGCAACTGACGAACAACAGGCTGACCAACAAACAAAAAGCCGATCAAGTAAAGTTGCTGAAAGGCACAATTAACTCGGCTGAGTTAGAGCTAGACACTTTGAAGATCAGACGTGAGCAGCTGATGAAGGAGCTGGCAGAGGTCAACGTGGCCATTACTCAGCGTGAAATCTCCATATCAATAAGCACCATTGATTTGGCCGCGAAAAAGAAGGAGGTCAGCGCCAGGGTCGTTGAGGGCAAACAAATAAACCAGCGCCTGCACATCCTGAAGTCAGCAGCCGATGAGGACTAGGAACTGCTACAGACCGGCCATGCTCTTCTTACTGAATGTATCACCATTGTCCGGTCCCTTCTGAGCTTGTAATCCTACACTTGCTCTGTATACCGGAATGATCATGTAATGCATTTTGGCCAAACTGAAAAAATCGGCCTTCTCTTTTGTTCTGTCTTTGAATCGGCTTCTCATAGCCTGATCCTTAGTACTGTCACTGGCACGAACGAATCGACGTTTTCAAACAACTCACTCGAATAACCGATTCTGAACATCGGGCCCAAATAGCCAATTTAGGGCAACCGACCAAAATAGCCGGTCAGTCCGTTCCACTTCCAAAGCGCCACGTCGGTTCTGGATTCAAGAAACGTGGGTTAAATCCAGCATAAAATCCGCCGTGTCGTCTCGTCTCCCGAGGGGTAAACCGCCTTGGTGCCTCCGTCTTTATAAACAAACGCCCAGCCTGAGCGAGCAAACGCAGACACCATAACCTTTGCTCACCCGGCCTTTGCTCTTCGCCTCTTCTCCTCAAACAGAGAAAAGCAAACCTTCAAAACTAACTCATGGCCGGCGCCGGAGACCGCGGCAAGCGGCCGACTTCGGATTCCGCTGAGGGCGACAACTTTAGCCGGAGCCTACGGGCTGTGGGTGAACGGAGGCACCACCTGCGAGCCAGGCTAGGGTAAGTCTACTGTTCACTTCTTGATATATCTATCTGATCTAATCCGACCATCGTCATTCTGTGCAGCGATGCAGGAACCACCGGTGCCGGAGACTCGGGAACCACCGCCGCGCCATCTCAGGCCGTCCCTGCGGCCGCCGAAGCCACCTTGGTGCGGGTGCTACCGCAGGCCCGTCTCGAGGCAGCCATTGCTGGGTAACGCCCCGGCAGTTGGCCATTCATAGCAGGTAACTCAGTTTGCATCCATGGCGTTGATTTTTTCAACCCTAATATATCTGCTTCTTTGCCATTCTTCAGTCAGGCTCGCCTGATTCCTTTTCCTCCGGGTGCGCCGATTGGCCCTGACTCCCGGGTTCGCCGGACTGCGCCTCCTCAGGACCCTCCTCAAGATCCAGCCCCAGGCGCTGGATCTGATTCGGGGTCTTCTGCAGACTCTGACGGGTCCTACACCGCCACTGACGGTCGCTGCTTCCACCACCAGATGGTGGAGTACCGTAACATCTATTCAGAGGCTACGAAGGAGAATGGCCGGCTGCAGGGCGTCAGCGAAGCCCAAGCCGCTGCCCTTGCCGCCGCCGGGGCCGAGGTGACCAGGGTGCAGGCCCAGCTCGCCGAATCAGATGCCGCAGTGGCAGGTAATGCCTTGAAAATCCTTATTGTGACGCGCTGATGATCATCTTCATGCTGACCCTTCTTTCTTCTTGCAGCCCTGACCGCGCAGCTTGAAGAGTTGCGTGTGGCCGCCGAGACCGCTACCAATGCCGTCAACGCCCGTGGCAACATGCAGGCGGAGCGGCTCCTGGATGTTCACCACCGCGTCTCCCAGGTGGCCATGGCCGGCGTTCGTCACGGCGCCACCGGAGCCCTCACAGCCGCGCGACTCCGCTCCGGCATCGCCCTGGAGGCCGCCGAGCCCGGGTTCCCAGAGGGCCAGCACATGGAGGAGGCCAGTGCCCAACTGGCGAACTTCTTCTCCCATGTCGACGAGGTCGCGGCCGTCACCGACGCCCAGGATATCATAGATAGAGCCACCCATAGTCCGAACTAGAATGTAATAGGGCTCCTGTAAACATGATCGGAAATAAAAACTTTGTTTATAATCAACGATCTGATTTCTATGTGTCCGAATACATTTACATTTGGATTTTTTTCGTTTATTTTTGGTCTAAAGGCGATGTAATCACATCGGCTGTTACACTCCATTGTGCTAAAGGCGATCCGTTAGAACGAAATCGGCTATTACAGACTCTTATTTTGTTCTGAAGGCGATCCTCAACATAGAATCAGGCTGTATGAGCCAGATCTTGCATCGATCGGCTGTCATCCCCCAACTGGGATACTAGGATAGTATTTCTTCATATATTTTTCATTGATCACCCTGGGAAATCTCCTTCCTTCCATATCCTCGAGTGTATAGGCATTGCCAGGCGCACATTCAACAATTCGATATGGGCCTTCCTAATTTGGCGACCACTTGCCGAATTGGCTATCTTTGGTTCCGATGGGCAGGATAGTCTTCCATATCTTTAGTGTTGTAATACTTAGGCACCCGTATCTTATTGGCTTCGATGCACTCCAAGGCCTTGAGCCGATGACAATGTAGATCTTCTAGACTGTCTATCATGATATCCTTATACTCATCGGCTGTAAGCTCATTCTATAACTTGACATGCCGTGTTTTGTACTGAATTTCCCAAGGAAGAACAGCAGCGTGCCCATAGACCAACTCATAGGGCGTGGCTTTAGTTGATCCATGCTGAGCCATCCGGTATGCCCACAGAGCTTCACTAAGCGTCAAGTACCACCTCCTGGGAGTCTGCTCAATCTTCTTCTTAATAATTTTGATTAAAATTTGATTTGATGCTTCAGCTTGACCATTGGCTTGGGCATAATAAGGTGATGAATTATACACTTTAATGCCCATGTCATCAGCAAAGGTCAAAAACTCATCTGAAGTGAACATCGTCCCTTAATCTGTCGTGATAGTCTGTGGTATACCAAATCTGTAAATGATATGTTCCTTTATAAATTCGACTATATCTCCAAATGTGGCGTTCTTCAAAGGAACAGCTTCTACCCACTTAGTAAAGTAGTCTGTTGCAACCAAAATCCATTTGTCACCTTTACTGGATGGTGGATAGATTTGGCCGATCAGATCGATTCCCTAACATCTGAACGGCCATAGCTTGATGATAGGATTCATAGCTGAGGCAGGAGATTTCTGCACACTTCCGAATCTCTGGCACTCTTGGCAACCCTTATAATATCTGAAACAATCTTCAAGCATTGTCGGCCAATAATAACTAGTCATTCTGATAATCCATTTTATCTTATAAGCCGATTGGTGAGCACCGCAGACACCTTCATGAACCTCACTCATCAGCTTCATCGATTCTTCGGCCCCGAGGCATCTCAGCAGCACCCCCTCGACAGTCTTATAATACAACTAACTGTCTAGCAGCACGTACTTGATAGCTTTGTACCTTAGTTTTCTACTAACTTTCTGTGAAGGATTTACAAGGTAACTTGCTATCTCGCCCCACCAGTCATCAGCTGATTGCTCGGTACTGAGGATTTCCTGCATCGATCTGTAACCCGAAGCGCTCTGCGTTAGCCGATTAGCTTCTTGATTCTGTGCTCTGGGAATATGATATAATGAAACTGCTAATAACCCTCTGATCAAAGCTTGGCACTGATCATAATAGCCTCGGAGTACATCGTCTTTACACTCAAATAGGCCAAGCAATTGGTTGATGACTAGTTGTGAATCTCCAAAAACTTCAATTACGTCGGCCTTTGCTTCATGCAGAAGCTGAAATCCCTTCCAAATTGCCTCATACTCAGCCTGGTTGTTTGTTACGGTTGGCCCGACCTGGAAAGCGTATTCAAATCGTTGACCTCGAGGTGATATTAGTATTACCCCAGCACCTCCGCCTTGCTTGCAAGATGATCCATTAAAGAACATAGACCACAGCGCCACATCATCTATACTGACGGCGCCCTCATGATGCTGGGTGATGAAATCGGCTATTGCCTGACCTTTGACTGCCTTAGCCGATTCGAACCTCAAGTCGAACTCAGAGAGAGCCAAGATCCATTTCCCAATCTGCCCGTTCAGGATAGGCATTGACAACATATGCTTGATCACATAAGCGTTGGAAACTATCACACATTCGGCTGATAGCAAATAATGCCTCAGCTTGGTGCATGAGTAGAATAAGCATAAGCACAGCTTCTCTGTTGGTGTGTATCTTGTCTCAGGATCCAAAAGCCTTCTGCTCAGATAGAAAACTGCCCTCTCTTTTCCTTCACATTCCTAAAAAAGGGCCGATCCAATTCTATGGTCTTCGACCATCACGTACAGCTTGAATGCCTTACCTGCTTGTGGCGGTACTAGAACAGGTGGAGACTTCATATATTCCTTGATTTCATCGAAAGCTTTTTGCTGTACGTCACCCCATTTGAACTCCTGAGTATCTTTCAGCTTCAATAGTGGCGAGAACGGCAGCACCTTCTCGGACAGACTGGCAATGAATCTTCTAATGAAATTGATCTTGCCAAGTAAAGACTGCAATTCCTTCTTGTTAGTTGGCGGCACAAGCTGATCGATGGCCTTCCTGCTTTTGCTGCCAACCTCGATTCCCTTGTGGTGTACCATGAAACCCAGAAACTCGCCAGCCGATACCCCGAAAGCACATTTATTAGGATTCATCTTCAAGCCATGCTTCCGAGTGCACTCCAGTGTAGCCTTCAAATCGGCTAAGTGTTCCTTGTAGCTTCTGGACTTCACAACTACATCATCGATGTAAATTTCTACAATCTTACCGATCAACTTATGAAAAATATAATTTATAGCCCTCTGGTAAGTTGCACCAGTATTTTTTAAACCAAACGTCATTACAACCCATTTGTACAAACCGATAGCACCAGGACATCTGAAAGCAGTCTCAGGAATAGCTTCATCAGCCATGAAAATTTGATTGTAGCCAGCATTACCATCCATGAAGCTGATGACCTGGTGCCCTGCAGCCGAATCGACTAACATATCGGCTATCGGCATTGGGTAGCCGTCCATCAGGGTAGCTCTGTTCAAATCCCTGAAATCGATGCAGACCCACAACTTGCCATTCTTCTTGTACACAGGGACAATATTCGATACCCACTCGGCGTATCGGCAAGCTCGAATGAACTTGGCTTGCAGCAATCTTTCAATCTCGGCCTTGATGTCAGGTAATGAATCCTGCTTGAATCGTCGTGGCGGCTGCTTGAAAGGCCAAAATCCAGGCTTGATAGGTAATCTGTGCTCGACAATCGATTTGTCCAAGCCGGGCATCTCGTAGTACTCCGAGGCGAAGCAGTCTTTGTATTCTTTTAATAAGTCAATCAACTCTCGCCTGAACTCAGGGTCAAGATCGGCGGCAATATATGTCAGCCTTGGTCTATCACCAGATCTGATATCCACTTCTTCAAGTTTATCGGCCGACGTGAAACCCTGGCCAAGCTTGCCCTCGGTGCCATCGATTGGGTTATCCATTAATAAAAAGACTCAGAGCCGATTGCCCTGACCGGCTGTTGACTCTCATCGCTGACCTTGATGGAGCCTTCCTCGCAAGTCTTGCTAGGGAAAAAGTCATGATCCCCAGCTTCCCAGTAGGTAGCATCCGCTGCGGCTGTACTCACCGAGTCATCGGCTGAGACCACTTCGACCTCCTCACCATGCCACTGCATCACACATTGGTGCATGGTCGATGGCACGCAGCAGTTAGCATGAATCCAATCACACCCAAGTAGCAGACTGTAAGAACCCCTGCTGTCAATCACGAAGAAGGTGGTAAGCAGCATCTTCTTCCCGACTGTTAGCTCGACATTGATTGCACCCCGGGTATTTGAAGAGTTGCCCCCAAAATCTTTGAGCATCATGTCGGTCTCGATTAAATCATCAGGGCCCTTGCCCAGCTTGCGAAATGTGGTGTAGGGCATGAGATTGACAGTGGCACCACCATCGACTAGCATCTTGGTCATGGGCATCCCATCGACATATCCTTTGAGATACAGGACCTTCAGGTGCCGGTGCTTGGGTGGCTTATCAAAGGCAGCCTGCTGCGCGAAAACCAGCTTGGCAGTGGCCTGCTCAGACTTCGACTCATCAAAATCAGAGAGAACCTCAATCTTCTTGGCTCGAGATGCCCTGAATTCAGCCGGAAGCACAAACACCATCTGCGCATCGGCTGTTGCCTTCACTTTGTCCCGAGGAAGCTTTTCCCGCCAGATTTGCTTCGTGCGGCCTTCTGCTTTGAGCTCCCTGTTCCTGAGGCATTGCACGTGGCGCCTCTGGCTCTTGGTCAGGTCCCCAGGGCACCATTGATTTTCCTGCCGGACCGGCTCTTGGTGATCAACTGCTGCTTCGCTGAGCTGATCGCGTAGGTCTCTTTTTTCGCGCCGACCCTGCATATCATGTGGGTGTCCATGCCCCTCATGCACAGACCGGCGGTTGGTCTGAGAGTGTCTGTACTCTCGGTATTGATCGCTACACTCCGGGCAATTGCGCAGAGTCGGCAATCTCAGACCTTCATTCCAACAATGCCTGAAGAATGGGCAATGTCAGTGACTTTCTTCTTCCTCCCGGCGCCGAGCCAGTTCTTCCTGGTAGCGGGCCTCCTCCTCATGACGAGCCCATCTTTGGTACTCTTCCTCTTCGAGCTGCTTCCGATGGGTCTTCTCCTTCTCCCGATGCCATTTGTTCAGTAGATCGCGGGAGGTAGGTCTGATCTTTTTGGTGCCGCTGGATTCTCCCTTTTCATATTGCCTCTGGTTCTGCTCCCGCCTTCTCTTGATCAACGTGGGCTCCTCAGCCGATATCTGCATATCAGGGTCGACTGATGGATTCCTTCTAGCTTGGTTGGAGGTCAGAACTTTCATCTTGCCTGCAGGTGCCGACACCTCGACCATATTCTGGCCCTTCGGGAATAGGAACTTATCAATCTTCATTTTCCCTTTAGCAGGACTGTCAAACTTCAATAAGCCGCAGGAGATAGCCCTCTGTATCTGAGTTCTGAACGCACGGCATCCATTGGTGTCATGTGAGGTGAGGCCGTGGTACTGGCAGAAAGTCTTCCCTTTCAAGTCTCCAGGAGAGGGTCTTACATAATCGGCAGGGAAGGTAATCTGCCCAGCACTGACCAGCAGATCAAATAATTTGTCCAGCTTATTTGTATCAAAATCATACTGATCCTCTGAGCTCCAATTTTTGGGTACAGCCATGATCTCAGCTCGACAGCGATGATTTCATCTTCATCTTCATCCTCCGAGTCCGAATTACTGACGAACGCCGTCTGTTTGTATCTCCCCTCCTTACGAAAGGTCTAAGCTTGCAGTTCCAAGGCCGTCACTTGCTGCAACACCTGGCTAATGCTATCAAAGCCAATGCCCACCAGCTTTTCCTGAATGTGCGGGAGCATTCCACCAATGACCAAGTGAGCGAGCTGCTTGTCAGGCAGGTTCAGTGAATAGCACATGTTCTTCATCTCCCTGAAGCGCTTGATGAAGGCTGATTCGGTCTCGCTACTCTTCTGGTGCATGCTGGTCAAATCAACAATAGTTTTCTCCCCAGTGCCAGAGAAGAAATAACCGTGAAACTTGCTTTCCAGGTCTGCCCAGTTTTGGATTGTCCCGGGCTCCAGAGTGGTGAACCAACTGAAAGCCGGCCCTGTTAAGGACAATGAGAAGAAACAGACCTTGTGAGCATCCTCATAAGACGCTTCACCAAGCTGAGTCAGGTAGCGGCTGATGTGCTCTATGGTGGATATGTCATCTTGACCGCTGAACTTTGCGAAATCCGGCATGCGGTACCTTTGTGGTAATGCCACACGATCAAACCATTCAGGTTAGGGGCACCTGTATCTGATCGACACCCCTACTTTCGGCTGCAAGCCGAATTGGTCCTTGAGCATTGCACTCATCTTATCTTTTAACTCGTCTTGAGGCGATTGCACATAACCAGGATGTGGTGCCGATATGAGCTCATCATAGGTGTGCCCAATGTGATAGTTTGGAGTTGCCGAAGTCACGTTTCCAGTCTGCACGTTCCCGGCCGGCGCGTTTCCAGTTGTACGCATATAAGCGACAATCTGCTCAGGAGAGTAATCTCTGTATAGCTTAGGTTGCAGAGCTATTTTTGGAGCCGAATCCGTCGTCATATTGGGATATTGATCAGATGACTTTAACGGTTTCGGCTGTTGCGGCGGAGGATCAAATGTTCCGACCGCTGCATCTGATTTGGTATCTTCTGGGGGAATATTGAAGTACGTTGGGCCCAATGATTCTCAGTCCTGCCTCTTGATGACGGTCTTCATGATGCTGTAGAATGTCTGCAGGAAAACGTTGTGATGGTGTCCGATTGCCTGGTGCGAAGCGTTTCAGATGGCGCTCTGGATGAACTCTTTGAACTCTTGCTCCTCCTTGTCGGTGTGGCCAGGCATGACCCACCTTGGGTAGAGGTTTTTCTTGAACACGTGGCCATCACGATTTTTAGCAAACGACAGCAGACAGGCATCAGTGAACTCTTCGATGATCTGCTCCAGCACCGCAGCATCCTCGGGGTCGATCTCCTCACGCTTGACTCTGATGACGCCGTCGTCCCTGGGAGCCACGGTCTCCGGAGCCTTTCCCTTAGTCATGAGTGAAGCTGTCCCACTGGGCGTGCCAAAAAGTGTGTTGGCACAAAATGTGGTTCTTGCGTCTCAACACACCAGTAAAGCCGGATATGATCTCAAGAGCGTCAGAGCTTCCAAGATCCAGC
Source organism: Eremochloa ophiuroides (assembly GCA_038502445.1). NCBI lineage: Eukaryota > Viridiplantae > Streptophyta > Magnoliopsida > Poales > Poaceae > Eremochloa > Eremochloa ophiuroides. The sequence continues at coordinate 5,781,795 of JAHLJS010000003.1, read as the reverse complement.
TAACTTCAAACCCGGTCAGAGAGTGCCGATAACCATCAGACGTGCCAGTCAATTTGACCTGCAATTGACAAGAAAAAGATAATAATCAGTAATCACAGGGGGAACTAACCGGTGTGTCCAGGTAGTTCCAACTATGTGGCTCTGAGAGCCGATTCAATCGAAAATCGAATAAAGAGTCGATTCCGACATATATGCATGTTTTGTTATAGAAACAGATACTGAACTGATACATAATCGATTGATATACGTGATCAAATAGAACAATCTACATTAAACAAATCTATACAGATAGTTGTAACAGATTAAAGCATAATCGGATGCTGTAAACAGGTCACATCATTCAGTTCAGGCTGTCTGAACGTCAAACAGGCAGAAATCGGATATTTAGCCGATTTGGCAGAATGCGATCGGTTAATTGGTTTTCTCGAGAAACCACAACCGTATCGGCTAATTAGCCGATTCGGGGTCCGTGAAGCAGAAAACTTGGCGGTGATTAGTTCCAAATATAAATCTAGTACTAATACGAAGCTGGTCTAGAAGGCCTGCGGCTTTGCACCAGTTTAGATATATTCCTGAAAATAATCACAAGCAAATCTAAAAGGAATACAGAGCTGGTCTAGAAGGCCGGTGGCTCTGTGTTCATTCAGATCGGCTCTTGTCAAGCATCCACAGCACGTACGAGCAAGATTACAATAATACTGGCCGAATCAAGCGATATCATAACAAACCATAAATATGAACGAGATATAAATATGTTATATTAATAAATAAACAATAAATGACAAACAACATCTTGATAACTTAATGAATCTAACTAAGATGCCAAATTAGTTAGAGCCGATAACTAATCCATGCACATAATCAAGCTTAACCTAAGCCCTCGTCCACTGGATGTTGTTAAATATAGATTACACAGGAAAACAAACATGAATCGATAACTAACCCTTATTTGATCTAAGTCCACGTCCACCGGATGACGCTAAACTTATATCAAATAAAAATCAACCCCGATCTATGATGCTCCCATGTCCGCCGGATGACATTAAAGAGACAAAACTTAGCGAGGCATGACGGTACTTACAAGCAAGCCTGCGTCCACCGGATGACACTCAGCCCGATTGAAGAACTCGCCGAGATATATGTTACTCCTACTCCTAGGTTTTGGCCGGAGCCGAAAAATGTGTTGTATTGATGTGTGTGTTCTATTACAATGTTCGGGGCTTATATTTATACCCAGGGCTTTGATAGAGTTCTATTCGAATTACAACTCAAGATAAATATGGAAACTAACAAACTTTCCTAAATTAAAGGTAACTTGGAGTCCAATCTTTCCTTTCTTTATCGAACTCCGAATGTGATCGTTTCCTGGCGCCGGAGATCTGTGCTGACGTCATCAATCGGCTATTTTCTTCAACCGCACCGTCTATGCTTCAGCCCAACAATCGATTCCGGGACCCGATTGACTATCTGTCTGGGCCTCTGCCCCGAAATCGGCTATCTGCGCTCGGCATCGACTATCTGCACTCAGTCCAGATTTTGGTGTAAACAACACCAAGCATACAAAGACACACAAGTTCAATCAAACAATTCATAGAAAATCAAACGTGGTCCTACATGGGTTAGTCCTAACGGGTTGGTGGGTTTGTTTCTAAGCCTATCATTATTATGTGAATCTGAAGTAAGAGTTGGATGGAGAGAGTCCACCCAACGAGATGGCTCCTACGGGCTGGGTTAGTGTGGTGTGGTCATCTGATGGAAAACCAGACCACATCATTAGGTTTCACTATTATGTGAACCTGAAAAGAAAGCCTGACCAAGTCATCATAGATGGCTTAATTGACTTCTACAGGTCCTTCAGGTGGTTAGGTACGTGCATACGTATTCATATACACATACGGTTGGGGTTAGTGGCATATACGCACATAAATATGTATATACCTTAAGGTTAAAGATGACTAAGAATTAGCCATGCGTAGGTATGACCCGATATATATACATGTTTATACGCGGTTATATAAACATATATATACCTATCTTGTGCTACACCCTTGCATGTGAGCTATCTAGGTGTGAGTATATTCAAGTATTCATGTACGTGATTTGGTGTACGTGCATACACGAATATACGATACTAAGTGATGTTTGCATTTAGGTGTAACTACGGTTATCGCTAACTATATATATTTATCTAAATAAAACAAGGAGCAAACAAACTAGAATTTAAATGGGCACAAAAAATTAGGGAAATGGTATCAATAAATAGGGCATGATTTTAAGAGAATTTTGGTGGAAGAATTACGGGATTTGGAATTAGGATGGAGGAGAGATGAATTTCCCGAGTTTATCAGAAAAGCGCGGACGGGAATTGGCTTGGAAATTAATTCAGAATTTTGGGTGCTGGAAATGGTGTGGGAAGGGTTTGAGTAGGCTCTAGGATGGCTCTAGTTAATTTAGGAATTCTCTGGGAATTTTCGTAATTGAAGAAGGCTTACTTTTAATCTCCCGTGTACACTTCCCGGGTGCGCGTAGCAATTTTCTTATGGCTGACGCGCGGGTCCGCTGGACAGAGCTGACGACACAATATGCTCGTGGCCTCAAACACCGATCGGTGGACTAGCTCCCTTTCTCTCTTTATTTCATATATATATAATATACGCCGTGTCCATGCAAGGATGGGAGATGGTGGTACTGCCCGGTGGGTCCCGGAGCTCCACATGGCGCCTTCCCATTGGCCGAGTGAGGTGGCAGGGGGATGTCGACATCCCGGCCATGGTCTTGGGGAGGGGCGCCAGCGTGCGCTGTGCTGCTCTGCTCCATTCTGTGCTCTCGGCAAAAGAAAGAGGGAAGTAGAGAGAGGAAGGAGAGAGAGAGAGAGAGAGTAGGGAGCAGAGGGAGGGCCTCGCGCCGGTGACCGGTGGCCATGGCTCGGCACAGGCGCGGCCATCCTCATGAGAGAGAGAGAGAGGGAAGGACGGCAGAGGAGACGCAGGGTAGCGGTGCCGTGCCGCTCGGTGGAGAGGGAGAGAGAGAGAGAGATGAAGCAGAGCAACGAGCAGAGGGAAGAGCGGAGCTCAGCGCGGCGCACAGCGGGCGGCTCGGCTCCGGCGAGTAGAGGCGAACGCGGCGGCGTTCGGACTCGGGCGAAGCTGACGAGCAGGGCAGCGGTGCTGGCTCAGCGAGCGGTTCTTGTACTCGCGTCCTCGTCTCCGACCGGGAAGAGTAGAGCCCAGTGGAGGAGGCGAGCTGCGATGGTGCTCGGCCTCGACCACGCCTTCCTGTCTTTCTCTCCTTGCTGTTCTCGCCTCCGAGCTTGCTTCCTTGGTGTTGGTCACGGCAAGCTTGCTGGCCCTTTTATAGGCGGAGCTGGGCGGTGGCCGGGAGAAATATCTCCGGTCGACCCTTGGAGCTCGCCAGCCGTGCCCAGGCTGGACGACGGGAAACTCGGGGAGGGGACAAGATCGACGGAAAACGACATCAGAGGGAGCGGTGCTGTACAGTGAGCTCGTTTGAATTTTGAATGAGGGCGCGGGATGGACGCGGTGTGGTGAGAGCGATGAGACTGACGGGTGGGCACAGCTTCGCTGATATTCTCACCCGTGATGACGTCAGTGACGCGGGGACGACGCGGTGAGTCCCTGTGGGGAAGATGAAGCTGACACCCGGGCCCCACGTGTAAGTGGGAGAAGAGGAGGGAGTGCGGTCAGCTGTGCCTGCTGGGCTGCGAGTTGGGCCTGGCGGCCTGGTGTAGGCCCGTGCGGGAGAAGCAGGGAGGTGGAGTTTGAGCCCAGAGAACTTTTCTATTTGGGAAGCCCTTTTCTTTTTCCCAGGAATTAACTAGAGCTCATTTATATGGATTTGAGTTTGAATTTCAATTTCAAGGAATGAATTCAAGGTGGGATATTCAAAGAATATTATTTGGTGCCGCAAATAAATTCTAAGGCACACAAACAAGCAATCAAACATGCAAGCATTCAAGCAATCAGTCAAACACACATTCGTTTGAGGAATTAATTTAAATGCGACACGATCTTCTAATCCTAGAATATTCCTAGTGCTACGACTAAATCCTATGAGACACACAATATGCATATGGTGAATTTTAAATGCAAGGTTCTTGAAAAGATTTTATAAAACAGTTTTGCGGGAGAATAAATCATCGAAGTTTTAATTTGTTGTAAATTTTAAAAAGTTTAATTTTTTAATGAATTTTATATGATGCAAAGCACAGGGTGTTACACTTGCCATCCGGTGGGCTCGCGCGAGCATATATCCGCGCGCGGTGTTGACTTGCCATCCGCGCGCTGCTGTCTGCTACTGCCCGCGTGCGCAGCTGCCACTGGGCCCGGCTGGCTGCTCTGCCGCGCGGCTGTGCGTACTGGTGCAGTGGTGTGTGCGTTCACTGCGTTGGTGACTTGCGTGCATGTGCTAGATGCTGGTAGTAGATGCTAGCAGCTGCTGTTCCAAGAAAAATTGCTACCTGCTACTGCCGCTTTATGTGTTGTGACAAGCTCTTATTAGCAAATATGGTCATGCGTTGTAAGTTGTAACGGGATGTACAACTCGTTGTGCTGTGGTTTAGACTTCCTCGTGCCAATTATGATGATATAGCAATCTTTGTTGGATTAAATTGGGCCTTGCCCAACCTCTTTTTTATTAATCACATAAATTTCAAGACCTATAATAATTGCGAGGTGCGATAAAGGATTAAATCCCATATAAAATGGACTAGAGATTAATTCACATCAAAGGCTCAAATAGGTGGCCATTGTTTGCACGTGTGATTAAAGAAGGCAATCCACATACTCGCACGTTTAGTCGCGCGCATGGGCTTGGGTGGACAGCCAGGACACAGCTTGAGTAATGTCGCGCAAGGGAAAGATTTGCAACTCCAAACTAACTTACGCATGCTGGAAGAGGATACAATCTGCCCTCTATTGGACCTAGCTTGGTCTTCTGTCGTGGGTCGGTGGGAGTGAAAGACAATGGGCTAGAAGTACGGTGGAAGCGAGTGAGAGGACAAATGGACAAGAGCGAGAGACTAATCACTAATGGATGGAAGAGAGAGAGAGAGAGAGAGAGAGATGGATGGACCGAGATGGATGGACCAAAAGACGGAGGAATAAGTTTTAGCTCTTTACCAGCACCAAGCGGAGAGGTGGATTGAGTGAGAGGATTGTGGACCGTGTCGAGCCCCGAGCTAAGTAAATGTGGCATGCCATGTAGATAAGAAGTGTGATGATGAGGCTGATAAGGCATGAAAACGTGATGTGCCTTGTATGAGGAGTAAGAATTAACCCAAAACACATTAACGTTTTGGACCTGAATGACCACCTTGATATATAGTTATCGATGATTTGGTCTAAAAGTAAAATTTGAGAATTGAAATGGTTATTTTGATTGTTTAGGATGAAGCTGAACTCAGAAGTAAACTTTATGGCCAAAACAGCCACTTTAGTAGTTTATAGGGACGAAATTGAGGATCACCCATTAATTGAGGAATGAAATTAGTTATTCCAGACAAAAAAATGTGCTGTTTATGGCCCTGTTTGGATCTAGGGGCTAGAGCTAGTTTAAGTTCAACTAGCCCAAAAGTATCTAAACAGGAGGGCTAGAGTGGGTTATTTACAACTAGCCCACTCCAAAAAACTATCTTCTCCAAGAGGTGATTATTTGGACTAGTTCAGGTGGGGACCATGCTTTACTCTCACATCTAGCCATACTATGGCCCATGCAAATTATTAGAAAAGTATTTTTTTTCTGTCAATCTAACCCTGTCATCCAAACAGCACTTGAGGTAGAGCTAGTTGATGGCTAGTTTGTAGGTAAAAACTAACTCTAACCTCTAGCACAGCTAGAGGATCCAAACAGGACATATATATATATATATATATATATATATATATATATATATATATATATATATATGGGTGCATTTTCTATACTCCTGGGAGTAGTTACTCCCATCTTTAAAAAATCACCTTGCGTATGTGTTCATACTTGTTTATCACTTTGACTATGTTTACATGCTCATATTATGGTGCTCCAAATCTTCCTATGCGAAAAAATTTTAAGAGAACACATACTTTTTAATATATTACGAAAATGCCACTTGCTGTAGTATATAAAATAAGTATGACTACATATTCTGCATGTATACTTGACAAATATACTAGCATAGATGATCTAGTATGATCATATACTTCATACATATACACTTCATTCGATCATATATGCTCTAAATCTGAAGATATAATCGTAGCAGTAATTACTCCCCTAGGAGTAGAAAATAATTTACGCTGGGTAGCGAATAATATTCGCTACGCGAGCCAACCGAAGGCACCTATGCCCGGAGCCCATCCATCCGTGGGCGCCGGCCCGGTACTACCTCCGCATCTTCTCCCGCACCCACCTCCTGTTTTTCTATTTGTTTTTTTTGTTCTAATATTCATAGATCGTGGGCAGTCTGGGAGACGGTTTCTCTGTCCGCTGCCGTCGCAAGCACCGATCTCCCGTTGCCCCCGCCGCACTAGCCTAGCTCGCCGGTCGCCGCCGCCCTCGCCGCCGTCCCTGGTCCCTGGTTCGTCACAGGCGAGCTCGCCGCACCTGGGCCTGCCTGGCGCCGTCTCCCTCCCGGCCTCCCCCACTGCTCCCTGGTTCGTCACCGGCAGACTCGCCGCACCTGGCCCCTCCTGGCGCCGTCTCCCTCCCCCATCCCCTCACCCTCTCAGTTCGCGGTCGCTACTGGCCGCGGCCACGGTTTTGAAGGCCCAGTTGAGTGTTGGCACCGACAGTTGCTGCTGGGTTCGGCACTTCGGCACCGTCAAGCTCGCCACACCTGGAGCGGTCGTCCTACCCGCTCCATGCCATCATCAGATCCAGGTGCCCCTTCTCCAGATCCTCTTCCCCAGCTCAGCGTTTGCACCATCTCCTACTCCTCCTCCTTTTCTTTATTGACTCGATTTGATGATTCGAGCGCAGGATGGGTTCTCTGCGAGTGTTCAGTGCAGATCGTGGCCAGGAGCTCCTCTCTTCAATTGCAGCAAGGTGAGTTTGTGGAGAGCTGCTAATGCTGGTTCAATGTAGGTTTCAGTTACTCATGGGGAAGGATTTGGTGCTCTAACCGTGACCAATACCAACTGTGAACGAATTGTGGATGCACTATCCTTATTAGTGTTCTCAAGAATATTAAATAGGAGTATTTGCAAAAGAAACATTTTTGTTTGCGTTTAAGATTTAGAAAAATCAATAGTGGTGATAATTAAATACTACACCTAACTTATTTCTTTATCATCAAGTCACTAAGTATGTAGCTACTTTATGTGACTGGGCAAAAGAAAGGTCAAATAATCTGTTTATTCTTTATGGTAGACTGGCAAATTTCTTATGCAGGCTTGTTTGGCTTCCCTTTTATTTGCTTTGCTTGGCTTGTTTGGACATGTTGTTGATTCAAATTTTAGTTCCATTAGAGATTATAGTAGCAAATCAATTTCTTTTTTGTGTAGTCACATCTATAAATTCTACTTGCCTGTCATCTATGTCAGATCCCTGAGATCTTTTTTTTTGGCATAAGCTAATTCCTAATACCTTCATCAGTGTTATTTACCCTCTTTTCTCTCTCTCTCTCTGTTTATTGTGCAGATCCCAGTCGCTCGCCATCAAAGCATCCTCCTCCAGCTACTCCCCATGATTGCTCACATAGGTAGTTTTTTTTTCTAATATTCCTGTTTTGTTTTTGTGGCTAATTATGCTTGAAAAATTTTACAAGAGTACAAATTTTGTATTTGTTTCCATTGGAAATTAGGTTATTGTTCAGCCTTGCTAATGTTCCAATTTTACACATTTAATTTATTATGGCTTCCAAACCATTAACACTAGTTATGGCTGTTTTTGCTAATTTTAATTAGCCTTCTTCCACCAGTCGGAGACATTGGCTTCATCTGCAATCCACCAGTAGGAGACGTTGGCTTCTTCTGCAGTCCATTGTACTCTGAATATCTTCCATCATGCTGTGCTTTATTCTCTTTTGTTCTTTCTTTGGTTCTGTGTGCAGATTCCAAGTGTTCTCTGTCAACGCACCGTCCTTTAGGTAGTCCTCATGATCCCTTATAGAGATAATTTTTTATAATATTCCTGATTTGTCGGTGTGACTTATTATGCTTGAATTTTCATCTTGTAAATCTTTTGTTTGCGTCACTAATGCTTTGCTAGATAATTAGCCATATCATTATAGCCCTCTGATCTGTTTGACAATAACTTGCCAGTGACCATATCAATATAGCCCTCTAATCTGTTTGGGTGACTAATTGTGCTACATTAGATAATCAGATTGTTCTTTTGCTATATGAATGATCATATTTTTTTTATTTTTTGAAGGGCATGGACATTTTTCTCTTGTTTGCAGGATTGATGCTGGCCAGTGGCTGATGGCAACCCTCCTGCTTGGAGACCACTCGCATTTCGTTCGCCCCTACTGACACCAAGGTCACCCCAAGTCGCAGCTGTTATCCTCTCAATGCTCACATATGCCCATGCCGGATGGCAGTCTAGCAGCGACTTGATGCCAGTGTGGCTCCTGCTGCTGCACAGCCGCTGTCTACGCATGTTGATTCCATCCCTCCTGCCCCCACAGCACCAACCTAGCCGCAAGCGAATTCGATCCTCTCAAATTTGCTCAATTTGTTTGAAGAAAAGCTTTAAACCGAAATGATTTTTGTGGTTTAGTTGAAATAGTGGGATCAATGTGATTAACATTGGATTAGACATTGTCCTGCCTTATAGTGGAATCACTTGATTTTGCATCTCTGCAGAAAATATAGAATGCATCCGTTGAAGTTTTAGTCTTACCTGTTGCTGAATTCTTTTGAACAAAAATGATGTGCATATGTGAGGATTTCTTCATATTAGTCTTCTCTGAGCTCCTCCATCACATAAGGTTCCCTCTCCACTCTCCTTTGTTTCTTCATACTGTTGGTCCATTATTACCATAATAGGTGGCGACATTTTCTAAAAATAGTTAAGAGGTTGAGTTGTATATGTTTTACATATCCCTTTGGGATTCATTTTAGCTTCTGTTTGTCCAATTATGTGTGTTGTGTTCATTTCTTGCTCTCCCTTCCTTTCAGCAGAAAATTTATGATAATATGCAAAGATAGAGTTTTATCTAGTTAACAAGCTCCCTATTAGGACTGTATTTTAGCTGCAAGCCAAGGCTTTGTTGTGTGTGTTGTCAAATAGGGCTTGCTAGCTATTTATCTATTGTTCGATATATTTATATATTAGTTGGGCTACAACTATGGTTCGTCAGTATATTTGTTTGATTTTTTTTTTTCTATGCAGCCAAAGAGGTATGGCCAGATGGGTCTCAGCTCATATCATTTGACCTCCTTTTTTATACTCTTAACGTGAGTCAAAATGACATCAATTTTTCCACATATTGGTTTCTGTTTGATACATAGGCGGTTTCACCTTGAGACAGGGATAAAAAAAATACTATTTTTCTAGGCAAAGTTATCACTAAATTATTTAGAGCTTTGCAAGCTGGGGGCAAATAACAAGAGGGATTTTCTCTCTTTATTGAACTGGATATAGATTATAAGGAAAATTTTACAGATGTATATGATTATAGGAAGCAAGAGCTTATTGCAAATTGCAATTGGCAGCTTGCTGCCTGCCTCTGGAGAGTTGGGGCGTAGGTACATCTGCTTAGGATCCTGTAATGGTTGCATTACTGTGTTCTAGACACTTCCTTTTTGATTATTAGTCCTAATTTATGCATTCAACTTAGGATTTGAACACGGTAGTTTTAAAGTCTGCACGTCAGCGGAGACACTAGTAGAGTAGTAGTTTGATGAACTGAAGCAACTTAATTTTTCACTGTCATTTCAGTGTCATCAAATATCCCATAACTAAAGACAATAAAATTCAAGATCTTTAGTTATAAATTTTCATATATATTTGTCTAAGTTACATGGTTATAATTTCATTTTAGCTAGGAGGAAATGCGGATTTGTTTGAGAAGGCCAAAACGCTCTCCTCTCTGCCACCCTAGGATAGTAAAGCATAAAGGTTGTCATGCCAGCACTAATAGCAGGTCAAAGACGCTTCTAGTTGTTTAGTGTAAAATTTCTTTGATTAAATCATCAAAACTTCTGTCTTGTATATTTTTTTTGCTATGCACTGATTCAAACTCAAATTGAAATTTGCAACCATGCTTCAAATTGGCAATATCCTTATCTCAGTCCCGAAGGAATTGATAAGGTCTCAAATTAATAACAATATGATACATCTCATCATCACTATTCAACTAGGAGTGGTTGTATCTTGCTTTATTCAGTGAGTTTTCTAAAGCTTGGTAGTCTTCAGACTGCTTCACCAATGATCCAGAAAAAAAAAATAGTTATCATGCATTACTGGCTGTCAAGCAGGAAAACAAAAATAACTAACTGATTATGCTAGTGAACTGTAAGGAAAAAATAAATATATGCTCTTTTTTTTTGTTAGAATTAACGGAAGGAAAAGCAACTAGCACTAGCAGCCATTATTAACGATAAACCTAATTCTATGCCAGATTGTATATAATTGAATTTTTTTTGCTCACACATCAGAATATTTGTGACCAGTCTAGTGTGGCTGTAAATATTCGAGGTTTCTATGGTTCACTATTTTTTTTCGAGTCACACATGACAACATTTTCTACTTGTTTAGTGTGGTTGCAAATAATTTTTATTGTTCATTTTCTGTCATTTCAGAAGATCGAAAGGTTTTTACACATTGGATATGGTTAATTTCATAAATTTAATGCTTTTCTGAAATGTGCATCAGTTCACAAATCAAGTGGCAGCGATGGGCGAGAAGGGGAGCATGCGGACCGAGAACTTGGGAGGTCAAGGCACTGTTGCAGTGACATTGACCTGCAAATTTATGTGTTTAGCTGACATAGAGTCTATGTAGTATTCTGGTATTAATTTTCGGCAATTGTTAGCTGCAAACAAGATATATTTGACCAGAAACAATTTGATCCTATGAACATCTACAAGTCTTCACGCACATAAGGCTAGTTATACAATGAAAAAAGTTATCGTGCAATTTCTCCATAAAGCGTCTATCATCGCCTCTCCACATATGCCTTACACTCCCTTGGTCCAAAAAAATTATTGTTTTAGATTTTTTAAAAACTATGTTTGACTGTTCGTCTTATTTAAAAAATTTTATACGAAATATAAAATCAATAAATAATTATTAAAGTATCTCTATTGATAAAACAAATCATAATAAAATAAATAATATTTAAACAAAAATTTTGAAATAAGATAAATAGTCAAACGTGATGTCTGAAAAGTTTAAAATGACGGTCTTTTTGGACGGAGGGAGTAATTCATTAATCTTCCGTATATTCACAAACTCATAAATTTAATATACTGGAGTACTTTTTATTTCTTCACTATAACATCATCCTTCTAATAACTCGTCACCACTTGTTTCCGGAACGAGACCCAGATACCAAAATAAATGAAAAAAACGGCTTGGCCAAAAAAAATAGTAAAAGACCACAACTATACACACGGAAACGAGAAGATTACTACCGGATGCCTGCGTCGAGGAGGGATCGAACCCGCGCGTGCGTGAGTGCGTCGTGGGGCAAAGCGTGGAGACAGAGTGAGGCGCGGGTGTCGTGGCTCGGTCGCTCCTGTGTGCGGCGCGAAGATGGCCTCGGGTAGCGATATATATATATATATATATATATATATATATATATATATATATATATATATATATATATATATATATATATATATATATATATATATATATATATATATATATATATATATATATACATATACACTAGTAGAAGGCGTGCGCCCTCGCGCGCGTCGAGATGGTCATACAATATTTTTTAAAGTAAATAATCGAAACTAAAATGTTTCAGAAAATCATAACTGTTTAATATGATATCGGATGAAAATAATTTTTATATAAAAATTGTAGATCCATAATTTTTATATAAAAATTATCTTCATCCGACGTCGTATTCAAGAGTTATGATTTTTCAAATTATTTGGGACTGGCCGGAAGAGCCAACAAACAAGGATAATTTCATTTTGAGATCTAAAATTGTCATATAAAAATCATCGTTATCTGATGTCGCATCGAAGAGTTATGATTTTTTAAAGTACTTTGGTCTGGCCGAAAGGGTAAACAAACTAAGCGTTTTTTGTTGTAGGGTGAAATAGCAAAGTTTGATGAAAAGAGGGGAAAGAAATTAAGTCGAAGTTTTTTTTTTAGGATAAGGAAATAATTTGTTCATATATATTTGATTTGTTAGCTTCGAAAGAGAAGCCACGCAGCAAAGAAGAAGCGGAAAAAGCTATGGAAAAGCGCGAGAAGCTGCTTTCGATAGAATCCTATTCAAATGATTTGGGTCGCACGGTCAGTATTTTGGTCTATATTAATTTTTTGTAGCACTGAAACTTCTTCAAATGGAAAAATTTGGAACTATAAAGTTGTAGATCTCATCGAGATCTACAATTTTCATATAAAAATCATCTTCGTCCGACGTCGCATTAAAGAACCATGATTTTTCAAAGTATTTTGCTCTGACCGGAAGGGTCAAGACTAAGAGAATTTCGTTTTAGGCGATCTACGGTTTTCATATAGAAATCATCTTCATCCGATGTCACATTGAAGAGTTATGATTTTTCAAAGTATTTTGGTCTGGCCGGAAGTGCAAAAAAACAAGAGAATTTCGTGTTAGGACAATATATATATTTTTTGAGCACATGAACCTCTGATAGGACAAAATAAAACCATAAAGTTGTAGATCTTTTCTAGATCTACAATCATCGTATGAAAATCATCTTCATCCGATGTTGTATTGAAGAGTTATGATTTTTCGAAGTATTTTGGTCTATATTAATGTTGCTGAGTACACGAACTTCCTCAAATGGAAAAACTTTGAACTATAAAGCTGTAGATCTCGTCAAGATCTACAATTTTCATAAAAAAATTATCTTCATCTGATGTTGCATTGAAGAGTTATGCTTTTTTAAATCATTTTGTTCTGACCGGAAGGGTGAAGAAGCTAAGAGAATTTCATTTTAGGTGATGTAAAATTTTTACATAGAAATCATCTTCATCCGATGTCGCATCGAAGAGTTATGATTTTTCAAAATACTTTGGTACGATGGAAAGGGCAAAGAAACTAAGCGATTTTCGTTTTAGAGTGAAATAGCAAAGTTCAATGGAAAAAAGGGCAAAGAAATTATTTTGGGCGATCCAAAATTTTCGTACGAAATCATCATTATCCGATGTCACATTGAAGAGTTATGATTTTTTAATATACTTTGGTCCGGCGGAAAGAGCAAAGAAACTAAGCGGATTTCGTTTTAGAGTTAAATAGCAAAATTTGATGGAAAAAGGGCAAAGAAATTAAGTCGAAATTTTTTACAATTTTCATATAAAAATCATCTTCATCGGAGCGAATTTCGTTTTAGGATGAAATAGAAAAGTTTGATGAAAAAGAGTAAAGATATTAAGTCGAACTTCTTCAGAGTCAACAAAATAATTTGCTCATATATATTTAATTTGCTAGATTCGTAAGAGAAGCCGTGAATGAAAGAAGAAGCGGGAAGAAGTTATATAAAAGCGTGAGAAGCTGCTTTCGATAGAATCGGAGTTGAGAAGCTGCTTTCGATGGAATCCGTTTTGAATGATTTGGGCCGCACGATCGAAGATCCGACGTTGGATTCGGAAGAGAAGCTGTGAAGGAAAGAAGAAGCGGGAAGAAGCTATATAAAAACGTCAGAAGCTGCTTTTGATGGAATCCGCTTCAAATGATTCGGACCGCACGATTGAAGATCTGATGGCCGTGGAAATCTGGGACGACGTGGCTGTCGCTCCTGGCCGAGGAGCTGTCGCGGTTTGTCTGGGTTAATATAATATATATATATATATATATATATATATATATATATATATATATATATATATATATATATATATATATTGCGGAGTATTCTGTAAGTAGTGCAGTTAAGTTAAAAAAAAAATGAGAAGACTTCACAAGTCTTAGCGAATCTGCTTTAGCAAGGAGAGCAGGGCGGCACCGCATCTTTTCAATTTGCTATGCTGTGGCCATTGGCCTATATATAGAGTAAAATTCACGGTGTCATCCTGGTCCACGAAGTTTCCAAACGTTATTTCCACGTGCACAAACTTGTCTCGGGCGGCACCTGAGGTCCAAACGGGTCCGGACGGACCCGAACGCAGGCTTTTGGCAACGCGGGACGATTTGGCTGCCCCTCTCCGCCATTCGAGTCGGCACGGCTCGTGGGTCAACAATTAATGACTAGGTTCTGTAGTAAGCAAGAAGAGTGCAAACACTTTGTGGGCCCTATCTGTCCTAAGATTCGACAAAAAGTCCTTAAAAATGCAGAGTTTGCCAATACTTGTTATGCACTGCCATCTGGACAGGGAGTGTTTCAAGTTTTAGAGAGGGAATTTAAATACATTGTTGACCTTCAAGCCAAATCATGTGAATGTAGAAAATGGAGCATAACAGGAATTCCATGTAAGCAGCTGGAAGCAGTAATAGTAAGCGCAGATAGCAACAAGATACACAGCCATGGTCGTTGTTTTGCCAATAGTGTTGCTCTTGTTGGGTTCTTCTCCAGCTTCCACTGCAGCTGATGAAGAACTTGAGCTCACTGTCCTGGACGTGAGCTCCCTGAAACCGCATGCCAGCTGCTCCGGACACAGGGGTACGTTCATCGTCCTAGTGGTGCACATGATGACTGTGTAAAGCCATGTGTAAATTAACATTGTTTAGCACACAATGACAGTGATGCCGCCGCACAACAGCAGCTAGGTGCCGCTGTTTCGTCCTATCGGCCCCTGCTCGCCGTCGTTCAAGGCTGCCGCGGCGGCGGCGAGGACGAAGCCATCGCTGGCCGACATTCTCCGGCAGGACCGGCTCCGCGTCCACCACATCCACAGCAGGGTGTCCGCCGGCTCCCGCGGTGCCAGCGCGAGCAAGGGCTCCTTCAAGGAACCTGCCACCGTCGAGGAAACCCAGATCCACCGCCAGGCCGCCATTAATGTCGGCGTTGGCACACAGACAAGCTCCGAGGTTCCATCGAACTGGTAATTTGGTCTTTCTTTATTTCATTGATTTCTGCCATGCATCAATTCCTGCACATTATTATAGAGTAAAGTGCACCAGCAGTCCCTAAACTTGCGCTGCTGTGTCATTCCGGTCCCTAAACTCTCAAATCGACCGTTTAGGTCCTCAAGCTTGTTCGGTTGTGTCATCCCAGTACTTCAACTTGTAAATCACCCATTTAAATCCTCAAACTTATTCAGTTATGTCATCTCAGTCCGTAAACTTGTTCGGTTGTGTCATCTAGGTCAAACATGGCGATCTAAAACTTGATATCAAAAAATAATTTGTAACTTTCTCATATGAACTCGGATGAAGACAAACTTTATATCAAAATTGTAGCCATCAACGTGATCTACAACTTTGTAGTTGAATTTTTTTTAAATCATTTAATATTCTAAAATATTATTATAAGTTTACAGATTTTAAAATTCAAAATTTAAAATTAAATTTTAGGATACCAAATGACTTCAAATAAAAATATTTTCAACTACAAGGTTGTAGATCATATTGAGAACTATAACTTCTATATAGGCCATATCAATATCCAAGTTTGTTTGATAATTTTAAATTTTAAATTTCAAAATATATAAATGTATAAAAATATTTTAGGACCCTAAACAGTTTTAATTCAAAAACTTTTCAACTACAAAGTTGTAGATCGCATCGAGGACTATAATTTTGATATAAAGTTTGTCTCCATTCTAGTTCATATGAAAAAGTTATGAATTATTTTTTTATATCAAATTTTTAAATCTTCATGTTTGGACACAGATGACACAGCCTAATAAGTTTAGTGACTGAAATGACACAATTGAACAAGTTTGAGGACCTAAACGGCAGCAGCATTCGTCCGGCGGCCACCGACGGCGGCAGCTCGAGCCCGCCGGTGACGGTGGTGCTGGACACGGCCGGTGACGTGCCATGGATTAAGTGCGTGCCCTGCACCTTGATGCAGTGCAACGGATACGACCCAAGCAGGTCGAGCACCTACTTGGCCTTCCCCTGCAACTCCTCCGCGTGCAAGCAGCTCGGCCCCTACCCCAACGGCTGCGACGCCAACGGGCAGTGCCAGTACATCGTCCCCGACCCCGACGGCTCGTTCACCACGTCGGGGACGTACAGCTCCGACGTGCTCACCATCAACGGCGGCGCCGGCGGCGACTCCGTCCAGGGGTTCCGGTTCGGGTGCAGCCACAGCGAGCAGGGCAGCTTTGAGAGCCAGGCGGACGGGATCATGGCGCTCGGCCGCGGCGCGCAGTCGCTGATGGCGCAGACGTCGAACACCTACGGCGACGCCTTCTCCTACTGCCTCCCGCCGACGGAGAACACCAAGGGCTTCTTCCCGCTCGGCGTGCCGATCGGCGCGTCCTACAGGTTCGTGACGACGCCCATGCTGAAGGACCGGGTGCCGCCGGCGGCGGCGGCGCTGTACCGCGTGCTGCTGCTGGCCATCACCGTCGACGGGAAGGCGCTGAACGTGCCGCCGGAGGTGTTCGCGCCGGGGACGGTGATGGACTCCCGCACCACCATTACGCATCTGCCCGTGACGGCGTACGGGGCGGTGCGCGCGGCGTTCAGGAACAGGATGATGCACCGCGCCGCGCCGCCGCAGGAGGAGCAGGAGGTGAAGCTGGACACCTGCTATGACCTCACCGGCGTCCGGTACCCCAGGCTGCCGAGGATCGCGCTGGTGAGATGGACCGGTCGGGTATCCTGCTCAACGGCTGCCTCGCCTTCGCGTCCAACGCCGACGACAGCTCGCCGTCGATCCTCGGCAACGTGCAGCAGCAGACGATCCAGGTGCTCCATGACGTCGGCGGCGGGAGGATAGGGTTCCGCAGCGCCGCCTGCTGAGTGCTGCTGACCGCGATAGCCAGGAATCTTAATAATTAGCATGTCCTTTTAGTGGAGTTGTGTAATACGTATTGTTAGGCAATTCAAGTTCTATTTCATCAAGCACAGATGTGTCGGAACTCAGAAGTCAGAACTATGTTGTGAATTCATCGGGACGCTCCGGTGACGGTCACTAGTACACAAATGCTTGACGCCTCCATTTTTTTTACAGGCGGTTTGGCTTAACGGCCGCGACTAAAAATCAATTTTTATAGACGGTTATTTAAAAAAATCGCCACTATAAATCAATTTCTAGTAGTGGTTGCTTAAGTGACCCGCCTGTAAAAATAGTTTGAATTTTAATTTTTTGAGTTTTGCAAATGACCTCGTATGAAAAAACTGTCTACATGAAAGTTGTAGATGTTGAAAAGTTATGAAACTTTGTAGTTGATTTTTTTTCATTTGAAATCATCTTGTTGATCTAAATTACGGTTAAAGTTTGAATTTTGAAATTTGAATTTTTGAAAAAAGCCTCGGATGGAGAAACACTCTACATGAAAGCTGTAGATCTTGAAAAGTTATGCAACTTTATAGTTTATAACTTTTCATTTGACTTCGTTTAGAGCTTCAAACGGTTAATTTTCTATCGGTTTTGTAACAATACGTGGCGAATCTAATTCAACTAAGACACAAGTGAGTGTTAGGTGGAGTGGTTAAAGCAGGTTACATGCGAGGGGGAGGTCCTGGGTTCAAATCCCACCGGCCGCGTAGCGCGCGAATTTACTTTCGACTTCGACGGAGACGGGCAGGCCCTGCCCGATGGATCCCTTTCTAGATTTAATTTTTTTGTTTTGCTATTTTAAAAACACTTTTTCGAAAAAAGATTATTACAGGCGGTTTCTTAAGTGAACCGCCAGTACAAATCGATTTGTACTGACGGTTCACAAGCAACCGCCAGTAGAAAGCGCGCATTTATACTGGCCCCTAACACTGGCGGATCACTGAAACGCCTGTAAAAATGCCTCTACAACCACCACTATTGAGCTCTGATGTATTAGTGGGTATTCCTGACGAAGCCAGTATCCGTGGATCAATCAAGGGCGAAGATGTAGTTATTAGGATCAGCTGATCCTATAGTAAATTTGAGGAAATCCTGTATAGATTTGCTGTTTTCTAGTGGATTTTGTGTGATGATCAGTGGAGTACCCTGATGGTTTTTCATGCCGGGCTTCACGCCCTGGAAGCAATGGTGATTGGTTCCATCAGTGTTGACATTGATGATCTCAACGGTGAAACACATAGAACCATGATCCATCTCACCTGGCTACATGTCCATGAGCGCTGATTGGAGAACGAAGGTGTTGACGCCAAAAGGGCTTCAGATCAACACAACAGTGGGCTAGCACGTCCAAGAGGTTGCAAACGACCTTCAACGCAGTGAGAACACAGCTGGATCGGCAACAACCAGTTTAGAAACCGATAGGGCTGATGCGTAGAAGGCCCAAGCACTTGTTCTCGATTGGATAGACTCCCGAACACCTCCCAGAAGGCCCGTCAGGGAGGAGCACATGAAGGTTGTCTTAGGACCAGCAAGGCTACTTAGGACGCCGTCAAATCTCGCCGGGAGAAGTAACGAACAACAGATTAGGGTGAGGGTAGAGTAAAGGGGTAAAAGGAGTAATTGTTGTATATTATGATGATCGGATAGATGGGATCTTAATCGGCCATGATCCTCTCATATTTATAGAGGGGGTGGCACTATAGGAAACCCGTAATTTGTCAAGTGTTGGACGTTTTGCCGAGTGCCAAATATCAGGCACTCTGCAAAGACTTAATTTGCCGAGTGCCGCAATCGGCATAATAAGGCACTCGGCAGAGGTCCCGTCAAAATTGACGTTCGATTTTTCTTTGCTGAGTGCTGGCTTTGCCGAGTGGCCGATATCTGGCACTCGGCAAAGAAACCTTTGCCGACAGGTTCTTTGCCGAGTGCTTTTGCCCGAGTGCGGCACTCGGTAAAGCCTTTGCCGAGTGCAATAAAGTCATCTTTGCCGAGTGTCCAATGTGGTCTTATGACTCTTATCTCAGTAGGAAACACCTCAAAACGCGTTTCATAAGTTTCCAACGCCAAATAACTAAAAAAAATACGATTTGTTTAAAAATCGGTTTGAACTGCAGGGGAAACCGGCTTAGTCGGCTTGTGAACCGGCTAAGTCTGTTTGTGCGGGCTCGAGAGGGTGCCTTAGCTGCCCAAGAGGGGTAGCCGGCTTAGCAGGCCAGGTCTGGCACCGAGCAGCCCGCCGTCTTCTCCGCTCGTTTTTTTCGTTGTTTCACCGCACCTTTTGTCGCTCGACATGTTCACAATACCTATTATCTCCCGGAGATGCCCAAACTCGATCCATCTCGTCACATTTTTTAGTGTCAAGAGAAGGCTTGTCCTGCCCCTATCAGATCGCATGCACATCTACTCGCTGAGACAAATGTGATTTAATTAGATTGGACCTAGCTCAAAATTTACTCTGTACTCCCTCCGTTCCAAAATGTTTATCGTTTGCGCCTCCCAAGAAACAACTACCGGTAATTATATATTTAAAAATATTAATATTAATAATACATAATTAATATTATTAGAAAGATATTTGAATCTATTTTTTTAATAAATTTATTTGGAGATATAAATGTTGCATGTATTTTGTACAAATCGAGTCAAACTTGTGGCACAAAAACTGAAAACGACGTATATTTTGAAACAGAGGGAGTACATATTAGATCCTTTTATTTAAAACAATATGGTGTCTTACATATTTGAAACACATGAATTTCATACGAGTTATACTAGAATTTCATAAAATCTATTAATTTTTTATAGAAAAAGCACAGGAATCCATTTGTTCTCTACCCAAAGCAACACACACAGTTTAACACTCGCTGTCTATCGACTAGCACCTACACTACCAGAAAATGGATATTTCACGAGAGGGACCGTTTTTCGTGAGAGTGGAAAACACACTCTCTCATGAAAATGAGAGTGGTGTAAATCCCCATAACGAAAATATATTTCCATGAGAGTACTCCACACACCGTCATGAAAATCAGCTATTCATGAAGGTGATCTCTCACGAAATTAGCAAACTCTCACGAAATCCATTCGTGAAGGTGAACTCTCACAAAATACCAAACTCTCAAGAAATCCATTCGTGACGGTGACCTCTCACGAAATACCAAAAAAACCGTCATGAAAATACGGTCATGAGAGTGCTCCACACACCGTCATGAAAATCAGCTATTCATGAAGGTGAACTCTCACGAAACTAGCAAACTCCCACGAAATCTATTCGTCAAGGTGAACTCTCACGAAATATTAAACTCTCACGAAATTCATTCGTGACGGTGAACTCTCACGAAATACCAAAAAAAAAACAGTCATGAAAATACTGATGCAAATTTTTCTGCTTTTTAGTACAAAATAATTGGTCAAATACTAGAAATTGAAGAACATGCATGAACCAACGTTTTCTCTTTTTAATTTGCAGTTAAATTTTGTAACTAGTCTTTCTCCCTCATGCAAACTCCAAATCTAGTGATTCTTTTTTCTAAATGTTTCTAAAATCATGCTCTATCAACTTATTGTAATCTTAGAACTATTATTTTTGTCATTTTTTCATATGCTTCTGTTTTACCAATTTAATATTTGAATATCAAAAAATGATAACTTCAAACAACATTTCGAAGCAATAAATGATTTCAGCTGATGAACATAGAAGTTGCACAACTTGTCAAGATCTACAATGTTTATTTTGGTCATTTATTTATCCGACAAACTGATAGTAACATTGTTCACAAATCTTACATCTCTCTATTAAAGTTTCATAAACTCTAAGAGAGATATGTAAGATTTGTGAACAATGTTACTATCACTTTCCGTAATGGTGTGCTCTCATGAAATACTATATTTCCTGTGAGTTTTGAAAACTCTCACGAAATACATAAACTCTCACGAAATGACTTCATGACGTTGAACTCTCACGAAATAAATACTCTCACGAAATAACTTCATGACGGTGAGCTCTCACGAAAGAACCAAACTCTCACGAAATAACTTCATGACGGTGAGCTCTCACGAAACAACCAAACTCTCACGAAATAACTTCATGACGGTGAGCTCTCACAAAATGCCTAACTCTCATGAAATAACTTCATGACGGTACCCTCTCACGAAATACCCCAAAAAACCGTTATGAAAATACGGATGCAAACCTGGCGGCACATTATTTTCATGAGGGTGACCGTCTCGAGGAAACTCTCATGAAAATAATCGGTGGCGGTGAACTCTCACGAAAATGTATATCCCGTGAGTCTATAGCTGTGAGAGGTGATACGTGACGGTGTACCCTCACGCATTATTTTCGTGAGAGTAAAACCGTATTTTGTGACTGATTTTCATTCTCACGAAATATCTGGATTCTGGTAGTGCTACTTTGTTGGTAGCTGGAATCCTAGAAACACGAGCATGCATACTCCCTCTGTCAGGTTAGGATTGTCGTTGTAGTTTTATTCCAGATACAGCAGAGGTGCTGCGAACCTAGACAGAGGGTGATGTCCAGATGCGTGGCAGTGGGTTTGAACATGGACACTCGAATGCTCCTCTAGGGGTTTGAACATGGACACTCGAATGCTCCTCTAGGACGACAGTCAGAGAGGCAGTACCATGCATGTTTCTGAAGCACGACGGTGTTATTGCATGCGCCAGAGGCCGCTGGGGCGAAAATAAATGGCATGCAATTACATTGGT
This sequence comes from Eremochloa ophiuroides, assembly GCA_038502445.1. NCBI lineage: Eukaryota > Viridiplantae > Streptophyta > Magnoliopsida > Poales > Poaceae > Eremochloa > Eremochloa ophiuroides. Next base: position 5,760,013 of record JAHLJS010000003.1, on the reverse strand, counting down.
CCCAGCGGAAAAAGCACAGCAGAGAGAGGCACATGTACGTACGTAGTACAGTACAGACGTCCTCTTTGTGTTGTGCCGACTGCCGTTGATGGTACGTACCTCCAGGCTCCAGGTGATCGAGCACATGTACAGTACACAACACCAACACGGATGATGGATGGACTCATGGACACATGCATGCATATGCCAAACATTGCGTTCAGTTCTGACCCCTTTTTTTTGGTTTGAGTGGCAGGGCTGGATATTTCTGGATTATATTTAGCCCATTTCTGATGGTTCAAGGTTGCATCTGCGTTCAGTTCGGATGCGTCAACGTGCTTGTGCTTGCATTGGGTTGGGGCCATGCGCGGGCGCGGCGGCAGTGCAACATTCACATTTGACGCGAGGACCCCATAGTTGCCACAAAAGCCCACTAGGCCCAAATCCTTCTCGTCGTTTGGCCTGGCCCATTTTCTTCAGCATTTCCTCTCGCATGTCATTTCATTAGGCTGAGGCAACCTCAGCTTGGGCCTTGACTAAAAGTTCCTAAAAAAAATCCAAAAAAGGGAGAGTTTGTGGAATTGACCCCTGGATTTCAGCACAACGGTCATTCGCAGCCGTCCTTTATTAGCTCATTACAGTTAAATTAATTACAAACACCGTGGTGGGGACAAAAATTACCTGACGTGTCTACCAAGAGACATGGATATAGAACTCCTAGGAGTAATCTATGCGCATCCACATTCGAACTCCTTCGTTCGTGGACGAAGTCCACTCCACATGGGGAAGGTTGCTCTCGTCACATTGATCTCCTTTCACTATTGGTGTATATAGCCCCATTCCCTATCCATGGATAGTCTTCACTTGTGGCATATAATGTGTTATATTATATGAATAATGCTATTGCATATATGATTTAAACTGATGTCAATGAATTTCTTTGTCGGTGGCTATAAATTTCTCGGTCGGGTTACTATGACAGGGCTATAAATCACTACAAGAGATCTGGGCTTCTATGACGACTGCTAGATGACAGAGCACATATTTGTCATAAACCGAGGTTGTTTATGACGACTGTTCACAGGATGATAACTGTTTATGACCAAACTGTGTCTTCGTCATAAACATCGTCATAATATACTGCACGGGCTTTGTGAGGAGATATCGATGACAATATTTGATTGTCATAAAATATAGAACTAATATAAATTTTCTAAAATAATATCATGTTATCTAACATTTGAGCTTGTGAAAATTGACGGGAGTGAGACAACAAAAATAGAAATTATTTGAGCTCGTAGAAATGTTAGAAATAAATTCATCCTCTCAGAGGATATACTAGCGCCTTAGACCAACTGGGTTAGGCGCCTCACATGTTCAATTCAGTGTTCGGAACCATTAATCCAAACCTGATGGGACTGAATTTTCCTGTCGACGCCTTACCGACAAGAAAATATCCTCACTGACAGAAAATTCCATCATCCGACAGGGAACTGTCGCTTTATTTCTGGCGGTGTTTTCCTATCGGTATATCGCTAGAAAAATCATTTTGTAATTTTCCTGGTTTTTTTTTGCATTTCTATGTTGGTTCCGCACCAGTAGAGAATTTTGAGTTTCCGCTCGAGAAAAACAGTAACAACATACAAACAATTTAATTACATGGACCACCGATGCATTTATATATAGAAGGTAAGGAAAGAGAAACAAAAGTGTAGGAGAAAATTAGAGAACAGATAGTACGACGACAATGGAGCAGTCAAGCCGACGAAGTTAAAACAACTAAATCTAATACATCAATATATAATATAATATAATAATGCAGACAAAGAGATTTGTTGAATGAAGCAACACGATGAACAGCTTATTAATTGATAGCTCTTTATGCACTGGACTGATGTGGCCGTGGCACTGGCAGCGTAAACGCTGAAGACCACCGACGAGCACACGAGGTTGACGATGCGGGGGGTGGTGTGGTGCCCGATCATGGTGACGACGGAGGATGTGTTCATGCTTACCTCCACCGTCCCAGTGAAGCTGTACTCCCCTCCATAGGTGTCGGCGATGTACCTTAGCACGTATTTATTTTTAACCTCCGGGAGTACCCTGTTTATCTTGTGGGAGGTCTGCGGCTTCACGAGGAAATCCAAGCTGCGCGGCAGAGTGAGCTTGCCGATCTTCATCTTCGGCGCCGTGCTGCTGGTGCCGCCGACGTAGAAGGTGACGTTGATGCTCCTGCAGTAGATGCTGCCACAGCCGCTCTGGTTGTCCACGCTCAGAGCGACTTCAAGGCTCACATTGCTTACCGGAGTGTACACAGTAGTCGTCGGCGGCCGCCTGCTGTAGATCCCGCCGCCGCCGCTGGTGTAGTAAGGATCGATGATGGCACCGCCGCCGCCGCGGCCATTACACGAAGTGAGTGCTGCTCCACCACGACCACCGATGCAGCTTCCTCGCGGCCCTCCGCCTCGGTAACCTGCTTTGGCAGTGGCGGTCATCGTCGTCGGCTCAGCGTCGAAGTAGTTAGTACTAGTAGTAGTCTCGATCCACAGATCGGTGGTGCGGACGCGGCCCTGGACGACGGAGACACTGACGTCGTCCGGGCGGACGCCGACGTCGATCACCATGACGATGACCACGACGGCGAGCACGGTGACCACAGTGGCCACCGTGTAGCGCAGGATGGCGAGGCACGGGAATAATCTTGCATGCTTGCCGCTGTCGTCAACTGCCATGGCGGTTATGTGAATTTGGGTGGATTGGGTTGTTGGATGTTGGGAACCGAGCTAGGTATAGCTCGTCCACGACTAATGGGAATATTATGATCTGGCAGAGATAAGTAGTGCTTTATTCTATCAAGTGTAACGCTTTTCCTTTCAACGTCTCTCTCTCTCTCTCTCTCTCTCTCTCTCTCGCTCGGGTCCTTTGCTTCTCGCTGCTACCACCCCTTCACTAGCAAAGCTCTCACGCGATCATGCTTTAATACAACATTTCTTGTCTTTATTTATGTGCAAAATATTTGTTCTCTTTACTTGCACGTTGATGATGTTGGTAATATTTAGGGCATGTTTGGTACAGTTTACAACAGCTTCACGAGCCATTGTAAGCTTTTTTTTTTGCCATGCACCTTTTTCTAAAACAACTTCATAAATGAAGCTATTTTTCTCATCCTCTCACAAAGGAATGGCTTGACATGAAGCTAAAAAAAGTAACTTATTATCTTAGCTCTCTCCCGTATTTCTTTCTCTCAACCATGCATATGATAAGTTGTTGGTGAAGCTGTTTTGCCAAACAACATTTTCAAAACAGTTCAGCTTCATAAAAAATATTACTCATGAAACTATTTAAAAAACAGCTTCACTTATGAAGTAGAGCTGTGCTAAACAGGGTCTTATATGGCACTTAGCTTTCAAGCCATTTATTTATTTAAACAGGCTAGCTATGTGGACCAGAGGAGACAACAACTTTGCCATTGCCTTGTGATCCCACACGGCGGGGCCAAGCATACAATATCCGCATCTTTGCTAAGAAGTGTATCTCTTAGAAATTGCACAAACAGGGGAAAAACTTAGTTACGATGTAGAAATTGCCCCACGTTGTCGCTGGCCCAACCTCTGTCATCGTCCGCCCGAGGTGGTGCGCCTCCGATCCCTCCACGAGCTATCCATCTCCTTTGACGATGTGCATGAGGGTGGCGGCGGCGATCGGTTATTGCATATGAATATAGATCTATATTAATTGAAGCTCTTCCAAATAAGTTTAATTTCTCAGAGCCTAGATGTACATTGGAGCTACTCCTTAATGAATCTCGTGCTCTGGAGTTATCTCTGTAGAGCTAAAGCTCTGTCTATGCTTTCAATATATTAGACACAGATCAATTGATGTCGGTCGAAACACAATAGATATGCAGTCAGACTGAGAGTACTAGCTAAGTAACCTAGACCCTCCTTTATTGGAAAAAAGTTATGTGGGGACCTTCCCCCCATGTATGGGGGGACCTTTCCTGCCGTGTACGCTGGAGACTGTGCAACTGTTGTGTAGACCATGATCCAGTAGCCGCGTGTCAGCTACGTACAGTTCTCACACCGTGTGTATGACACTCATCTAATTTCCCCCCCTTTATTTTCATTGGGTTCCCTGCATGCGTCCGTGTGTGATACTACACTATACTAGGACCATCTGGCCAGTAGTCCATGTTGCAGAGCTAGCTTTTGTAGAGCTCTGGGTGTGGCCTGGCTCTCGCTAGCTTTGCATAATAATAACTATAATTAAGCTAGTACTCCACGTACGCCTGCACAGACCACACCACTAGCTAGCCATCCATCTCCTTGCATACATGCAATGACGACTCCTCTCCGGGTTCCCTGCAGCAGGTGGAGCACCAAGCAATACATCCTCGCGGCTCTGCTGGGAATGCTGGCCACGGTGGCCATCGCGGCCTCCGTCTCCATCAGCCTCGCCCCGGCGCACATCGCCTTCTTCATCCGAGACGCCAACATAACCAACGCAACTAAGCCAGACATTAACGGCGGCAGAATGCTCATCCACAGGTACTACAACCTCACTCTGGTGGCCAACAACACCAGCCACCGCACGGCGGTGTCCTACAGCTCTCTCACCGTCGACATCTGGGAGAGCGAGACGGAGTGGATCCCTGCGAGGATGTGAACACCTCCGCCGCACTCCCCGGCTGGCTGCCGCCGGGGAACACCACCCTCGTCAAGGTCGGCGTCGAAGTGGGTCAGTACAACGAGGAGACGCCGCCCACGGCCAACGGGGCAAAGCCGCCGCCGGCGCCAAAGCCGCCGCAAGCAGGGTCCAGCAATGTGGCCGTGGACAATAGCAGCGTCTTCGCTAAGTGGCCGGACTGCCGGGTGGTGGTGGAGGCCAAGGTGTGGTTCAAGTTCGCCGGCGTGCCTACCTTGCCGTACACGGTCAAGGTGTCCTGCTTTCCAGTGAATTTCTTGGATGGCACGAGCGTCCCAGTCAATTGCACCGGCTGATTCATCCATTTTTATATACCATACATATGTGCAGCACCGTCGTTCTCTTACGTACAACATCGTCATCTCATCTTTTCGCACTTATTACTTCCTTTATTTCTCTTGGGAGTTATATATATGTACAAGTGTTTTACTTATTAATTAATTAATTTTGGGTCTACCTGTGGTAGATCTGAGTGTGGTTTGTGATAAGATTCATGACGATTTGAATGCATGTGTAGCTTCTCTTGATTGGGTTCGTCCGATCCGATGACCTTTATACACCAGTGGAGAACCGACCAACGGTTTCAGAATTTAGTCTCTGCTAGAGTTGGACCAGAAACTAGTGCCCCATTTAGTTCCAGGTCAAATGGCTGGCGCCACCAACCAAGATTAAATGCCCACACTATATATCCACCTTATTAGCGTTCTTCCTCCCCTAGCCCAAGCCAGCGTTTGAAGCGCTTTGTTCTTGCTCGGGTCATTCATCCATCCATTATAGCCTTGTAAAGGTTATCAACTTCATCCTTTCAAGTCTCAAAAAAAAAAAACTTCATCCTTTCATCTTTCATTTCTAATAGAGCTCATTTGTGGTGTATAAATTGAGAAAATTGTGGTTCTTTAGGTTGGGAATAATGGTGATTTTTTTTATTCATACGCTATTTGAGCTCAGATTTACTTGATATATAGTTTGCACATGTAGAATTAGAAAGTTTATAGTAGTTGATCAGAATGAGTACCCACCTTTCATTGCTAATACAGCTCATTTCATGGTTTAGAAATATAGACATTTGTGGTTTATTACTTATATGCTGGCCATTTGAGTTCAAATGTAATTACCTGATAGTTTGCTTATGTAGATGTGGTGTACTTACATAGTAATTAATCAAAATAAATATCCACCTTTCATGCTAGCATAGCTTATTTCATGGTTAGGAAATAGATAAATTTATACTAGTTGTCTAGTTGATCAAAATGGGTATAGAGTATAGATGGTGACTGCTTTTGGGTCCTCGGCACTGTTGTGTGGGGTCCATGAACGGCTGAACTGGACCTCCCTCTCGGTGCGTGCGAAGAGTGTAAGCTGAAGACTATGTGTTGGAGTACGAAGTGAAGAATGAAGGCTGCAATAATGGTCGCATCTTCTACAAGTGTCCAGATTGCGACGTGAGGTACGGTCTTTTGGCCGTGTTTTATATGGTTTGTAGCCAGTTTCATTGTGATTTTGATTCAAAATTGATTTTGTGTTCTAATTTTAGTGGGGAAGCACTGAATATAAAGGATAGTACTACGATGAAGAGTATATTAAGCACATGTAAAAAATAGGTAAGAAGGAGGAGGCTCACGAGAGTGCACCAGTGCATGAAGAGATAGAATATGCCATCCACGAAGATGTGACAAAGAATTTTTCTCTTGTTGGAATTGCACGCGAAATCCACTAGTACACAGGAGCTCTATAGTGGCGCCGGGTATTTTTTTTACTGGCGGTTTCATTCACCGGCCGCTAGTGCAAATAAAATGGAGGGCCAGAGTTAAGAACCGCCAGTAAAAACTAATTAACACTGGCGGTTTTCTTAAACCAACCGCCAGTGAAAGTCGTAACTTAACACTGCCGGTTGGCTTAAGGGAACCGCCAGTGTAAACACCATTTACACTGGCGGTTGAGTTAAGCCAACCGCCAGTGTTAAGGTACTATTTTCACTGGCGGTTGGCTTAAAAAAACCACCAGTGTAAACACCATTTACACTGACGGTTGAGCTAAGCCAGCCGCCAGTGTTAAGGTACTATTTTCACTGGCGGTTGGCTTAAGAAAACCGCCAGTGTTAATTGATTTTCACTGGCGGTTCGTTAGGCCAACCGCCAGTGTGAAATCTGCTATAAATACCCCTTCTTCTCCCCCTGACCGAACACTTACTCGCAGCCAGCCGCTATTGGAAGCATTTATGGAGGTCCGGATCTGCCAAAATATAAGGGGGGAGGTTTTCTTCTTCATTTCTTTGGAGGAGGTTGCTAAGAAAGGTTAGTTTATGTATCTTTTGCCTCTATTTAATTTACTTTACTCAATTTAAGTCACTTTTTGGATCTAGAGTTTCCCATGAGTTAGAGAGAATGATTGCTAAGTTATTGCCTTTATTTATTCAAATTAGGTTGTTTATGATGGTTAGATAGTGTATCTCTTCTCTTCCTTTTCATAATTACTTCTCAATTTAGGTTATATTAGTTTTTTCCATGAATGGTGTGTACTCTTGTGTATTCTTGTAGGGAGAGCTAGTTTTTTTAGTTTTTTCTATTTTTTTAATTGGGTGTCTATATTCAATCTGTTGTTGGAACACATTATTCTTCTATTTAATTGGGTGTCTATATTATAAATTATCTTTATTATTTGCAAAATATTCAATCTTTGACACTGAGAATGAGTCTTAACACACATTATTCTTCTAAATTTTAGTGAACTAAGGTTCCAAAGGTCTACAAATTCAACAATTCTCAAATGAACGATTTTCATCTGTATTTCTTCGAACAAGGTTGCTGGAAAAAAGGTTCGTTAATTAAATAATATCTATAAACAATCATTTTTATTTTGTATTGGTCATAATAAACTCATTATATTTTTACAGTTAACGATGGAGAGGTCATTCTGGATATACAATTTATCACGAGTTGATCCATCATACATATATGAGGTGCAGAGGTTTATCGATGCCGCTAAGATTCATGCTTGGAGGTCAAATACGAAGCACATATATTGTCCATGCATAGACTGTAAGAATGTTATCGTATTTGATGACACGAAAGCAATATTTTCTCATCTCGTGTGCCGAGGATTTATGGAGAATTACCTAATTTGGACAAAGCATGGAGAGGGTAGCTCTGCAGCTTACACAACTGGTACTCCTGTGAACATCGGTGTCGATGGTGCAGATATGCTTACTGACGGATGTCATTTCATACAGGAGAGACAAACACCTTGTCCTCAGAGTGAACCTGTTGTGGCTAATGCTGATGGTCCGCCCAATGTTAGTGCTGAGGAAGATGCAGACTTCTTAGATGTAATATTGCGTAGTCATGTAGATCCATCTATTTTCTTCATAAAAGGTATGGAGGAAATGAGGAAGGCTGCACAAGAGCCTTTTTTCGATGAGTTTAAGGGTTGCACGAAAGATTTCACGACATTGCGGTCAGTGCTAAAGTTATTGATGGTAAAAGCCCGGTATGGTCTGTGCGATGCTGGCTTCGATGCGTTCTTGAGTATTCTCGCAGACATGCTTCCAAACGAGAATAGAGTTCCTGCTAACACATACTACGCAAAGAAGCTAATCAGTCCACTTACAATGGGTGTCAAAAAGATCCACGCATGTAGAAACCATTGTATGCTATATCGAGGTGATGAATACAAAGACTTGAATAGTTGTCCTAATTGTGGTGCAAGTAGATACAAGACGAATAAAGACTATCGAGAGGAAGATTGTGCCACCACCGTGTGTACGGGGAAGAAGCGAAAGAAGACCCAACAAAAGACCCAACCCACCAGGAAAGATAAAGAAGTAGACTACTACGCGCAGAAGAAAATTCCTGCTCTGGTGATGTGGTACCTTCCCGTGATTGATCGATTGAGGTGTTTGTTCGCAAACGCTGAGGATGCCCAACTTATGAGCTGGCATGCTTCAGATGAGCACAAAAATGATAGAAAGTTACGACATCCAGCCGATGGCAAGCAATGGCAAGATTTCAATGCCAACCATCCAGAATTTGCTAAGGTGCCACGAAATGTTAGGTTCGCTCTGAGTACGGACGGAATGAATCCATTTGCCGAGAGGAGCAGCAAGCACAGCACATGGCCGGTGATCCTCACCATCTGCAACCTTCCACCTTGGTTGATGCATAAGCGTAAATACCTTATGCTAACCATTCTTATTTCTGGACCTAAGCAACCTGGCGTTGACATAGATGTATTTTTGGAGCCGTTAATGCAGGACATGAAAATATTGTGGGAAACAGGAGTCGAAATATTGGACGAGTACCGCCAAGAAACTTTCACACTATATGCAATTATTTTTGTGACCGTCAACGATTACCCTGCTCTCTTTACATTATCAGGGCAGTTCAAGGGAAAGCTTGGATGCGTAATCTGCATAGATGGAACCGCTTACTGTGTTCTAGACACTTCCTTTTTGATTATTAGTCCTAATTTATGCATTCAACTTAGGATTTGAACACGGTAGTTTTAAAGTCTGCACGTCAGCGGAGACACTAGTAGAGTAGTAGTTTGATGAACTGAAGCAACTTAATTTTTCACTGTCATTTCAGTGTCATCAAATATCCCATAACTAAAGACAATAAAATTCAAGATCTTTAGTTATAAATTTTCATATATATTTGTCTAAGTTACATGGTTATAATTTCATTTTAGCTAGGAGGAAATGCGGATTTGTTTGAGAAGGCCAAAACGCTCTCCTCTCTGCCACCCTAGGATAGTAAAGCATAAAGGTTGTCATGCCAGCACTAATAGCAGGTCAAAGACGCTTCTAGTTGTTTAGTGTAAATTTTCTTTGATTAAATCATCAAAACTTCTGTCTTGTATATTTTTTTTGCTATGCACTGATTCAAACTCAAATTGAAATTTGCAACCATGCTTCAAATTGGCAATATCCTTATCTCAGTCCCGAAGGAATTGATAAGGTCTCAAATTAATAACAATATGATACATCTCATCATCACTATTCAACTAGGAGTGGTTGTATCTTGCTTTATTCAGTGAGTTTTCTAAAGCTTGGTAGTCTTCAGACTGCTTCACCAATGATCCAGAAAAAAAAAAATAGTTATCATGCATTACTGGCTGTCAAGCAGGAAAACAAAAATAACTAACTGATTATGCTAGTGAACTGTAAGGAAAAAATAAATATATGCTCTTTTTTTTTGTTAGAATTAACGGAAGGAAAAGCAACTAGCACTAGCAGCCATTATTAACGATAAACCTAATTCTATGCCAGATTGTATATAATTGAATTTTTTTTGCTCACACATCAGAATATTTGTGACCAGTCTAGTGTGGCTGTAAATATTCGAGGTTTCTATGGTTCACTATTTTTTTTCGAGTCACACATGACAACATTTTCTACTTGTTTAGTGTGGTTGCAAATAATTTTTATTGTTCATTTTCTGTCATTTCAGAAGATCGAAAGGTTTTTACACATTGGATATGGTTAATTTCATAAATTTAATGCTTTTCTGAAATGTGCATCAGTTCACAAATCAAGTGGCAGCGATGGGCGAGAAGGGGAGCATGCGGACCGAGAACTTGGGAGGTCAAGGCACTGTTGCAGTGACATTGACCTGCAAATTTATGTGTTTAGCTGACATAGAGTCTATGTAGTATTCTGGTATTAATTTTCGGCAATTGTTAGCTGCAAACAAGATATATTTGACCAGAAACAATTTGATCCTATGAACATCTACAAGTCTTCACGCACATAAGGCTAGTTATACAATGAAAAAAGTTATCGTGCAATTTCTCCATAAAGCGTCTATCATCGCCTCTCCACATATGCCTTACACTCCCTTGGTCCAAAAAAATTATTGTTTTAGATTTTTTAAAAACTGTGTTTGACTGTTCGTCTTATTTAAAAAAATTTATACGAAATATAAAATCAATAAATAATTATTAAAGTATCTCTATTGATAAAACAAATCATAATAAAATAAATAATATTTAAACAAAAATTTTGAAATAAGATAAATAGTCAAACGTGATGTCTGAAAAGTTTAAAATGACGGTCTTTTTGGACGGAGGGAGTAATTCATTAATCTTCCGTATATTCACAAACTCATAAATTTAATATACTGGAGTACTTTTTATTTCTTCACTATAACATCATCCTTCTAATAACTCGTCACCACTTGTTTCCGGAACGAGACCCAGATACCAAAATAAATGAAAAAACGGCTTGGCCAAAAAAAATAGTAAAAGACCACAACTATACACACGGAAACGAGAAGATTACTACCGGATGCCTGCGTCGAGGAGGGATCGAACCCGCGCGTGCGTGAGTGCGTCGTGGGGCAAAGCGTGGAGACAGAGTGAGGCGCGGGTGTCGTGGCTCGGTCGCTCCTGTGTGCGGCGCGAAGATGGCCTCGGGTAGCGATATATATATATATATATATATATATATATATATATATATATATATATATATATATATATATATATATATATATATATATATATATATATATATATACACTAGTAGAAGGCGTGCGCCCTCGCGCGCGTCGAGATGGTCATACAATATTTTTTAAAGTAAATAATCGAAACTAAAATGTTTCAGAAAATCATAACTGTTTAATATGATATCGGATGAAAATAATTTTTATATAAAAATTGTAGATCCATAATTTTTATATAAAAATTATCTTCATCCGACGTCGTATTCAAGAGTTATGATTTTTCAAATTATTTGGGACTGGCCGGAAGAGCCAACAAACAAGGATAATTTCATTTTGAGATCTAAAATTGTCATATAAAAATCATCGTTATCTGATGTCGCATCGAAGAGTTATGATTTTTTAAAGTACTTTGGTCTGGCCGAAAGGGTAAACAAACTAAGCGTTTTTTGTTGTAGGGTGAAATAGCAAAGTTTGATGAAAAGAGGGGAAAGAAATTAAGTCGAAGTTTTTTTTTTAGGATAAGGAAATAATTTGCTCATATATATTTGATTTGTTAGCTTCGAAAGAGAAGCCACGCAGCAAAGAAGAAGCGGAAAAAGCTATGGAAAAGCGCGAGAAGCTGCTTTCGATAGAATCCTATTCAAATGATTTGGGTCGCACGGTCAGTATTTTGGTCTATACTAATTTTTTGTAGCACTGAAACTTCTTCAAATGGAAAAATTTGGAACTATAAAGTTGTAGATCTCATCGAGATCTACAATTTTCATATAAAAATCATCTTCGTCCGACGTCGCATTAAAGAACCATGATTTTTCAAAGTATTTTGCTCTGACCGGAAGGGTCAAGACTAAGAGAATTTCGTTTTAGGCGATCTACGGTTTTCATATAGAAATCATCTTCATCCGATGTCACATTGAAGAGTTATGATTTTTCAAAGTATTTTGGTCTGGCCGGAAGTGCAAAAAAACAAGAGAATTTCGTGTTAGGACAATATATATATTTTTTGAGCACATGAACCTCTGATAGGACAAAATAAAACCATAAAGTTGTAGATCTTGTCAAGATCTACAATCATCGTATGAAAATCATCTTCATCCGATGTTGTATTGAAGAGTTATGATTTTTCGAAGTATTTTGGTCTATATTAATGTTGCTGAGTACACGAACTTCCTCAAATGGAAAAACTTTGAACTATAAAGCTGTAGATCTCGTCAAGATCTACAATTTTCATAAAAAAATTATCTTCATCTGATGTTGCATTGAAGAGTTATGCTTTTTTAAATCATTTTGTTCTGACCGGAAGGGCGAAGAAGCTAAGAGAATTTCATTTTAGGTGATGTAAAATTTTTACATAAAAATCATCTTCATCCGATGTCGCATCGAAGAGTTATGATTTTTCAAAATACTTTGGTACGATGGAAAGGGCAAAGAAACTAAGCGATTTTCGTTTTAGAGTGAAATAGCAAAGTTCAATGGAAAAAAGGGCAAAGAAATTATTTTGGGCGATCCAAAATTTTCGTACGAAATCATCATTATCCGATGTCACATTGAAGAGTTATGATTTTTTAATATACTTTGGTCCGGCGGAAAGAGCAAAGAAACTAAGCGGATTTCGTTTTAGAGTTAAATAGCAAAATTTGATGGAAAAAGGGCAAAGAAATTAAGTCGAAATTTTTTACAATTTTCATATAAAAATCATCTTCATCGGAGCGAATTTCGTTTTAGGATGAAATAGAAAAGTTTGATGAAAAAGAGTAAAGATATTAAGTCGAACTTCTTCAGAGTCAACAAAATAATTTGCTCATATATATTTAATTTGCTAGATTCGTAAGAGAAGCCGTGAATGAAAGAAGAAGCGGGAAGAAGTTATATAAAAGCGTGAGAAGCTGCTTTCGATAGAATCGGAGTTGAGAAGCTGCTTTCGATGGAATCCGTTTTGAATGATTTGGGCCGCACGATCGAAGATCCGACGTTGGATTCGGAAGAGAAGCTGTGAAGGAAAGAAGAAGCGGGAAGAAGCTATATAAAAACGTCAGAAGCTGCTTTTGATGGAATCCGCTTCAAATGATTCGGACCGCACGATTGAAGATCTGATGGCCGTGGAAATCTGGGACGACGTGGCTGTCGCTCCTGGCCGAGGAGCTGTCGCGGTTTGTCTGGGTTAATATAATATATATATATATATATATATATATATATATATATATATATATATATATATATATATATATATATATTGCGGAGTATTCTGTAAGTAGTGCAGTTAAGTTAAAAAAAAAATGAGAAGACTTCACAAGTCTTAGCGAATCTGCTTTAGCAAGGAGAGCAGGGCGGCACCGCATCTTTTCAATTTGCTATGCTGTGGCCATTGGCCTATATATAGAGTAAAATTCACGGTGTCATCCTGGTCCACGAAGTTTCCAAACGTTATTTCCACGTGCACAAACTTGTCTCGGGCGGCACCTGAGGTCCAAACGGGTCCGGACGGACCCGAACGCAGGCTTTTGGCAACGCGGGACGATTTGGCTGCCCCTCTCCGCCATTCGAGTCGGCACGGCTCGTGGGTCAACAATTAATGACTAGGTTCTGTAGTAAGCAAGAAGAGTGCAAACACTTTGTGGGCCCTATCTGTCCTAAGATTCGACAAAAAGTCCTTAAAAATGCAGAGTTTGCCAATACTTGTTATGCACTGCCATCTGGACAGGGAGTGTTTCAAGTTTTAGAGAGGGAATTTAAATACATTGTTGACCTTCAAGCCAAATCATGTGAATGTAGAAAATGGAGCATAACAGGAATTCCATGTAAGCAGCTGGAAGCAGTAATAGTAAGCGCAGATAGCAACAAGATACACAGCCATGGTCGTTGTTTTGCCAATAGTGTTGCTCTTGTTGGGTTCTTCTCCAGCTTCCACTGCAGCTGATGAAGAACTTGAGCTCACTGTCCTGGACGTGAGCTCCCTGAAACCGCATGCCAGCTGCTCCGGACACAGGGGTACGTTCATCGTCCTAGTGGTGCACATGATGACTGTGTAAAGCCATGTGTAAATTAACATTGTTTAGCACACAATGACAGTGATGCCGCCGCACAACAGCAGCTAGGTGCCGCTGTTTCGTCCTATCGGCCCCTGCTCGCCGTCGTTCAAGGCTGCCGCGGCGGCGGCGAGGACGAAGCCATCGCTGGCCGACATTCTCCGGCAGGACCGGCTCCGCGTCCACCACATCCACAGCAGGGTGTCCGCCGGCTCCCGCGGTGCCAGCGCGAGCAAGGGCTCCTTCAAGGAACCTGCCACCGTCGAGGAAACCCAGATCCACCGCCAGGCCGCCATTAATGTCGGCGTTGGCACACAGACAAGCTCCGAGGTTCCATCGAACTGGTAATTTGGTCTTTCTTTATTTCATTGATTTCTGCCATGCATCAATTCCTGCACATTATTATAGAGTAAAGTGCACCAGCAGTCCCTAAACTTGCGCTGCTGTGTCATTCCGGTCCCTAAACTCTCAAATCGACCGTTTAGGTCCTCAAGCTTGTTCGGTTGTGTCATCCCAGTACTTCAACTTGTAAATCACCCATTTAAATCCTCAAACTTATTCAGTTATGTCATCTCAGTCCGTAAACTTGTTCGGTTGTGTCATCTAGGTCAAACATGGCGATCTAAAACTTGATATCAAAAAATAATTTGTAACTTTCTCATATGAACTCGGATGAAGACAAACTTTATATCAAAATTGTAGCCATCAACGTGATCTACAACTTTGTAGTTGAATTTTTTTTAAATCATTTAATATTCTAAAATATTATTATAAGTTTACAGATTTTAAAATTCAAAATTTAAAATTAAATTTTAGGATACCAAATGACTTCAAATAAAAATATTTTCAACTACAAGGTTGTAGATCATATTGAGAACTATAACTTCTATATAGGCCATATCAATATCCAAGTTTGTTTGATAATTTTAAATTTTAAATTTCAAAATATATAAATGTATAAAAATATTTTAGGACCCTAAACAGTTTTAATTCAAAAACTTTTCAACTACAAAGTTGTAGATCGCATCGAGGACTATAATTTTGATATAAAGTTTGTCTCCATTCTAGTTCATATGAAAAAGTTATGAATTATTTTTTTATATCAAATTTTTAAATCTTCATGTTTGGACACAGATGACACAGCCTAATAAGTTTAGTGACTGAAATGACACAATTGAACAAGTTTGAGGACCTAAACGGCAGCAGCATTCGTCCGGCGGCCACCGACGGCGGCAGCTCGAGCCCGCCGGTGACGGTGGTGCTGGACACGGCCGGTGACGTGCCATGGATTAAGTGCGTGCCCTGCACCTTGATGCAGTGCAACGGATACGACCCAAGCAGGTCGAGCACCTACTTGGCCTTCCCCTGCAACTCCTCCGCGTGCAAGCAGCTCGGCCCCTACCCCAACGGCTGCGACGCCAACGGGCAGTGCCAGTACATCGTCCCCGACCCCGACGGCTCGTTCACCACGTCGGGGACGTACAGCTCCGACGTGCTCACCATCAACGGCGGCGCCGGCGGCGACTCCGTCCAGGGGTTCCGGTTCGGGTGCAGCCACAGCGAGCAGGGCAGCTTTGAGAGCCAGGCGGACGGGATCATGGCGCTCGGCCGCGGCGCGCAGTCGCTGATGGCGCAGACGTCGAACACCTACGGCGACGCCTTCTCCTACTGCCTCCCGCCGACGGAGAACACCAAGGGCTTCTTCCCGCTCGGCGTGCCGATCGGCGCGTCCTACAGGTTCGTGACGACGCCCATGCTGAAGGACCGGGTGCCGCCGGCGGCGGCGGCGCTGTACCGCGTGCTGCTGCTGGCCATCACCGTCGACGGGAAGGCGCTGAACGTGCCGCCGGAGGTGTTCGCGCCGGGGACGGTGATGGACTCCCGCACCACCATTACGCATCTGCCCGTGACGGCGTACGGGGCGGTGCGCGCGGCGTTCAGGAACAGGATGATGCACCGCGCCGCGCCGCCGCAGGAGGAGCAGGAGGTGAAGCTGGACACCTGCTATGACCTCACCGGCGTCCGGTACCCCAGGCTGCCGAGGATCGCGCTGGTGAGATGGACCGGTCGGGTATCCTGCTCAACGGCTGCCTCGCCTTCGCGTCCAACGCCGACGACAGCTCGCCGTCGATCCTCGGCAACGTGCAGCAGCAGACGATCCAGGTGCTCCATGACGTCGGCGGCGGGAGGATAGGGTTCCGCAGCGCCGCCTGCTGAGTGCTGCTGACCGCGATAGCCAGGAATCTTAATAATTAGCATGTCCTTTTAGTGGAGTTGTGTAATACGTATTGTTAGGCAATTCAAGTTCTATTTCATCAAGCACAGATGTGTCGGAACTCAGAAGTCAGAACTATGTTGTGAATTCATCGGGACGCTCCGGTGACGGTCACTAGTACACAAATGCTTGACGCCTCCATTTTTTTTACAGGCGGTTTGGCTTAACGGCCGCGACTAAAAATCAATTTTTATAGACGGTTATTTAAAAAAATCGTCACTATAAATCAATTTCTAGTAGTGGTTGCTTAAGTGACCCGCCTGTAAAAATAGTTTGAATTTTAATTTTTTGAGTTTTGCAAATGACCTCGTATGAAAAAACTGTCTACATGAAAGTTGTAGATGTTGAAAAGTTATGAAACTTTGTAGTTGATTTTTTTTCATTTGAAATCATCTTGTTGATCTAAATTACGGTTAAAGTTTGAATTTTGAAATTTGAATTTTTGAAAAAAGCCTCGGATGGAGAAACACTCTACATGAAAGCTGTAGATCTTGAAAAGTTATGCAACTTTATAGTTTATAACTTTTCATTTGACTTCGTTTAGAGCTTCAAACGGTTAATTTTCTATCGGTTTTGTAACAATACGTGGCGAATCTAATTCAACTAAGACACAAGTGAGTGTTAGGTGGAGTGGTTAAAGCAGGTTACATGCGAGGGGGAGGTCCTGGGTTCAAATCCCACCGGCCGCGTAGCGCGCGAATTTACTTTCGACTTCGACGGAGACGGGCAGGCCCTGCCCGATGGATCCCTTTCTAGATTTAATTTTTTTGTTTTGCTACTTTAAAAACACTTTTTCGAAAAAAGATTATTACAGGCGGTTTCTTAAGTGAACCGCCAGTACAAATCGATTTGTACTGACGGTTCACAAGCAACCGCCAGTAGAAAGCGCGCATTTATACTGGCCCCTAACACTGGCGGATCACTGAAACGCCTGTAAAAATGCCTCTACAACCACCACTATTGAGCTCTGATGTATTAGTGGGTATTCCTGACGAAGCCAGTATCCGTGGATCAATCAAGGGCGAAGATGTAGTTATTAGGATCAGCTGATCCTATAGTAAATTTGAGGAAATCCTGTATAGATTTGCTGTTTTCTAGTGGATTTTGTGTGATGATCAGTGGAGTACCCTGATGGTTTTTCATGCCGGGCTTCACGCCCTGGAAGCAATGGTGATTGGTTCCATCAGTGTTGACATTGATGATCTCAACGGTGAAACACATAGAACCATGATCCATCTCACCTGGCTACATGTCCATGAGCGCTGATTGGAGAACGAAGGTGTTGACGCCAAAAGGGCTTCAGATCAACACAACAGTGGGCTAGCACGTCCAAGAGGTTGCAAACGACCTTCAACGCAGTGAGAACACAGCTGGATCGGCAACAACCAGTTTAGAAACCGATAGGGCTGATGCGTAGAAGGCCCAAGCACTTGTTCTCGATTGGATAGACTCCCGAACACCTCCCAGAAGGCCCGTCAGGGAGGAGCACATGAAGGTTGTCTTAGGACCAGCAAGGCTACTTAGGACGCCGTCAAATCTCGCCGGGAGAAGTAACGAACAACAGATTAGGGTGAGGGTAGAGTAAAGGGGTAAAAGGAGTAATTGTTGTATATTATGATGATCGGATAGATGGGATCTTAATCGGCCATGATCCTCTCATATTTATAGAGGGGGTGGCACTATAGGAAACCCGTAATTTGTCAAGTGTTGGACGTTTTGCCGAGTGCCAAATATCAGGCACTCTGCAAAGACTTAATTTGCCGAGTGCCGCAATCGGCATAATAAGGCACTCGGCAGAGGTCCCGTCAAAATTGACGTTCGATTTTTCTTTGCTGAGTGCTGGCTTTGCCGAGTGGCCGATATCTGGCACTCGGCAAAGAAACCTTTGCCGACAGGTTCTTTGCCGAGTGCTTTTGCCCGAGTGCGGCACTCGGTAAAGCCTTTGCCGAGTGCAATAAAGTCATCTTTGCCGAGTGTCCAATGTGATCTTATGACTCTTATCTCAGTAGGAAACACCTCAAAACGCGTTTCATAAGTTTCCAACGCCAAATAACTAAAAAAAATACGATTTGTTTAAAAATCGGTTTGAACTGCAGGGGAAACCGGCTTAGTCGGCTTGTGAACCGGCTAAGTCTGTTTGTGCGGGCTCGAGAGGGTGCCTTAGCTGCCCAAGAGGGGTAGCCGGCTTAGCAGGCCAGGTCTGGCACCGAGCAGCCCGCCGTCTTCTCCGCTCGTTTTTTTCGTTGTTTCACCGCACCTTTTGTCGCTCGACATGTTCACAATACCTATTATCTCCCGGAGATGCCCAAACTCGATCCATCTCGTCACATTTTTTAGTGTCAAGAGAAGGCTTGTCCTGCCCCTATCAGATCGCATGCACATCTACTCGCTGAGACAAATGTGATTTAATTAGATTGGACCTAGCTCAAAATTTACTCTGTACTCCCTCCGTTCCAAAATGTTTATCGTTTGCGCCTCCCAAGAAACAACTACCGGTAATTATATATTTAAAAATATTAATATTAATAATACATAATTAATATTATTAGAAAGATATTTGAATCTATTTTTTTAATAAATTTATTTGGAGATATAAATGTTGCATGTATTTTGTACAAATCGAGTCAAACTTGTGGCACAAAAACTGAAAACGACGTATATTTTGAAACAGAGGGAGTACATATTAGATCCTTTTATTTAAAACAATATGGTGTCTTACATATTTGAAACACATGAATTTCATACGAGTTATACTAGAATTTCATAAAATCTATTAATTTTTTATAGAAAAAGCACAGGAATCCATTTGTTCTCTACCCAAAGCAACACACACAGTTTAACACTCGCTGTCTATCGACTAGCACCTACACTACCAGAAAATGGATATTTCACGAGAGGGACCGTTTTTCGTGAGAGTGGAAAACACACTCTCTCATGAAAATGAGAGTGGTGTAAATCCCCATCACGAAAATATATTTCCATGAGAGTACTCCACACACCGTCATGAAAATCAGCTATTCATGAAGGTGATCTCTCACGAAATTAGCAAACTCTCACGAAATCCATTCGTGAAGGTGAACTCTCACAAAATACCAAACTCTCAAGAAATCCATTCGTGACGGTGACCTCTCACGAAATACCAAAAAAACCGTCATGAAAATACGGTCATGAGAGTGCTCCACACACCGTCATGAAAATCAGCTATTCATGAAGGTGAACTCTCACGAAACTAGCAAACTCCCACGAAATCTATTCGTCAAGGTGAACTCTCACGAAATATTAAACTCTCACGAAATTCATTCGTGACGGTGAACTCTCACGAAATACCAAAAAAAAAACAGTCATGAAAATACTGATGCAAATTTTTCTGCTTTTTAGTACAAAATAATTGGTCAAATACTAGAAATTGAAGAACATGCATGAACCAACGTTTTCTCTTTTTAATTTGCAGTTAAATTTTGTAACTAGTCTTTCTCCCTCATGCAAACTCCAAATCTAGTGATTCTTTTTTCTAAATGTTTCTAAAATCATGCTCTATCAACTTATTGTAATCTTAGAACTATTATTTTTGTCATTTTTTCATATGCTTCTGTTTTACCAATTTAATATTTGAATATCAAAAAATGATAACTTCAAACAACATTTCGAAGCAATAAATGATTTCAGCTGATGAACATAGAAGTTGCACAACTTGTCAAGATCTACAATGTTTATTTTGGTCATTTATTTATCCGACAAACTGATAGTAACATTGTTCACAAATCTTACATCTCTCTATTAAAGTTTCATAAACTCTAAGAGAGATATGTAAGATTTGTGAACAATGTTACTATCACTTTCCGTAATGGTGTGCTCTCATGAAATACTATATTTCCTGTGAGTTTTGAAAACTCTCACGAAATACATAAACTCTCACGAAATGACTTCATGACGTTGAACTCTCACGAAATAAATACTCTCACGAAATAACTTCATGACGGTGAGCTCTCACGAAAGAACCAAACTCTCACGAAATAACTTCATGACGGTGAGCTCTCACGAAACAACCAAACTCTCACGAAATAACTTCATGACGGTGAGCTCTCACAAAATGCCTAACTCTCATGAAATAACTTCATGACGGTACCCTCTCACGAAATACCCCAAAAAACCGTTATGAAAATACGGATGCAAACCTGGCGGCACATTATTTTCATGAGGGTGACCGTCTCGAGGAAACTCTCATGAAAATAATCGGTGGCGGTGAACTCTCACGAAAATGTATATCCCGTGAGTCTATAGCTGTGAGAGGTGATACGTGACGGTGTACCCTCACGCATTATTTTCGTGAGAGTAAAACCGTATTTTGTGACTGATTTTCATTCTCACGAAATATCTGGATTCTGGTAGTGCTACTTTGTTGGTAGCTGGAATCCTAGAAACACGAGCATGCATACTCCCTCTGTCAGGTTAGGATTGTCGTTGTAGTTTTATTCCAGATACAGCAGAGGTGCTGCGAACCTAGACAGAGGGTGATGTCCAGATGCGTGGCAGTGGGTTTGAACATGGACACTCGAATGCTCCTCTAGGGGTTTGAACATGGACACTCGAATGCTCCTCTAGGACGACAGTCAGAGAGGCAGTACCATGCATGTTTCTGAAGCACGACGGTGTTATTGCATGCGCCAGAGGCCGCTGGGGCGAAAATAAATGGCATGCAATTACATTGGTCCCAGCGGAAAAAGCACAGCAGAGAGAGGCACATGTACGTACGTAGTACAGTACAGACGTCCTCTTTGTGTTGTGCCGACTGCCGTTGATGGTACGTACCTCCAGGCTCCAGGTGATCGAGCACATGTACAGTACACAACACCAACACGGATGATGGATGGACTCATGGACACATGCATGCATATGCCAAACATTGCGTTCAGTTCTGACCCCTTTTTTTTGGTTTGAGTGGCAGGGCTGGATATTTCTGGATTATATTTAGCCCATTTCTGATGGTTCAAGGTTGCATCTGCGTTCAGTTCGGATGCGTCAACGTGCTTGTGCTTGCATTGGGTTGGGGCCATGCGCGGGCGCGGCGGCAGTGCAACATTCACATTTGACGCGAGGACCCCATAGTTGCCACAAAAGCCCACTAGGCCCAAATCCTTCTCGTCGTTTGGCCTGGCCCATTTTCTTCAGCATTTCCTCTCGCATGTCATTTCATTAGGCTGAGGCAACCTCAGCTTGGGCCTTGACTAAAAGTTCCTAAAAAAAATCCAAAAAAGGGAGAGTTTGTGGAATTGACCCCTGGATTTCAGCACAACGGTCATTCGCAGCCGTCCTTTATTAGCTCATTACAGTTAAATTAATTACAAACACCGTGGTGGGGACAAAAATTACCTGACGTGTCTACCAAGAGACATGGATATAGAACTCCTAGGAGTAATCTATGCGCATCCACATTCGAACTCCTTCGTTCGTGGACGAAGTCCACTCCACATGGGGAAGGTTGCTCTCGTCACATTGATCTCCTTTCACTATTGGTGTATATAGCCCCATTCCCTATCCATGGATAGTCTTCACTTGTGGCATATAATGTGTTATATTATATGAATAATGCTATTGCATATATGATTTAAACTGATGTCAATGAATTTCTTTGTCGGTGGCTATAAATTTCTCGGTCGGGTTACTATGACAGGGCTATAAATCACTACAAGAGATCTGGGCTTCTATGACGACTGCTAGATGACAGAGCACATATTTGTCATAAACCGAGGTTGTTTATGACGACTGTTCACAGGATGATAACTGTTTATGACCAAACTGTGTCTTCGTCATAAACATCGTCATAATATACTGCACGGGCTTTGTGAGGAGATATCGATGACAATATTTGATTGTCATAAAATATAGAACTAATATAAATTTTCTAAAATAATATCATGTTATCTAACATTTGAGCTTGTGAAAATTGACGGGAGTGAGACAACAAAAATAGAAATTATTTGAGCTCGTAGAAATGTTAGAAATAAATTCATCCTCTCAGAGGATATACTAGCGCCTTAGACCAACTGGGTTAGGCGCCTCACATGTTCA
The DNA here is from genome assembly GCA_038502445.1 of Eremochloa ophiuroides. NCBI lineage: Eukaryota > Viridiplantae > Streptophyta > Magnoliopsida > Poales > Poaceae > Eremochloa > Eremochloa ophiuroides. The sequence goes on along the minus strand of JAHLJS010000003.1, from coordinate 5,737,517 downwards.
ATTCAGTGTTCGGAACCATTAATCCAAACCTGATGGGACTGAATTTTCCTGTCGACGCCTTACCGACAAGAAAATATCCTCACTGACAGAAAATTCCATCATCCGACAGGGAACTGTCGCTTTATTTCTGGCGGTGTTTTCCTATCGGTATATCGCTAGAAAAATCATTTTGTAATTTTCCTGGTTTTTTTTTTGCATTTCTATGTTGGTTCCGCACCAGTAGAGAATTTTGAGTTTCCGCTCGAGAAAAACAGTAACAACATACAAACAATTTAATTACATGGACCACCGATGCATTTATATATAGAAGGTAAGGAAAGAGAAACAAAAGTGTAGGAGAAAATTAGAGAACAGATAGTACGACGACAATGGAGCAGTCAAGCCGACGAAGTTAAAACAACTAAATCTAATACATCAATATATAATATAATATAATAATGCAGACAAAGAGATTTGTTGAATGAAGCAACACGATGAACAGCTTATTAATTGATAGCTCTTTATGCACTGGACTGATGTGGCCGTGGCACTGGCAGCGTAAACGCTGAAGACCACCGACGAGCACACGAGGTTGACGATGCGGGGGGTGGTGTGGTGCCCGATCATGGTGACGACGGAGGATGTGTTCATGCTTACCTCCACCGTCCCAGTGAAGCTGTACTCCCCTCCATAGGTGTCGGCGATGTACCTTAGCACGTATTTATTTTTAACCTCCGGGAGTACCCTGTTTATCTTGTGGGAGGTCTGCGGCTTCACGAGGAAATCCAAGCTGCGCGGCAGAGTGAGCTTGCCGATCTTCATCTTCGGCGCCGTGCTGCTGGTGCCGCCGACGTAGAAGGTGACGTTGATGCTCCTGCAGTAGATGCTGCCACAGCCGCTCTGGTTGTCCACGCTCAGAGCGACTTCAAGGCTCACATTGCTTACCGGAGTGTACACAGTAGTCGTCGGCGGCCGCCTGCTGTAGATCCCGCCGCCGCCGCTGGTGTAGTAAGGATCGATGATGGCACCGCCGCCGCCGCGGCCATTACACGAAGTGAGTGCTGCTCCACCACGACCACCGATGCAGCTTCCTCGCGGCCCTCCGCCTCGGTAACCTGCTTTGGCAGTGGCGGTCATCGTCGTCGGCTCAGCGTCGAAGTAGTTAGTACTAGTAGTAGTCTCGATCCACAGATCGGTGGTGCGGACGCGGCCCTGGACGACGGAGACACTGACGTCGTCCGGGCGGACGCCGACGTCGATCACCATGACGATGACCACGACGGCGAGCACGGTGACCACAGTGGCCACCGTGTAGCGCAGGATGGCGAGGCACGGGAATAATCTTGCATGCTTGCCGCTGTCGTCAACTGCCATGGCGGTTATGTGAATTTGGGTGGATTGGGTTGTTGGATGTTGGGAACCGAGCTAGGTATAGCTCGTCCACGACTAATGGGAATATTATGATCTGGCAGAGATAAGTAGTGCTTTATTCTATCAAGTGTAACGCTTTTCCTTTCAACGTCTCTCTCTCTCTCTCTCTCTCTCTCTCTCTCGCTCGGGTCCTTTGCTTCTCGCTGCTACCACCCCTTCACTAGCAAAGCTCTCACGCGATCATGCTTTAATACAACATTTCTTGTCTTTATTTATGTGCAAAATATTTGTTCTCTTTACTTGCACGTTGATGATGTTGGTAATATTTAGGGCATGTTTGGTACAGTTTACAACAGCTTCACGAGCCATTGTAAGCTTTTTTTTTGCCATGCACCTTTTTCTAAAACAACTTCATAAATGAAGCTATTTTTCTCATCCTCTCACAAAGGAATGGCTTGACATGAAGCTAAAAAAAGTAACTTATTATCTTAGCTCTCTCCCGTATTTCTTTCTCTCAACCATGCATATGATAAGTTGTTGGTGAAGCTGTTTTGCCAAACAACATTTTCAAAACAGTTCAGCTTCATAAAAAATATTACTCATGAAACTATTTAAAAAACAGCTTCACTTATGAAGTAGAGCTGTGCTAAACAGGGTCTTATATGGCACTTAGCTTTCAAGCCATTTATTTATTTAAACAGGCTAGCTATGTGGACCAGAGGAGACAACAACTTTGCCATTGCCTTGTGATCCCACACGGCGGGGCCAAGCATACAATATCCGCATCTTTGCTAAGAAGTGTATCTCTTAGAAATTGCACAAACAGGGGAAAAACTTAGTTACGATGTAGAAATTGCCCCACGTTGTCGCTGGCCCAACCTCTGTCATCGTCCGCCCGAGGTGGTGCGCCTCCGATCCCTCCACGAGCTATCCATCTCCTTTGACGATGTGCATGAGGGTGGCGGCGGCGATCGGTTATTGCATATGAATATAGATCTATATTAATTGAAGCTCTTCCAAATAAGTTTAATTTCTCAGAGCCTAGATGTACATTGGAGCTACTCCTTAATGAATCTCGTGCTCTGGAGTTATCTCTGTAGAGCTAAAGCTCTGTCTATGCTTTCAATATATTAGACACAGATCAATTGATGTCGGTCGAAACACAATAGATATGCAGTCAGACTGAGAGTACTAGCTAAGTAACCTAGACCCTCCTTTATTGGAAAAAAGTTATGTGGGGACCTTCCCCCCATGTATGGGGGGACCTTTCCTGCCGTGTACGCTGGAGACTGTGCAACTGTTGTGTAGACCATGATCCAGTAGCCGCGTGTCAGCTACGTACAGTTCTCACACCGTGTGTATGACACTCATCTAATTTCCCCCCCTTTATTTTCATTGGGTTCCCTGCATGCGTCCGTGTGTGATACTACACTATACTAGGACCATCTGGCCAGTAGTCCATGTTGCAGAGCTAGCTTTTGTAGAGCTCTGGGTGTGGCCTGGCTCTCGCTAGCTTTGCATAATAATAACTATAATTAAGCTAGTACTCCACGTACGCCTGCACAGACCACACCACTAGCTAGCCATCCATCTCCTTGCATACATGCAATGACGACTCCTCTCCGGGTTCCCTGCAGCAGGTGGAGCACCAAGCAATACATCCTCGCGGCTCTGCTGGGAATGCTGGCCACGGTGGCCATCGCGGCCTCCGTCTCCATCAGCCTCGCCCCGGCGCACATCGCCTTCTTCATCCGAGACGCCAACATAACCAACGCAACTAAGCCAGACATTAACGGCGGCAGAATGCTCATCCACAGGTACTACAACCTCACTCTGGTGGCCAACAACACCAGCCACCGCACGGCGGTGTCCTACAGCTCTCTCACCGTCGACATCTGGGAGAGCGAGACGGAGTGGATCCCTGCGAGGATGTGAACACCTCCGCCGCACTCCCCGGCTGGCTGCCGCCGGGGAACACCACCCTCGTCAAGGTCGGCGTCGAAGTGGGTCAGTACAACGAGGAGACGCCGCCCACGGCCAACGGGGCAAAGCCGCCGCCGGCGCCAAAGCCGCCGCAAGCAGGGTCCAGCAATGTGGCCGTGGACAATAGCAGCGTCTTCGCTAAGTGGCCGGACTGCCGGGTGGTGGTGGAGGCCAAGGTGTGGTTCAAGTTCGCCGGCGTGCCTACCTTGCCGTACACGGTCAAGGTGTCCTGCTTTCCAGTGAATTTCTTGGATGGCACGAGCGTCCCAGTCAATTGCACCGGCTGATTCATCCATTTTTATATACCATACATATGTGCAGCACCGTCGTTCTCTTACGTACAACATCGTCATCTCATCTTTTCGCACTTATTACTTCCTTTATTTCTCTTGGGAGTTATATATATGTACAAGTGTTTTACTTATTAATTAATTAATTTTGGGTCTACCTGTGGTAGATCTGAGTGTGGTTTGTGATAAGATTCATGACGATTTGAATGCATGTGTAGCTTCTCTTGATTGGGTTCGTCCGATCCGATGACCTTTATACACCAGTGGAGAACCGACCAACGGTTTCAGAATTTAGTCTCTGCTAGAGTTGGACCAGAAACTAGTGCCCCATTTAGTTCCAGGTCAAATGGCTGGCGCCACCAACCAAGATTAAATGCCCACACTATATATCCACCTTATTAGCGTTCTTCCTCCCCTAGCCCAAGCCAGCGTTTGAAGCGCTTTGTTCTTGCTCGGGTCATTCATCCATCCATTATAGCCTTGTAAAGGTTATCAACTTCATCCTTTCAAGTCTCAAAAAAAAAAAACTTCATCCTTTCATCTTTCATTTCTAATAGAGCTCATTTGTGGTGTATAAATTGAGAAAATTGTGGTTCTTTAGGTTGGGAATAATGGTGATTTTTTTTATTCATACGCTATTTGAGCTCAGATTTACTTGATATATAGTTTGCACATGTAGAATTAGAAAGTTTATAGTAGTTGATCAGAATGAGTACCCACCTTTCATTGCTAATACAGCTCATTTCATGGTTTAGAAATATAGACATTTGTGGTTTATTACTTATATGCTGGCCATTTGAGTTCAAATGTAATTACCTGATAGTTTGCTTATGTAGATGTGGTGTACTTACATAGTAATTAATCAAAATAAATATCCACCTTTCATGCTAGCATAGCTTATTTCATGGTTAGGAAATAGATAAATTTATACTAGTTGTCTAGTTGATCAAAATGGGTATAGAGTATAGATGGTGACTGCTTTTGGGTCCTCGGCACTGTTGTGTGGGGTCCATGAACGGCTGAACTGGACCTCCCTCTCGGTGCGTGCGAAGAGTGTAAGCTGAAGACTATGTGTTGGAGTACGAAGTGAAGAATGAAGGCTGCAATAATGGTCGCATCTTCTACAAGTGTCCAGATTGCGACGTGAGGTACGGTCTTTTGGCCGTGTTTTATATGGTTTGTAGCCAGTTTCATTGTGATTTTGATTCAAAATTGATTTTGTGTTCTAATTTTAGTGGGGAAGCACTGAATATAAAGGATAGTACTACGATGAAGAGTATATTAAGCACATGTAAAAAATAGGTAAGAAGGAGGAGGCTCACGAGAGTGCACCAGTGCATGAAGAGATAGAATATGCCATCCACGAAGATGTGACAAAGAATTTTTCTCTTGTTGGAATTGCACGCGAAATCCACTAGTACACAGGAGCTCTATAGTGGCGCCGGGTATTTTTTTTACTGGCGGTTTCATTCACCGGCCGCTAGTGCAAATAAAATGGAGGGCCAGAGTTAAGAACCGCCAGTAAAAACTAATTAACACTGGCGGTTTTCTTAAACCAACCGCCAGTGAAAGTCGTAACTTAACACTGCCGGTTGGCTTAAGGGAACCGCCAGTGTAAACACCATTTACACTGGCGGTTGAGTTAAGCCAACCGCCAGTGTTAAGGTACTATTTTCACTGGCGGTTGGCTTAAAAAAACCACCAGTGTAAACACCATTTACACTGACGGTTGAGCTAAGCCAGCCGCCAGTGTTAAGGTACTATTTTCACTGGCGGTTGGCTTAAGAAAACCGCCAGTGTTAATTGATTTTCACTGGCGGTTCGTTAGGCCAACCGCCAGTGTGAAATCTGCTATAAATACCCCTTCTTCTCCCCCTGACCGAACACTTACTCGCAGCCAGCCGCTATTGGAAGCATTTATGGAGGTCCGGATCTGCCAAAATATAAGGGGGGAGGTTTTCTTCTTCATTTCTTTGGAGGAGGTTGCTAAGAAAGGTTAGTTTATGTATCTTTTGCCTCTATTTAATTTACTTTACTCAATTTAAGTCACTTTTTGGATCTAGAGTTTCCCATGAGTTAGAGAGAATGATTGCTAAGTTATTGCCTTTATTTATTCAAATTAGGTTGTTTATGATGGTTAGATAGTGTATCTCTTCTCTTCCTTTTCATAATTACTTCTCAATTTAGGTTATATTAGTTTTTTCCATGAATGGTGTGTACTCTTGTGTATTCTTGTAGGGAGAGCTAGTTTTTTTAGTTTTTTCTATTTTTTTAATTGGGTGTCTATATTCAATCTGTTGTTGGAACACATTATTCTTCTATTTAATTGGGTGTCTATATTATAAATTATCTTTATTATTTGCAAAATATTCAATCTTTGACACTGAGAATGAGTCTTAACACACATTATTCTTCTAAATTTTAGTGAACTAAGGTTCCAAAGGTCTACAAATTCAACAATTCTCAAGTGAACGATTTTCATCTGTATTTCTTCGAACAAGGTTGCTGGAAAAAAGGTTCGTTAATTAAATAATATCTATAAACAATCATTTTTATTTTGTATTGGTCATAATAAACTCATTATATTTTTACAGTTAACGATGGAGAGGTCATTCTGGATATACAATTTATCACGAGTTGATCCATCATACATATATGAGGTGCAGAGGTTTATCGATGCCGCTAAGATTCATGCTTGGAGGTCAAATACGAAGCACATATATTGTCCATGCATAGACTGTAAGAATGTTATCGTATTTGATGACACGAAAGCAATATTTTCTCATCTCGTGTGCCGAGGATTTATGGAGAATTACCTAATTTGGACAAAGCATGGAGAGGGTAGCTCTGCAGCTTACACAACTGGTACTCCTGTGAACATCGGTGTCGATGGTGCAGATATGCTTACTGACGGATGTCATTTCATACAGGAGAGACAAACACCTTGTCCTCAGAGTGAACCTGTTGTGGCTAATGCTGATGGTCCGCCCAATGTTAGTGCTGAGGAAGATGCAGACTTCTTAGATGTAATATTGCGTAGTCATGTAGATCCATCTATTTTCTTCATAAAAGGTATGGAGGAAATGAGGAAGGCTGCACAAGAGCCTTTTTTCGATGAGTTTAAGGGTTGCACGAAAGATTTCACGACATTGCGGTCAGTGCTAAAGTTATTGATGGTAAAAGCCCGGTATGGTCTGTGCGATGCTGGCTTCGATGCGTTCTTGAGTATTCTCGCAGACATGCTTCCAAACGAGAATAGAGTTCCTGCTAACACATACTACGCAAAGAAGCTAATCAGTCCACTTACAATGGGTGTCAAAAAGATCCACGCATGTAGAAACCATTGTATGCTATATCGAGGTGATGAATACAAAGACTTGAATAGTTGTCCTAATTGTGGTGCAAGTAGATACAAGACGAATAAAGACTATCGAGAGGAAGATTGTGCCACCACCGTGTGTACGGGGAAGAAGCGAAAGAAGACCCAACAAAAGACCCAACCCACCAGGAAAGATAAAGAAGTAGACTACTACGCGCAGAAGAAAATTCCTGCTCTGGTGATGTGGTACCTTCCCGTGATTGATCGATTGAGGTGTTTGTTCGCAAACGCTGAGGATGCCCAACTTATGAGCTGGCATGCTTCAGATGAGCACAAAAATGATAGAAAGTTACGACATCCAGCCGATGGCAAGCAATGGCAAGATTTCAATGCCAACCATCCAGAATTTGCTAAGGTGCCACGAAATGTTAGGTTCGCTCTGAGTACGGACGGAATGAATCCATTTGCCGAGAGGAGCAGCAAGCACAGCACATGGCCGGTGATCCTCACCATCTGCAACCTTCCACCTTGGTTGATGCATAAGCGTAAATACCTTATGCTAACCATTCTTATTTCTGGACCTAAGCAACCTGGCGTTGACATAGATGTATTTTTGGAGCCGTTAATGCAGGACATGAAAATATTGTGGGAAACAGGAGTCGAAATATTGGACGAGTACCGCCAAGAAACTTTCACACTATATGCAATTATTTTTGTGACCGTCAACGATTACCCTGCTCTCTTTATATTATCAGGGCAGTTCAAGGGAAAGCTTGGATGCGTAATCTGCATAGATGGAACCGCTTACTGTGTTCTAGACACTTCCTTTTTGATTATTAGTCCTAATTTATGCATTCAACTTAGGATTTGAACACGGTAGTTTTAAAGTCTGCACGTCAGCGGAGACACTAGTAGAGTAGTAGTTTGATGAACTGAAGCAACTTAATTTTTCACTGTCATTTCAGTGTCATCAAATATCCCATAACTAAAGACAATAAAATTCAAGATCTTTAGTTATAAATTTTCATATATATTTGTCTAAGTTACATGGTTATAATTTCATTTTAGCTAGGAGGAAATGCGGATTTGTTTGAGAAGGCCAAAACGCTCTCCTCTCTGCCACCCTAGGATAGTAAAGCATAAAGGTTGTCATGCCAGCACTAATAGCAGGTCAAAGACGCTTCTAGTTGTTTAGTGTAAATTTTCTTTGATTAAATCATCAAAACTTCTGTCTTGTATATTTTTTTTGCTATGCACTGATTCAAACTCAAATTGAAATTTGCAACCATGCTTCAAATTGGCAATATCCTTATCTCAGTCCCGAAGGAATTGATAAGGTCTCAAATTAATAACAATATGATACATCTCATCATCACTATTCAACTAGGAGTGGTTGTATCTTGCTTTATTCAGTGAGTTTTCTAAAGCTTGGTAGTCTTCAGACTGCTTCACCAATGATCCAGAAAAAAAAAATAGTTATCATGCATTACTGGCTGTCAAGCAGGAAAACAAAAATAACTAACTGATTATGCTAGTGAACTGTAAGGAAAAAATAAATATATGCTCTTTTTTTTTGTTAGAATTAACGGAAGGAAAAGCAACTAGCACTAGCAGCCATTATTAACGATAAACCTAATTCTATGCCAGATTGTATATAATTGAATTTTTTTTGCTCACACATCAGAATATTTGTGACCAGTCTAGTGTGGCTGTAAATATTCGAGGTTTCTATGGTTCACTATTTTTTTTCGAGTCACACATGACAACATTTTCTACTTGTTTAGTGTGGTTGCAAATAATTTTTATTGTTCATTTTCTGTCATTTCAGAAGATCGAAAGGTTTTTACACATTGGATATGGTTAATTTCATAAATTTAATGCTTTTCTGAAATGTGCATCAGTTCACAAATCAAGTGGCAGCGATGGGCGAGAAGGGGAGCATGCGGACCGAGAACTTGGGAGGTCAAGGCACTGTTGCAGTGACATTGACCTGCAAATTTATGTGTTTAGCTGACATAGAGTCTATGTAGTATTCTGGTATTAATTTTCGGCAATTGTTAGCTGCAAACAAGATATATTTGACCAGAAACAATTTGATCCTATGAACATCTACAAGTCTTCACGCACATAAGGCTAGTTATACAATGAAAAAAGTTATCGTGCAATTTCTCCATAAAGCGTCTATCATCGCCTCTCCACATATGCCTTACACTCCCTTGGTCCAAAAAAATTATTGTTTTAGATTTTTTAAAAACTGTGTTTGACTGTTCGTCTTATTTAAAAAAATTTATACGAAATATAAAATCAATAAATAATTATTAAAGTATCTCTATTGATAAAACAAATCATAATAAAATAAATAATATTTAAACAAAAATTTTGAAATAAGATAAATAGTCAAACGTGATGTCTGAAAAGTTTAAAATGACGGTCTTTTTGGACGGAGGGAGTAATTCATTAATCTTCCGTATATTCACAAACTCATAAATTTAATATACTGGAGTACTTTTTATTTCTTCACTATAACATCATCCTTCTAATAACTCGTCACCACTTGTTTCCGGAACGAGACCCAGATACCAAAATAAATGAAAAAACGGCTTGGCCAAAAAAAATAGTAAAAGACCACAACTATACACACGGAAACGAGAAGATTACTACCGGATGCCTGCGTCGAGGAGGGATCGAACCCGCGCGTGCGTGAGTGCGTCGTGGGGCAAAGCGTGGAGACAGAGAGTGAGGCGCGGGTGTCGTGGCTCGGTCGCTCCTGTGTGCGGCGCGAAGATGGCCTCGGGTAGCGATATATATATATATATATATACACACTAGTAGAAGGCGTGCGCTCTCGCGCGCGTCGAGATGGTCATACAATATTTTTTAAAGTAAATAATCGAAACTAAAATGTTTCAGAAAATCATAACTGTTTAATACGATATCGGATGAAGATAATTTTTATATAAAAATTGTAGATCCATAATTTTTATATAAAAATCATCTTCATCCGACGTCGTATTCAAGAGCTATGATTTTTCAAATTATTTGGGACTGGCCGGAAGAGCCAACAAACAAGGATAATTTCATTTTGAGATCTAAAATTATCATATAAAAATCATCGTTATCTGATGTCGCATCGAAGAGTTATGATTTTTCAAAGTACTTTGGTCTGGCCGAAAGGGTAAACAAACTAAGCGTTTTTTGTTGTAGGGTGAAATAGCAAAGTTTGATGAAAAGAGGGGAAAGAAATTAAGTCGAAGTTTTTTTTAGATAAGGAAATAATTTGCTCATATATATTTGATTTGTTAGCTTCGGAAGAGAAGCCACGCAGCAAAGAAGAAGCGGAAAAAGCTATGGAAAAGCGCGAGAAGCTGCTTTCGATAGAATCCTATTCAAATGATTTGGGTCGTACAGTCAGTATTTTGGTCTATATTAATTTTTTGTAGCACCGAAACTTCTTCAAATGGAAAAATTTGGAACTATAAAGTTGTAGATCTCGTCGAGATCTACAATTTTCATATAAAAATCATCTTCGTCCGACGTCGCATTAAAGAACTATGATTTTTCAAAGTATTTTGCTCTGACCGGAAGGGTCAAGACTAAGAGAATTTCGTATTAGGCGATCTACGGTTTTCATATAGAAATCATCCTCATCGGATGTCACATTGAAGAGTTATGATTTTTCAAAGTATTTTGGTCTGGCCGGAAGTGCAAAAAAACAAGAGAATTTCGTGTTAGGACAATATATATATTTTTTGAGCACATGAACCTCTGATAGGACAAAATAAAACCATAAAGTTGTAGATCTTGTCAAGATCTACAATCATCGTATGAAAATCATCTTCATCCGATGTTGTATTGAAGAGTTATGATTTTTCGAAGTATTTTGGTCTACATTAATGTTGCTGAGTACACGAACTTCCTCAAATGGAAAAACTTTGAACTATAAAGCTGTAGATCTTGTCAAGATCTATAATTTTCATAAAAAAAATTATCTTCATCTGATGTTGCATTGAAGAGTTATGATTTTTTAAATCATTTTGTTCTGACCGGAAGGGCGAAGAAGCTAAGAGAATTTCATTTTAGGTGATGTAAAATTTTTACATAAAAATCATCTTCATCCGATGTCGCATCGAAGAGTTATGATTTTTCAAAATACTTTGGTACGATGGAAAGGGCAAAGAAACTAAGCGATTTTCGTTTTGAAATAGCAAAGTTCAATGAAAAAAAGGGCAAAGAAATTATTTTGGGCGATCCAAAATTTTCGTACGAAATCATCATTATCCGATGTCACATTGAAGAGTTATGATTTTTTAATATACTTTGGTCCGGCGGAAAGAGCAAAGAAACTAAGCGGATTTCGTTTTAGAGTTAAATAACAAAATTTGATGGAAAAAGGGCAAAGAAATTAAGTTGAAATTTTTTACAATTTTCATATAAAAATCATCTTCATCGGAGCGAATTTCGTTTTAGGATGAAATAGAAAAGTTTGATGAAAAAGAGCAAAGATATTAAGTCGAACTTCTTCAGAGTCAACAAAATAATTTGCTCATATATATTTAATTTGCTAGATTCGTAAGAGAAGCCGTGAATGAAAGAAGAAGCGGGAAGAAGTTATATAAAAGCGTGAGAAGCTGCTTTCGATAGAATCGGAGTTGAGAAGCTGCTTTCGATGGAATCCGTTTTGAATGATTTGGGCCGCACGATCGAAGATCCGACGTTAGATTCGGAAGAGAAGCTGTGAAGGAAAGAAGAAGCGGGAAGAAGCTATATAAAAACGTCAGAAGCTGCTTTCGATGGAATCCGCTTCAAATGATTCGGACCGCACGATCGAAGATCTGACGGCCGTGGAAATCTGGGACGACGTGGCTGTCGCTCCTGGCCGAGGAGCTGTCGCGGTTTGTCTGGGTTAATATATATATATATATATATATATATATATATATATATATATATATATATATATATATATATATATATATTGCGGAGTATTCTGTAAGTAGTGTAGTTAAGTTAAAAAAAAATGAGAAGACTTCACAAGTCTTAGCGAATCTGCTTTAGCAAGGAGAGCAGGGCGGCACCGCATCTTTTCAATTTGCTATGCTGTGGCCATTGGCCTATATATAGAGTAAAATTCACGGTGTCATCCTGGTCCACGAAGTTTCCAAACGTTATTTCCACGTGCACAAACTTGTCTCGGGCGGCACCTGAGGTCCAAACGGGTCCGGACGGACCCGAACGCAGGCTTTTGGCAACGCGGGACGATTTGGCTGCCCCTCTCCGCCATTCGAGTCGGCACGGCTCGTGGGTCAACAATTAATGACTAGGTTCTGTAGTAAGCAAGAAGAGTGCAAACACTTTGTGGGCCCTATCTGTCCTAAGATTCGACAAAAAGTCCTTAAAAATGCAGAGTTTGCCAATACTTGTTATGCACTGCCATCTGGACAGGGAGTGTTTCAAGTTTTAGAGAGGGAATTTAAATACATTGTTGACCTTCAAGCCAACTCATGTGAATGTAGAAAATGGAACATAACAGGAATTCCATGTAAGCAGCTGGAAGCTGTAATAGTAAGCGCAGATAGCAACAAGATACACAGCCATGGTCGTTGTTTTGCCAATAGTGTTGCTCTTGTTGGGTTCTTCTCCAGCTTCCACTGCAGCTGATGAAGAACTTGAGCTCACTGTCCTGGACGTGAGCTCCCTGAAACCGCATGCCAGCTGCTCCGGACACCGGGGTACGTTCATCGTCCTAGTGGTGCATATGATGACTGTGTAAAGCCATGTGTAAATTAACATTGTTTAGTACACAATGACAGTGATGCCGCCGCACAACAGCAGCTGGGTGCTGCTGTTTCGTCCTCTCGGCCCCTGCTCGCCGTCGTTCAAGGCTGTCGCGGCGGCGGCGAGGACGAAGCCGTCGCTGGCCGACATTCTCCGGCAGGACCGGCTCCGCGTCCACCACATCCACAGCAGGGTGTCCGCCGGCTCCCGCGGTGCCAGCGCGAGCAAGGGCTCCTTCAAGGAACCTGCCACCGTCGAGGAAACCCAGATCCACCGCCAGGCCGCCATTAATGTCGGCGTTGGCACACAGACAAGCTCCGAGGTTCCATCGAACTGGTAATTTGGTCTTTCTTTATTTCATTGATTTCTGCCATGCATCAATTCCTGCACATTATTATAGAGTAAAGTGCACCAGCAGTCCCTAAACTTGCGCTGCTGTGTCATTCCGGTCCCTAAACTCTCAAATCGACCGTTTAGATCCTCAAGCTTATTCGGTTGTGTCATCCCGGTACTTAAACTTGTAAATCACCCATTTAAATCCTCAAACTTATTCAGTTATGTCATCTCAGTCCGTAAACTTGTTCGGTAGTGTCATCTGGGTCCAAACATGGCGATTTAAAACTTGATATCAAAAAATAATTTGTAACTTTCTCATATGAACTCGGATGAAGACAAACTTTATATTAAAATTGTAGCCATCAACGTGATCTACAACTTTATAGTTGAATTTTTTTTGAAATCATTTAATATTCTAAAATATTATTGTAAGTTTACAGATTTTAAAATTCAAAATTTAAAATTAAATTTTAGGATACCAAATGACTTCAAATAAAAATATTTTCAACTACAAGGTTGTAGATCATATTGAGAACTATAACTTCTATATAGGCCATATCAATATCCAAGTTTGTTTGATAATTTTAAATTTTAAATTTCAAAATATATAAATATATAAAAATATTTTAGGACCCTAAACAGTTTTAATTCCAAAACTTTTCAACTACAAAGTTGTAGATCGCATCGAGGACTACAATTTTGATATAAAGTTTATCTCCATTCTAGTTCATATGAAAAAGTTATGAATTATTTTTTTATATCAAGTTTTTAAATCTTCATGTTTGGACCCAGATGACACAGCCTAATAAGTTTAGTGACTGAAATGACACAACTGAACAAGTTTGAGGACCTAAACGGCAGCAGCATTCGTCCGGCGGCCACCGACGGCGGCAGCTCAAGCCCGCCGGTGACGGTGGTGCTGGACACGGCCGGTGACGTGCCATGGATTAAGTGCGTGCCCTGCACCTTGATGCAGTGCAACGGATACGACCCAAGCAGGTCGAGCACCTACTTGGCCTTCCCCTGCAACTCCTCCGCGTGCAAGCAGCTCGGCCCCTACCCCAACGGCTGCGACGCCAACGGGCAGTGCCAGTACATCGTCCCCGACCCCGACGGCTCGTTCACCACGTCGGGGACGTACAGCTCCGACGTGCTCACCATCAACGGCGGCGCCGGCGGCGACTCCGTCCAGGGGTTCCGGTTCGGGTGCAGCCACAGCGAGCAGGGCAGCTTTGAGAGCCAGGCGGACGGGATCATGGCGCTCGGCCGCGGCGCGCAGTCGCTGATGGCGCAGACGTCGAACACCTACGGCGACGCCTTCTCCTACTGCCTCCCGCCGACGGAGAACACCAAGGGCTTCTTCCCGCTCGGCGTGCCGATCGGCGCGTCCTACAGGTTCGTGACGACGCCCATGCTGAAGGACCGGGTGCCGCCGGCGGCGGCGGCGCTGTACCGCGTGCTGCTGCTGGCCATCACCGTCGACGGGAAGGCGCTGAACGTGCCGCCGGAGGTGTTCGCGCCGGGGACGGTGATGGACTCCCGCACCACCATTACGCATCTGCCCGTGACGGCGTACGGGGCGCTGCGCGCGGCGTTCAGGAACAGGATGATGCACCGCGCCGCGCCGCCGCAGGAGGAGCAGGAGGTGAAGCTGGACACCTGCTATGACCTCACCGGCGTCCGGTACCCCAGGCTGCCGAGGATCGCGCTGGTGAGATGGACCGGTCGGGTATCCTGCTCAACGGCTGCCTCGCCTTCGCGTCCAACGCCGACGACAGCTCGCCGTCGATCCTCGGCAACGTGCAGCAGCAGACGATCCAGGTGCTCCATGACGTCGGCGGCGGGAGGATAGGGTTCCGCAGCGCCGCCTGCTGAGTGCTGCTGACCGCGATAGCCAGGAATCTTAATAATTAGCATGTCCTTTTAGTGGAGTTGTGTAATACGTATTGTTAGGCAATTCAAGTTCTATTTCATCAAGCACAGATGTGTCGGAACTCAGAAGTCAGAACTATGTTGTGAATTCATCGGGACGCTCCGGTGACGGTCACTAGTACACAAATGCTTGACGCCTCCATTTTTTTTACAGGCGGTTTGGCTTAACGGCCGCGACTAAAAATCAATTTTTATAGGCGGTTATTTAAAAAAATCGTCACTATAAATCAATTTCTAGTGGTGGTTGCTTAAGTGACCCGTCTGTAAAAATAGTTTGAATTTTAATTTTTTGAGTTTTGCAAATGACCTCGTATGAAAAAACTGTCTACATGAAAGTTGTAGATGTCGAAAAGTTATGAAACTTTGTAGTTGATTTTTTTTTTCATTTGAAATCATCTTGTTGATCTAAATTACGGTTAAAGTTTGAATTTTGAAATTTAAATTTTTGAAAAAAGCCTCGGATGGAGAAACACTCTACATGAAAGCTGTAGATCTTGAAAAGTTATGCAACTTTATAGTTTATAACTTTTTCATTTGACTTCGTTTAGAGCTTCAAACAGTTAATTTTCTATCGGTTTTGTAACAATACGTGGCGAACCTAATTCAACTAAGACACAAGTGAGTGTTAGGTGGAGTGGTTAAAGCAGGTTACATGCGAGGGGGAGGTCCCGGGTTCAAATCCCACCGGCCGCGTAGCGCGCGAATTTACTTTCGACTTCGACGGAGACGGACAGGCCCTGTCCGGTGGATCCCTTTCTAGATTTAATTTTTTTGTTTTGCTATTTTAAAAACACTTTTTCGAAAAAAGATTATTACAGGCGGTTTCTTAAGTGAACCGCCAGTACAAATCGATTTGTACTGACGGTTCACAAGCAACCGCCAGTAGAAAGCGCGCATTTATACTGGCCCCTAACACTGGTGGATCACTGAAACGCCTGTAAAAATGCCTCTACAACCACCACTATTGAGCTCTGGTGTATTAGTGGGTATTCCTGACGAAGCCAATATCCGTGGATCAATCAAGGGCGAAGATATGTGTAGTTATTAGGATCAGCTGATCCTATAGTAAATTTGAGGAAATCCTGTATAGATTTGCTGTTTTCTAGTGGATTTTGTGTGATGATCAGTGGAGTACCCTGATGGTTTTTCATGCCGGGCTTCACGCCCTGGAAGCAATGGTGATTGGTTCCATCAGTGTTGACATTGATGATCTCAACGGTGAAACACATAGAACCATGATCCATCTCACCTGGCTACATGTCCATGAGCGCTGATTGGAGAACGAAGGTGTTGACGCCAAAAGGGCTTCAGATCAACACAACAGTGGGCTAGCACGTCCAAGAGGTTGCAAACGACCTTCAACGCAGTGAGAACACAGCTGGATCGGCAACAACCAGTTTAGAAACCGATAGGGCTGATGCGTAGAAGGCCCAAGCACTTGTTCTCGATCGGATAGACTCCCGAACACCTCCCAGAAGGCCCGTCAGGGAGGAGCACATGGAGGTTGTCTTAGGACCAGCAAGGCTACTTAGGACGCCGTCAAATCTCGCCGGGAGAAGTAACGAACAACAGATTAGGGTGAGGGTAGAGTAAAGGGGTAAAAGGAGTAATTGTTGTATATTATGATGATCGGATAGATGGGATCTTAATCGACCATGATCCTCTCATATTTATAGAGGGGGTGGCACTATAGGAAACCCGTAATTTGTCAAGTGCTGGACGTTTTGCCGAGTGCCAAATATCGGGCACTCTGCAAAGACTTAATTTGCCGAGTGCCGCAATCGGCAAAATAAGGCACTCGGCAGAGGTCCCGTCAAAATTGACGTCCGATTTTTCTTTGCTGAGTGCTGGCTTTGCCGAGTGGCCGATATCTGGCACTCGGCAAAGAAACCTTTGCCGACAGGTTCTTTGCCGAGTGCTTTTGCCCGAGTGCGGCACTCGGTAAAGCCTTTGCCGAGTGCAATAAGGTCATCTTTGTCGAGTGCCCAATGTGGTCTTATGACTCTTATCTCAGTAGGAAACACCTCAAAACGCGTTTCATAAGTTTCCAACGCCAAATAACTAAAAAAATACGATTTGTTTAAAAATCGGTTTGGACTGCAGGGGAAACCGGCTTAGTCGGCTTGTGAACCGGCTAAGTCTGTTTGTGCGGGCTCGAGAGGGTGCCTTAGCTGCCCAAGAGGGGTAGCCGGCTTAGCAGGCCAGGTCTGGCACCGAGCAGCCCGCCGTCTTCTCCGCTCGTTTTTTTCGTTGTTTCACCGCACCTTTTGTCGCTCGACATGTTCACAATACCTATTATCTCCCGGAGATGCCCAAACTCGATCCATCTCGTCACATTTTTTAGTGTCAAGAGAAGGCTTGTCCTGCCCCTATCAGATCGCATGCACATCTACTCGCTGAGACAAATGTGAGAACGAGTATAACAATTTAATTAGATTGGACCTAGCTCAAAATTTACTCTGTACTCCCTCCGTTCCAAAATGTTTATCGTTTACGCTTCCCAAGAAACAACTACCGGTAATTATATATTTAAAAATATTAATATTAATAATACATAATTAATATTATTAGAAAGATATTTGAATCTATTTTTTTAATAAATTTATTTGGAGATATAAATGTTGCATGTATTTTGTACAAATCGAGTCAAACTTGTGGCACAAAAACCGAAAACGACGTATATTTTGAAACAGAGGGAGTACATATTAGATCCTTTTATTTAAAACAATATGGTGTCTTACATATTTGAAACACATGAATTTCATACGAGTTATACTAGAATTTCATAAAATCTATTAATTTTTTATAGAAAAAGCACAGGAATCCATTTGTTCTCTACCCAAAGCAACACACACAGTTTAACACTCGCTGTCTATCGACTAGCACCTACACTACCAGAAAATGGATATTTCACGAGAGGGACCGTTTTTCCTGAGAGTGGAAAACACACTCTCTCATGAAAATGAGAGTGGTGTAAATCCCCATCACGAAAATATATTTCCATGAGAGTACTCCACACACCGTCATGAAAATCAGCTATTCATGAAGATGATCTCTCACGAAATTAGCAAACTCTCACGAAATCCATTCGTGAAGGTGAACTCTCACAAAATACCAAACTCTCAAGAAATCCATTCGTGACGGTGACCTCTCACGAAATACCAAAAAAACCGTCATGAAAATACGGTCATGAGAGTGCTCCACACACCGTCATGAAAATCAGCTATTCATGAAGGTGAACTCTCACGAAACTAGCAAACTCCCACGAAATCTATTCGTCAAGGTGAACTCTCACGAAATATTAAACTCTCACGAAATTCATTCGTGACGGTGAACTCTCACGAAATACCAAAAAAAAACCGTCATGAAAATACTGATGCAAATTTTTCTGCTTTTTAGTACAAAATAATTGGTCAAATACTAGAAATTGAAGAACATGCATGAACCAACGTTTTCTCTTTTTAATTTGCAGTTAAATTTTGTAACTAGTCTTTCTCCCTCATGCAAACTCCAAATCTAGTGATTCTTTTTTCTAAATGTTTCTAAAATCATGCTCTATCAACTTATTGTAATCTTAGAACTATTATTTTTGTCATTTTTTCATATGCTTCTGTTTTACCAATTCAATATTTGAATATCAAAAAATGATAACAAACAACATTTCGAAGCAATAAATGATTTTAGCTGATGAACATAGAAGTTGCACAACTCGTCAAGATCTACAATGTTTATTTTGGTCATTTATTTATCCGACAAACTGATAGTAACATTGTTCACAAATCTTACATCTCTCTATTAAAGTTTCATAAACTCTAAGAGAGATATGTAAGATTTGTGAACAATGTTACTATCACTTTCCGTAATGGTGTGCTCTCATGAAATACTATATTTCCTGTGAGTTTTGAAAACTCTCACGAAATACATAAACTCTCACGAAATGACTTCATGACGTTGAGCTCTCACGAAATAAATACTCTCACGAAATAACTTCATGACGGTGAGCTCTCACGAAAGAACCAAACTCTCACGAAATAACTTCATGACGGTGAGCTCTCACGAAAGAACCAAACTCTCACAAAATAACTTCATGACGGTGAGCTCTCACAAAATGCCTAACTCTCATGAAATAACTTCATGACGGTACCCTCTCACGAAATACCCCAAAAAACCGTTATGAAAATACGGATGCAAACCTGGCGGCACATTATTTTCATGAGGGTGACCGTCTCGAGGAAACTCTCATGAAAATAATCGGTGGCGGTGAACTCTCACGAAAATGTATATCCCGTGAGTCTATAGCCGTGAGAGGTGATACGTGACGGTGTACCCTCACGCATTATTTTCGTGAGAGTAAAACCGTATTTTGTGACTGATTTTCATTCTCACGAAATATCTGGATTCTGGTAGTGCTAGTTTGTTGGTAGCTGGAATCCTAGAAACACGAGCATGCATGCTCCCTCTGTCAGGTTAGGATTGTCGTTGTAGCTTTATTCCAGATACAGCAGAGGTGCTGCGAACCTAGACAGAAGGTGATGTCCAGATGCGTGGCAGTGGGTTTGAACATGGACACTCGAATGCTCCTCTAGGACGACAGTCAGAGAGGGAGTACCATGCATGTTTCTGAAGCACGACGGTGTTATTGCATGCGCCAGAGGCCGCTGGGGCGAAAATAAATGGCATGCAATTACATTGGTCCCAGCGGAAAAAGCACAGCAGAGAGAGGCACATGTACGTACGTAGTACAGTACAGACGTCCTCTTTGTGTTGTGCCGACTGCCGTTGATGGTACGTACCTCCAGGCTCCAGGTGATCGAGCACATGTACAGTACACAACACCAACACGGATGATGGATGGACTCATGGACACATGCATGCATATGCCAAACATTGCGTTCAGTTCTGACCCCTTTTTTTTGGTTTGAGTGGCAGGGCTGGATATTTCTGGATTATATTGAGCCCGTTTCTGATGGTTCAAGGTTGCATATGCGTTCAGTTCGGATGCGTCAACGTGCTTGTGCTTGCATTGGGTTGGGGCCATGCGCGGGCGCGGCGGCAGTGCAACATTCACATTTGACGCGAGGACCCCATAGTTGCCACAAAAGCCCACTAGGCCCAAATCCTTCTCGTCGTTTGGCCTGGCCCATTTTCTTCAGCATTTCCTCTCGCATGTCATTTCATTAGGCTGAGGCAACCTCAGCTTGGGCCTTGACTAAAAGTTCCTAAAAAAAAATCCAAAAAAGGGAGAGTTTGTGGAATTGACCTCTGGATTCCAGCACAACGGTCATTCGCAGCCGTCCTTTATTAGCTCATTACAGTTAAATTAATTACAAACACCGTGGTGGGGACAAAAATTACCTGACGTGTCTACCAAGAGACATGGATATAGAACTCCTAGGAGTAATCTATGCGCATCCACATTCGAACTCCTTCGTTCGTGGACGAAGTCCACTCCACATGGGGAAGGTTGCTCTCGTCACATTGATCTCCTTTCACTATTGGTGTATATAGCCCCATTCCCTATCCATGGATAGTCTTCACTTGTGGCATATAATGTGTTATATTATATGAATAATGCTATTGCATATATAATTTAAACTGATGTCAATGAATTTCTTTGTCGGTGGCTATAAATTTCTCGGTCGGGTTACTATGACAGGGCTATAAATCACTACAAGAGATCTGGGCTTCTATGACGACTGCTAGATGACAGAGCACATATTTGTCATAAACCGAGGTTGTTTATGACGACTGTTCACAGGATGATAACTGTTTATGACCAAACTGTGTCTTCGTCATAAACATCGTCATAATATACTGCACGGGCTTTGTGAGGAGATATCGATGACAATATTTGATTGTCATAAAATATAGAACTAATATAAATTTTCTAAAATAATATCATGTTATCTAACATTTGAGCTTGTGAAAATTGACGGGAGTGAGACAACAAAAATAGAAATTATTTGAGCTCGTAGAAATGTTAGAAATAAATTCATCCTCTCAGAGGATATACTAGCGCCTTAGACCAACTGGGTTAGGCGCCTCACATGTTCAATTCAGTGTTCGGAACCATTAATCCAAACCTGATGGGACTGAATTTTCCTGTCGACGCCTTACCGACAAGAAAATATCCTCACTGACAGAAAATTCCATCATCCGACAGGGAACTGTCGCTTTATTTCTGGCGGTGTTTTCCTGTCGGTATACCGCTAGAAAAATCATTTTGTAATTTTCCTGGTTTTTTTTTTTTTTTTTTTTTTTTTTGTTGGTTCCGCACCAGTAGAGAATTTTGAGTTTCCGCTCGAGAAAAACAGTAACAACATACAAACAATTTACGATTACATGGACCACCGATGCATTTATATATAGAAGGTAAGGAAAGAGAAACAAAAGTGTAGGAGAAAATTAGAGAACAGATAGTACGACGACAATGGAGCAGTCAAGCCGACGAAGTTAAAACAACTAAATCTAATACATCAATATATAATATAATATAATAATGCAGACAAAGAGATTTGTTGAATGAAGCAACACGATGAACAGCTTATTAATTGCTAGCTCTTTATGCACTGGACTGATGTGGCCGTGGCACTGGCAGCGTAAACGCTGAAGACCACCGACGAGCACACGAGGTTGACGATGCGGGGGGTGGTGTGGTGCCCGATCATGGTGACGACGGAGGATGTGTTCATGCTTACCTCCACCGTCCCAGTGAAGCTGTACTCCCCTCCATAGGTGTCGGCGATGTACCTTAGCACGTATTTATTTTTAACCTCCGGGAGTACCCTGTTTATCTTGTGGGAGGTCTGCGGCTTCACGAGGAAATCCAAGCTGCGCGGCAGAGTGAGCTTGCCGATCTTCATCTTCGGCGCCGTGCTGCTGGTGCCGCCGACGTAGAAGGTGACGTTGATGCTCCTGCAGTAGATGCTGCCACGGCCGCTCTGGTTGTCCACGCTCAGAGCGACTTCAAGGCTCACATTGCTTACCGGAGTGTACACAGTAGTCGTCGGCGGCCACCTGCTGTAGATCCCGCCGCCGCCGCTGGTGTAGTAAGGATCGATGATGGCACCGCCGCCGCCGCGGCCATTACACGAAGTGAATGCTGCTCCACCACGACCACCGATGCAGCTTCCTCGCGGCCCTCCGCCTCGGTAACCTGCTTTGGCAGTGGCGGTCATCGTCGTCGGCTCAGCGTCGAAGTAGTTAGTACTAGTAGTAGTCTCGATCCACAGATCGGTGGTGCGGACGCGGCCCTGGACGACGGAGACACTGACGTCGTCCGGGCGGACGCCGACGTCGATCACCATGACGATGACCACGACGGCGAGCACGGTGACCACAGTGGCCACCGTGTAGCGCAGGATGGCGAGGCACGGGAATAATCTTGCATGCTTGCCGCTGTCGTCAACTGCCATGGCGGTTATGTGAATTTGGGTGGATTGGGTTGTTGGATGTTGGGAACCGAGCTAGGTATAGCTCGTCCACGACTAATGGGAATATTATGATCTGGCAGAGATAAGTAGTGCTTTATTCTATCTATCAAGTGTAACGCTTTTCCTTTCAACGTCTCTCTCTCTCTCTCTCTCTCTCGCTCGGGTCCTTTGCTTCTCGCTGCTACCACCCCTTCACTAGCAAAGCTCTCACGCGATCATGCTTTAATACAACATTTCTTGTCTTTATTTATGTGCAAAATATTTGTTCTCTTTACTTGCACGTTGATGATGTTGGTAATATTTAGGGCATGTTTGGTACAGTTTACAACAGCTTCACGAGCCATTGTGAGCTTTTTTTTTACCATGCACCTTTTTCTAAAACAACTTCATGAATGAAGCTATTTTTCTCATCCTCTCACAAAGGAATGGGTTGACATGAAGCTAAAAAAAGTAACTTATTATCTTAGCTCTCTCCCGTATTTCTCTCTCTCAACCATGCATATGATAAGTTGTTGGTGAAGCTGTTTTGCAAAACAACATTTTCAAAACAGTTCAGCTTTATAAAAAATATTACTCATGAAACTATTTAAAAACAGCTTCACTTATGAAGTAGAGCTGTGCTAAGCAGGGTCTTATATGGCACTTAGCTTTCAAGCCATTTATTTATTTAAACAAGCTAGCTATGTGGACCAGAGGAGACAACAACTTTGCCATTGCCTTGTGATCCCACACGGCGGGGCCAAGCATACAATATCCGCATCTTTGCTAAGAAGTGTATCTCTTAGAAATTGCACAAACAGGGGAAAAACTTAGTTACGATGTAGAAATTGCCCCACGTTGTCGCTGGCCCAACCTCTGTCATCGTCCGCCCGAGGTGGTGCGCCTCCGATCCCTCCACGAGCTATCCATCTCCTTTGACGATGTGCATGAGGGTGGCGGCGGCGATCGGTTATTGCATATGAATATAGATCTATATTAATTGAAGCTCTTCCAAATAAGTTTAATTTCTCAGAGCCTAGATGTACATTGGAGCTACTCCTTAATGAAGCTCGTGCTCTGGAGTTATCTCTGTAGAGCTAAAGCTCTGTCTATGCTTTCAATATATTAGACACAGATCGGTTGATGTCGGTCGAAACACAATAGATATGCAGTCAGACTGAGTAAGAGTACTAGCTAAGTAACCTAGACCCTCCTTTATTGGAAAAAAGTTATGTGGGGACCTTCCCCCCATGTATGGGGGACCTTTCCTGCCGTGTACGCTGGAGACTGTGCAACTGTTGTGTAGACCATGATCCAGTAGCCGCGTGTCAGCTACGTACAGTTCTCACACCGTGTGTATGACACTCATCTAATTTCCCCCCCTTTATTTTCATTGGGTTCCCTGCATGCGTCCGTGTGTGATACTACACTATACTAGGACCATCTGGCCAGTAGTCCATGTTGCAGAGCTAGCTTTTGTAGAGCTCTGGGTGTGGCCTGGCTCTCGCTAGCTTTGCATAATAATAACTATAATTAAGCTAGTACTCCACGTACGCCTGCACAGACCACACCACTAGCTAGCCATCCATCTCCTTGCATACATGCAATGACGACTCCTCTCCGGGTTCCCTGCAGCAGGTGGAGCACCAAGCAATACATCCTCGCGGCTCTGCTGGGAATGCTGGCCACGGTGGCCATCGCGGCCTCCGTCTCCATCAGCCTCGCCCCGGCGCACATCGCCTTCTTCATCCGAGACGCCAACATAACCAACGCAACTAAGCCAGACATTAACGGCGGCAGAATGCTCATCCACAGGTATTACAACCTCACTCTGGTGGCCAACAACACCAGCCACCGCACGGCGGTGTCCTACAGCTCTCTCACCGTCGACATCTGGGAGAGCGAGACGGAGTGGATCCCTGCGAGGATGTGAACACCTCCGCCGCACTCCCCGGCTGGCTGCCGCCGGGGAACACCACCCTCGTCAAGGTCGGCGTCGAAGTGGGTCAGTACAACGAGGAGACGCCGCCCACGGCCAACGGGGCAAAGCCGCCGCCGGCGCCAAAGCCGCCGCAAGCAGGGTCCAGCAATGTGGCCGTGGACAATAGCAGCGTCTTCGCTAAGTGGCCGGACTGCCGGGTGGTGGTGGAGGCCAAGGTGTGGTTCAAGTTCGCCGGCGTGCCTACCTTGCCGTACACGGTCAAGGTGTCCTGCTTTCCGGTGAATTTCTTGGATGGCACGAGCGTCCCAGTCAATTGCACCGGCTGATTCATCCATTTTTATATACCACACATATGTGCTGCACCGTCGTTCTCTTACGTACAACATCGTCATCTCATCTTTTCGCACTTATTACTTCCTTTATTTCTCTTGGGAGTTATATATATGTACAAGTGTTTTACTTATTAATTAATTAATTTTGGGTCTACCTGTGGTAGATCTGAGTGTGGTTTGTGATAAGATTCATGACGATTTGAATGCATGTGTAGCTTCTCTTGATTGGGTTCGTCCGATCCGATGACCTTTATACACCAGTGGAGAACCGACCAACGGTTTCAGAATTTAGTCTCTGCTAGAGTTGGACCAGAAACTAGTGCCCCATTTAGTTCCAGGTCAAATGGCTGGCGCCACCAACCAAGATTAAATGCCCACACTATATATCCACCTTATTAGCGTTCTTCCTCCCCTAGCCCAAGCCAGCGTTTGAAGCGCTTTGTTCTTGCTCTCTGTTCTTGCTCGGGTCATTCATCCATCCATTATAGCCTTGTAAAGGTTATCAACTTCATCCTTTCAAGTCTCAAAAAAAAAAAAAAAACTTCATCCTTTCATCTTTCATTTCTAATAGAGCTCATTTGTGGTGTATAAATTGAGAAAATTGTGGATCTTTAGGTTGGGAATAATGGTGATTTTTTTATTCATACGCTATTTGAGCTCAGATTTACTTGATATATAGTTTGCACATGTAGAATTAGAAAGTTTATAGTAGTTGATCAGAATGAGTACCCACCTTTCATTGCTAATACAGCTCATTTCATGGTTTAGAAATATAGACATTTGTGGTTTATTACTTATATGCTGGCCATTTGAGTTCAAATGTAATTACCTGATAGTTTGCTTATGTGTGGTGTACTTACATAGTAATTAATCAAAATAAATATCCACCTTTCATGCTAGCATAGCTTATTTCATGGTTAGGAAATAGATAAATTTATACTAGTTGTCTAGTTGATCAAAATGGGTATAGAGTATAGATGGTGACTGCTTTTGGGTCCTCGGCACTGTTGTGTGGGGTTCATGAACGGCTGAACTGGACCTCCCTCTCGGTGCGTGCGAAGAGTGTAAGCTGAAGACTATGTGTTGGAGTACGAAGTGAAGAATGAAGGCTGCAATAATGGTCGCATCTTCTACAAGTGTCCAGATTGCGACGTGAGGTACGGTCTTTTGGCCGTGTTTTATATGGTTTGTAGCCAGTTTCATTGTGATTTTGATTCAAAATTGATTTTGTGTTCTAATTTTAGTGGGGAAGCACTGAATATAAAGGATAGTACTACGATGAAGAGTATATTAAGCACATGTAAAAAATAGGTAAGAAGGAGGAGGCTCACGAGAGTGCACCAGTGCATGAAGAGATAGAATATGCCATCCATGAAGATGTGACAAAGAATTTTTCTCTTGTTGGAATTGCACGCGAAATCCACTAGTACACAGGAGCTCTATAGTGGCGCCGGGTATTTTTTTTACTGGCGGTTTCATTCACCGGCCGCTAGTGCAAATAAAATGGAGGGCCAGAGTTAAGAACCGCCAGTAAAAACTAATTAACACTGGCGGTTTTCTTAATTAAACCAACCGCCAGTGAAAATCGTAACTTAACACTGCCGGTTGGCTTAAGGGAATCGCCAGTGTAAACACCATTTACACTGGTGGTTGAGTTAATCCAACCGCCAGTGTTAAGGTACTATTTTCACTGACGGTTGGCTTAAAAAAACCGCCAGTGTAAACACCATTTACACTGACGGTTGAGCTAAGCCAGCCGCCAGTGTTAAGGTACTATTTTCACTGGCGGTTGGCTTAAGAAAACCGCCAGTGTTAATTGATTTTCACTGGCGGTTCGTTAGGCCAACCGCCAGTGTGAAATCTGCTATAAATACCCCTTCTTGTCCCCCTGACCGAACACTTACTCGCCGCCAGCCGCTATTGGAAGCATTTATGGAGGTCCGGATCTACCAAAATACAAGGGGGGAGGTTTTCTTCTTCATTTCTTTGGAGGAGGTTGCTAAGAAAGGTTAGTTTATGTATCTTTTGCCTCTATTTAATCTACTTTGCTCAATTTAAACCACTTTTTGGATCTAGAGTTTCCCATGAGTTAGAGAGAATGATTGCTAAGTTATTGCCTTTATTTATTCAAATTAGGTTGTTTATGATGGTTAGATAGTGTATCTCTTCTCTTCCTTTTCATAATTACTTCTCAATTTAGGTTATATTAGTTTTTTCCATGAATGGTGTGTACTCTTGTGTATTCTTGTAGGGAGAGCTAGTTTTTTTAGTTTTTTCTATTTTTTTAATTGGGTGTCTATATTCAATCCGTTGTTGGAACACATTATTCTTCTATTTAATTGGGTGTCTATATTATAAATTATCTTTATTATTTGCAAAATATTCAATCTTTGACACTGAGAATGAGTCTTAACACACATTATTCTTCTAAATTTTAGTGAACTAAGGTTCCAAAGGTCTACAAATTCAACAATTCTCAAGTGAACGGTTTTCATCTGTATTTCTTCGAACAAGGTTGCTGGAAAAAAGGTTCGTTAATTAAATAATATCTATAAACAATCATTTTTATTTTGTATTGGTCATAATAAACTCATTATATTTTTACAGTTAACGATGGAGAGGTCATTCTGGATGTACAATTTATCACGAGTTGATCCATCGTACATACATGAGGTGCAGAGGTTTATCGATGCCGCTAAGATTCATGCTTGGAGGTCAAATACGAAGCACATATATTGTCCATGCATAGACTGTAAGAATGTTATCGTATTTGATGACACGAAAGCAATATTTTCTCATCTCGTGTGCCGAGGATTTATGGAGAATTACCTGATTTGGACAAAGCATGGAGAGGGTAGCTCTGCAGCTTACACAACTGGTACTCCTGTGAACATCGGTGTCGATGGTGCAGATATGCTTGCTGACGGATGTCATTTCATACAGGAGAGACAAACACCATGTCCTCAGAGTGAACCTGTTGTGGCTAATGCTGATGGTCCGTCCAATGTTAGTGCTGAGGAAGATGCAGACTTCTTAGATGCAATATTGCGTAGTCATGTAGATCCATCTATTTTCTTCATGAAAGGTATGGAGGAAATGAGGAAGGCTGCACAAGAGCCTTTTTTCGATGAGTCTAAGGGTTGCACGAAAGATTTCACGACATTGCGGTCAGTGCTAAAGTTATTGATGGTAAAAGCCCGGTATGGTCTGTGCGATGCTGGCTTCGATGCGTTCTTGAGTATTCTCGCAGACATGCTTCCAAAGGAGAATAGAGTTCTTGCTAACACATACTACGCAAAGAAGCTAATCAGTCCACTTACAATGGGTATCGAAAAGATCCACGCATGTAGAAACCATTGTATGCTATATCGAGGTGATGAATACAAAGACTTGAATAGTTGTCCTAATTGTGGTGCAAGTAGATACAAGACGAATAAAGACTATCGAGAGGAAGATTGTGCCACCACCGTGTGTACGGGGAAGAAGCGAAAGAAGACCCAACAAAAGACCCAACCCACCAGGAAAGATAAAGAAGTAGACTACTACGCGCAGAAGAAAATTCCTGCTCTGGTGATGTGGTACCTTCCCGTGATTGATCGATTGAGGTGTTTGTTCGCAAACGCTGAGGATGCCCAACTTATGAGCTGGCATGCTTCAGATGAGCACAAAAATGATAGAAAGTTATGACATCCAGCCGATGGCAAGCAATGGCAAGATTTCAATGCCAACCATCCAGAATTTGCTAAGGTGCCACGAAATGTTAGGTTCGCTCTGAGTACGGACGGAATGAATCCATTTGCCGAGAGGAGCAGCAAGCACAGCACATGGCCGGTGATCCTCACCATCTGCAACCTTCCACCTTGGTTGATGCATAAGCGTAAATACCTTATGCTAACCATTCTTATTTCTGGACCTAAGCAACCCGGCGTTGACATAGATGTATTTTTGGAGCCGTTAATGCAGGACATGAAAATATTGTGGGAAACAGGAGTCGAAATATTGGACGAGTACCGCTAAGAAACTTTCACACTATATGCAATTATTTTTGTGACCGTCAACGATTACCCTGCTCTCTTTACATTATCAGGGCAGTTCAAGGGAAAGCTTGGATGCGTAATCTGCATAGATGGAACCGCTTACGTGTTCCTTGATGCATCAAAGAAGATAGTGTACATGAGGCACAGACGGTTCTTATCGAAAGGGCACAGGTACCGCTTGCGAAAGATGGATAAGTACTTCGACAATAATGATGAACTGCATTCTACTGCTCCATCGGGTAACAGTAAAGGTCAAACAGTTTTTAGAATAGTCAGCAACATCAAATTTGTTTTTGGGAAGAAGAAAAAAGACGGAAAACCAAGAAAGGATGTGAAACCAACTACAGGGGCTACATGCAAGAAGATATCTATTTTCTTCATGTATTTGCCATACTGGAAAGAGTTAGACATACGACACGCGATCGACGGTATGCACGTTCAGAAGAACGTCTTTGAAAGCGTCTTTGGCACGTTGTTTGACATAAAGAGTAAGACTAAGGATGGACTCAACTCACGTATGGACATGGTAAATTTGGGCATAAAAAAGGAACTGCACCCTGCTCTTCTAGAAAATGGGAAGTATCACCTCCCGGCAGCAAGCTACAACCTCAACACAGAGGAGCAATGTGTGATGTGTGTGTGGTGGAAAAATTTGAAAGTTCCATCTGGATTCTGCTCTAGCATAAGGAGTATTGTGTCAATAAAAGAGCTTACACTGACCAATTACAACTCACATGATTGTCATGTCATGCTGACTACTTTCCTCCCTGTTGCCATCAGGGCCATAAATCCGGTGTTCTTAAAGATGGCAATCACCAGGTTGTGCTACTTTTTCAACAAGGTCTCACAGAAAGTTATTGACCGCGATGAGCTGCCGTCACTTCAAGAATTCACGGTGGAGACTCTGTCACAGCTTGAGATGTGTTTCCCCCCATCATTCTTTATATAATGGTTCACCTTGTGACGCACTTGGTGCCGCAAATAGAGGCATTGGGGCCCATGTATTTGCATGAGATGTGGACTTATGAGCGTTTCATGTCAGTACTGAATGGCTATGTATCAACTCGTGCTCGTCCTGAGGCGTCCATGATAGAAGGGTACTGTACCGAAGAGGCCATTGTTTCTGGTGGCCCATTCTGCAATAGTGTCCTAAAAGACCAGATTGCAATAGGTTTGCCCCCGTCACGACACGATGGTAGGCTACATGGAAGTGGGAGGACTGGATGGAAATCTTTTATCTCATCAGATTACAAGGTAATCCTCGAAGCACACTATAGCATCCTGCATCAGCTCTCGATAATGGATCCTTTGATCGAGCGTCACATGAATGATCTTCGCCAACATAATGGTGGGCACACGGACGATTGGGTCAAGCAGGAACACAAGCGTCGGTTCATCGCATGGCTAAGGGAGCAGGAAATTCCAGATGGGGAAACGTTTGAGGAACAAACCATCAAGAAGTTGTCGTGTGGACCATCACGCCCGGTCACGACATAGCAAACCTACGACATCAGTGGCTTCACATTTTGTACCAAGTCTAAGGACAAAAAGAGCATGGCACAAAATAGTGGTGTTCGATGCGAGACCATAGATGATGCAACTGGTGAGATTAGTACATACTTTGGCTTCGTTGAGGACATATGGGAACTAGACTATGGTACATTTTAGATACCTGTGTTTCAATGCCAATGGGTTGAAGACAAACATGTCACAGTAGATAACTATGGGCTCAGAGTTCTTGATCTAAGTAAGGTAGGTTACAAAGATGACCCATGGATCCTTGCTAACCGTGCTGCACAGGTCTTCTATGCTGAACAAATCCTTTCTAAAAATGAGAAGAAAAGTTCCGACAAGCCAAAGCATATAGTTTTCCCTGGGAAGCAACAAGCTCTAGGAGTTGATGGTGTAACTGATCTGGAGGAGTTTAACCAATTTAGCGACATGTCTCTCTTTGTAGACCATCCAGTGAAGATAACACACGTTGAGCGAAACATCCCACAAAGTTCGTTGCCATGGGTGCGCCCCGATGGACAAGGAAGAACAGTAGCTGGCTAGATTCTATTTGTCATTTGTCATGTAATCCATTTTCTATCTCGCTACATTTAACATATTTACATTTATCTATTTTAAAATATTTACATTTCTCTATTTGAACATGTTTACCCTAAAAACCTTAAACCCTAGCTAAACCAAGCTAATTAAAAACCAAGCTAAACCCTAAACCCTAGCTAAACTAAGCTTAACTCTAGCTAAACTGAGCTAATTAAAAACCTAACTAAACCCTAAATATAATATAACTTAAAATAATGTGCATGTGCATAAATATAAACATAAAACATCACATAAAATTATTGGTACAGGCGGTTGATAATGTGAAAATTAAATTTAAAAATATTTGTACTGGCGGTTGTCCTCAGAAACCGCCAGTGTAAATAATTTACACAGGCGGTTCACATTTTTACACTGGCGGTTCCTGAGGACAACCGCCAGTACAGATATTTACACTGGCGGTTTCTTAGGACAACCGCCAGTAATAATCTTCCCAGTATATAACGCGCGCTCCCGTCCGAAATTGCGCTAAGTCTGGAGGAGCCCGCCATTTCTTCCCCGACGCCGTCAGGCTGCCGGATTTTTCCGTGCCCTCGCCGCGCGCGTGCCCTAGCCGCTGCTGTGACCTTGCCGCAGCCGTGCGCTCGCCCTACCACGCGCCTCGCTGCAGCCGTGCCGCCGTGCCGCACAGCCACGCCCCCGTCGCCCCGCGCCGCGCCTCCGTCGTGCCGCGCCGCACCGCGCTCCACCGAGCTTCCTGACCGGTAAGCCACCGAGCTCCCTCCCTATACTATGTGCAGGTGCCTCCCGCCCTAACTGGCTCGGTGTGGTCCGCGGCGGCGACTGGCGCGCGCGCGCGGCGGCGCGAGTGGCGTGTGGCGGCCAGAGGCACGGCGGCGAGGGCACGCGCGCGGTGGTTTGTCTCCTGCTCCGGTGGCGTCGGCAGCGGGCGCGCGGTGGGGGAAGTGGTGGCGGGCTCCGGTGCCTCGTCGGCGGCAGGCGCGCGGCCGGTGGTGGTGGCTTCCGTCGGCGGCGGCTCTGCGCTTGCTAGTGGGTCGGCCTGCTAGCGGGCCAGCCTGCTAGTTAGGTTTTCTATTTTATTTTTTAATTTAATTAAGTTTTCTACTTAGGTTTTAGTTTAGTTAGGTTTTAGGTTAATTAGAGTTTTAGGTTAATTAGGTTTTATGTTAATTAGGTTTTTAGTTTAATTAGATTTTGGTTTAGGGTTTAGTTTAGGTTTTGTTTTAATTAGTATTTAATTCTTTAGTTAGGTTTATTTTAGATTTTGGTTTAGGGTTTAGTTTAAGTTTTGTTTTAATTAGGGTTTAGGATTTTGTAGACGTAAGTGCAAAAGGAGAGCCCCTAACTCCACAAGAGGTGCAAGCTAAGTTTCGGAACATGATTGGTTTCTTAGTGTTGGCGCAAAAAGTGGTTCCCTAAGCCCAACACACTAGCGAAGCCAGAAACGACCCTTGAAAGCAATAGAGCTCTCGCAAATCCAGCTAGCTTCGGACCCGGTTTGAGAGTGTCGGTAACACCCAAGCGTGCCAGTCAATTTGACCTGAAGGAAACAGATATAATCAGTAACCCAAGGCGGAACTAACTGGTAAGTCCAGATAGTTCTAACTGTACGGCTCAAAGAGCCAGCATAATCGGAGATCGACTAGAAAGCCGATTCCGTCATGTTATGAACCGATAGTAAAATAATTAAGTAAAACGGCTATCAGGATATTCATATGAAGATAATAACGTGCTAGCCGATCTAATTCAGTTAAAAGAAAATAGATCACATGTACAGATCCGATCTGTACATCAAACAAACAGAGATCTGCTAAAGCTGGTCTAGAAGGCCGGCGACTTTAGTAAATCCTCTTCGCTAAGTTCAACAAGTCTGTGTTCACCTGGTCTAACGGCCAGCGGGTTTCAACAAACCCAGCAAACAAAGCTAGATCATTTGATATCCAAATAAGTCTATATACACGATCTATTCGTGAAAGCATAACTGAATCGGCTCTTTAGCCGATGCAGGGTCCATGAAGCACGAACGAATGCTTGCGCAGTCATAAACAGACCTCAAATTAAAGCAAGTCTAATCTAGCGAAACTTGTTTAGGTTAAACCTGTTCCACCGGATGACACTCAGTTTAACTTAAACAAGGACACGAAAATAAGACTCACGATAACCTCAGAACCACTTATGTCTTGACTAGAACCGAACGCACAACATGTAACGAACAAGATTGATAGGGAATTAGCCGATGTAAGCATGGAACCGATCATCATGGTAAGATAAGCATAAGAAAGCATAAACGACGATCAGATTCAAGTGAATCTAAGGCCAAATCTATCAATCTTGATCGGGCA
Organism: Eremochloa ophiuroides; assembly: GCA_038502445.1. Taxonomy (NCBI): domain Eukaryota; kingdom Viridiplantae; phylum Streptophyta; class Magnoliopsida; order Poales; family Poaceae; genus Eremochloa; species Eremochloa ophiuroides. Next base: position 5,704,397 of record JAHLJS010000003.1, on the reverse strand, counting down.
GAGAGATGTTATATTGATAAATAAACAATAAACAACAAATAACATCTTGATAACTTAATGAATCTAACTAAATTGCCATATTTAGCTAGAGCCGATAACTAATCCATGCGTGCAAACTATCTCAATCTATAGCCTGTCTACCGGATGACATTAACTAATAGATTAATCAAGCAAACAAACACGAATCGATAACTAATCCGCGCGTGAAAACCGTCCTAATCTGCATCTCGTCCACCGGATGACGGTTAACACAGATTGATCGGGTAAACCAGCGTGAATCATCCTTGACTCACTGTGCTTCCCACGTCCACCGGATGACGCCAAAGAAACAAAACTTAGCAAGGACCCTGGTCCGCCATGCTTCCACGTCCACCGGATGACGCTAAAAAGACATAGTTTAACAGGGGGTTGACGATACTTACAAGCAAGCCTGTGTCCACCGGATGACACCCAGCCTGGATGAAGTAACTCGCCGGACTCGACTGACTGTAGGGTTTGTTGGCCGGAGCCGAAAGTTGTGTTGTATTGATGTTGTTGTTCGTATTACAATGGCCGGGGGTTTATATTTATACCCTTGGCTTGACAAGATAGAGTCCTAATCGAATTACAACTTAAAAATAGATATGGAAACTAACAAACTCTCCTATTTTAAAGGTAACTTGGAATCCCACCTTCCCTTTTCATAACGGACTCCGATCGTGATCGCATCCTGGCGGCGCGGACTCTGGATGACGTCATCAATACCGACGCTGCGCGCCTCCTGTCACCTTGGCCCGATAACCGATTCACCGTGCAATCGGCTATTTCCTTCCTTCCGCTGGACGGAATCTGCTTCCGAGATCGGCTATCTTCCTCTGGTATCGGCTATCGGCTCCCAGTCTAAAATTTGGTGTTAACACTTAGTTAGGGATAATCTTGATATCACAATATCTCAGTGAAAAGATGTGCCAGATTCGGTCAAGGCAAACTTGTGGCAAAAGTTGTCAAAGAAGTTTGTTCTGCCTCGGGGTTCAGAGGAACTCGTGAAGGGTTATGCAATGAGGCAGTTGGCCACCACATTTCGCAACTGGAGGTCTGAATTGAACAGCAAATATGTGAAGACAGGGTTGGACCCCACCAGCAAGTACAACATTACAGAAGGTCAGTGGGCTGTTTTCAAAGAGCAGAAGACTAAACCAGAATTCTTGGCCCGGAGCCAAGCGAACTCAGCACATGCTAAGAAGAACAAGTACCACCACCACCTTGGCACAGGTGGTTACAAGCGGCAGGTTCCCAAATGGAGGGAAGAAGAGGCTGCGAAGAAGGCAGCAGGGTTGCCAGTGTTGTCTGAGGAACTTGGCGAAAGGAGCGCGAACTGGCTTCGTGCTCGCAAACCAAGAGAAATATCTTAGTCAAGTGCATATTTTTCTGATCCAATGGTTGAAGAAGCCACGAAGAATATTTATGAGGCGGCAGCTCATGTGAAGGAAGGAAGTGCCAGGCCACAAAGGGAGCGGAACATCCTTACTCTTGGTCTTGGTAACCCCGAGCACCCTGGTCGTGTACGAGCCATCTCGTCAAGGCTAGGATGAAAAGAAGGATTCGGCGAGGAGTGGGCCGGAATGTACAAGAAGCGTGATCGATACAAGGAGGACTTGAAAGATTTTTTTGAGGAGCAGGCAAAGCAAGCCTTCAAAGACATGGTGACTAAATTAGTAGCAAATCCTGATACCGAGCTTGCACAGCAATTGGTGGGTGCCATGTCTACTGTTCAACAAAGGACGAACACCCAACAGTCTCCGCAGATGCAGCTGGTGCCGGTGACACAGCCCTTGGGAGCATAGCAGTTGATAACACAGTCTGCAAATGCTCCAAGCAGTGTCGCGTCTACGGCAAAGGTTCGCTATCCAGTTGATGCCATTGACGTGCCAACACCTTACTCACTAGTCATAAGCTATGGCATTACCAATGTTCGTACTAGGGAAGTAGGCACTGACTTCGCAATCCCTGGACGGACGTTTCATGGTGCAAACATTCCAGATGAGTACTGCAGGGTCGAAGTGGTGACCGTAGTGCAAGGACATGAGGATGACATGTTGGACATCCCTGCACCCGAGGGCATTGAAACACTGGGACAAGCCATCAAGAATTTTATCCTTTGGCCTGGACGAGACATCAGGTTGAGTGGGCCACCACCATCTACCGAGCATAGCATTCATAATAACCCACCGCCGTTGTCATCACCTAACCGGCCTCTGCCTAGCTCACCAAATTCGCCTGTGCATCCAATTCCAGAACCTCCGCCACCAGCATCTCCTATCAACTATCCACCTTCCCCAGCAAGCAAAGAGAAACAACCTGAGGAAACATAGACCCCAACGGGCCCACAAGACAAACAACATGAGCAAACATCGACCCCGTCAGCCCCACAAACCAAAGAAAAAACCCCCCACCAGCAAAGAAGAGGAATGTTGTTCCCAAAATGATCTCTCCACACCGGCCAAAGCAAAAAACTGCTGGGACCATGCTGTGGTCGTCAGGAATAGCACGCAGCCGCACAAGTCGTGTCGCTGAGTGTTCTGAGGCTGAGGAATCAGGGAAATCCTCTATGAAGACCATACAGGTCAGGAAGCCAACGAAAGAGGATTATGAAAATGTCCCTGACACATATGTGCCGGGCAGGCCACTTCTCACTTGGGAAAAGGTAACCCAAATCCCATCTCTAATTAAAAGAATGCATGACTGGTACATGAGAGCAGCTTCTGTTGGCATCGACGCTCTGAGCGTATGTATACCACCAAGAGCTTTTATGAACAGGCGAAGTAAAGCTGTGGTCACGTTCGAGGACATGCACTTGATGATGAACCTCAAGAGACTCGACGTTCAGCTCGTAACAGTGTGGGCATTGTAAGTGTTGCTCATATACTCACTTGATTATTATTTTGATGTATTATATTTCAGTCTATGAGATTCATTTGAACATGTGCCTTACAGACTACAACATGACCAGCAGGAGGAGAGATTTGGTATCGATCCTTATTCACACGCAGATGAGAGGATTGGCTATCTCGACCCCACCGAAATATGCGAGGAACGACACACAATCAGGATCGGAAAGGACAATGATAAATTGAAGGACAAGACTGAGGAAGAAGGTAAGCAGATTATTACTAAGCTAGAAAGAGAGATGGAAGACAGATACTGCTTATACATAGGAAATTCAATGCTTCAATTTCAAGATAGGCAAGTCATAATGGCCCCATACAGCTTTAGGTAAGCTCGAGTTTATTTTTGCAATTAATGTTATTATTGTCTAATCCATATATATGTGGCACCGACCCATGCATCACGAGGACTTGATTCGTGCAGGGACCATTGGATTTGTTTTTATATTTATCCAAGGCAGTGAAGGATGCTTGTCTTTGACTCCGCAGATTATGATCCCACTACGTATGCGCCATTCTTGACCTTCTTAGAGAGGTACGTAAGCCGAGAAATATTTGCATTCTTTTCTCGATGAGAGTTTGCATTGAGAATATATAACTTGGTGATTCTTTCGAAATCATACGGCATATAGGTGGTATAAACTAAAAGGCGGAAAGCACGATAAAAACAAAAAAGGACTATTAACAATAAATCACAAGTGGCCGGTATGTTAGTTATTTATGACTACATATTTATTATCCATGTACAACACATAAGACAATATTGCAACTAATTAAATATTTGCTTATCTGTTTACATATATAGTGTCACAAGCAACCACCCGAATCGGTCCACTGTGGATTCTATGTCTGTGAGTTTATGAGGGAGTCCGGACGGTACATCAAGAACGTTGATAAGGTAAGTAGTAGTCATTATAATCTTAAAGTTACAAATGTGTATATGATGTTTATACATATTAATTAATATAGTTATATATAACTACAGTTGCGGAAGTATAAAAAACTTAAGGCGCAGAACATGAGTACGGAGACTTTATACATCATAGTTGAGAACATGTGCTCATTCATCATGAAACATGTTATTCCAAGCAACGGGAATTATCACGACAATGAAGACACTCTAGGAAGTGAAGAGTTCAGAGAACTAACAGAAATCAGCATGCTAGGGCTTACCCGAGAGGGTTATTAATTAGATGTGTAAATTTGAGATGTTATCACATGCAACTTTGATGAACATATATATATATATATGTGTATATTATGAGCACAGTCCTTTGATGTATATAAATATACTGTATAATAATTAAATTTTGTTTTGCTATATTTGATCATGATCTAATACAGCTTAATATCTACAATAAATAAATAAATACATATATATGGCCGGGTAGGGGGCTAAAATTTCCTAAAAAGGACGGCAATCTCCACTGGTGGTTGCATGTGAACCGCCAGTGGAAATATATTTACACTGGCGGTATATTTACACTGGCGGTTACCGCCAGTGTAAATATATTTCCACTGGCGGTTCACAGGCAACCGCCAGTGGAAAGATTTATTTTCACTGGCCTCTCCCACTGGCGGCCCTATGAAACGCCAGTGAAGATGGCTTATCAACCGCCACTATAGAGGTTCTGTGTACTAGTGATCCCTATTATGTTGAAATATATTTTAGTTTTAGTTTGTTTAATGCTATTTGAGATTGCATACATTGATCAAGGCTTCAATAAACTAAACTAATGTTAAATATGTGTATTAACGATGTTGTGTAATGGATATTTCGGACATGTTCAAGTTTTGATATACTCATTTAATGCAAATGAACTGACAACGGATGTACAATGCTGATCAGATGCTCCCAAGAGTTCATTGATGGAGTGCAATATTTTCTCAATGTGCCCAAGGAAAACAAGCTATGGTTTCAATAAAACTTAAAGAATTATGTTTCGTAAGAGACTCTTCACAAACACTTAGATCTGGTTTCATACCCGTCTATATTTAGACAAGCATGGGAGAAAATGCTTAGGTGGAAGTTCAATTAATGGCTATAGAAACTAGGGTAGTGTTTGCATGCATTATAACTGCTCTTATTGGCAACAAAACCATTTATGAGCTTATTAGCAACAAAATTGACGGGTTAGAAGTTTTGCTCATTTTCTTCATTTTCTTTGAGATAATATCTATTTTTTTTCTCTTCTGTGCAGCATCTCATTAGGTTCAATAATAAAGTAGCGGTTCAAAAATACTCTTCAACTAGGAAAGAAGAATTTTCTATCAATAAATTTATGATTATATATGGGAGGGTTATTTCGTTTTTTTTTTTTGAGAAATCTACACGGCATTTTTCAAATTGTCATTCTCTGCATATACATTGACCAATGAACAATGTTGTGATTTATTTTATTGCACATTGTCGGAATGTGTCTCTTGAGACAGAAGGGACTAATTAAAGATAAAAAAAAAAAGAGCCAAGGCCCGCCCCCACAATACTAACGTGCTGATAGAGGAAATGCTGATATTGGGGAGCATTGGATCTCTTTGCTGAAAGGAAAAGGTTAAAAGCCAAAGTCGGAAAAAGGAATAAATTAAAGAGCAAAGATGCACGTTTTCGGATAAAATAGAGTTGATATTCAAATCAGTCATAACGAGAATTAGATACGCACAGACATGGGTCGTTAGATTTGCATTCACGCCAAGTATATCTCATGTTCGATCATCACTATATATAAGTATATATTCTGATCAATGCTACTATGCCAGTTGTGTGTCAACTCAATTCGTCCATGCAAACTTAACAGAGCATGTACTAGCTAGTTCTTGCGCATTGCATTGCATTCTAGTGCTAGCAATATCAACATCTAAATTAAGATAGTCACTTCAATATGAGTCACTTCAATGCGAGTAGCGAATACTGCAATAATACGCTGCAGTCGTTCGCGTACAACCTCACGTCCTCCTACGCCGACCAAATTAGGAACGAGGCGACCATGGTGGCCAGGATGGTCATGTTCGCCCTCGCCACGCTCTTCTTCAACCTCAACCTCTTCAGCCGCATCTCCGACATCAGCGCCATCCTCAACCCCAGCGTGCGGCTCTTCCTCTCCACCTCGCTCTCCCTCTTCCTCCCCGTCATGTCCTACCTCTTCGCCGAGGCCAAGAACCAAGGTGCCACCGCCGCCGCCGCCGCTGGTGGCCAGATGACGACGACCGAGGTGCTCTCGCTGCGAGCACAGGTCATCCTCATGTGGATGCTGCTGGTGGAGCTCCTCCGCAAGAAGGTGGAGGCGATCCTGGTTGGCGGCACGCAGGTAAGGATGAAAATGGAACGAAAACATCTCAAACCGATATGGTATCGTTTCCTACATTAAATCTGATCGAATTTATATTTTTTTTAGTTCGACTTTACCATTTTTGCTATCGTATTTTAGATGTTTCATATTTCAAATATAAAAATAGAAAACAGTTTAGACATTTTTCGATCGTTTTCTTCTTTTTGACTTTTAATTCAAAATATTTTGAATTTAAAATTCGGTTCAAACTGAATTTAGCCAACTGCACAGGTCACATAGCCCAATTATTGGTTGCTCACCATGCAACTACGTTCTTTCTATCGGTGGCTAGCTGCCCTTTCTTATATAGACGACGCCCAGCCTACGAGCCTCATGTCCCTTCATCTCACGAGGTGATGCTAAGTAGCAGGAAGTCAGCTTCATCATCTCAGCTCATCAGTGCTACTTGAAAGCCCACATGGGCCATAACCCACCCCCATCTTGCCTTGGCCAAATAAATCTTTGTTATTCAGAAGAAAAGGCTAAATAAATATTTAAAATAAAATATTTTTCATCTATTCCAAAAGTATTAGTAAAATTATCCCGACTCAGTTCGAGTTCAAGTTTCTATAGCATCTAATTTTAGTTCAGGGTATGCTAGTTGCTATTGCTATATCTAATATAGTAATATTTCTATTATCATGCAAGCTATTCATTGCTTGTTCTAAACTTGTATTTATCGGCTATGTGTTAAATACCGAATACCAAGGATCATGCACCTGTTAATTATTATATGCGATCATTCATGTACTTAGTCATATACTTGGATCTACGGGTTGGTATTTCGTATTGAGTTTTCGTATATCGACTGTGTTAGACATATAAATCCGCGCAAATCGATCGGTTCATTTTTGGAATTCTCGATATTTCGTAAGTTCGCATTCATTTTCAATCGTTTTCAAAATAATTTTGGTGTTTTTTTTTTGACCGTTTCCAATGGTTTTCATCCTTACACCCAGGGGTACTCGGGCACCATCGAGCGCGCCGCCCGCATCGCCTGGCTCGGCTACCTCGTCTTCTACAACCTCAGGAGCGCCGGCAAGAAGGCGCTGTATGGCATCTTCTGGGTGCTCGCGGCGGCCAAGCTGGTGCAGAGGTTCGTCACCATGGAGCTGGCCAAGCGCTCCTTCGCCTACGGCAGGAACCCCACGCTGGTCACCTCCTACATGGCCCAGATACTCAAGGAGGAGGAGGACGGCGGCGGCGGCAATGGCCAGCTGGACGTCGGTGGGTCGGAGCTCATGAAGCGGTGCAACTATGTCGTGGCGGGCGAAGAGGACTTGGAGAAGATGGCCGGCCCTGACGGCTACCACCTCGAGCATGACGCGGTGAAGGAGGCCGTCGAGAGAGACGACTTCACGGTCGTCACTGTGGGCAAAATCTGGAAGCTCGCCGAGAGCGACGAGCTGCTCGGGAAGTACGACGGCAGGCTGAAGCGGCTGTGCCTGTCCAAGGCGCTCTTCAAGCTGCTGCGCCGGAGGCTGGAGGACTTCCCCATCACCGGCGCGGAGACCCGCAGCTGCCACAGGCTCATCTTCAGAGGCCTTATCCGCGAAGACCAAGCCGCCACCGCCACCGTCACCGCCGCCGGCGCCAATGCGCTGTTCCAGGTGTTCGACGACGAGGTCCAGTTCCTGTGCGAGTACTACCACTCCGTGCACCCCGTGGTGCTGGCCAGCCCCTTCTTCTTCCTCGCCAACTACATCCTCTTCCCCGTCGTCGTGTGGGCGTTCTGCGTGCTCGCCATCGTCCTGTGCAGCAACGGCGACGTGCGGTACGCGTTCAAGAGCTTCAGAACCGACAACTACGGCATCTCGTTCGGCCTGATGAAGGTGACCGGATGCATCCTGGCGCAAATCCGGAGCACGCCGCAGAACCTCTTCTTCACCGTGGACACGTCCATCACCATCCTCCTCTTCCTTTCCTTCGCCTACGAGGAGGTCTGGGAGTTCGTCGTCTTCCTCCTCTCCAACTGGTTCATGGCGTCGCTGCTCTGCAGCTACGCCTCCACGCCGCGGTGGCGCGAGAGCCCACTCCTGAGCGGGATCATCCGCCGCATCCTGTGGGCGCGAAACATGCTCAGCCACCGCACCGTCTCCTTCAAGCAGCTGTCGCTGCTCTGGTCCCCGTCGTTCCGCCGGCTCTCGTCGGCGGCGCTGCCGACCAAGGCCGTGCCCGTCGAAGCCAAGAAAGCCATCGTGGCCCGCCTGGCGAGCGTCGCCGCCGCCGTCCCTCTGAGCAACGGCAGGTCCGTCCTGGTGCGGTCGTCGGATGCGCAGCTCTCGTGGGCATGCGAGAGCGCCGGCGGCGGCATCGCCGAGGTCATCCTCACCTGGCACATCGCCACCGAGCTCTTGGAGGCGAAGCAGCAGAGGACGCCCGGAGGAGCCAATTACCGCGAGGTGGCCACGGCGCTGTCCAGGTACTGCGCCTACCTGGTGGCGTTCCACCCGGAGCTCCTCCCCGACGACAAGGACGGGACGGAGCGCGTGTTCAAGGAGATGGAGGAGGAGCTGAAGAAGGAGATGGGGTGCTTCTGGTACTACTGCTCCGGCGTCGACGCCAGGTCCAGGAAGCTGATGGAGATCCAGGGGCGGGACGAGGCGGCAGCGGAGACGACGACGGCGCTGCGCAAGGGAGCAAAGCTGGGCAAGGCTCTGATGGATAGGCACGAGCACGACGACGCCGCGGCTGACGACGTGTGGAGGCTGCTGGCCGACCTATGGACGGAGGTCGTGACGTACGCGGCGCCGACGAGCAGCGAGCTTCACGTCAAGGCACACAAGGAGGCGCTGGCGCAGGGCGGCGAGTTCATCACTGTGCTTTGGGCGCTCACCACCCACACTGGCATAGCCCGTGGTCCGGCACCGCCGGTAGCGGCTTCCTGCGTTTAGCTTGGTTTGTTTCGAAAAGGTTCACACTGCTTGCCGCCGGCTGATCGATCAGTTGGTGTGTGTGCTTGGTTTGGCGATTCATCATGGTTGACACGCATGTCATTGTGTTACTAACCAAATTTTGCCCAAACTATTTTTGGACCATGCTGACGAATGCGCGTGTAGGCGGAAGCCAATCCGTCTGCACGCCTCCTCCATGCACGCGCTTCTCATCTCCGTCGCCTCCCCCGCCTCCGACTACCCTCGCCCTCGCCCCCGCATCAAGCACAACCCACCGCCCTGGCGCCCGCCACCCACCGCCGCGGCACGGTAGGGCCTTGCAGGAGCTCCGGCGAGGCCCTACAGCACCGCGGCGGCCTCCCTCTTTCCCTTCCCCTCCCCACCCCTCTCCCCCTGCGGCTTTCTTCTCAAAGTCCGGCGACCCAGCTCGCCGTCGCTGCTGTCTTCCCCAACTCCAGTGAGCTTGCCCCCGCCCAGACCTTCCCAACCACCTCCACCACCGCTAGAACCCTAAAGCCGCCCGCCCCCTTCCCCACCGCCTGGCCAGCCTTCCTCCCCCCGGGCGGCCCTTCTATACCCGCCAGAGTTGGGGAAAGGGTATGGTGGCTCGTCGGAGTTGGAGGAGGAGGATGAGGAGAGAGAGAGAGAGAGAGAGAGAGAGAGGGTGGGAGAAGACCTACTGTAACAGCTTCTGTCACCGCCATGGCCAACGAGCTCGTCAAGGACGGGGCAGGGGCGTGGGGAGGCGATGAGGACGCTGCAGGGAGGAGCTCGTCACGCCGCCACCGGTCTCGATGAGAGAGATGGGGGGTCGCCGCCACCGGAGAGGACGCTATAGTCGCGTGGGTGAGAGAGAGGGGAAGACGCGTGCGCATCTTTGGATCCTATCGAGCGGCTGGGAGCGGCGCGCATGCGCTCGCGCTTCCGCGCTCGAACAGTAGGATTTAGGAACTTTTTTTTTAGTAATTTTCAAACCTACAATATAGAAATACATATGTATACCTTACTTCAGATCAAAATACCGAGTTAATCAACATGCAATATTGGAAGCCAAAAAACGTTATTTACGGTCGTTCACTCGACTCTAAACCAACGAACGATCAGACTGCTCCACCGTGGACACGTATGCGGAGGTCGCAAGAGCAGGAGGGGAAGGAAACGGAATTCATAGTGCTGGCTTCGATATAGTGCTGGCTTCGATAGTGAACCAAAGCTCTTCTTCTCAAAACTAAATCGAAGCCAGCACTATGAATTCCGTTTCCGTGTCCTTGTGGACACGGAGGTCGTGACGTAAGCGGCGCCGACGAGCAGCGAGCTGCACGTCAAGGCACACAAGGAAGCACTGGCGCAGGGCAGCGAGTTCATCACTGTGCTTTGGGCGCTCACCACCCACACTGGCATAGCCCGTGGTCCGGCTCCGGCACCGCCGCCGTTTAGCTTGGTTTGTTTGTTTCAGAAAAGGTTCACACTGCGTGTGTGTGCGCGCGCGCGCTTGTTACGGAATGTCATTGTGTTACGGAATTGCTAAACAACACTCGGTTGTTTTGTTGGCTTCGCGCGCGCGATTTTCTGGCCGCTCGATGTGCCACATGTTGCGGCGTGTGCTGTTGGATGTTTGTGCGTCTGTACGGTGGGGTCCACTTGTCGGCGCTGGATGTGAACCCACAAACACTGTTCAAACTTTGGGAACCGCGCCCGTCCCGTCGTCTCCCCTTCTATTTCGTCTTTCCCCTTCTCCCTCCGCCCGATGCGACGAGGCAGCGATTTCGATTCCGCCGGCGACCTCTCAGCATCTATTGGCTGCGGAGCTCTTCCACGCGGCGTCTCCGCCTCCGGCGATTGCTGGGGATCCTGTTTCGTGATCTCCGACGGCGGAAGCGGCTTGTGCTCGGCGATGCCTCGTCTTCATCGGCGTGGTCGCGAATCGCCGACCATGGTTGGTGGTGGCGAAGGTTTGTGATGCTTCATCTTCCGCTTTCCGCTTATTGCTCGCGAATCCGCTTGTTCGCGTCGGAATCGACTAGATGATGGTGTTGGAGTCGATGTCGTTTGTGTGTTTATTTGGATATGTCGTTCTCTAATTTTGTGTCGGACTCGGGTAGCTGATTTGTACACCTTCTACAAATCCATGCCAGTTAACGTTGGATCTGAGTCGATCTCGTGCAGCGCGGTTTTGGGGTTTGATCGTTGGATCGGGGTGTAACGGGTGCGAGCTGTTTTGGTGATTTCACTGCATTGGGTTGATATGGATTTGGTGGGGAACTTGAATTTGGTTGTCCATTCGAATTTGGATCCGGATGATTTGTTTGTAGGTAGGTCAGTTGGTGTGGCTCTTGTTCTGTCATTGTTTATAACCTTTGAGCATCTGTGTGCATACCATCAGGTTGATGTACTTTGATTTCATTCGTTTGAGTGTCTGTGTGCATATTTCAGGATCAAAAGTTCATGATTAGTCTGATTTTAATGGTTCTAGTATATTTCACTCCTATTTTAATAATATTGCACCTGTTCGGTTGCATATTTGCTAAATCTTATTTGTGTAATTTAGTTAGACTTGTATTTTGAAGCACTTAAATTTTATTAATGTAAACTTGGATGATGATGTATCTCCTTCTGATGGTGAATCTGACAATGGTGAGAGTGATGATATGGATTGCGAAGATGGAAACCGGTATGATTCATTGAATGATGTTGAGGTACTTTGCTTTAAAATATCTGTTTGTTTGTTTTTTTTTGCATCTGTGAAACTGTATTCAGATATATGTTGTTGCCATTTTAGAATCCAAATCCCCAAGATGATGATATTAATCCTGCAGTTGCTGTTGAGGCTTTCAAGCATCTTCGCGGGGTCTTTTGTGGAATTTGTCCTGAAATCTTTTTCACTGTTATTGCAAGTAACTGTTATTAAGTAACTGTTATTGATTGCAGTCCCTTTATATGCCCATTGCCTATCTAGTAGTTTGATTCATTAATCTTCAGGTTCACCAAGTATATTTGGCTGGGGATTAATCATAGAATTTGATTTGTATTTTTATTACTTGTGTGCCAATGTTTTGGTAGGCATCGTTGTTCTCAGCTTGCTTATAGGTTATACAGGGTTCACATCCCATTAAGATTTTAGTTTAAATAAGTATGAGTTGGTTCACTATTTTTTTTGGTGTGTATTTGAACCTTTTAATCATTTTATGTTATGTGTATCAGTTAGTTTACTTCATATTTTTGCTTCAGTTTGCACAGTATTTTTATAAGAGAGGGAAATCGAGAAGTTCTGTTGTTGAGAAGCATTCTGGACAGGTAACTTATGTCCCTGTTCCTTTTGGACATCACATTTCATTACTGTAAATTATTTTTTTCTGTTGTGTATTTGTTTTCAGAATAGCAAAAATGTAAGAGGCACTAACAAAGGGAAATGTAATGCTAGTTCAAGTGCACTAGATAGATTTGGTAGTAGATTCAATAGCAAGTATTTTGCAAAGAGGATTGCAAAATTGGATGATCATAAGAAGGAAATTATTTGGGATCATGGCTTTGCTATCTTGCTTGGTTATGATGGATGCTTTGCACCTAGAAGGTTTGTGCAATGGTTAGCAGATCAAGTTGATTTGAATTGTGGTGACATAGTTGTTGCAGACAAAATTATCTCTTTGTCTGTAGAATCTGTTCATATTTTCTTAGGAATTACAATTAGAGGTGAAGATATCCGTTAACATTATACTGATTCTGCAAAGAGTGAATTTCTTAAGAAGATTGAAGAGACTTCTTTACCTCTCATCAAAACATTTGGAGACAAATTAGATCGCACTAGTTTGACTGATGATAATATGTTTCGATATTTCATTGTTGTTGCATTGTCTACTTTTCTTTGTGCTAACTCTAGTACTCTTCCGAGCCCGAAGTATCCTGATGCTCTTGTTAATGTTCATACTGTAAATAGCTGGGACTGATCAAAGTATGTTTATGATTGGTTGTTCTCTTCGATTTCGAAGTACCGAAGGAAGCATAGAAATACTATTGGTGGATGTATTTACTTTCTTGCAGTAAGTGTTTTTTGTATTGTTCTATTTGTGAATTATTTATCTTGTCTTGTGTATTTACTATTGAAACTATTTATTTTGTGTTTGAATTGAAGGCTTACTATCTCGATTATGTCAACTTTGGATCGTCTCACCATATGCTGCCATATTTGCCAAGGATTTTATGTTAGAAAGGTGTTATGATTAGTCAATATGCTTCATATGATCGTGTTTGTGGCAATCTATATGGGAAGCGCCCGGTTAGTGTTTATTTGTTTGTTTTATTGCTGGGCTGTTTATTTTTTCTTGTTGATATGAGATTACTTGTTGCCTGTCTTTTGTTTTCTATAGGTGAAATCTTGTTGAGGAGACATGCTATGCTGAGGCTTTGTTACTGATTGATTCTTGTACATCTTTTAGTAATTATCTTGAAGCTCATTGTAGTTTTCTACATAGTGATGTATGTTCCTTGTTGATTATCTTATTTATTCTTTGCTTGTAATTATAGTTGAATAATATGGTAGTCTACATGTGACCTATCAGGATAAAGATGAAATGTGTGACATTTTCTAACACCATCACACAAAATATGGTTTAGACAGGCCTGACAGACTTGTTGTGCGCATGTTCAAGTACATGTATGAGAGTGGTCATTCTACATATACAGCTGACCCATCATGTTTGGTTGGTTTTGTTGATTCATTCAGGGATTCTTTGATTTTTGAGTGTCATATGTTCAATGAAGAGGTATAAATCTTGTGATTTGTGTTTTATTAACTGTCACTTTTTGATATTGCTTGTTTATATTGTAACATTACTTTTGCAGTTTAGGAAAAAAATGTGTGGGATTTTCTAAGATCATCATAGAACATATGGTTTAAATAAACCAGACAAACTAGTCAGCACAATTTTCAAGCGGATGCATGCAATTTATGCTAGACAGTGTTGAACCATCGGCTCGTAATTCTCAGAGTGCAGTGCCAGCTGCTTCTAATGGCACTGAGAATGCTGGTGATTTAATGGATTGTGATTATGAGCGTCATGATGGCCTAGTGCATGATGATATTTTGCCAATGGGCTGTGGTGTAGAAGGTGCAGATGATTTAGAAGTTTCAGTTACTGAGAAGATTACTTCAGATGCTGGTGATGGTGGCTCTACAACTGATATAGATGTTGTTTCTCAAGCGACTGAAATTCTATCATCGAATGAGTCTTTAGGTCTTGGTACTTTAACTTGTTTTTAGGATTTATTTATTTTTGAAGTTGATATCTGTTGTAAAATTCACATTTTTTCAGGTGCAGATTCTGGTAGTAGGAAAAGAAAGAAGAAAGACAGTGGTGTAGGACCTTTGAGTCCTGAATTTTCTGATAGTGTAGGATCTAGGGTTTGGCATCGAAACCTATCTAGAAATATTGGCAAGTCCCCTCTAAGTGCTCAGGTGAATGTGTGTTGGTTATGCCTCCTCTGTCTTTGATTGTGTTGGTTGTCCTTCCTGTCTCTATTGTGTTAGTCTAAGGAAAGAATTGTAAAATGTCCTTTCATAGAAAAAATTACGTCTTGTGTTGTGAATTTGTCTTGATTTTGGGAAAAAAATATTGTGAATTATAATTCTGTTATTATGTGTTTTAGGATGTTGGCTGTACAAAGGACAATCCTGTTTTTGTTGAAGAAGTAGAACTGGTTTCTTCAGGTCGTATCAATATTTCTCGTAGTCGTGGTAGAAAACGGTGCAATTGTGGTTTATTTATTTTGATCTTTATTAATTTAGCATTTCTGTTTTGATATGTATTATTGGATTAGGTTGAAGCTGTAAGTTCTGCAAGCGGGGGTCCCGCTATGGTGCATCAAGAGAATTTGACAGGATAAATGGTTAGTCCAACTGATGCTGTTGAGAAATACAAGTGTCCTGAAGAAGGTGATGAGATTGAAGTCATGGCAGATGATGGAAATGTAGTTGAATTTCCTGTTCCAAATGATTTGCCTGAAAATGCAAATCATAACTTGGAAACCATTGGTTAGTATTGATGATCTCTCTCTTTTTTTTCAGGATTATCATAGTGTAATTTATATTTGTGACATGTGTTATATGTGTTATTTGCAGATAAGTCTTCTGTAGATATGAGTTACCTTGCAGTTGTTCTTGTCAGTGTAAGTTTTTCTCTATACTGTCTTTTATGCTTATTATATTAGTTCATATTAAATTTTTTGATTTGTATATTGTAACCTGATTATTGTTTAAAGTTGTACTAGTTTCAATGTGGTATCCACTTTCACTATGAATATTTACGTGGACCAAATGGATGGATTTTTGTTGACCCAATTCGTCCTTCATCATTCTGTCTGGAGTGTTTTACTGTAGATCATGAAACTGGAGATAGTGGAAATGAAGTTAGGGACGAGAATCATGAAACTGTAAGCATCTTGTTGAAGCATTAGTATGACTGTTTCTGTTTTTAGGACTGTTACTGTGTCTGGGGTGTTCTATTTGGTCAAGCATGTTGGCCTTCATATTTCTGATTATTGTTTTTTGCTAAGACTGTCTTCGTATGGTTTCTTTACCATTCACTGATTCCTTTGCTGATGGTGAATCCAATGCTGGAGGTGGTTGTCAACCTGAAGGGCGTGTTGGTGATTCTTCTGCAATTCCAATTGCAGTTGTTGACCTCTCTGGTGTATGCCATGATATTCAATCTTGGCTTTCTTAATCTAATGATATTATGTGTGTTGTATTATTGAGACCTCAAAACTGCTATTTGATTTGTGGTTGTTTTGGAAACTTGTATAATTTGGATACTATTTTGTTGCTCTTAGAACTTTGGGGCAACAAATCTATTTGTGTAATATATTGTAATGTGGTGTATTATATGTGTTTGTATAGTTGATTTTTTTCCTTTATTTCTCTCATATGTGTTTTTTTATTTATTTCGCAAGCAGGAACAAAGGTTGATACAAGTGAATCAGGTATTTATTGTGTTTTTATGTTGAAGTTGTAACTAATTGAGATTTTCATTTGTAGTTATTGATTTTTTTAAATAAACCAGGGAAGGCCAAAGCTGGTGTTAAGACGGTTCCTTCTTTAACAGTCCTAATGTTCCTCTTTTTAGAATATTTGATGATGATGATGATTTAGGAAATTATGTTGAAGATGCTACTCTTAGGCTTCCTGTTGGCAGAACTTATTTATCAGGTTGTCCTACTCGTGTTGAGGTACATGTTTTTTGACTTTTTGTGTTTATTTTTGGTAGTAGATTGTTGTTGTTGCTCCTGATTTAGTGTACATTTTTGTGATAGGTTCAATCGGAGTGCAAATTCTACTTTAACTTCAAATATGGATCACAAGATTGGACTTTTATTGATAAGATGGGTTCTGAATCTGTTTGTGTTGCTGGCACTTTTTTGAATGAGGACACTATTGGGATTCAAAGAAATGAGACTTTAGAAACTGTAAGCTCCTGTATATTTTTAGTTTTTGTTCTAGCAGTTTTTAGAAAATGTAAGAATTGTGGTTTTTTTTCAGGGCACATTTGAAACACCTGTTAGACACAAAGGAAATGTTGTAGCCATTGTTGGTGGAAGTTTGATGTTTGCAAAGAATATTGGGAGCAATTCTTTTTCAAATTATTCGCAGTCCTCATCTAGTCTTTCTGGCTGGCAGTCTTCTGGTGCAAAGCTTGTTATTCATCGTGTTCGGCGGCTTGCAATTCCTAGCAGATACAAGTTGAGCCCTTATATGAAGCCTCGTTCGATGATTAAAGTGTCAAAACTTGAAGTTCATGTGTATGATGCTGTTTTAAGGATGGCGAAAATCAATGAATACATAGAGTAAGTTTTGTACTATTTTGTTGATCTAGTTTTTATTTTAGTAAAAGAATCATCCCTATATGATCACAGAACCTATATTAGTGTGTACCATAACATTGTGCTATATAGTGGTGAACTTATGAAGGCATGAAGTCAGTGATGTTTTTTGACCTTCCTTTTCATGAATACTATCTGACTTGATTTGTTTATATTTTTATTTCAGGCTTCCAGTAATTAATTATGGTAATGTGGTTGTGAGGTTCAAAGCACTTTTATCTTCTCTGAAGCCTGATGGAATGGTGCACTATTTTGTTGTGAATGCTTTCTGTCGATTGTTGTTCCAGAGGAAACACCCCAGGAATTTTTACAAGGATTATTTCTTCTCTAGAGTTGGTATAAGTTTTTTTGTGTTTTGCTTTCTATTTTTGAAGTAGCATGTGTGTGGTACACAATATTTACTCATTTTTTTTTTCATCGGATTATCTTATTGGGAATTTTGGCAGTGATGATAACATGGAGACGGAGCTATATGAGAATGCTTTGAAGTGCTTGAAAGGTGCTGATCGTGCAAGGTTTTTAGGACACAGCCAATATGTAAGTACATGTTTAAGTTGTGTAATCTGGAACACTGTTTTATTTTACATAAATATGTAGTTACATGTAGTGTGTGAACTGATTGAGACCCCTGTGCATTTTATTCACTTTCATAGCATCCACTTTTCAATATGTGTTAATTTTTTTGCAGCTTTTTTTTCTGATTCTCTTCCATGAGCGTTGGTATGTAGTTGTTGTCTGCATTCCTAATAGATGGGTTATCATCTTTGATTCCTGTACACTGAGTTTTGGTGTAGATTCATCTTTCCATAAAACTGTTAGAGATGAGTTTGTAAGTAGCATCAAAACTTCAAACTGTTTAGTTTCCAAATTATGTAACATTTGTTGTGTAGTTAAATTATTTTTCTAATTATGATTTTTAGATACCAAACTTGATGGTGCTGTTGAAAGAAGTAGTTAATAGTGACTTTGGGTTGCATGATTATCATCTTTTCTTTGCTGATGTTCCTCAGCAATTTGACAAGTAAGTGATGTGCATTCATATCTTTTGTTTATCTTTGTGACAATTTATGTTGGTGCTACTATTGTGTATTTTTTTCCTGTTATTTTTAGCAAAATCTATGATAGTGGCATATTTGCTACGAAGAATCTAGAGCTTTTTGAAGTAAATCTCAATTTGCTTGAGAAGTATAGTGAAGCTGATATTGTAAGACTTCGTATGAAGTTTGTGAATGATATGGTTTTCAATGAATATAATTCTTCAAATGTTGGTCAGTCTACAGTGAGGGAGGTAATGGTAGTTTACAAACTTTGTATTAAATTTTGTGTTGTTTCATAGTGGATTTACTTGATATTTTTTTCCAGGTCTATGAGCAGTATCAGCAGAAAGCATGATCTATGATATTTTTATGTTATGTTTTTTTATATTTTTAGTCACATAGTGTCTACCTTCTTGGTATTATTTCATTGTGAATTGTTGATAGAAAAAAGTTGTCATTTGTGCTCTGTGATTGTGCATATATAGTTAGAAATCTATCTGCTCTGTTATTGTGTATATATAGTTAGAAACCTATCTATTTTCCTTTGATACGAAAAAGTTTTCATTTGTACTCTGTGATTGTGCATATATAGTTAGTAATCTTTTAATTTGTGTTTGAGCATACCTAGATATAATGTTTTTTCAGTTTTTGTGGCATATTATTTTGCATATATAGAATTTGACACATTCAATAATAAGTAATGTCTATCTTAACATGTGCAGTATTCATGTTGTCTGGAAGCCAACACATCCATTTACAAGGTGAGATTCTGTACTAATCATGGTTACCATATTTTTATAAATTTCTGCTATAATAGTAAGTAATGACCATTATAATCAGATTTCATTGTCATTCTTGTAGGTGAGTCCTACCTCATTGCAAAGGTAGGGTGAGTCCAACTTTTGATAGTTCATGGGTTTGCTTGTCATGTTTCTAGGGTTTCCTCTGGTTTGTGTGACCAGAGCAGAGCACCTCACTACTAGCATAGTGGTGTCTCCTTTGTGTGGTAAGGCCCAACTAGGATGCGCATGAAATCAATTGTTTGGGCTTAGTTATTGTATGGGCCTTGAAATCAGTTGTTTGGGCTTAGTTATTGTAAGGGCCTTTTTTATTGTAACCGCCACTGTATCTTTGAATTTTTTGGGGGCTCCTGTTCACGGTTTGACTTCGTCTCATTAATTGGAACCGCTGGTTTCTCCTCCTTTACTGCGACTATCTCGGCAACTGTTTCTCTTTTGTTTTGCACGACTGCCTTTTGCAACTGTTGGTCTCCTTCTATCTCTATTTATAGCAGTGCCTTCTTTTGCGTCTCCTCCTGCGTTCTATTCTCATTCTTGGATCCTTACGGTGAGTTTGCAACTGTTCGTCTCTCTGTCTCTCTCTCTCTCTGTGTGTCTCTTCCTCTGTTACTGTCTCCCTCTCTCTGTCTCATTCTTGGATCTTTTCAGTGTCTGTACGGTGAGTAGTTCTCTAATCTGTATTCATTCTTGGATCTTTTCAGTGTCTCTACGGTGACTAGTTCTCTACAGTGAGTAGTTCTCTACGGTGAGTAGTTCTCTCTGTATCATTCTTGGATCTTTTCTGTTGACGGTTTTATTTTGTTTTATTGTGATTTCTTCATGATCTCATTCTTGGATCTTTTCTCTGTGTTTGTTATCAAAGAATCACTTTAAACCTAAAGTCTTGTTTCTGTCTTGATTACATTATATTCAGTGTTCTTGATTTGTTCATTTCTCATTTAATATCATTTTGCCTCTTTCTGTCCGTAGGGTTCATCACATATTTACTGTGTTTTTAGGGTTTGAAGTATAGTCATATTCATTTTTTTGTTTGAAGTATAGGGTTCATCATTATGTGATTTTTACTACTTGCAGGAGAAGTTTCGGAAGATCCAGATATTCATTTGTGAAGAGGACTGAATGGCTTCATCTAAGGAACCTATCAGTGTAAGTAATCTACTTTTTTGCCTCTGTTTGATATCCCCTTTGCAAATAAATTGACGGTTTGGCTGTGGGTTCCATATAAATAGGGCTGTTGGTTGCAAATGAACAGATATACTAGTTTTTTTTTGTGATGATCATTTTTGTTCAATCAACGAATTCCAACAAATTATCCAAATGAATAAAATTGCCAGTCCCTGGCGACGGCGCCAAAAATGCTTGTTGGTATTTTTAACATCACTTCGCGTTAAGTTGTCATCCTTAATATGATGCCAAAAACCATTGGTAAAATAATCTACACTTGCCACCTAAAAATATAACATTATAGAATATATCCGCAAGCGCACAGATAATTCTCCTATTGTAGCACTTCACCCGGTAAGTATTCCGAGTATCGTTGATTTGTTTTATGCCAAAAGGATAAATAGACATTCTATTCATTACGATAATCTACTATACTGATTGAAAGGATAATAAATGTGCAGACCTATCATTACCAGTAACTCTAATGCTTTAGCGATAATAAGTCAATGATAATATGATAAATGATAGCTGAGTAAATAAAGTAAATGGTATTTCAGAGATAGAATATAGAGACTCACTAATGTAGTAAAACAATCCCAAGATTCGGCTAAAGTAAAGAAAACCTATGTAATTACTAAATATAAAGTCTACAGCCTACGCTATATTACACATCTTCATTAAATTTATAGCAGAACCGACTCAGAAAACATCATGAGGAGCATCATTTAATGAGGATATTAAGACACAAGGGTCACCTCCTTCGCGACCGCGCTCTGCTCGTCTTACGTACGGGGGGTGGACTACAGAGGAACCAACGCAGCTGTCACCTACGCGGACTACCACACGACCCGGCACGTCAGGGTGCCTCCGTAGGTACGTAATATATCTAGACACCACGTCTACATAATACATATCCCCTAACTCAATCGAGTACTGAATTAGGCGCTTTACGATCATATGACAATAATCATCACCAATCACAACTATATCGAATATGCAACTAGAATAAACTAAGAACTGAATAAGTAGCAATATATTAAAATAGAGCAAAGTCATAATGAGATACAAGATAATATTACCGATCTCCAGACGAACAGATCTGGAATCCCGAGCGTAGCACCCAACTCTACTTGAACCTTGCTAGACGCTTAAACTAATGAACTTGAAGAACTAGAGCTCTACTTCTAATCTCTAGAAACCCTAACTTGTGTCTACTCTTGACAAATAAAGTAGGAGGAATGAATTGGTGCTCTGGGAGGGGGTCTGCCCCTTTATTTATAGCCCGGTGGGGTGAACGTGCGCCGTTGGATCAAACCGACTTAAACATAGGGCTGAGATGACTCCTTGGAGGCGGTGGAAGAAGACTCCAGAAGGCGGTGGCAAAACCCTAGGGGGCGCCAGCCGGCCCCACCACCTGCCCGGTGGGGCCCCGCTTGCTTTGGGTGCATTCTAGACGCTTCTTTCTTGCCGATGACGTTTGTTTCCTTCGCGATCAAGTTTCATGATAATTATGTACTTTAATCCTTCTTTTAGGCTTTTCTGGATAATCCCCTGAAAAATAGACAATTCACCAAAACTCATGGAATCTGTCAGTAATAACCCCTATGTTGCTATTATTGTCCATTTCCAAGCATTAGTTGACGGTATAAAATTGGTACTTAATGACCGTCAACAATACCCCCAAGCTAAGTCTTTGCTAGTCTCTTAGTAAAGTTGACTTGAAATAATTTATTCAGGGTTTCATTAATACGTATAACTTCCAACAAGTACTCAAATATTTAAACAGAAATTCTTCTCCGGATTGAAATTCATTAGCCCACCCTTCAAACTTATTCCTACTCTTTTCAACCGTGGGGCTTTTACACTACATCTTGGATAATTGAAAGATAGAATAATTAAGCAAGCACTATGTCTTTCAACCTTTGTTTCAACCATTGCTCTAGAGTTTTGTATAATTTTTAATTATAAAATATTGAGAGTCTACTAATAAGATTACAGAGGACTAATAAGCTATACATCATGACTGAATGTGGGAGTGTGATAAAATTTTATTTTCGGGCTCCTATGCATTATCCTCTCTTTTCTGTCTTTCTTGAAAAGTGTGGGCTATCTCCCCAGCGGATACCTTTTATACCCATTTTTTTCTCTTAGGCGGGTGTCTTTGTACCCATTATTTTACTCTCTCTTTTTTTTGGCACATACCCTTTTGATATGGCACCTTTCTCTCTCATACTTCTTTAGTATGGCATCTTTTAATTTTCTTAACCCACACTTTATTTTGGACTTCTAAGAGAGAGACTTTGTGCATAGAGGAAAAACTTTTGTGCATGTGGATTCAATCATGAATGCATAACAGAATAGTCTACTTAAATCATATTAGCACAACAAATTATTATATTTATTTTGATTTTGACTTTTGAAATATCTGGCGCTTATGTATTACTCAGAATGAAACAAATAGCAACTCAAACTTTCTTATATCATATCCGTCAATTACTTGGATTAAAATTTGTTCTACCCACAGATATCAATTTTCAGAATAAATTTTCACGGTAGATAAACTTCATGCAATTCGTAGGAGAATTTAAATTTAAATACTAAGCATTTGCAGGAAATTATATTTAAGCAATTTAATTTGATTTTTCTCTAGCCTCAAGTTCTACTTACTCTAAAGACAAACTTAATGCGGAATTTAAAGCAAACTTATTTAGATACTCTATTTTTTTAACTGAATTTTTAATTTATCAAGCAAGAAATTAATGCAGTAACTAAAGAAAGCAGTAAATAAATTTGTATTTGGTTTTCTTGTTTTTAGCAATATTAAAATTGACAGAATTAAAAACTGAAATAAATACTGGAATAAATGGTAGAAAATATATAAAGGTCAGGGGTGCTCACCTAGCGGGGATCTCCCCAAGATAGATGTTGTCGTGCTCAATACTGTGGTGGAGGTGGCGGCGGATATCCCATCTGATGTATCAAATATTCCAGTCCGCTCTGTATTTGCTGCTGTCCTTGGTATAACTGATCAAGACGTTGGTCCATGTGATGCTGCTACTGCTTATGCTGGTAGAACCTGTCATCGACCTGATGCTGCCACTGCTTGTGCTGGTGCAATGTGTCTCTTATCGCGTTCTGTTCCTTCTCAATATTAGCGAGACGCACAGATAAAGCTGGGAAATCAATAGCGGTAGCCGAAAAGTGCTGCTTAGGTGGCCGGTAGTAGCCATCTTCGGTGATGCGTGGAATGGATACGGTCCACTAGTGGTAAAGTCCGTGTTCCCGCGCATAGAAAAGGATGCTCGGCCCCTCTGAAAATCATTGGCTGTGTTGTCCGGCTCTTTTGTGGGAAATGCTCCCCAACCTGCTGCTGCTGCTGCAGATGAAGACTCTCCTTGCTGAAATGTGAGCTAGTCCTCCTATCCTGCATGGGCGGTCCACTGCTGAGGTGGTTTCTGCGTCGATCCCTGTTCACCAAAATTAACAAAGTGGAAATAAACTGGCCCAGATGGTGCCGGGTCAGCTCCAGTAACATCAGCTCTCTGCGCATTGCTGATGTATGCGGACGGACACCTGCCAACATTAGTTCTACTAGCTGGAAAAATAAAGTTCTGAACATAATAGATTCCTAACTTCCTGTCCGGCAGTTCGTACTCATTTGCATAGTTTTTATAAATCATGATTATTTTATTGCTTCGACGTTTGAGCATGTGAGCATAAAAGAAAAAATCATAGCCAATAATTCTACGGGCATCAGGAATAAAAACAAGTGTAGCATTCTGTAATAAACTAACTCAGTACCTAAACGTGTAATTCAGGAAGTAAATGAAATACTGCATTTTCTCATGGAATGGACAGTTCTTTAGTAATTCAATATCATTTTCACAGGTGACGCTTTCCTCCTTTTTATCATGATATATAACAAATGTAGCTCATCTTGTTTAATAGTATTTAATTCCTCTCTAGAAAAAAATATAAAAGCTAGCCATTTAAGCATGAACCTCAGTGTGGGGTGATGGACTTCTTCAGTAGTATATTTTTGTTTTCTTTCTGGTTTCTTTGCAGTGATGCTCTCTCAAAAATCATCTTTATCAAAGTCTTGGAGAGATTCTGTTATATTAATCACACACTGATTATGGAATCCTAGCGCTAAGCTAAGGGTTTTCTATGAGAGGGTGAAAGTTTTATTAAACATTCTAAAATTTACCTCATCATCATCAAAGTCTAGGGTGCTAATAAATTCTATTGTGAATAACTTGCTACCCTGCTCAGTGATTTGCCATGCACCTTCCCAACCAATATTTCTAAATATGAGCTCAAAGTCGGAATCCATTCCGGTTTCATGGAGCAAGGTGGCATCAAAAATTGGAGTGTGCGTAAATTCCTTGTTCTTAACCACATTTAATATTTCTTTCTGAGGTCTGGATGATAAAGAAATTTGAGTGATGCTTGTGAGCTCATACCTCTCTTCCCGTTGGGAAGAGGATGAAGGGTTGTCATGCACGAAGGGTGAAGGAGAATCGACATTCATGTCAGAGCCGACGAACGATGGCACTTGTGATGATGATTGACTTCTTATTGTGCGGCGTGAAAATGCTTTTCCAAGAGATCGGATAGCACCTTTCATTCTATTGCTCATCTTGCCTATAAAATGAAAAACATGAAGAACACAGCAAAAACGAACAAGAACAAGCAAGAACAAGTAAAGAGAAGAAATCGAAGTAATCTCTCTACTAAGTGCTCTTGCTAATCTCCTTCTCTACTCCTTCCCTTACTTAAACTTAAATGAAATGGAGGATTTATGAGAGTTTGAAATTTCGAGTAGCAAAACAGAGTAGCTAGGTGCTCTCTGGAGTGCAAGTGTGTGAATGAGTGAGTGAGAGAAGTGGGAGGCAGAGAAGAGATAGAGGGGCGCCGGCCGGCGTGGGTGTGGGGCCGGCCGGCCCCACCTGGTGCCCTTTGGCCCTCCACTTGAATGGTGTCGACACTACCTTCAGATGCATGTGAATGAGTGCTCTCTCTGATGAAAAGAGTGGATGGAGGATAGTGCATGTATGAATAATTGAGTTGGATGGTAGTGAAAGGTGGTAGTTGATGATAATGCTTGAGGTGACTTGATGCGATGATGGTGGGTCCCATATGTCTCCTGTATTTATACCGTATAATGACACAAGAATGAAAAACTAAATTACTTTTGTGAATCTATGAAAATTTAGAATTATAATGATGGTCTTTTTACAATTTTCTGCCACCACAGTAAATTTCACTAACGAAGGTTTAACGCTCCGTTAGTAGTAATCACATGGGGCTTAAGCTTTAATCATGCTATGGTTATTTTTTTATTTCTTTTTAATGATGCAATGTATGGGAAAGTAAATATGCAAAAATTAAATTACCGATAACTACCGAGTTACCTCCCGGCGAAGTCTCGGGGTTTTTAAGTCCGCCGATCCGGACTTCTCCAATTGAATTATTCTTTATGATTTATCTCCGGTGTCGGAAATGTTGTTGCATCTTGTCCTTCATGACACTTCAAAGTTTGGCATTGCTCGAGTCTTGGCTTGAATGCGAACCACTCTTCTTGCCCATTGATGGTGAATGTGATTTCTCCAGCTCTGACGTCAATGGTTGCATTTGCAGTGTTTAGGAATGGTCGCCCGAGGATGAGGGGTATCTTCCTCTTTTCCTGCATGTCAAGTACTACAAAATCTACAGGAACGAAAAAGTTGCGGATTCTTACCGGAATACCTTCTGTGATTCCTGCGGGATAGCGGACCGATTGGTCATCTAATTGCAGACGCATTGAAGTTGGTGTGAGCGTAGAATAGTTGAGTTTGTCGAAGACTGTCTTGGGCATGACGCTGACACTTGCTCCAAGATCACATAAAGCATTCTTGAATATCTGGTTTCGGATTGAGCAATCAATAGTGGGACAGCCTGGATCCTTCTTCTTAGCAGGAGAAGAACTCAGAATTGCCTCATTACACTCCTCCGTTAGCTTGACAACTTCAGTAGAACGTAATGGTCCATTGTTGTTGAGGATGGTTCGAAGATACTTTGCATATGTAGGTACCTGCATGGCATCTAACTAAGGAATATTGATATAATTTCTGAATTACCTCTACAAATTTACCAAATTGATCATCCATTTTAACTCTTCTCCTTCTGCGTGGAAACGGTAGGAGGGTTGTGTCATGAAAATATTGAGTTAATTCTTGATCTTGTGATTCAACTGGGGGTGAATCTTCTGGTGGTACGACTTCATCTTCTCTGCTGTCCTTCTCAATTTCTTCTTCTACCTATAATAAATGTGGTAGTCTACGTGCCCCTTTTGGGTAAGGTGGATCATGTGTAGACTTACCTCCTCTAGTAGATATTCCTTTTCCTGGTTCAGGGTTAGTGGTAAACAAAGTAGAAGACAATTGTGCAATTTGTAATTCTATCTTTTTATTAAATAACATTTGATCTTTAATAGCAGAAGAGAAATTATCTAATTTAGAATTAATTCCTTCTAAAACTTTATCATTAAAAGCAAGCTTCTTATAAATACTTTCATTAATTTTAACTTGATCTAATATTAATTCTCTCAAGGGTGGTTGTCTGTGATTTGAAATTATAATTGCCCTGGTACTTACCTTGACTGGTTGACTGAGGTTGAGTCCATCCTTGCTTCCGAGAAGTGGACTTGATGACTGTACTTATATCTTCTGAGGATTCAGCAGACTCAATTCTGAAATACTCTTCACATTGATTCTGGGAATTGAATATATTTTGAATAGCTTGATGATCTCTTTTGTAATTAGCCCTTTGCTCTAACCAGTTCAACAGTACATCCATCTTGGTTGACAGTGCACACACTTCCTCTGGAACTTCTTCACTCTTACGGCATGTCTGAGTGTTGTATGTCCAACTCTGATTTTCTGTTATCTTTGCCATAATATCTTCACCTCTTCCAGGGGTGAATTACATAAATGATCTTTCAGCAGTGGCATCCAGTTGCTCACGTGACCTTTGAGTTAGTCCGTGATAAAATGTTTGCATGAGCAACCATTTTTCCATCCCATGATGAGGACAATCTGATATGTAATTTTGAAAACGTTCCCAGGCTTCTGAAATAGGTTCACCTTTCTGCTGACAAAATTCTGAAATCTTTCCTCGTAAAGCATTGGTTCTGCTTACTAGGAAAAACTTTTCTAGGAATGCTTTTGAACACTCTTCCTATGTCTTGACTCGATCTTTATTCTGATAAAACCACTGCTTCGCTCTTCCCTCCAATGAGAACGGGAATAAACGAAGTAGCACAACATATTGAGGAATGCCTTTAATGTCGATGGTGTTGCCAATCTCCAGGAAATTCTGCAGATGGACACTTGCATCTTCATCCTTCTTTCCACTAAATGTGATAGCTTGCACTATTTTGATGAGGCTTGGCTTGATCTCAAAATCATGATCTTCAAGGTTAAAAGTTGGCCCAACGCGAATATTCTCACTTCTTGGAGCGGAGAATTCACGCAGAGTTTTCTCAGCCATGGCTTCACAAAATAATGCAAGACCCTTTTCCTATGGTTGTTCCTGATTGATAAGAATTGAAGTAGTACAACCAATCCTGCACTTACCTTATATAAAATATTTAAACAAAAGACAAAACACGGGTAAGTCTGCTAAAGCGAAAGGTTACGATCTATCTATAGGTATTTATGTCTATAGTTATTTTTATGTTTTTTCTATAATATTATCTATGAAAACTCCCCTATATGAAATTCTAGAAAAAATATCCTGGCGAATAAAATCAACGAATTCTAGTAAATTATCCTAATGAATAAAATTGCCAATCTCCGACGACGGCGCCAGAAATGCTTGTTGGTATTTTTAACATCACTTCGCGTTAAGTTGTCATCCCTAACATGATGCCAAAAACCATTGGTAAAATAATCTACACTTGCCACCTAAAAATATAACACTATAGAATATATCCGCAAGCGCACAGATAATTCTCCCATTGTAGCACTTCACCCGGTAAGTATTCTGAGTATCGTTGATTTGTTTTATGCCAAAAGGATAAATAGACATTCTATTCATTAGGATAATCTACTATAGTGATTGAAAGGATAATAAATGTGCAGACCTATCATGACTAGTAACTCTAATGCTTTAGCGATAATAAGTCAATGATAATATGATAAATGATAGCTGAGTAAATAAAGTAAATGGTATTGCAGAGATAGAATATAGAGACTCACTAATGTAGTAAAACAATCTCGAGATTCGGCTAAAGTAAAGGAAACCTATGTAATTACTAAATATAAAGTCTACAGCCTACGTTATATGACACATCTTCATTAAATTTATAGCAGAACCGACTCAGAAAACATCATAAGGAGCATCATCTAATGAGGATATTAAGACTCAAGGGTCACCTCCTTCGCGACCGCGCTCTGCTCGTCCTACGTACGGGGGGTGGACTACGGAGGAACCAACGCAACTGTCACCTACGTGGACTACCACATGACCCAGCACGTCAGGGTGCTTCCGTAGGTACGTAATATATCTAGACACCAAGTCTACATGATACATACCGTCTAACTCACTTGAGTACTGAATTAGGCGCTTTACGATCATATGACAATCATCACCAATCACAACTATATCGAATATGCAACTAGAATAAACTAAGAACTGAATAAGTAGCAATATATTAAAATAGAGCAAAGTCATAATGAGATACAAGATAATATTACCGATCTCTAGACGAACAGATCTGGAATCCCGAGCGTAGCGTCCAACTCTACTTGAACCTTACTAGACGCCTAAACTAATGAACTTGAAGAACTAGAGCTCTACATCTAATCTCTGGAAACCCTAACTTCTGTCTACTCTGGACAAATGAAACAGGAGGAATAAATTAGTGCTCTGGGAGAGGGTCTGCCCCTTTATTTATAGCCCGGTGGGGTGAACGTGCGCCATTGGATCAAACCGACTTAAACATAGGGCTGAGATGACTCCTCGGAGGCGGTGTAAGAAGACTCCAGAAAGCGACGACAAAACCCTAGGGGGCGCCGCCCGGCCCCCCTTGGGGCTGGCCGTCCCCACCACCTGCCCGGTGGGGCCCCGCTTGCTTCGGGTGCATTTTAGACGCTTCTTTCTTGCCGATGACGTTTGTTTCCTTCGCGATCAAGTTTCGTGATAATTATGCACTTTAATCCTTCTTTTAGGCTTTTCTGTATAATCCTCAGAAAAATAGACAATTCACTAAAACTCATGAAATCTGTCAGTAATAAACCCTATGTTGCTATTATTGTCCATTTCCAAGCATTAGTTGACGGTATAAAATTAGCACTTAACGGCCGTCAACATCTACCTGATGGCTGGGCTGGATGCCTTTCATGGTTTCATGGCAACCATGAACTTGTATCACCATATTTTCGTTTATTATATGCCACCTTTGATGATTCGTAACGAGTTGAATTATAATTTTCTGATTTTAATTGAGCTGAGGCCTGATTTAGGTGATATGAAGAATTTTGCAAACATTAACTATGTAAATTATATATATATATATATATATATATATATATATATATATATATATATATAATTGTATTGTTTATTATATGCAATTTATGTTCTATGTGTTGACTATGTATTGTGTCATTTGTGTTTTTTCAGGTGTAAGCGAAGAAGTTTTTAAAAATTTAAGTATATTCTTTTTTCATATATTTGTCTTTTTAATTTTTGAAATTGATTTTCCCCTTATTCATGTGTCACCTTTGTTGTAGTTAAAGTTTATAATCTCTTCGTGTGAAGTTTTTGGGTTTGCCATGATATGGAAAGATAAGTACTCGAACTTATTATTTTTCCTTTATTGTAGTAAATTTTATTGTTTGTGCATTTAAAAAGTATTGTGAATTGCCTTTTCATATTTAAAAATTGTCTCTTGTTTTAATTTGAGTTTAGCTATGACCAATGATGCACCATATAGTAATCTGAGGTGGTTTTGTTTTTTGCTGTCTTGTTGTAGTCATGGAATGCTAAACAACACTCGGTTGTTTTGTTGGCTTCGCGTGCGCGTGATTTTGTGGCTGCTCGATGTGCCACGTGTTGCAGTGTGTGCTGTGCAATCTCTCCCCCCATCTGTTTTCTTTGTGTATGTGTATTGTGGGGTCCACCTGTTGGCACTGGATGTGAATCACGCATACGTACACTGTTGTGTATGTGGTTTGTTTCTCTGTTAACATTGGCCCACATACACTAGTTTGTTTCTTGCCACCTTTGATGTGGAGTTAATTTTGTTATACTTGAGCTGAGGCCAGTTCTTTTTTATATAATTGTGATTTGTTTATTTTTTTTAGTACTAAACAGAGATAGAGAGATAGTGAGATAGAGAGATACAGCAATGAGGCATACATAGTCATATATTCATTTGGACACAATAGTAAAATATAAGATGCTAGAAACTAATTTTATGTAAAATTCAGTTATATAATTGCAATCCACTTGTTTCACATTGTATCTGCTTGTAAATAGTTTTAGTAATTCAAAATAAGATTATTACATCCTCATTACATTTGAAGCATAAATTAATTGAAAACTGAAATTCATTGGAGCGCATGCTGTGTGCTGATGCAGCCCTCAAATTGTTGTAGCGCTTGGATCAATGGTAGCATGTGAAGTTTCTTTCCTTTTTTTCCTTTTAGGTTTCACCGGGGAGCCTACAAAACATTATTAGCTGAGATTAAGACATTATCTTTTGTGTTTACTGTAGTTTAGATTGTTTTGTATGTGATCATAGTTACCTGTATTGTCTGTGTCATTTTGTTTCTTCTTTTTCCTCTGTCCAGCCGACATCTTTTTCTGTGCAGCTAGCTGCCTTTTCTTTTCTGCTGCGTCCATCTTCTCCTTTATTTGTTCTATTTGTGTCTTGAATCTCTTTGCCTTGGGTGGCCTTCCTTGCCCCTGCATTGCTACTGGATCATTAATTTGAGTCTCTATATTTGCATTCCCTGTTGCTATAATTTGTGTTCCTTCATTTGCTTCTTCTGTATTTGGTTCATTCTCTCCCTCTTCGCTCCTTTGCTGGATATTCTGTGATTGAGATGTTTGTTGAGCCAAAATCATTTTGTTTAGATTAATTTTCATCTTCTCGAATTCTGGTAGAAGGTATTACATTGTTTCTTCATTAGCTGCACCTTTTAAATTTAATATTGTAGACTTTCTAGATAGTATGTTGAATCTCAATAATGAGCTTGTGGCAATAGTTTCGTCATATTTTCTTTCAATATTTGCCCTCATATTCTTTTTCCTCCACCTGTCTATGAAGTATTTCTCTGGAATTTTGCTGATTTCCTTTCAATGATTATTTTCAGGACGTGAGAGCATAGTATTCCATCTTTGCTGAACTTTGCACATATGCATGTGAATTCCTCCTGACCTTCTGTAAGATCTGTGTGGACTACATACTTTCTTATTCTGTGCACTTTCTGAATTTGGTTACTTTTGTACCATACCTCAAATGTTTTTCCTTCTTCTGTTTCCTTGTAGTTCAGCCTTGATGTTGCCTTTAATTGAATCTGGAACTTCTTCCATATGTTTCTGTTGTATAGTTGCTCTGCT
Source organism: Eremochloa ophiuroides (assembly GCA_038502445.1). Lineage (NCBI taxonomy): Eukaryota > Viridiplantae > Streptophyta > Magnoliopsida > Poales > Poaceae > Eremochloa > Eremochloa ophiuroides. The sequence continues at coordinate 5,672,770 of JAHLJS010000003.1, read as the reverse complement.
TGCTCCTCTATCTTGTAGCCAAAAAATAATTCATTTGCCCTTTTTTGATTGCTGTATGTGTCTTCCAACTTCTCTGCTCTATCGATTGTCTCAATGATCCTAGTATACCCTCTCAAAAAGCTGATAACGCTATATGTTGGGCCTACATTATCTTTAAATCTTGAATTTGCTCCCTCGCTTCTCGATGTGCTCTGTATGAATGGAAAGAAATCACTCTTGTAGTACATAGGAATGAATCTTGTTCTAGTCTCCCACATCTTTGCAAAGTGTCTGTTCTGTTGTAGATTGTTTCCAACAACCATTTGTTGCCATAGCTCTTCAAATTCCTGCACTGTTACACAATTGTTCACAATATCTTCAAAGTCATCATACAGTTCTTTGGTTTTTGCAAATACTTTGCCATTCGTGTTGTACCATTTGGTCTTTATGTGGAACAAGCAGTTGTGGTGCACTGTGTTTATGAAAACTTGCTTTATTGCTGCTCTCATTGCCATGTCTTGGTCTGTGATGATTGTTTTAGGATGCTTTCCACCCATTGCTTCAAGGAACGTCTCGAATACCCATTTGAAAGTTTTCACTGTTTGATCGTGCAAGAATGCACAGCCAAATAGGCAATTCTGTCCATGCCCTGTTATGCCAACAAAGGGTGCGAAAGGCAGGTTATACCTATTTGTCATAAATGTGGTGTCAAAACTAACACATTCACCATATTCCGCATAATATTTTAGAGATGAACAATCTGATCAGAACAAGTTCTTAACCTTGTTTTCTTCATCCAAGTCAAACTTGTAGGAAAAAGAGGGGTCCTCTTTTTTCTTCTGTCTGAAATAGTCCATAACTTGGGTCATATCAGATCCTTTGACCTCCCTATTGATCTTTGTGCGGTAGTTGCTGATATCTTTTTTTTTCATTGGCATTGTAGTCAGGCCACCTCTAAGATATGATAGGATTGATATCATCTTGCGTGTTGGTATATTGTTATCATTCAGAGTTCTTATCAAAGCTTTCTCCATATCTGTCATATACTTGTGTCCTGAAAGCATGTGATCTCTATGTCCAGGGCTTAACTCGTGGTTATGTTCCAGGTCAAGCCTTGTAATCTTCCATATGTCCTTGTTTTCTTCTTTTACCACCATTACACAGGGACAGTTAGATTTGATGTGCACATTAGTCCTCCTTGTTGCTGATGGTTGTTTTCCTATATTGTTGTCTACTTCATCTTCTTGTTGCTCTATAGTCTTTGCTGCACTCTGTTTACCTTGACGAGTACACTTCATTGTCACCATGAAAATCTCATTGTTCCTTTTCTTGCTTGTAGTTCTTGCAATAAGAGTTATGACAAAATCAAACCAGCCAGGTATGCATAGAAATTGAAGAAATGGCGAGCATCATGTCTCGTCTTGAATGTCATGCCCAACTGTGGAGTGTACTTGCTGTTCATAGGTGTGTTGTTTCCTTCAGATGTTGCTGCCTGCTCTGCTTTAATGAACTCTTGTATCTCTTCCTCTATTAGTTCCTGGCTGCCATTTATGTTGTCACTTTCATACTCGTCTGTCAGAGTTGATGCAACATTTGAACTTGCTGGATATGTTTCTGTAACTGTCAACTCATTTTCTTCAAATGCTGGGTGATAATCTTGGTAGTCATTCTGTTCCTGTAAATATATTATGAAACGCATTACTAGATTCAAAATGACATGTAAGTTTAAAATAGATCATTGTGATATGGCATGTTAGAAGAAATCATTGTTTTTTCTTACCTCATCCATGTTCATGCTGTTGAATAAGTCAGTTTGCCAGTGATATGGTTCACTTTCAGGTATACATATCATCATCATCATGTGTGATTTCAGGTACATCATAATCATTATGTGTGCTTGGTATTTCTCCTCCACTATCATTATTGATTCTCGTATGTCCATCCGGTTTGATTTCAATGTTAAGTTATTGCAGGTTTACTTTTAGTGAAGTCTAGTTCTGTAATTTTGTACCTGGTTTGACATTCTTGACTCTGATATTGACCAATCAGTTTGTTGCCCAAATACTGCATCTAGACCATTGATGTTATTGCCAATAAGCATCTGTGTGAATGATCCTTGCATCCCATCATACAACTGCACATTTTATAATGAAGCTATGATATTGTAGCCATCTTAATTTGAAATTGCAGAATGTATGTATGTGCAATTTTAAAAAGTATGCTTTGTAATTTCTATATAGTTTGATTGTACATTTTACCTGTGAAATGTTGTCCAGCTGACTGCCTTCCTGAGAGTTGGCAATATGTTCAATTATAAGTTCAGTGTAGCCTCCCTGCAATGGAATTTGTTTTAGTGTAAACACAAGCTTTTTACCTTCCATTACATGTGAGTAAGTAATGAATTTTTCTTACCTTTTTCTATGTCCAGGTATCAAAAAGATCATATGTACTGTTTGTGCCTCCAAAATCCTGATAAAATGCTGACTGCACTGCTTTCATTGCTTCAGTACTTTGTGAGTTTGCTGATATTGGATAATCATACATTTTGTTTGAAGTCATATACATACTATTCTGGTTTACAGAAATAAAAAAAGGAGAGTACATGAGTACTTTTTAGCACTTGCTGTTTGAAACCTGCTTGTAAGAATTTTATTTTTCACCTCATTCAACTGATCAAATTCCTGTGGTGCTTGCATCAAATGCATTAGGGATCTAAAAGAATGCTGCAGGATAATGTACATCTCAATACTGACTATTTTGTATGCCTTCATTATCAATTAGTGGTTTACTTACCTCGTAGTTGTTGTTGCTGTTGACCTGAATGTTGCTGCATTCTTGCACTTGCTCAGAATTCCAGTTATGATTTTGGTGTTCAGATATTTTCTGCTGCTAAAACATCAACATTCAGTTCTTACTCCATGTTTTGGATGCAGAGATGAAATGTGGACAAGCTGTCTAAAGGTATAAAACAACCTTACAATCGGGCAAGTAATTGACAGGTTTGAATTTTGTTTTAATCTCAACCAAAGTTAAAAGCAGATCTGAGTACTTTTTTCCTTGTAGAAGGATGATGAAATCACTGTGCTTACCTTTGCTGTTGAGGTTATCTGTTGTTTTCTTGTCCTTTGGCTCCTCTCTAATTGATCCGAAGCAGTGGAAATCTTCATCTGTGATCTGCTAATTGTTTTCTTTTAGTGATTGAACCATATTTGCAGAAATTGAGTTATGCAATTCTCTAATAATAAATGTGTAATAGTGTGATTCTGATCTATATATCAAATATAGCACTGAGTGCATCTAATTAGGTGATTCAGAGTAGACTAGGAGTGCTGACCTTTGTTGATCTGGGCAGATCCGCTGGATGAGATCCTGCTCAGTTTTGGTTAGGGCACATCCTTTCTCTTGTTGCTGTGCGTGCGGCAGAGCACGCCGTCTCTGTCTCCTGTTCTGCGTGAGGCAGACGCAGAGGAGATGTGTTAGTTGGCTAGTTAAGTTAGGGTTGATGTTTTGGGTTTGGTTGGGCTGGTTCATTTTTCATGGGCCTTTTTGGTTGGGCTATTTTATTGTACTGTTTGGCCTAGATGAAAAAATCGAGTGCTACTTGCACAAAAAACACACAGATTTCAGTTCATCTGGAAATCAAGTATTTTCTAGCACAGAAACAACCGAGTGTTAGGTTCCCACAAAACACACAGCTTCTTTGCTTTGTAAAATTCGAGTGTTTTGGGCCCTGCCAACAACCGAGTGCTGGTTGGACCCAGAACAGTCGGTTATAGAGTAGACAGACCCTCTGTTTTGATATTGATTTGTTGCGCGATTATAAACTTTTTGCAAGCACTTAGGGACCTTGGGGGATTATTTGCCCAGGAAATATAATCTATGTAGTTGATATTGATTTGTTGCGTGATTATAAACTCTTTGCAAGCACTTAGGGACCTTGGGGGATTATTTGCCCGGGTAATATAATCTATGTAGTTCAACAGTTACTTACTGGCCTTAGACAGAAAAAGCTTGACAAAATGCTAGCAAAGCAAGTTAAGAACAATCTATAAAGGGACACTTTTCTAAACAAGCTCTGTCAACATGTACAGTCTTTGCACAGTTCTTGAAGGTCACAGGAGAAAGGTTTAAATTTGTGAAAACAGTGTAAATATAATCCAAGGCAACTAAACAAGTGGATAAACCAATTAGAGATATGATGATGGACATACATGCAAGAGAGAGATTAAGAAGGTGACATGCAACAAAAGCAGAGATAACCAAGGGGGAATATGAAAGTTCAATCAGCTATCCAAGGAAACTAATTAGTCGATGGCTGAAACACCTTCAAGACAGGTTTATTTGGATGCCGGGCAAGTTGTTGCTGCAAGTTCTGCTTGAGTGAGTCGTCGCTAAAGGATTCCTTGAGCCACACTTGCGTGAGGTTAATCTGTTGTAGCCCAGAAAGTTGCAAAGAAGATCCACTAGAGCAGTGAACCTTCACCACGTAAACATATGGCATATTTCCAACAAAAGTTGCCTCCAATTTGGAGGTGCAATCAATTTCGAGGATACTGAGCCGTAGCTCAACGGGCCTGGGGCGCCCCTCCTCATTAAACACGCCCACGCTCAGCTTACCATCATAAATCGTTTTCAAACAGAGGCGACTCTTGCTTTGCCTGTTATCATGATGTAACAATTGATCGAGGATAACCTGCATGTCCTCTTCTTGTTGTAAGGTGACCTCAAGGTTCAATACTTTTAGGACAGTGGCAAACTCCTTGATCCAGCTGCTTGCATGAACGCGTACATGCCCATGTAGTTTAAGGCGTTCAGACAGGGACTTGTGTGGTCGCACGATACTGTCATCCAGACAAGCAAGCTGACCCTTATTATTCTTATCCAATCTCACTGACAACCAGCACAGATGAGGGAGACCTGAGATGGCAGAAAAGAAGCGATGGATATTGTCTGGGTTGACGCCACACACCGAAAGCCTGCGGAGCTCGTTAAGCTTGGAGAGCTCCCCTAGAATGACCCTGCCAGTTCCTACATTAGCAGCACCAAAATCTTGCAAGGCTGTCAGCTTCCCAATCCCTGCAGGAACTCGAAAACCTGGATTACTAGCATTACTATCAATTCTGCTCCGACAGCACAGCTTGGATAACCAGCTAGGTTTCGTCAAATCATGACGCCTGCTGCTTGTAGCCGTAGAAAAGTCTTTTGCTGGTGCCGGTGAACCCCTTGTAGCAGCTGCTGCGGATAATAATGAAGCTTCTACAGATGATGTAGGGCTTTGTGCTGATGCAAATCGAGAAGCTGCTGCAACTGCAATTGTTGTAGGCTCTGTTTAGATCCCAGTTGCAGTTGCAATTCTGCACTGTAGCACGTTCGTTTGTATTTGACAACTTTTGTCCAATCATGGCCCAAGTAGGCTTAAAAGATTCGTCTCGTGATGCACATGCAAAAAGTACAAACATGCAAACATTTCGTCTACATTTAATGCTCCATGCATGTGCCGCAACGTTGATGTGACTAGTTGCAGTTGCAATTTGCACTGGATCTAAACAGAGCCGTAGTGTCTTCTGCAGGTGCAGACAGAGCTGGTGTGGTTGGAGCATCCGCTGCAATTGTTGTTGAAGCTGCTGCAACTGCAACTGTTGTAGCGTCCTCTTCTACTAGTGCGGACAGAGCATCTGCTGCAACTGTTGCTGGAGCTGCTGCAACTGCAACTGTTGTAGGGTCTTCTTCTACTACCATGCTTCCACCTTCATCCCATGGGTCACTAAGTCTGGTGCCACAACGAACATACTGGAGCTTGTGTAGCTCCAAGATAGCCTCTGGAAGCTTGGCTATGGAGGTGTCTCTAACATCTAGAGTCTGAAGCTGCCTCAGGTCACCCAGGGACTTTGGCAGACGGGTAATGTCTCTGCATCCTCGTAGGGACAGGAACTTGAGCCGAGGAAACACCTCCACGACGTCCTCAAGGTGATCATCTTTCACATCTTCTGCATCCTCTAGATCTAGCACCCAAACATATTTCATCTTTATTTTTTCAGGGTCAAACATGAATCGCCTGCTTTCACCAACAACTGTTAAAGACCGTAGCCTTGAGAAGCCAATGTTCCTGAACGCAGCCTCGTCCGTGTCACTGATACTACTAACGGTGAGGTGCTGCGCCGGCGGCCCCGCACGTTGAGACGCGTTCAGGCTGCAAGGACCCTCCAGTGCTAAACAAAGGTTGTCTTCCAACGGTCGTGAGGTGATATATTGATGGAAGAACCCATTCACTTGGCACTGCACAGGCTTGCTTGATGCAAGTGGCCGGATGATACCGCAGTTCGCAAGTTCAATAATCAGCCTGATTGCATTCTGCTCCCCGGTTTCACTGGATGTCTCCCTGACGTAACCTTCTGCACTCCACCGCTGTGCCAAACGCTTGAGCCTAACTTGCTGGCCTACCAGAAAAACCGGAAGATAGAATATACATGGCTTAATTTCATCCTTGCAAGTTTCCAAGTACAACTCCATCCATGAAAACAGGCCACTTAAACTAGGGTCTCCTTCCAAAATGTGCATAAAGTTATCATTTATAGCCTTCAGCTTCAAGTATATCTCCTTTTCTAAAGACTTCTTATAGCATTCAGCGACAGCGCCTATTACTTTGGGAAGTCCACCACACCTGGCCACAATCCATTTTGAAAGTTCCAAGACAAGTACATCGTCCTTCCCTTCTTCAGAAGTATCCATTCTATCGTAATCAATCTACAATTCAAAAATAAACTAAACATGTAAGGGCAGTCCCAATGATAAAAATTATAGGTCAATAATAGAAATCACAAGTAGTTTCTATGCTTATTAATTTATATGGAAACTAATTTAAATGGATAGTTTCTATTGAATAACTTTTTATCCAATCATGTATCTTCTCTCTCCATCCTTTACCAATCACATTTCTACATGTTCTTGGTTCCCGTACAGACATGCTTTCTTATCTAAACCATTTCCTCATCTCTCCATCATCTTTTTGCTTAGTTGGCACTATATTTAATGAAGATGGAAACCATCTAGTTTTATGGTTGGGAGTGCCCTAAGTTCACACAGGATCAATTTGAAAACAATGCTACTAATTTACACGTTTAGAATTCATATAGAATACTAGTTGCATTCATATGATCAAAACTTAAATTTAAGAATACTAAAAAATTAAGCTCCAGTTCAAAAGGAGAATTGTATAATACAGATAACGGTACTTGAATGAAAGTGAAACTCAGACAAACAAGTAAACCTAATACTAAACGTAATGCTATCATATATCACCGACAAGTTTTATCTGAATAAGCAATAGTAAAATTGATTTATTGTCATGTGTAGGAAACAGTTTTTTTAGCTAATGTATCTCTCATGTGGGGCCACACCTACGCCAGGAGGAGGCGGGCGCGAGATGGACGTAGGGCTGAAGAAGCCGCGCCTGCTACAGCCGCAGAGGCCGCGTCCGGTACAATAGTCGCAAGGAAATATTAGATGAGAATAATAGAGTCCTAATTGGTTATGGAAATGGAGTTAGAGTCCTATTAGTTAAAGAAATAAAGTCCTAATTAGCTAAGGAAATAGAGTCCTATTAGTTGGGGCTGGTTGGCCTATATTTATATCGCTGTAATCGATTGTTGAAGGCAAGCAAGAATATTATCATCTAATATCTCTTCTTCTCCAACCAACCTAGGCGTTGAGGGTAAAACCTCGCCCTAACCACGGATCACGCCTACAAGCTACGTAGCTGGGGACCATCTACCCTAGGGCGCGACGCCCTTGACAACCTGGTATCATGTTCCAGGCCTTCCTCGTATTCGACCACGCAGCCACCGCATCAGCCCACTACCGCCGCCATGGGATACGCCACTGCTCGAGAAGCTGCCCACCAGCAGTCCATTGACGCCCTCACCGCCATGGTCCAGTCCCTGCAAGCCACAATCGACGCTAACTCTCAAGACATCCAATTCCTGGATCAGAGTCGGTCATCGCCGTCAGGACCAGGCTACCGATCCGCCTCCGGGGAGAACCACAACAATCGACCGCCTCAGTTCCAGAAGATGGATTTTCCGCTGTATGACGATAAGTCCGATCCTCTCATCTTCGTTAACCATTGCGAGTCATACTTCCACCAGTAGCTAATTATGGAGGAGATGGAAAAGGTGTGGATGGCGTCCTACAATCTCGAGAAGGGCGCCCAGATGTTGTACATTTAGATTCAACAGGATGAAGGCATCCCCTCGTGGCGTCGCTTCAAAGATCTACACCACCTCCGCTATGCATCTCCTCTTCGCTCCAATCCGCTAGGTGAATCGGTGGCGTGCAAGCGAACAGGCTCCGTTGCAGAGTACCAAGATCGCTTTTAGGCGCTCCTGCCCTGTGCGGGCCCCTGGATGAGGCACAGCGGGTTCAGCTCTTCACCGCCAGTCTCCAACTGCCGCTTAGCTTCGACGTCGAGATCCACAGCCCGCAATTGCTTGTAAGTGCCATGACTCTCGTGCGCAGACTCGAGCTATGGGAACATATGCGGTGCCTTCACCACGCACATCGGCCAGGGCCTTCTTCAGGCACCGGCTCCGCGGCTTGCTCTGCCGGTTCCACCACCGACCGTGCCCCTGGCCGCGACGACCACCCTCTCCATGGAGGGCAGGCCGGTCCGCCGTCTCACCCAGGCCGAGCAGGAAGAGCAGCGACGTCTTGGCCTCTGCTACAACTGTGACGAGAAGTTTAGGCGGGGCCATAATAGAATCTGCAAATGCCTATTCCTATTGAAGGGGGCTACCGAAGACGAGGACGTTCCGGAGCCACCTGAGGACACCGCAGACACAGAGTCCCCCCACTTCTCCCTCCACACCGTCGCCTGAGTCCGCTTCAGCGACACAATGCAGCTCCACATCGATCTATGCTGCACCTCCCTCGTCCCGTTACCCAACTCGGGTTCCATGCATAACTTCATCTATGAGGAAGCAGCATAGCGCACGGGACTTCCACTTTAGCGTCGTCCTCGATTGACAGCGACAATCGCCAACAGCGAGCGTGTGTCTTGTCTGGGCGTTGCCCGCCAGGCCACCTTCTTCGTCGATGGCTCCGCATTCTCCGCCGCCGATCTCTTCGTCCTTCCACTTGTCGGCTATGATGTCGTTCTGGGCACACAGTGGCTCACAACGCTGGGACCCGTCCTCTAGGATTTTAGCGCCTGAATGATGACCTTCAAACTGCAGGGTCACGAGATCTGTTGGCACAGGCTGGCCGGTCCCGACACCTCCCTACTGGACGAGCGCCTGACCTCCTTAACTGATGTTTTCTCCGAGCCACATGGGCTGCCCCAACCACATGGCTGCGATCACAACATCCATCTTCTTCCAGGCTTGCAACCGGTGGCAGTTCGCCCCTACAGGTACCCAGTATCGCACAAGGATGAGCTCGAGCGACAGTGTGATGCTATGCTGGAGAAGGGGCTCATCAGAAGGAATTCCTCAGTGTTCACCTCCCTGGTCCTCCTAGTCAAGAAAGTCAATGGCTCATGGCGCTTTTGTGACGATTATCGTGTCTTAAACACAATCACCATCAATGACACTTTCCCCATCCTGGTGGTCTACAAGTTGCTTTATGAGCTCCACGGCGCCAAGTTCTACTCCAAGCTCGATTTGTGTTTAGGGTACACCAGGTCCGGATGCACCCTGCCAATATTGCCAAGACATCATTCCGCACCCATGACAGCCTTTACGAGTTCCTGGTGATGCCATTCGGGCTGTGCAACGCCCTGGCCACCTTTCAGGCCCTCATAAACGACGTCCTTCGCTCCTTCCTCCGCCGGTTTGTGCTTGTTTTATTTGATGATATCCTCATCTATAGCACTACCTGGGCGGACCACCTCCGGCATCTCCGAGCAGTCCTCACCGTGCTTCGCGATCAATGCCTCTTTGTCTAGCACTCCAAGTGTTCCTTCGGGTTCAACTCCATCTCCTACCTCAGCCACATTATCTCGGTGGACGGCATCGCCATGGACCCGCCAAAGTTCAGGCGATCCATGACTAGTAGGTACCACGATCCACGCGAGCAGTGCACGGGTTCCTCGGGCTTACTGGGTACTATCGCAAGTTCATCCGTGACTACAGCACCATCGCTGCTCTACTCATGGCCCTCCTCAAGAAAGAGGGGTTCAGCTGGAACGACGTCGCCGTCGCAGCTTTCACTACTCTCAAGGTGGCAGTCACCACGGCTCTGGTGTTGACATTGCCGGATTTCACCAAGTCGTTCATCGTCGAGTGTGACGTGTCCACCCACGGCTTCAGGGCGGTGCTCCTCTAGGAGAAGCATCAGGTCGCTTACTTTAGTCAACCCAACACGGCAAGGCATCGTTCCCTCACCGCCTATGAACGGGAACTCTTCAGCCTCGTCCATGCCATCTGCCATTGGCGGTCATACCTCTGGGGTCGCCACTTCCTGGTGCACACGGATCACTACAGCCTCAAGTTCCTCCTCAACCAACACCTAGCAACGATTCCGCAACACCACTGGGACGACAAGTTGCTCGGTTTCGACTTCACCATCGAATACAAAACCGGGCTCCACCAACACCGTGGCAGATGCACTCTCACGCTGTGACACCAACAAGGGCGCCCTCTTAGCCCTTTCTGCACCCGGCTTTGACGTCATTGAGCACCTCCAGCGTGCGTAAGTTACCGTCCCAACCCTCGTCGCCATGGCCAATGAGATCCGCGCTGGCACCCGCGCGTCGCCGTGGGTGCTCATCGACGACATGGTGGCAACAACTGCCTCTACATTTCGCCAGCCTCGCCGCTACTCCAGGGAATCATGACTGTCATCCATGAGGATGGCCGCGAAGGCGTACAACGCACTATCCACAGATTGCGCCGGTTCTTCCACTTCCCCAACATGTGTCTTCTCATGCAGGACACCATCCGTGCCTGTCCCACGTGTCAACGCTACAAATCCGAGCATCTTCACCCAACCGGGCCACAGCCCATGGTGTCCGACCGTGATCCGGTGTTTCACTTTGACGTTCTGGACAGAGTTGATGCGTCTGATGGGGGCCAAGCTGCATATGACGACTGCCTTCCACCCCCAGTGCGACGGCCAGACAGAGGCAGCCGCGTCATCATCATGTACCTGCACTGCTTCACCGGCGACCGCCCCCGTCAATGGCTCCAGTAGCTGCCCTGGGCCGAATACATCTACACCATGGCCTATCAGACATCGCTCCGGGATAGTCCATTGCGCATGGTTTACAACTGTGACCTACCCTCCATCCGTTCCTATGAGCAGGGCGGCACACGGGTCACTGTCGTCGCTAGGAACATGGTGGACCACGACGAATTCCTCGTTGACATCCGTTATCAGTTGGAGCAAGCCTAGGCGGTCCAGAAACGCTACTACGACAAGCTGCATCGGCCCATCTCCTACACAGCGGGTGATTGGGTCCTACTGCATCTCCGCCACCGTATGGCTGCCTCTCTGCCTCATGCCACCACAAGGAAGCTCAAGCCGCGCCTCTTCGGGTCGTGATGCATCGCCCAGATGATCAAAAATGTCACTGCACGCCTAGTGCTGCCTCCGTGGACTCGATTACACGATGTATCCCACGTCGGCCTCCTCAAGAATTTCGTCGGCATTCCGACAGAGGTCCCACCCCCTGCTGGCCATCCACCACTGCGCGGTTGCTCCTGAGCCGGACCGCGTAGTGCGCGCTCGATCGCCTAGCGCGCAGGATTCGTCAGGTGATGATTCAATGGAAAGGAGAGCCAGCTGCTTCAGTAACTTGGGAAGATGTGGACTCTTTCAGCGACAAGTACCCCGCATTTCAGCTCGAGGATGAGCTGTTAGTCGAGGGTGAAGATGTCATGTGAGGCCACACCTATGCCAGCAGGAGGCGGGCGTGCGATGGGCGCAGGGGTGAAAAGAAGCCACGCCTGCTACAGCCACAGAGGCCGCATCCGGTACAATAGTCGCATGCAAGGAAAGATTAGATGCGAATAATAGAGTCCTAATTAGTTAAGAAAATAGAGTTAGAGACATAATTAGTTAAATAAATAGAGTCCTAGTTAATTAAGAAAATAGAGTCCTATTAGTTGCGACCGGTTGGAGCGCCCTCGTCTAAGCGGCCGCTGGGAGTAAAATCCCTGCTTCCATTTTTACTCCTCCGTATCAACGAAGTGGTAAAATACATCTTAATTGTGTCTCATAATTAAATTAATCGGCCTAGACGTTACCTGCCCTAAAGGAAAGTGAGCCCGCTTTTCTAGCATATAATTTCCTCTCCTTAATTCTCTCCTCACCCATCTGGATATGTTTGGATCAAGGATGCAGGCGGCGGCTCCTCCCCTCGGTCAATGGCGGACCATGGCTGATGAAGCTCCCCAACGGATCAGTACATGCGAGAGTAGTTACTCCTATATTTATATATATTTTCTACTCCTAAGGAGTAGTTACTGGGATGTTTATACCTTCAGATTTAGGACATATATGATCAAATGAAATGTATATGCATGAAATATATGATCATACTAGACCATCTATGGTAGTATATTTGTCAAGTATGCATGCATACATCGAGTATGTGGTCAAACTTATTTTATCTACTACAGTAAGTGGCATTTTCGTAATATATTAAAAAGTATGAGTTTCCTTAAAAAAATTTCGTATAGGAAGATTTGAAGCATCATAATATGAGTATGAGTATGAATATGTAAACATACTCAAAGTGATAAATAAGTATGAACACATACGCAAAGTGGTTTTTTAAAGATGAGAGTAACTACTCCCGGGTATATACGTATATACACTAATCAGCTCACAGGCCGCTAAATAATATTTAGCGCGCTGACGGAGTGCCGTCCGTCCGTCCGTGCACCTTCTATAGACTATATACGTCATCAAACACACAAATATGACAAACAAGGCCACCGCCTAATTATGCAGCATTTAAATCACTACATTCATTAGGCATTGATTTATTCCCTCCTGGTAATCTGTCATTTCTTCTTTTCCTCTCTGACCCCCCATTTGGGATCTCACGAAGAGCACAGTCCGCTCCAGGTCCACCAGAAGCAGCATCTCCATGACGGCACATGAAGGGCATCTCCATGACGGCACGGTGGCGACGCGCATGAATGGACCAGCCGCTGCTCCTCCTGTTATCCAGCTAACCTGGTACGTGATTCCTCGATTACTCACTCCATTCTTGCAATTGCGTTTGTTTTCTGTGACATTGGAGGAAGGTTGGGTGTCCAGGGCCACCGTTTCCATGGTAGCAGGCAGAACCGAGAGGACTAGTAGCAACGGTTCCTGCAAGCTCACACCGGCGGCGAGCGTAGAGGACCAGTGGTGGCGGCGGCTTCTGCGAACTCGCCTGACGGCGCTGCGCAGCTGGGCGAAGCGAAGGCAATGGCATGGCTGGCCGAGCGAACGGCGTGGTGTGCGAGCGCAGTGGATCCCAGCTCCACCAGATCGGTGCCTACTCGTAGCACGTCCAACACGACACCTCTCCTTGTTGCAATTTGACTCCTGTCCAGATACAGGTACGTGTGGAAGTTCGAATTGGATGGTGTATCCGTGCGTGCTTATGCTTTTGCTAAATCGATTTGAATAGAAGGACCGGACGCATGCTGGGAACTGTAAATTTAATGGTATATATGGCATTCTGCAAGCACGCGTGGTGCTGCGTCTTTGATGTGAATCGGCCATAGTGTTCATCAGCACTGCAAGATCGGTGTAGGCTGCAGCAGGCCACCTCCAAGTCATCCATGAAGCATCAGACTCCAAAGGCCGTTGTGTTGCCGTGTTAATGTTTTGCTTCTTTATACAATTTATTGAATTAAAAACTCCAGAATGTGTGTCTGTGTCGATGTATTTGCTTTGATATCAAGAAATAAATTTTCTTGAATTAAAAACTTGTGTGTCCAGGTGCGTTCAAATGTCTTATAAGTTTATTACTTCATGGCTTCCAAAAAGTAATAAAAATTCAACCCTATATATGGCTCGCCCGGTTGGAACGATACGTTTAGTTTCCTCAAAAAAATCTCAAGAATGGTCTTGTATGATTTAAATAACAGCCCCTGGTTGGAAATAAATATAAATACTTTTACTCTACTGTAGATAGACGAAATAAATAATAATAAACATTTTACTCCACCGTGGATCAATAGAATAAAAAATAATAAATACTTTTAACCCATTATGGATCCATGAAATAAAAAATAACAAACACTTTTGCTCCACTATAATCGATGGAATAAAAAATAACAAGCACTTTTACTCCACTATGGATCGATGGATATTTTTTTTAACACCACCAGGAGCATTGGCATATCATATAAGATTTATATTGGACACCTATACTGAACGCATGCTCAAGTACAGATAAGACTGCCCAACATTTCTCAGAACGCGTCTACCGAGCACACACACCACACACTACTCACACACACCGCTCGGCTCCCTCTGGGGAAAATCCAATCGCAGACTAGGAATCAAACGCGGGCGGGTGCGCTTTCATGACGGGAGGCATGTCCACCGTGCTACGCACACGTTCGTGAATATAACATACACTTTTACTACAATCTTGATTGATGGAATAACTACAAACTTGTATGAATGCTCCTGAACGTCACCGCTGATGATGCACTTACGATGATAGTTTTAAAAGTAGCGGTATGTCACAGGACATGCACATAAATAATTTGGAGAGTAAAATCAAAATAAAATGCAATATATTTTTACTACTACCAATAATATAGGGAGTTAAAACCGAATAAAATGCTACCTACTTTTACTACTGAGAATAACTTAGGGAGTAAAGGGATAAAATACCATATACTTTTCTACGACAAAGAATTTAGAAAGTAAAAATTAATAATAAAATGGCACTACTTTTATTACTATGCGGCCTGCAGGCAAAAGTAGGTAAACTAGCTGTGATCACGTCATTCATGCTTTTACTCCACTGTGGATTGATGGAATAAAAAAATTACAAACTTGTATGAATGCTCTGGACGTCACCGCTGATGATGCACTTACATGATAGTTTTTAAATAACCAGTATGTAGCATGACATGCACGCAAATAATTTAGAGAGTAAAATCAAAATAAAATGCAATATATTTTTACTACTACCAATAATATAGGGAGTTAAAATCGAATAAACTACTACCTACTTTTACTACTGACAATAACTGAAGGAGTAAAAGGGGATAAAATACGATCTACTTTTACTACGGCAAAGAATTTAGAGAGTAAAATAAATAATAAAATGGCATCTACTTTTATTACTATGCGGCCTGCATGTAAAAGTAGCTGTGATCACGTCATTCATGGCTGTGGACATGCATGCAAGACAATAAAATTGAAACTTTTATTATTACTATTGACCAGTGCTGATTTAGGTCTATCTAGAATAAAATCATACTACCGGCGTTGCTGTCCCTAACGATGGGTGCTACACACGGGGTATTCTACCGTCCAGGGGTGGTAGCTACCTACATTCATATCAGGTTAAACATTTCTGGTTCTCCAGCCACCCAATGTACTAGTGCCTTCTTTGGTTCAGTGTGGACCACACCACAAATTTTAGCAATTGGAAATTAACAGAGGCTCACATGTACAACCTGCACACTCGTCTCACACCAAGAGTGCGTGTGCTTGGTGCATGCATGCGGGACCACTGCCGCTTCCATTTTTTTTTCATTTTTTATGTACCTGTCTGCATGTGTCCAGTAGTATTTCCATTTGTCTTTCATTCAGTAGTAATGTTGTTCTTTTAAAGTCAATTGCTTGTTTGGTTTGTAATTTTTTTGTTGGCCAAATCAAGTTGAAGGCGTGACAAAATGTGGCCTAAAATTGATATTTTGATGGAGCCAAAATATAGAGCACTAAAAAAAATATTTGGATAATTATGACATGTAGGGACCATATGCCATTGTTTTTTTTTCTTCAACTAAATACGGTCATGTGAGATCTTGTTTTGTAAATAAAATCATAAGAAATATTATAGCGAAAATAAATTACATATCAGATATATTGTTAAATAGATATTAGCAGTTGAAGCTTGATAATTTAAAAAATTTAAACTCTGCGCATGCAAAGCAAAATGTAGGTTGGGGTATCAGAGAGGGGACCGTATTTGTGCAAGCAGGTTCCTGCGTGCTGTTAGTCCTAGTAGGCAACAAATGATTCTGATCTAATGAGGAGTGGTCCCAAAGTGCAAGCCAGTTTAACCAAAAAGAGCCGAACATAATGGGAAGAGTTTCTGAGATGTACTTCCTTGCCGCTTATAGTCGACAAGTGGGGATCGTCTGATTGCTTCATGAAGACACGTGTCCAGCATCCAGCAACAGTGGTAGAAAACTCACTTTTATATATATATATATATATATATATATATGCCAACCCTATTTAGTACCAGGTAGTGAATAGAAACTCCATCTGCACAGCGCCTGCCAGCCCACGGCCGCCTCCGTCCCGCACAGCACCTGGCGGCCAATGACTGTACTGCTTCCTGGGCTTGTCCGTACAAACCTGTCTGGATTTAGTTGGTCAGGAAGTAATTAGAATATGCAATTAGCCTTTTTATAATTATTTTTTATTTCTTGGCCGATTTTTTTTTTTTTTGCAGGCAGATGTTTTTGGTCGCTTGAGCAAAGAGTTGCTGTTATACAACTCTTCGATTAATTTTCCTTTCCAGCCCCAGGCTCCTCATGATGAATTACTTGTCAGCTATAGTTTCATTAATTATCCAAACCAGAAATACTATTTTAGTTGGATCATAAAAATGTTGCATTGCTAATCCTTAGAGCACTGTTGTATGCATTGCAAATTACACAGGACACCAGATCTTACACACTAAAACTTTAACTACAATAACATTGAAGGCTATAGTTAGAGCATAAATCGCATGTGCCGGTCATTATGACATCTAAAATTAAATCGCAGTACAAGGGCTATAGCTCAATTAATATTAAGAATACAAAAAGCAATACACAACTTCATCAATCTCTATTGACCCACGGCAAAGACATTGTGTTACATTTGAATCTAGAATCATTCGCACATGCCAAAACTGGCCACATGCATCCTAAAGCTAGTAAAATGTGGTGCCCTGTCCACAGCAGACACCAGAGAACATGATCATTCAAATCCACCAAAGATGAAAGACACTGATATTTGAAGACGAAGCTAAAGGTGCAAGACTGCGGACGGAAGCTCCAACAAGCCCTGAAAGTATGGACCTCCCGCCTTGTGGTTGTATAAATAAATAAATAAAAAAGGTATCAGAGTTTCATGGTCATAAATAATTAAATGAGTGAACACTTCAAGTGTAGCGTTAAATGATCTCACGTTTGAAATCATAAAGACATAAATTTACCGGTTGACGTATAGAAATAAATGAATTACCAACATGTGAATCATCATAACATAATAGATGGTTTCCGTGATGTGTGAACACGAAGACCTATTATCAAATGATTTCACGTGTGGACATAAAAAGTATAATTAACAATTTGACATGTAAATAACTGTATAGTCAATGTGATCATAGTAGTTTCCTGGTCAGAAATAACAATGTGCATGAAAACGAAGACTTTAAAGCTAATCATAAATAGTTTCATTTGTGAATTTAAAGTAAAATTTATGGCTTTACAGAATTACATACGAAATATGTTATACGAAAGGCTAGTTCTACTCACAAATAATTTGGAATGGCACACGGCTTTGGAATCAAGTTTTTTTTTTTTTTCCCCAAACAGAAGCAACAAAATTTTTGAAAGAAATATTGTTACTCTGCTTGCCACACAACAAGATAGTTCACTAGAAAACACGCCTTCTAATCCCATCTATTTAACCCCTTGCTAAATAAATACTAATTTACAATACAAATATCAATGCCAGCAGTCACCACCATCTGATATCCTTGCATATCTAGATCAATTATCAATCTACACCAATGCACATAGGCTGGACAGCCTGCACAACACACCATAGCCAATGGGCCCTGATCGAACTCGGCTTAAATAGTGGTCTAACAATAACAAATTGGCAAGTAAAAAATTCCATCTAAACAATTACTCAATTAGTATTGTACCTATATGTTATATTTTAAGAAAATAAATGTAACAGAGTGAGATTGCGAAGCAAAAAAAACTTTTGGATGAACAACCAGGGCCTTGTCCGGCATGGACATCATCTGGTGGCAATGACCTCATCTATAAATGCATACATTTATTAGCTTAGTAAAATTAAAATTATGCCATAAATACTTACATAAGTCAGGGATCTTAACAATAAAAATCAACCTCATAAAGGATGAATAAAAGACCCCAAATGGCAATGGCCAAATCACTTGTATCAGCCGCAATTGCTGCAAACAATTCCAGTATATCTAATCTTCGTCTATCGAAACAGTCCAATCGAATAATCTAATATAGGTAGCAGACCAGGAAAGCAAGAAAAATTATATCCTGGAGAAGCAAAGCAATAAAAAAAACTAGGCATTTGTAGTTTTGGTAATTTGATAGCTCATTCGTGCTCACCACACCATAGATGACACAGATCACATTGTACCCTGCAGGCGCCTATCCATCCGAGAGCCTGACACAGACATTGAGGGCGGCAATGCAGAAGATGAGTGGAGGCATCACCATTGCTGACGAAATGGCAAAGATACATCTACCTCATCATGCTCTGCATAGTGAACCTGAAGTAATTCCAAACTTTAATCCACTGCCACACCATGAGAAAGATAAATGAATGTGTACATTGGTTTGGGGAAATTAACAATTTATTTTATTTTGAAAAAGAACCATGGAACAAAGTGACATGATTACTGAACAATTGAATTAAGCAAGGAAATATCCCTCAAGAAATTTAAAATGAGCACAACTTTATAGAACTTCACTGATCACCAGCGCCACTAGCAAGAACCCTCACCATGGAACTCTATCGACTGAAACATCTATGTCCTGTTACCTGTAATGTTCTGCAGCTAGATTAAGAAACAACATTTTTGTTTTCTCCTCTGAAAACCAAGCGCCAAACACCAATATTGGCAGTGCGCAAGCAGTTCATGAGAGTCACTGAACCATGGTGCAAAACTAAAAAAAAGCTGATTCTTCCTATAGTCAAAGGCATTTTTAAAATTTTCCTTATAACCACTAGATCCATATCTCGAGTTCAGTAAAGAGGAAGAAAATCACTCTTGTTATTAGCCTCCAGCTTGCAAAATTTTATATAGTTTAGTGATAACTTTTCTGCCTAGAAAAATCTGTATATTTTTAGTCCTGTCTCAACATAGTAGCCCAACTAGCACAGTCACAATTATTCACATGTAAATAAAAAATCTCCCTAGTCACAAATCAAGCTTGTCCATAGTAGCATCAAGGAGAAAGAGATGCATGCAAGAAATGCCATTCTGCTCAAATTTCACCAAAACAGCAGGTAGTTGTCAAGAATTCTAGAGATGCATAGCACATACTGCTATGACAATCTCTGAGTTCACTCAAAACTCTACAAAGATGATACCAGATTAGTGAGACCAAAGATGAAATTAAACTAACAATGGGAATTTTGTAAGTCATCTTCACTTATTCTTTTAATCCTTTAGCTATGTAATTTAACTTATTCAAAGACTAGCATACCTGAGAGAAACCACCTGATAATAAGAGTGGAAGCAGAGCGCAAGTTTTTTCAAAAGAAAAAGGGAGTATTATTTACATTTGAAGCAGACCTACAATGAAACTACATCTGCTACAAAGCAAGAATCTAACAATACTTGTGCCGCCAACTTCCTGCCACCGCCACATCTGTCATTGTGCCCACCACCATTCTCTGTTTGTCACTGAAACAACCCACACCTCAAATACTAAAAACAAATAGTAAAATAGACATCGGTGCTCACCTAACTGTTAGATGGATTTGAGTGTTTGACAACACATCTATTGTTAGATGGTTTACTAAAATAGAACAGAATCAAGATCCAAATATTAGTTCATGTGGTTGTTGTTTCAGGATTCCATCAAACAATGCAGTATGCATGCCTAACAGTGTGCAATGAGAGCTGATGGGCCCAATAAAGAAAAAATTGCCCTTCAAATTGATTATGAACTACAATAGTTCAGTATTAATTCAGAGCTACTACAATTCTAACAATTTTCCTGCACAAAGCAATACAAGGCCAACCTGAGTTGCCTAAAGTGATAATTTGGTTTCCTTTTGGAACTGAAGTATAAATGGAGTTCAAGGTTTATCAGAAAAGTCACCATTGTTCTCTTTCCTAGATCAGCACTACTGTATCAGGTTCAGGGAGACTATAGGATGGATTCAAGCATTCTTTTGCTTCTTTCAGTGCAAGCAAGCCTCTGCTTCATACCAAAAATTATAACCACACCAAATCATTTTATCATGTGTCAATAAAAAATCAAACAAATATCAAGTTAACGGATAACAGAAAAAACAAACAGATTTTTCTGTGCACTACTAACTGTTAGATGATTTTGACTACTCATTAGAATGTTTTAGCACTGTATCCTCTTCTTCTTCGAAGTAAGAGCTAGCTGATGATACCACAGTTGAGAACTCTTTCTTGTTTGCTTGAGCCTATCTATCCTCTCTTCTTAGAAGAAAGAACTAGCTGAGGATATCATAAAATCTAAACTGGAAAACAACTAGGAGCTAAATCTAGGTAAGTTGGCGTGGAATAGACGAGTAGCAGATATGGAATAGATAGAACATCAAAACAAGATGCATGATCAAGGAAGGGATTAGGAGGGTAAAGGGTACCTAGGGACCAGACCATTCCATCCAAATGAGGCAGTCCTGAACCTAGGTGCTGCTCCTCCAAAAATAGAGCATAAAAAGAGCAAATGAAATTAGGAGAGACAAAGATATCAGCTTGCAAGAGGATATAATCAGGTGCATGCAAGATTCAGCACAGACTCTTTAAAACAACAGCACAACCACACAACATTAGTGGCATGTCGAGTAACATTAGGGTAACTTAAATAACTTGTGCAAATAAGGAGAAAGCAAAAAAATGTACATATTGATAAGGACTGTATTCTTTAATCATTTCTCCACGTTTTATTACACAGCCGCACAGGGCACATATAGATTACCAACGAATGCTTTCATATTGATTTGATGAGTCAATAGGAGACAAACATACCCAGTAGCTATTGGCATCGTCAACATAGGGGAAGCTGGTGACCAACAGCTGGCTGCTGCAAAATCCATAGGGCACATGATGAATGCAGCCAAAACTTGGTCCTCTCATGCGCCAACTTGATCTGAACCATAGGTTATCTATCCACAAATAGGTTAAATAGTCATATCACCCATCCAATCTACCAAGCACGATGGTGGTGAGAAAATCAGTTAAGCACCACGTCCACTGTCCCCCAATCTAAAACGCGCAACACATTCAAATCCCGCACGAACATGAAAATTAAAACACAGATGAGTACGTGCAAAGGCGAGGCCAATCACCTCGACGACGGTGTCCGGGTCGGCAGCCTAGGATTGCGCAGGCGCAGCCTCAGGTAGGTCGAGGCCGAGGTAGAGTGGAAGCGCGAGCGGTCGTCGCCAGCAGCAGTTGTCGCCGAAACGAGAGGGCCTCCTGCTCCTTCGGGGCCGCGTCCGTGGTCCGCCTCGCCGCGACTCCTGATCCGCTCACCGGCGGGGGCGGTGGCGAGAAGGTACCGCAGGAGAAGCTGGCACTGAGAGCTGCCGCCGCTGGGATCTGAAACAACGGCACGGTGAGGCGAGGGGCGGGGGCGATGCCGGCGCCGGGATTAGGTGCGGCGTGGGTTGGGCAGATGCGATTTGGAATAGAAACAACCGCTGCGAAACGTGGGTGGAGGTGGAAGGTGGAATATTGACATCGGTAGCCAGAGCTCGACAAGAAAAAAAAAAAAGCTGGGGGCGGCGGTGGGCCTCATAGCCTCTCTGGCGGGGTGCTGGGTACCCAAACTATTGAAAACTTAGGGCTTCAATAAGTAGTGGGGAGTCCTGACCAAAATCAGCTCACCTGGTGCCACCTAACCAGCTACCCACCTGCCCAATAGAACAGGTCCACCAGCCCATCGATCGGCCCACCAGGCCCAATTTTCGTAGGACTATATAAATAATTTTGAAACCCTAATTCCCACCTACTGGCCGTCACCTCCATGCCTGTCTGCCACCCGCTCCCTACCCCGCACCCGATCCAGATCGGCTTTCACCCCTCCCATGACCGGCGACGGCGGCGGCCCTTCCCAAGCAACGGCGGCGCGGCCACTCGCTTCCCCCGAGCAGCGGCGGTGCAGCCCTTCCCAAGCAGCGGCGGCGCAGCCACTCGCCTCCCGCTTCCCCTCCCCGGCCTCCCCCTCCTCCCCTCCCGCTTCTCCTCCCCGGCCTCATACCGGCAGCTCGACGGGCCCTGCGCCCGGTCCTGGTGCCGGGGCTGCCTCCGGAGCAAGCGCCCCCTCGCCGCGTCCTCCGCCGCCGGCGGCCCCTGCTTCTCCACCCGTCGAGCAGGAGTGGCCTCGCGATGCCCACGGGAAGCTGCTCGTCCACAACGGAGCTCGCCCAGCGCGAGATGTAGGGTGTGTTTAGTTCACTTCTTCCTGGAGCCTGGCTAGCAAAATTAAGCCAGGTTAGCTTTAGCCAAGCTTAGCCAATGCAATTCGCACATGTTTGGTTTCTCGTTCTGTCTAAGCCTGACTAAGAATCGGTGTGTTTGGTTACCCGATTTAGTCTGCATACAGTCACCTCTTCCTTGAGGTGGTGAGTTCACCTCCTCTCAGGCATTCCCACAAACAGTTGGTGGACGACGAGGAAGACGGACGACGGTCGTGGTGCCAGTGCTGGGGAAGAAGCCACCATGACCTCGACCTCGCTGTCGGCGAAAGACAGGGGGTGGACGGCGCCGTTCGGGAGGTCCTCCGCACCCATGGAAAGAAGCCGCAGCCGCTTCGCGAGGTCCTCTGCCGCCGCGTGCCGCTTCGCGCGAGCTCCGCCGCCGCTTCGAAGTCCGCCACTGCGCAAGAGCGCCGCCGCCGCTTCGGGGACCGCCGCCGCGCGTGAGCAGTGAGCTCGGCCTCCGCTCGCGCGATGTCCGCCGCCGCGCGCGAGCCGCCACTACTGGAGGCTGGTTCTTTG
The DNA here is from genome assembly GCA_038502445.1 of Eremochloa ophiuroides. Taxonomy (NCBI): domain Eukaryota; kingdom Viridiplantae; phylum Streptophyta; class Magnoliopsida; order Poales; family Poaceae; genus Eremochloa; species Eremochloa ophiuroides. The sequence continues at coordinate 5,649,631 of JAHLJS010000003.1, read as the reverse complement.
CTGAGGGCCGCCGCCGCTTCAGAATCCGCCGCCGAGCGCGAGCGCCGCTGCCGCTTGGATCCGCCGCCGCGCTAGAGCCGCGTGGTCCGCTGCCGCTACGCGAGCAGCGAGCTTGGCCTCCGTTCGCGCGAGCGCCGCCGATGCTTCGGAATCCGCCGCCGAGCGCGAGCGCCGCTGCCGCTTGGATCCGCCGCCGCGTGGTCCGCCGCCGCCGCGCGAGCAACGAGCTCGGCCTCCGCTCGCGCGAGGTCCGCCGCCGGAGCCCGGAGGAGGTGCAACTTAGACCGAACCCGGAGGAGGTGGACGTGCGGCGGCTTGTGACGGGCGGTGAGAGGAGCGCTAGCCAATCCTGGCTAGCTGGAAACGACCACCCTCCTCGTTTCCGGCTAGCCAGGCTACGAGGGCGTCGGTGGCTTCGGATAGCCTGGCTGTGGCCCAAAACGAAGGAACCAAACACCTCGTTCTTGGCCCGCTAGAGCCTGCCCCAGAGTTGTGCAGGCAACCAAACGTGCAGCGCGTGGTCGGCGGGCAGCCTGCCCGATGCGAATGCACCGTGGTGATGTGGCCCTACAGTACACGGCACCTCGGCCTGCTTCCGTGCTTCCGTTGATCCACGAGTGGGCACCAGCTCACCTTCAGTCACGGTGAGCAGTATCCACCTTGCATGCTTTCCAGGTAAGTACGAGTGTTCTTTCTAAAATCTCAATTTCCATTCTTTTATTGTTCTTTGTAAACCCTAATTTTAAATCAATTTCTCCAGATCTAGAAAGGTCTGTTGTGTGAGGCTACAGTAAATACGAAGTCATGATGGCACCTCCTCTGGCCAAGGATCCTCTTAGATATGATCCGATTCTTGTTTTTATGCATTTTTTATTTTTTTATGCAATATTTGATGCGTCCATTTAGAGACAAATTGATTCTGTGCTTGCATGTATAAGTTTCTATGCATAGCGTTCATGTTAATTTCTATGCTTTATTTGTGATGGATGCTGTTACTTGGAGATGAGTTCGGCGTTGGTGTGGTCGGAATTTTTATGCTTCATGTGTACATGTTTCTATGCACCATTTCTCATGTTTTGACTAGCTGGAGGTGCTGCAGTTTAATGTAACTATGCTTCACGTATTTCTTCCAGATTTGAGGATACTCACTGTCATACATTAGTTAGAAAGTTTTCTATGCATAAAAATTTATTTTTTTTATTTATATCACATTTGCTTTTCTCTTGTGAGCTTTTTATGCAAGCAAGTATTTTGTTTCTATGCTTCTTGAGCCAATAGTATAATTAAGCAAGAGGTTATTATATTTTTAACAATCTAACTAATTAGATGTTTACTGCTGAAAGATGTTTTTATGCGATTGATTAATACTTCTTATGCATTTTGAAGTGGATGTTTTAAACTTATCCTGATATATGAACGGATTTGGAATCTTTATTATTGAATGCGTAGAATCAAAATCCTAATTTTTTGGATGCATAGGACTTTTCTAAATGCATAGAAATTTTTGTGTGGTTTTTCAGTATTTTCATATATAATATTTATGTACTGTAAGAGTGATATCTATGCTATTTTAAAGACACTGTAAAATTAATGATTCTATGCTTTATTACCAGGCATCCAGAAAATTAATTTTCTATGCTTCATTTGTTAAATTTCTATGCACTTGACATGGATTCATGTGCACCTCAATGAGTTACTTTTTATGTTTTGTTTTTACACCATGTTTTATCCTCATCCTTGAGCAGCGGCGGCGTGTCCACGCCCTTCTCCATCAGCGGTCACCTCCTCCACGAACGACGGCCCACCCTCCGCGGTAACAGCGTTCATCGCTCTCCCGGCGGCGCTACCCAACCGGCGATGCACAGCGTCCCCCATTCCAATCGGCTGTGCGCGGCGCCCCCTAATGGTTGATATGTGTGAGGCCTCCACGTCACCCCCTGGGATCCATTTGACAGTTTCCAGCCAAGGGTGGCGTGATTTTGAACATGTTGGGTGGTTTCTATGCTAGTTGTATAGGTTTCAATACCGGTTCATATGCTCATATGTATAATAGAGTTCTATGCTCGTAATAATAGAGTTCTATGCAAGACTAAATTGCGATGTTAAAGATATATATGTAAGTGTTATGTGTTTTTTATCTTGTATGTATATTTGTATCCAAGAAAGATTTAAATTTCAAATTTATATCATTAGAATGGTTCCTATGCTCGCATATTTAAGATTTTATGCGCCAGAATATCTGACCAACCGCTATACTTTATGCATTAAACTACTAATTTCAATGCAATGTAGGTGCCAATAATGTTTTTGCGCATCTTGACTGTAGATTCTATTATCTGAATCCAATCGTCCCACGTGCTACATTCAAATTTTAAATTTTGGAGAAAATGATATCGTCTTTGTGTTTTAGGTGTGCGATCTTCATGTTTCTATGCAATATATTTATAACAGTGTATGAGATTCTATGACCCGAACCTTCACAACTTCACATGATTCAAATTTCAAATTTTACGAAAGAAGAGATCGTCACCATGTGTTTTATGCTCCCAAGCACATGATTCTATGCAACGTTGAAGCAAACAAATTTTTATGCATCTTGAAGATTGATTTTATGCATCCAATCAACTATCACCTACCATAATTCGAATTTCAAATTTGTAAATTTTTTAGTTTTTGGAAAAAAATATTCACAATGGATCTTAAATCGTGCACAAAAATATCAGGAGTTCAATGGTGAAAACCTTTTTTGAATCGGATGCTTCGTTGATAAATTATCACGAAAAAAAGAAGGAGATTGAATTGGATTTACATGCATGCAGGCATGCGTCAGGTGCGTCAGCGCAAGTCAGATCCTGTCAGGTGGAGATTTCAACTCGCGGAAAGGTTTTTATGCGGTGATGAATTGATTTTAATTCGTTCGACCACTAGTTTTTATGCATCGTCGCCAAAAAAAATCTTTCTATGCAGTCTGACATGGGTTCTTATGCATCCGATCGGGGGGCTGGCTGGAAGTCCAAGTGGTTGGATTGGTGGGCTGTCAGCTGAGTGGGTGGGGTTACACGTGGGTTTGCTGGGCTAGGTGGGTGGGTGCTGGTTGGCTGGGGCTTCCTATAAGTTGAGAAAGGCCAGGGCTCCCAATAGGGGGGTCCTCTATATATATACACACACATACTACTAGAAAAATGACTTTTGGTCCGCATCGAGTTTTGGTTTTAGTCTCGATATTTTTTTTTTGTGTTCGGGACTAAAGATCTTTAGTCCCGGTTGGTAACACCAACCCGGACTAAAGGTTCAATATTAGTCCCAATTCGTGTTACTACCTGGGACTAAAGGGTCTAGTCCTTTAGTCCCGATTCATAACACCAACCCGGACTAAAGGTAGACCCTTTAGTCCTGGTTGGTGTTACGAACCGAGACTAAAGGTTCTTTTAGTCTCGGTTGGTGTTACGAACCGAGACTAAAGGTCCTTTAGTCCCGGAATCTTAGTCCCGGTTAGAATAACCGGAACTAAAGGCACTTTTGCCCCAGGACTAAAGTCCATTCGTCTAGTAGTGATATGAGAGTAACTACACTTTGGTATAACCATATAGCCTATTATGTATGCTTGCATGAAATACATACAACCCTAGACAGTCTAGTATGAACACACACACACACATATATATATATATATACACTCCGTTTATATTTTTTGTCGGACTATATAAACTCTAAATCAAGAGATATACACATGAAATAATTACCTACGTACACCCTAGAAGTAGGAAATAATATTCTTATCAAGGAAGAAATAAACCATATGTACACACAAGATGGACTATGTTTACCTTTTTATAAAATGCACATAAAGATGGACGACCGTCGCTGTAACGTGCGATCCTTGTCACCAGGAACGGCATTCTCTGCGTGTAGTCGATGTCCAACCCGAAGTCTTGCGTTGACATGACTATCCGGCTGCCCTTGTTATTAGTCATGTCTGGCAGGCACATTCTAATGGTGTTCCACTCTTCCCAATCGGATACATGTTCCACGACAACGAGGTACCTTTTATCATCGTTCATCTTTGGTTGCATACTGCACTGTTTGTTGATGGTGAGACTAGTGCTGTTAGTTAGACCTAGTTGATCTTGCAACGTCTTGCGGAGCTCTTCATGCTTAAAAGGGCGCCTAATCTTGGACCAGGCCCGGTGGTCGAACCATTTGCTGGTTTCTGGGTCGTGGTAAACCGTCTTGATAATGCTGGAAGTATCACGGTCGTCACCTCCCCATAACCAGATGGCCTGAAGATCGCCATCATCGGGGGCGATGAGCAAGCTTTTCAGAGCGTCGGCACTGCTGTCCCCCTTCACCCGCCGTAACTTGCCAAGCTCATTCGCCCACACTTGGCCTAGGACCTCGAATGCTCTGTGTGACCAATTATTAGTACTGGCCGCGGTGGTGGCCTTCTTGGAGTCGAAGCCTGAGCCGGAGCCGGGAGGAGAGTCATCGTCGGTGCTGAAGAGGTTGTAGCGAGTGTTCCGATGGCTCAAATCCTCGACTCTAGCCTTGAGCATCTTCATGTCGGCGGCAGCCTCGTCCAGGTCCCGCGGAGGCGCCAGGCAGCGTGGCACCGCCCACGATGGCGCCGCACGACGAACAGATGACCATGGCCCCGACTTATGAGGATCTATGTGGGCGACGAACTCAACCCAGTTCTCGACGTCGAAGGCCAGGTCACGGAGCTGCCGAACCCAGGTCCTCGCCACCTCGTTCTTCCTGGCGCGCTCCTTGTTGGCCACTTTCAGAAAAGCTTGCATCATCTGGAACTCGCCAGTGATGAACACCAAGTCCTGCTGCACCCCTTCCTTCAACTTCTTCTCCTCCTCCAACGCCGCCTGGATCCGAGTCAGTGCCCCCTCCACCACAGTCTTGGTCAACCCGAGCGCCATCTCCGCCATGATGCAGCCTCCTCTCTCCTACATAAGCAAAAATTAGCACGTACACTAAGTCATTTTCTTGATCACAAGGCATGAATTATTTATTTATTTTTTGATGAGTGAAATTTAATAAGCTAGTTGCCAAATTATAATTTATAATGCCATATGCTGGTTCCACAAACGCGGAACATAGATTTTCCTTATACATTTACATTTTACATATAGATACATGCATGGCAAGCACAAGATATGGCATTATCCTTGGTCAACTATCCCAGTTTATTATTAGTTTTTCAGTATTTTTTTTATTCCGATCCTAATTCCGTATTCGATAAAAATATGAAATATCCAAGTTATTGGATGTATCTGCAAAGAACGAGATATAATCAATCTATTTAAAGGTTTTATCTCCACGACCAGGGACTAATTATTAAATTCTAATATTATTAATGGTGTATATCTATAAGTAACTTTTGATATTAATACTATTAATTATACATAAGTATTAAATTATTTTGATATTTTTCTAATTTGGTTAAACCTAATATATTTGCCGTTGCAAATTATTTTCATACTTTAGTTTATTTTTGCTAATGTAAATTATTTTATAATTTATTATTTCTGATAATATTTATATAAATAATGATTGATTAATTGATATATTTAATTATAAACTAATTATTGATAACTATATTATTTTGATGAACTACTTGTCTATGTCATATGTCTACATACTTTATTCTCTATTTGTGTAAGGTTTTCTAATTACAAAAAAATGATAAAGCAAAACAGCTACTTTTAGCCTATCATTCTTATTTATAACATATTATTTTTTGAAAATTATTCATTTTAATTTTGCTTATTTCCATATTGAAGATTATTAGAAGTGCACTTTGATTTTATTTCACTTTGGTTATCGATGAACTAGTAGTAAAAAAAACTTCATTTATGTCGAATTTAACAATATCTTTATGTTTTTTAATTCAACAATATGTACTTTGAGTTGAGTTGAATAAATAACCAAATAGAAATCCAAATCCGAGGCATTCATTTTGTATTTGTATTCGAAATGATGTGTATTTGTATTCGAATTCAAATTAAAATGTGGTAAAAGGTGATATCCGGATCCGACTCTATGTGAATCCAATCTGTTTCCATCCCTAATGATTTTAAATGAAAAAAACTCAAAACAAGAAATTTATAGGTCCCACGCTAAGCACAATAATTTTAATATAAAAAGTATCTTTATCCAATACATTATTAGAAATATATCTTTTTAAAGGCAACATGCCTTGGTACGCAATTAATCTTAAATGACAAAAATTCAAAACTATAGATTTGTGGATGATATATATATATATACATATATATATATATATATATATATATATATATATATAAAGTATAAAAGTATCTTTATTAGACACCATGATTTTTCGAAGACAACAAGATTGGTATGTGATTACCAGTTAATATCCTGCTGAAATTTTATATTATTCTTTTTAAGAATTTTAACGATTTTAATGAAAAACTCAAAACTAGAAACTTGTAGATGGAGCACAATAAATTTAATATGAAAAGTACCTTTATCCAATACAATATAATAAATATATGACTTTTTACAGACGACATGTCGTCGTAGGCTATAAACATGTCGCTCAAATTTTGTATTTCTATTAATCTTAACGATCTCAAATGACAAAATTCAAAACTATAGATCTGTAAATGTCATCGAGAGCTATATTTTCTATATAAACAATGTATCTTTGTCCGGCACTATACAACAAATATATACAGTTTCCTAAGGTGATAAGCTCGGTGCGCAATTAATATGACACTAGAACATTATGTTATTTTTATATCTGAACGATTTCAAAATATAAAGCTATAGATCTCATCGAAGGCTATAATTGTCATATAAAAATTATTTCACCCGAGGTCATATAAAATAAAATATACAAATTTTTTACGATTGAGCCTTGTCCCTAACATGCTGATCTGTCAAATCCAGTAAGCACTAAATTGACATGCCACATTAACTATCGGATCGGTAAATGGCTGTGTTTAGACATGGGTGAGACTCGAACCAACTTTAGAAGTATAAAAGTACTTTTTGGGACTTTAGGGTCTTATACATGTGAGACCGACGACTTCGATAAACTCTAATGAACTTCACCAAATCTAAAATTTTGATTTGGTGTAAAACTATCGCAGGTGCTGCCTAAAAACTATTTATATCTCTTATAAAGCTAAACTCCTCCACTACTCCTCCACTACAAGTCTATTTCAACATACCAGATATCCATACTATCCCCTACTAATTGTCTATATCATTTTCTACTAATAGCCATATTATTCTATTAATTTCTTGCATGATATCAGCGTGTTGCCACTTAATTTCGTTCTAAATTCTTGGCAATTCCTGTAGCAACACGTGGAGTATCTTCTGGTTATCAAGATTGCGTATATCACCCAACTATAAATTCTTTTTTTGACGAGAAACCCAACTATAAATTCTAGCTATGCGACTCCTGGGCATCAATCTGGGTGACCTCGATACGAATTGTCTCACAGAAATATAGGCTGAACAAACTTACGCGCATATATGGTATGAGGAATTTTTTTTCCCCTGAACAAAGTTTGACTTAGTTTTTTGTCCTATTTTTATCAAACTATGTTATTTGGCCCTAAAAACAAAATTCACATAGTTTCTTGGCCCTTCCAGCCAAACCAAAATACTTCAAAAAATCATAACTCTTCAACACGATATCGGATATGAAGATGGTTTTTTATAAAAATTGTAGATCTCGGCGAGATCTACAACTTTATAGTTTTAATTTTTTTATTTGAGAAAATTTAGATGCTCAAAAAAATTAAAATAAGGATCTAAACTTTCTCAAATGAAAAAATTTAAAATTATAAAGTTGTAGATTTCGTCAAGATCTACAATTTTCATATAAAAAACAGCTTTATCCAATGTCGTACTGAAAAGTTATGATTTTTAGAAGTATTTTGGTCTGGTCGGAAGAGTCAAAAAACTAAGGGCCGTTTAGATCCTTCATTTAGAGGAATTAAAATCTAATTAACAACTTAAGCTTTTATCTTAAAATGTCATATTCTACCACTTTTCAAAGTTCACATATTAGACTACCTCAAATTCATATGGTAAGAGATTAAATTTGATTCTGTAGATCACCATGCTACATTTCTACTTTGTAATTTATAGCATGCTCTTCAACTCACTCGTACACGGTAAAAACACAACACATAAATATTTTTCTCGTTTAGCCTATAATAATATAGAAATATAATCTATATACAACCACGTTAAGTCAATTAATATGCGTATAAGTTATGACTTTTAAAATGAATTCAATTCTAAAGATTCAAATGGGGCCTAAGGAAATTTCGTTTTAAAGCCAAATAACAAAGTTCGATGAAAACAGGGCTAAGAAACTAAGTTAAACTTTTTTTAGGGTCAAAGAAATAATTTCCACGTATGATATTGGTCGATCTGGTGGTACTCACTGATAAAATGAATATGATTGTGCACAAATAATAAAATGACCTAAAATTACACCTCGAGCAAGAGATTAAAAAATGTTCCTGATGATAGATAAAAATAAAAATGAGGCAAGAGATCAGCAGGCACTAACCTGATGAAACAAGGATTCAGAAGTACGTGCGAGTGTAAGCAGTGAAAGGAGAGGCAAAGCAGAGCAAAGTGCATCTGCTAGATATCTCGATGGATCCCTTCTTATTGGACCAGACCTCGAGTTCTACAATCCAATTTATTATTATCCTTTGTCAACTATCCCATGGCTCGAGGCAACTCCCCCCACCAGCCTGTACTCCTCTTTCACCAGATCACACTGCCCAACATCACCACATGGATGCAGGCATCTGCAACTGGCCATGTGCTTATGAGTTGATGAAGGCTGTGTTCGGTGAAGCTGAAGTGCTGTAGATAAGCGCTGAAGTGCTGTAGAAGTGTTGAAATCTTGTGAGAGAAAAATACTGCTGAAGTGCTGAAAAATAAGCGCTTATAAGCGCTTATACCCTCAACCGAACGCAGCCGAAGTCTCGAAGATGAGAGGACCGGAGATCTGAGTCCTTTTCTAATTATATTTCTGCCACTAGCACTATAATTCAACAACCTGCGCACCCGCACTTGCTATAACACGACTCGTAAGTATTGTATGTTCCCATTTAATACCCACAAATAATTAAAAAAAAATCTATATTAATTTACATGCTTTTTTTCTCTTTGTTCATTTCCTAATAACACAACATATGCTCTTGTGATAAATGTCATAACCCGGTCGTGCCTTGTGCATGAGCATCATTAGCATTTAAAACTTAATTTGGAAAACTTGAAACCAGGTTCTGTATTTTCTAGCGCCGAAAGTGCTTCATCTAACGGTCCGGTTGTCACTACGCAACAACTTGTGAATGCATAGTTTCAGACTATCGGTGTTTTGTTCTGACGAGTAAATTTATGTACTATAGAAAGATGACGATAATAGCAAGACACAAGGCAAAGTGCGACTGGAAGTGGAAGGAGAGGCAAAGCATGCAAAGTGTGTAGTATGCTTGGTATCTCGACAGAGCCTTTTTTATTGGACTTGGACCTGACCTCGAGTTTTACAATCCAGTTTATTATCCTTGGTCAACTATATAATCCCAAGGATCGAGGCAAGAGCCACCGACAAGCCACCCTCACCCTCACCAGTCCACCACCCCAACCTTGTACATGCCCACCTCCACCAGATCACACCACGCCATATCTGCAAGATGCTAAAAAACACGTGCACCCCCGCACTGGCTATAATGTTTTAAGAGGCATAAAGTATTATATTGTATGTTCACATTTAATACCCGTAAATAGTAAAATTTTTCCAGTATTAATTTACATGTTTTTTCTCTTTGTTCATTACCTAATAACACAATATAGATGCTCTTTACTATCTATCTAGTTGCGATAAATGTCATAACCCGGTCGTGCCTTGTGCATGAACATCATTAGCATTTAAAACTTAATTTGGAAAACTTCCAAACCAAGTTCTATATTTTCTAGGCTCCAAACTGGTTCATCTAACGGTCCGGTTGTCACTACTGGACGAATTGTGAATAGTACATAGTTTTCAGACTTGTTCAGTCACACTTGGCCTAGGATCTGGAATACTTTTGGCTGGCTGAGAAACACTGATTTTGCATGATTGTGATTTGTTGTTATAGGAAAACACTGTTCCATGACTGAAAATAAATGTTGATTTTGGTTGTTAAACTCAAGCGAATACGAATACGCCGTGTGTGACGGATTAGTAATATTGGTGGTGGAAGTGGCCTTCTGGAGTCCAAGACTGAGCTGGAGGCGGGAAACAAGGGCTGGCTTACTTATATTCAATTGAACTAGGTAACATGCCCGTGCATTGTTATGGAACATCTAAACTTTTATACTAAAAGCACACTGATCGCATGATAAGATAATAATAATGTAAAATTAAATACCGGTCTCAAATTGATATTTAATCTAAAAGGCAAAGTTTATAAAATTAACGCAGTTACTGATGCGTAACGTTGCGGGCTCACAGACTCTACCATATAGACCTTTGATAATTATTTTTCTTTTGATGGATCCACATCAGGAAAATCACCTTTGCCACATTAGTGTCTGTAGGTATTTATTAAGTGCAAATAGAATATAAAAGATTTCGCAAGCGTACAGAATACTATTATAACTTTTACCTAGGAGTATTCTAGAGTATCGTTATTTATATTTTACCATATGGAAGCAATGGTTAAAGAATCTGATAGTTACCACCATGTACCTACTAACTTAATACACCAACTAGACTATAGTAGGGGTAAGTGATAAATGACAAGAGTTATGTATAGTAATCACTTGTAAGATAAACGAGTAGTCTAGTTAAGTTGAGAGGATAACGGGAGAGTTCAAGGTTTCTAAATACTTCTCTATTACTTGGGTTCTAGGAGAACTGAACGATAGCTAGATAGGGAATCACACAATAGCACTTCGGGACATTAGAACACTAGTCTCAGATTGAGATGAGAATGGGATTAGGAAGCTCTGACTACGGTCCTACAATCATCAACCTACATGAGGTAGAATACGTCGGCCATCAGGGCTGTCACCTCCTGAGGCTACCGCAACTATTCGTAAGGTTGAGTGCAATCTCAGGTAACCTAATCTAGACACCATGTCTACACTATTAATTACTACTCTAATCTCATGACAACTAGAGGACTCGATGCGAGTGGAGATCCTATGCCAAGTATAACAACTATACTAACCAATCACATAATAAAGCATATAAGTAAATAGAAAAGATGAATATATAAAAACATAAGTCTTACATAGATAAGATACAAGTCATACCAGACCTCAGAAGACTCCTCAAGAACCCGAGTATGGCTCCGCTTTCCCTAACTCTCAACTAGAACTAATCTATTACATTGGAGAGAGGTTATCCTTCAATGGGACACCTCTCCATCCAAGCCCTAATTAGAGAATATGAATTATAATAATGAAAGGGATGGTGCCTAGGGTATCCCTGGGGCCGTATATATAGTCTGAGGTGGAGCATGGGCCAAGGAGCTGCCACATCATCAACCCGTATTGCGTTTACAACTCTCCAGCACCACCGTCGGATCAAAACCGATCTTGTACTGACGTTAGGATTCTTTCTGGGCTAAATTATGATTTGGGCCCAATTAATCTTGGAGCCGTTAATTAATCCCGCAGCTCATGTTCTAGAATCTTTCAGTGTTTGTAAAATCCATATCTTTTTATTCTAGACTCCAAAAATAGTAAGTAATATATCTGTTTCGATCATCTCCACGAGCTCTACGCAATGGTTAACTCTAATTCCTCATTTGAGATACTTTTATTCGGTGAAAAATTGAATATCCCTTCATACCCTGCAAAACAAGTGAGAACACCAAAACTCGTGGAACTTGTTAGAATCAAACCCTATAACTATATTGTGGATTGTTTTACGCCTTTGATTCATGTTTAGTTGATGGATACAAATGATAGATAACTACTGTCAAAAAGTTCCTCCAAGCTTACCCCTTGCTAGTCCCTTAGCAAAGCCAAACTTAGCAATAGATGTAGCCACCTGTTTTGAAAAACCCGTGTGTTCAAACAAAAATTACCCTAAGATTAGAGTGAACCATTTTGACTTTCAAACTTACCTTTATTACCTTTAACTATAGAGATTGTAGCTTTTCTCTTGGGTCTTGGGCAATTGAAGGACAGAATGTTTAAGTCAAGCACTATTGCTCAAGCTCTTTTGCTCAACTCTTATCCTGAAGTTTTTACAAGTTTTTAAAATAAAGCTCTGAGATTCCTTTATATGACTCTCTTAAGTCTCTCAATATGTGGTATTTGTAGATCCTCACCAAGGCAATAGCGACGCAATGAGACGGGACGGGGAGAGGAGGAGTCGGACCGGCACACTGACCACCACGCCGCCTGCCGGTGGAGCACCTAGCACCAGCAGCTTGGCGGAGACGATGATCACGAGGGTGTTGGCCAAGGTGGCCAGAGCCGGTGGAGGTGGGCGATGATGTGCGCCTCCTCCGGGACAGCCTCGAGTGGCTACACACCTTCATCTACGACGCCGACTAATGCCGCCGCCTCTGAGACCATGAGTTCGTCGCCGTATAGGTGCGCCAGACCCACGACGTCGCCTTCGAGGCAGAGGACGCGCTAGACGACTTCCTCTACCGCGCTTGCTGGAGGCGAAGGAAGCCTGCCCTGGACTCCCGGTGCGCCGTCGGGTGGTGGTGGCGTGGTGGCCCGGCCGGTCCGCCGGCTAGGACGCGCCACAAGCCCACAACCTCTCGGGCCGTATCTGCCATATCAGGAAGCGGCTCGATAAGATCTCTGAGAACCGCGCCGACTACAACATCGAGCACACGCCCGTGCCGGCCACCGCCTCCTCCGCCATCACCCTCACCTCCGGGTACAAAGCAGGGTTTTGCCGCGCCAAGGATGCCTCAGCGTGATTTTTGCCGAGATGGACGTGATGAGGCAGGAGCAAATTTGTGCCGCGACGTGGACTTGATGACGCAGGAACAGATTTGTGCCGTGATTAACGTGATTTTTGCCGCAATTAGCGTGATTTGTGTCGTGACTTGGATTGGACGCGGCGCAGCAATGCTTTTATCGCACGAGAGGCGGAGCGACGGAGCGATGATTTTACCGCACGAAAAAATGTCCACTCTTTAGTCTTATTAGTTGTAGAGATAGTATTTTCATATGTTGCGCACTTTCAAGTTATCGTCAAGCTTATGACTCTATAGGATATAATGGTCAGATCTATGCTATATCTTCTATTTATCATATAATTAGTTCTATCATGCTATAATCAAATAAACATGCTAGAAAACTAGGTTTTAAGTCAGAAAAAAAGCAATTTCTTTTATCCTTCGAAGATTTTGAATACTCATGCTTCAAATCTTGGGCCCACCCCTGTCGTTGGGAGTGGGGCCGACCCGGAGAAGGTGAGGTGGATGTAATCACTAAGGCTGGACGAAAAACTCGAAACTCGCTAGCTCGCTCGACTCGCTCGTTAATAGCTCGGCTCGAGCTCGACTCGTTTTATAATGAGCCAGTTCGTTTTATAACAAGCCAGCTCGATTTATAACGAGCCAGCTCGAGCTGGCTCGCGAGCTTCTCGTTAGCTCATACGAGCCAGTCAATTCACAAGACATCAAAGTAAAGTGCTTTTGTTATATATATATATATATAGCTAACAAACTGACACATTTTAAATAGTTGCATTATCTATTGGACAGAGGGAGTACTATAGTATATTATTATACTTTATATATAGCATATATTATTTTTTCATTTGATTATGGCTTTCTTTTGAATTATTGTTATTATTAAAATTCTGATAAATACATATACTCCCTCCATCCCAAAATAGATTCATTCTCACTTCTCGAGATGGCAAAGATATAAATGTTGAATATACTTATTAGTCAAAGATATTAATATCTATAATATATATTAGTATTATTAGATAGATCATTGAATATACTTTCATAATATATTTATTTTAAGATATAAATGTTACACATATTTTCTATAAATTCAGTTAAAATTGAAAAAATTTGGCCAGCAAGTATCCCATAACGATATCTATTTTGGGACGGATAGAGTTTTTTTTTTACATTTTTTATGTTTGGCTCGCGAGCCAAACGAGCCAGTTCGAGCTCACTAACGAGCCGAGCCGAGCAAGCCTTCTGACGGCTCATTATACTAACGAGCCAAAACGAGTCGAGCTGGCTCATTATCTAGCCCTAGTAATCACCGAGGGCCCAGCCCTAGTAGGGGCCCAAACCTAGCTATGCATGTAATAAACCATAGTCTATTACTCTATTTACCAGCAATAAGAGCCCAAGTAGGATGGCAATCCCCTTCGCGACCCAGCCTGACCGCGGACGGCCTGGCCTTGCATGTTACCTGTTCCTCAACGCGTCGCTACCTACCTGGTACACACACGCCAGCTGCTGCGGTTGATCAGAATCGTCGTCACGCAATCACGGTGGGCTTCCTGTGGGTGGCGTCGGCCGATCCGCAGACAACTTGGAAACCAAGTTTTAAATTTATGGGCTCTGGAAGTGCTTCATCTAATGGTCAGGAGGGGATCATCGACGCTGCTGAAGATGCTGTAGCGACTGTTCCAATGGCTCACATCCTCGATCTTAGTAGCCAGAAACGTGGAACGTGACCACGTTCCATTTCGAAACCTCTACGCTCCGATTCGGGAACATTTACTAATAGTTTCTGTTCCGTTAGGTTGGCTGTGTCTTTTGAAAAAAAGCTGTTATGTGTTGTAGGCTATGGGAAAGCAGCCGTGGGAAAAACAGAAGGCCGTTTAGTTAGAGCTGCTGTGAAATTGTAGGCTGTATAAGAAATATTTGTAAAATACCCCTGAAGGCCCGGGAGTCTATTTATATGTAAATTGCTTGTAACAAAATAATCTCTTTGCTAATTAGAATGTAAATGAGTATTTTAGAAATGGAATAAATATTTTGTGTAAGTTTTCATCCATCAAAACGATTGGTCCACATAAATAGAATAAAATCCATTAAAGGGCTCGTACAATGTCATAACTATCCTCCTCATGGAAATAAAGCATCAGCTATCCCTAGCACGAATGATATTCATGGTATCCTCCTTCCCTACTTCCTCACTCTCATCTCTTTGTGATTGTGTGGTGCCACTTGTATGTTGTACCAAGTACTCCTCATCACCATCACATCTCTCGAACTTCCTATCACGCAATTTGTTATCACGGATAAAATTATGCAATGCAATACAAACAATCACTAGTACATAGATGGGTTTTTGTCCCGGTTGGGAAGAGCGTTTAGTCCTGGTTATACCAACTGGGACTAGCAATCCGGGATTAAAGGTCACAGTCAATAATCGGGACTAAAAGGTCTCAGCAAACTAAAAATTATCCGTGCCCCACGAGATTCAAACCCAAGACCTCCTACATAGCATCACACGTGACTTACCACCCCACCTACAGAGCACATGTGACTTTAGATAGGATGTTTTCCTTTTAAACTAAGGTGTAGATGACCCTTTATTTCTGGTTTGTAACACCAACCGAGACTAAAAGGACCTTTAGTCCTGGTCAGTAATACGAATCGAGACTAATATTTAACCTTTAGTCCCAGTTGGTGTTACCAACCAGGACTAAAGATCTTTAGTCTCGAACACAATAAAATGCCGGGACTAAAGCCAAAACTTATTTGGACCAAAAGCCGTTTCTCTACTAGTGAATAATGATATGCTTCTGCGTATTAGGTGAGAAACTTGGCATGACCTTCAAAATACGTCACTTCTGCTTCAAGACTCCAAAAGACCTTTCAATGACACTACGAAGGGATGAATGCAAGAAATTGAACTTCTCATACTTACCTTGAGGATGCCCTCAACGGTTATAAAACTTTGGTATGTGGTACGTGCTTCCTTTGAAAGGTGCAAGATAACCAATTCGGTTTGAATAACTCAAGTCGACAAGATAATACTTTCCTAGAAACCCAAGCGAAAATTAGTGAGGCACATAATAACAAATGAAGCTTTTCATAACTTAACTAAAGAATGGTATATACCTTTAGGAGGCGCACAAAATGATGGAAAATTTGCCAATACATGACTGAAGATACGCGTATCATGTGCAGAACCTGGCCAACTAGCAACCGCAAAGATAAACCTCATGTCAAAGTCACAAATAGCTAGCACACTCTGAGATATATATCCATGATGGCATGTGTGGTCAACCACTTCATCCAATGGCACTACCATTGGAATATGTGAACCTCCAATTGCTCCTTTGAAAATTGCCCAAAAACGGTCCTCTTTCACCCTTTCATACTCCATAGAAAAAGCGGGATCTCTCGGCTTAATATTGTTCTTAGCTAACTTGCGCAAACAATTCAACACTTCATGAAATTTGGTGTGAACTATCCAAAGCGACCGTGTGAAAAGATTTTCAGCTTGTGAAAATGATTGTGGTCCTCAAACTATGCATAAGAACATCGCCAATGACTCAGTAGATGAAACATTGTGGTTGAGGTCAATCCGTAGGTAGAGACTAGCAATTTATGAAGTGCCTCAAAAATCTCAGTGCTCATCCGAAACATTTTATAAAAATATCTGGGACGTCACCTGACCACCCATTGAATTCCATTTTTTTTTTTTTTGCCCTGTATTCACCTTTGTTCAAATACTGCTCAGTATAGTTGTCAGCCATTTCTCCAATAATAGCAGCATGGTGTGCAAGTTCAGCTAACATTAGCAATCCGTTCTGCCCTTCTTTGGCTACTTCTTCCAAGGTTTTACCCTTATGCAAGCAAATAAAGGTTGCACAATAATACATAAATAATAATTGGACATGAAAGTTGCACAATGAATGAAAAAAATAGATGTCACAGAACACGATAATGGATAACTAAAGTTTACATGTCCAATCAAAACAGAAACTTATTTAGTTCAACATAGGGAAAATTTTCTCGCATACGGCGAGAAATAATATATATCGAAGTCTTGGCAAAGAAAAAGAATATAGAAATCAAAGGAATTTATAGTATTTTTTTCGAAAGATCAAGGAATCTATAGTATTAACTTAGTCTAATCTCAACAGTGGATTTCGTATCTCAGTTCGCAGTTTTCAAGGCTTTCATGTGTTAGAAACAAAGTGTAACTAATTTTATCATTCCCGTGAAAAATCCATTTCATTCTTCTAAAAATTTGTTCGCATCTCCTCATCAATATTATACCATATCAGCATATTTATTACTACTCTTCATAATTGGTAGATTTTCTGATGCACATGAAACTCCCAAAATACTCACTTGCTGGGATTGGTCTTATTATCGGCCAAAGCAGCAATGCAAAGGCATTTGCACTCAACCAAGCCTGTGCAAACACCAACGAACAAGCCTTTACAAATGGAAATACATTAATTCATTCGATGATTGGTAGGTCTAAAGTCTCAACAACAAAAAAAGCGGAAAGAGTAGTTTTGGATGATTGTTATTAGACGGGAAAAAGAAGGCAACGAAAGCGAGCTAAAGATCGCCACTAACACGGAAAGTGTCAACACTCTTTGCAGGTCTTTAGTCGTCTGCAACGACTAGACCACTGTAAAACCTGAACGAACCAGAGCATAAAGGCTGCACGCACCTACAACTAAGAGCAACTCCAACGGTTTTGCATATTTTGTTTGGCAGAATTAGAAGTTTGTCAAGTCCTAAATGAATATGGAAAAAGTAAAAAGAGTCAATCTCCAACGGTTTGGCATTATTCACTTGGCAAAAAAATAAAATTTGTGGACCCATGGATTTTTCCTATGATCTTTTCCACTTCGTGCCGCGGTTCTGTTATCGCGCCATTTTCTTCGCGCGTCGCGGAGGGTCATCGCACGTCTTTTCTTCCTTCGCGCGTCGCGGGAGGGTCACCGTGCCATCAGTAGGCCGTGACCTCTGTCGACCCTGCCGGTGTTCCATGTTTTGCAAGAAGCCTAGGAAGGCAGCAATGGGTTCTAGGTCACGATCTCGTCGAGGTCCTTTTCACTAGTAAAAAAAAGCTCTACGCAGGCGTCACGTTTTAATTTTTACAGGCGGTTTTGATTAACAAACGTCACTAGAAATAAAACGGTGGGGACAGATTTAGAGCCACCTAAATAGGGCATTTCTACAGGCGGTTCACTTAAGAAAACGCCTATAGAGATTTTTACAGGCGCCTGTAGAAATCGGTGACAATTTTAAAAATTTGATTTTTTAAATGACTTTAAATGAAAAAACTGTCTACATGAAAGTTGTAGATCTCGAAAAATTATGAAACTTTGTAATTGAAAGTTTTTTCATTTGAAATCATCTTGTTGATGTAAATTACAGTCAAATTTAAAAATTTGAAATTTGACTTTTTGATAAAAGCCTCGGATGGAGAAACACTCTACATGAAAGTTGTAGATCTCGAAAAGTTACTCAACTTTGTAGTTGATAACTTTTTCATTTGAATTCGTTTAGTGCCTCAAACAATCAATTTACTCTCGGTTTGTTATAATATGTGGGGAGCCGAAGTGGGATATAGTCACAAGTGAGAGTGTGGTGCAGTGGTAGGGAGTGTACGCGCGAGAGAGAGGTCGCGAGTTCGAGTCCCACCGGCCACGTAGCGCGCGAATTTTGTACAGGCGGTTTCTCATGTGAACCGCTAGTACAAATCCACCGCCTACAGAAATGGGGTATATGTACTGTGTTTGCGGCTTTGCGGGAAGGTCTGATGGCACGAGGTGAGGTTTCGCGGGAAGGAAATCCGGCGGCGCGGGAGGAAAGAGCGCGCACGGGAGTAGTACGTGAGATAGGATAGCAAACCGATCGCGAGCTTGCATATATTAGAGTTCATCTCAGGTTTTTGTCAAGTTAATAAAAAAAATATAAGCCTATTTGTCAAATCGTTAGAAAGAAAATTTTCAGATTTTTTTTAAAAACAAAGAATGTCAAGTCTATTTGCATGCTATAACCGACCAAGCGAGCTAGGAGACCACGAGCGACGGAGCGAGTGCATGCGTTGGCACATGTCAAGTCCACGGTCCTTTTCCGGTCAGTCTCGTCGTCCGTCCGCTATGCTCTCCAACCAGGCCGTCCACCAAGGCATTTATTGGCACCGTTGCTCGCGATGAGCTGCCGCGATGAGCCTGCAACCCGGTCCTTTTCTTAGGCTCGCGATGAGCCTGCCGCGATGAACTTCCAGTGCCCGCCGAATTGGGCAGCTCTCCAAGCTCATTTATTGGCACCGTTGCTCGTGGCTTGCAGTGCTCACCGGTCAGAACCCACCGAGCTACTCTCTGCCATGCCACAAAGGTCGTGGCACAGGCGCAGGGGATGAGGAAGCGCGTGCCAGGCCGAGGAGGAAGAGGGGTCGGCGGCATCCCCGTCTCTCACAGGTTACCATAATGTATTTATCTCTCTGTTCTAAAATAAGTGACATTTTTTATTTTTTAAAATCAACTTTTAACTATTCGTCTTATTCAAAAAATTTATAAAAATAAATCAATCAAAATTAAAGTACTTCTAATAATTAATCATTTCATAATAAAATAATTATTTTTTAATAAAATTTTTAAATAAAACGAACGATCAAAAGAAGATACTCCTTAACTGAATAGAATTAAATAATAAAAAACACATATCTCATTCTATCTATTTTGGTACAGGTCCCACACCTATACCATCTTCATATTTTTATACTTTGACTTTGATACCTCTTATTTTTACACCCTTCGATTTCTCCTCGATGGATGATTCATATTTTCTCCCTAACCATTCTAAAATTTCTCTTAAATTTATTGTTATCGCTCTATTTAAAAAAAAATGTTTTTCGGGATAAAGTGACAACTCTGCCATAATCTCATATTGATACCTCCTATTTTTATCACTGTATACTTTATAATACGTGTGTATATATGAAAGTCTTAGCAAAGAAAAAAAAATATAATACATCAAAGATTGGCAGCAAAATTAAAAGTGATCTAATTTGTATTAATTTAGGAGTCTCATCGGGGTATCCTGTCCTAGTTTGCAGTTTTCAAGGCTCTCATGTGTTAGAAACAATTAAGGTAGACTAGTTTAATTATCATCATTCTAATGAAAATCATTTTACTCCTATAAAAATGTGATCGTACCTCTTCATCAATATTATATCATACCAGCATATTTATTACTTCTCTTTGTAATTGGTAGATTATTTAATAATAATGCTCGTAAAACTCCCTAATACTCTCGCTGAGACTGGCTTAATTTATTATCAGCCAAAGCAGCAATGCAAATAAAGGCATTTGCTCTCATCAAAAGCCTGTCCAAACACCGACGGGCCTTTACAAATGGAAATGCTTTAATTTGATGACTGATAAGTCTAAAGTCTCGACACTCTTTGGCAGGTCTTTGGTCTACCACTACGACGACTAGACCACCACAAAACTAAACCTTAACGAACCAGAGCATAAAGGCTGCGCACGCACATACAACTAATCAAACTTGACCAAGCGACTAGGAGACGACGAGCGAGTGCATGCGTTGGCACATGTCAAGTCCACGGCCCTTTTCCGGTCAGTCTCGGTCGTGCGTCCGCTGTGCTCTCCAACCCGTCGTCCACCAAGGCACCAAGGCATTTCCCAGCTATATATGACCACAAGCTATTCCATTTCCATGTACGCCTCCACACCCACCATCTCCAACTTCGATCTGTTTTCTTGCAGCTCCTACGCTAGGTGCCAGTGGTGGCGGTCTAGCTCTAGCCATAGCCACATCGCCAAATAATAAGTCCAGGGAACCATGAGGATCCCCAGCATGGTCTTGAAGCGCACGGCCATTCTCTTCTTCGTCCTCCTCCAACTTGCCGTCCTCCTCACCACATCGACCTCGGCCGAGTCAGGCACGGCGATCCGGCGGCGGCGGCGGCATTTCCTGCTGCGGGAGAAGGCCACCCTGTTGGCCCTGAAGCGCGGGCTCAACTTGCCGTCGCACTCATCCCTAGCCGACTGGAACGAGTCCAACGCCCACGTCTGCAGCTTCACCGGCGTCACGTGCGACGAACGGCGGGAGCATGTCGTGGGGCTTGCTCTCGATAACTTGGGTATCTCTGGCGCTCTTCCACCGGTCATCGGTGAGCTCACACACCTCCGGAGACTCAAAATGTCCGGAAATAGCATTTCTGGTGCCTTGCCGTCATCGTTCTATGGCAAGTTGGCAACCTTACCCGCCTTGTGTACCTCGAAATGAGCAACAACCTCATCTCTGGTGCCATCCCTCTAGCAATCGGCAACCTCACGTGCCTTGTGACCCTCTACATGAATGACAATCACATCTCTGGTCCCATCCCTCCAGCAATCGGCAACCTCACCCGCCTTGTGTACCTCGACATGAGCAACAACCTCATCTCTGGTGCCATCCCTCCAGCAATCGGTAACCTCACCCGCCTTATGTACCTCGCCATGAGCAACAACCTCATCTCTGGTGCCACCCCTCCATCCATTGCAAACCTGACGAGCCTCTGCTTCCTTGAAATGTCCAATAACCTCATCACGGGGCAGATTCCAGTCGAGCTCTCCAACCTTGGCAATCTTAACTTCCTTGACCTCTCCTATAACCAGCTGCATGGTGTTATACCATCGTCTCTTGCCATGCTGAGACAAATCGTTTACATCGACCTTGGGCATAACAACCTTTCAGGCACCATCCCAACAGCTATATTCATCAACTGTACTTTATTAGCCCTCGATGTGGGGAGAAACAATCTTTCTGGCATGATTCCCCGTATAGCCTCGAGTGGCCTCTTCAACTCATTGACCGTCGTCAACCTCTACTCCAACAATCTAATTGGGACACTCCCACGTTGTCTAGCCAACTGCAGTTCACTCCTGGCAATAGATGTGGAAAACAACTTGCTCGCAGACGAGCTGCCTACGAGCATCATCTCGGGGAAGAAGAACCTCATGTACCTGCATTTGGCCAATAATCAGTTTTGGAGCCACAATGGCAACAGCAACCTAGAGCCATTCTTCGTCGCGATATCAAATTGCTCATCACTAGAGGAGGTTGAGGCATCAGCCGTGGGACTGGGTGGGCGGCTGCCCGGCTGGCTCGGCTCAATGCTCCCACGCAACATGTTGCACCTTAACCTGGATCTGAACTCCATATCGGGCCCGATCCCGGCATCTATCGGGGACATGATTAGCTTGACGTTACTGAATCTATCAAGCAACTTGCTGAACGGGACGATCCCAACGTCTCTTTGCAGGATGCAGAGACTCGAACAGCTTGTGCTATCCAACAACGTCTTGACGGGCGAAATCCCGGCATGCATCGACAATGCAACACGCCTTGGGGAGCTAGATTTGTCGGCCAACACACTATCAGGGACCATACCGAGTACCATTGGGAGCCTCACCGAGCTCTCCTATCTCTTTCTACAGAGAAACAGGTTCTCCGGGTTGTTACCTTTGAGCATCGGCCAGCATGGAAATCTATTGGTCGTTGACCTCTCAAGCAATACCTTGAGTGGCGTGGTACCTAATGAGATCTCTAGCACTACTAAGATAACGCTTAATTTGTCGCGCAATGAACTCGGAGGCAACCTATCGACTGGCCTCAGCAGCTTGCAGCAAGTGCAAATGATAGACCTGTCTTGGAACAACTTCACTGGTGAGATCTTGAGTGGCCTAGGAGACTGTGTTGCACTGACGATGCTCAACCTCTCACACAACTCGCTTGCCGGTGTGCTCCCTTCATCACTTGGGCGCCTGAAGAACCTAGAGAGCCTGGACGTCTCCAACAACTACCTGAGTGGTGATATCCCCATTAGCCTGACTAGTTGCGACAGGCTGAAATATCTGAACCTGTCATACAACGACTTCAGCGGCATCGTGCCCAACACCGGCCCTTTCAAGAATTTTAGCTGCCTCTCCTACCTTGGCAACCCCCGGCTCTCTGGTCCATTGGTCAGGCATTGCAGAAGGCGCCATCACTCATGGTACCAATCCTGGAAGTTCATTGTCGTTGTGTGCATCTGCGCAGCGGCTCTAGTGATCCTCTGTGCGGCTAACATCTATAAGACCTGTAAGAACAGATTTAGGGGTCGTCGCAGCGTTGGTGGCTCATCGGCATGGATCGAATGCAAGTACCCTCGCGTCACGTATCGGGAGCTAGTCAAGGCCACTGAGGAGTTCAGTGTGGATCGGCTCATAGGGACAGGAAGGTACGGGCAGGTGTACCGTGGCACATTGCGTGATGGCACGGTGGTTGCTGTGAAGGTGCTGCAGCATCTCCAGACGAGCAACTCGATCAAGACCTTCCACCGCGAGTGCCAGGTCCTGAGGCGCATCCGACACCGGAACCTCATGCGGATCCTCACGGTGTGTAGCCAGCCGGACTTCAAGGCGCTGGTGATGCCATTCATGGCGAACGGCAGCCTGGAGCGGTGCCTCTACGCGGTGCCGCTGACGGAGCTAAGCCTTGTGCAGCGGGTCAGCATATGCAGCGACGTTGCTGAGGGGATAGCGTACCTGCACTACAACTCCTCGATCAAGATCATCCACTGCGACCTCAAGCCGAGCAACGTTCTCCTCAATGACGACATGACCGTGCTCGTCTCCGACTTTGGCATCTCCCGGGTTATCACGAGCACCGACGATGACTCCGGCGCCTCCACCACGAACATGTTGCGCGGCTCCATCGGATACATCCCTCCAGGTACCTAGTACTTCCTCCATTACAAATTATAAGGTGCTGTCGCAGTTTTATATACGTCGCCTGCACTTAAATGTACACCATGTCGTCTTGATATACTAAAAAGTATAAAAGCCAAGACCCTGTTGGTTTGTTTAAAAAGAAGCGCTGATTTCAACTGATGCTGATTTATTCTGAGAGAAAAATATTGTTTTGTCTGAAAAGAAATCAAAATCTAGATAAAAAACGTCATATAATTTGGAACAGAGAAAATCATTAGTATAAAATGTGCCATCCAGTTGCATCTTCCTTCTCCTTATAATCTATATATCCACTCCTCATTGTGATTCTTTTGTGGTTCTTGATGCATGGACCGAAGAGTATGGCTATAGCTCGAACCCGACGACGAATGGCGACGTGTACAGCTTGGGTGTGCTGGTGCTGGAAATGGTGACAAGAAGGAAGCCGACCGACGACATGTTCGGTCAGGCTAGGCTGAGCCTGAGCAAGTGGGTCAAGATCCACTACCACAGCCACGCTGATACAGTGGTCGACTCGGAACTGATGCGTATGGTCATGGATGAGACGCCTGAGGTGAGGAGGATGTCCAATGTGGCCATTGCTGAGCTCCTGGAGCTCGGAGTCCTCTGCACCCAGGAGCAACCGTCCGCACGGCCGACCATGATGGATGCCGCCAACAACCTTAACCGTCTCAAGCAGTACCTCGGCAGTGAGACACCGCGGTCACTTTCGCATCGTCGCTAAGATCCTCCTCGACGAGACCCTTTCGCTTATTTGTTGCCATCGATTCACCAGAGGATTTGTGATGTTTACATGTACAAGTACTAGCACTCGTCCTCCAGCAGGCACGATGGTGTGATTTTATTTTTAATCCGTATGTATCAAAGTGTTCTCTTCTCTTTTTTTTTTGTTTTTTTTTTGTTTTTTTGTGGATGCATGGAAGAAAGTTGCCAAGATTTGTTGGAGCAATGCCTAATTTTTTATCAGCCTAGCAATATCGTAGTGCGGTAGTGGTGGTGGATAATTGGACATTGGGGATGCACGGGGAGTCTATACAGCTGATGCAAGAGTCGTGATGATGGTCCACTTGTGATGCTTATCATTGGATGCATACGAAAGTAGTTTGGATATGCAAAGATTATACTAATATAATTTTTATAACGCATGCAAGGGCACTTGTTACAATCAGAATATACATGTTTTTAATTAAGACTTAAGAGTGGGACAGAGCTGTTAGTTCTTCTCGTGGGGAATATACATGTTGGAATATTCACCCGCCTTGTGTACCTCGACGTGAGCAACAACCTCATCTCTGGTGCCATCCCTCCGGCAATCGGCAACCTCACGCAACTTGTGGAGCTCTACATGAGGAACAACCTCATCTCTGGTGCCATCCCTTCAGCAATCTGCAACATGATGAGCCTTAGCTTCCTTGACATGTCCAGTAACCATAACCTCATCACGGGGCAGGTTCCAGTCGAGCTCTCCAACCTGGGCAATCTTAACGCTCTTGACCTCTCCTTTAACCAGCTGCATGGCGTTATACCATCGCCTCTTGCCATGCTGAGACAAATGTTTTTCATGGGCCTTGGGCATAACAACTTGTTCGGCACCATCCCAACAGCTATATTCATCAACTGTACTTTATTAGGCCTTGTTGATGTCGCGAGAAACAATCTTTCTGGCAAGATTCCCCGCATAGCCTCGAGCAGGCTCTTCGACTCATTGGCCGTCGTCATCCTCTATGACAATAATCTAATTGGGACACTCCCACGTTGGCTAGCCAACTGCAGTTTGCTCTGGGTGCTAGATGTGCAAAACAACTTTCTCGCAGACGAGCTGCCTACGAGCATCGACTCAGGGAAGAAGAACCTCACGTACCTGCTTTTGTCCAACATTCAGTTTTGGAGCCGCAATGGCAATGAAAGCCTAGAGCCGTTCTTCGTCGTGATGTCAAATTGCTCATCACTAAAGCATGTTGAGGCATCAGCCGTGGGAATGGGCGGGTGGCTGCCCAGCCGGCTCGGCTCAATGCTCCCACGCAACTTGTTGCACCTTATCCTGGATCTGAACTCCATATCGGGCCCGATCCCGGCATCTATCGGTGACATGATTTTCTTGACGTTATTGAATCTGTCAAGCAACTTGCTGAACGGGACGATCCCAACGTCTCTATGCAGGATGCAGAGACTAGAACAACTTGTGCTATCCAACAACGTCTTGACAGGCGAAATCCCGGCGTGCATGGACAATGCGACACACCTTGGGGAGCTAGATTTGTCGGCCAACACATTGTCAGGGACCATACCAAGTACTATTGGGAGCCTCACCGAGCTCTCCTATCTCTTTCTGCAGAGAAATATGTTCTCCGGGTCGATACCTTCGAGCATCGGCGGGCATGGAAATCTATTGATCGTTGACCTCTGAAGCAATACCTTGAGCGGCGTGGTACCTAATGAGATCGCTAGCACTGCTAAGATAACGCTTAACCTGTCGCGCAATGAGCTCGGGGGCAACCTGTCGAATGGCCTCAGCAGTTTGCAGCAAGTGCAAATGATAGACCTGTCTTGGAACAACTTCACTGGTGAGATCTTGACTGGCGTAGGAGACTCTGTTGCACTGACGATGCTCGACCTCTCACACAACTCGCTTGCCGGTGTGCTCCCTTCATCCCTTGGACGCCTGAAGAACCTAGAGAGCCTGGACGTCTCCAACAACTACCTGAGTGGTGATATCCCCATTAGCCTGACCAACTGCGACAGGCTGAAATATCTGAACCTGTCATACGACGACTTCAGTGGCACCATGCCCAACAAAGGCCCTTTCAAGAATTTTAGCTGCCTCTCTTTAATTCCTTGGCAACCTCGGGCTCTCTGGTCCGTTGGTCAGGCACTGCAGGAGGTGCCATCACTCATGGTACCAATATAATCCTGGAAGTTCTTATTCGTCGTGTGCATCTGCGCAGCGGCTCTGATGATCCTCTGTGCGGCCGGCATCCATAAAATTCGCCAGGACAGAATAGCAACTAATTCCACCTCTGTTGACCTGTTACTTTTGACCATTTATCTATACTGTAAACAGTAGAGAGCCCCACTACAGATAACCTTCCGATGTTGACTGAAGTGGGCACATCAACTGCACCACACCAGACCGCTGGGATCTAACTCGCACCAGGAGATACACGTATACCAACAGGGCGCCCGCCCTCTTATG